>JAFEMH010000308.1:0-600000 GCA_022495995.1 Adenophora triphylla var. japonica | reverse complement strand
GACCCGATTTTGACGCAGTTAAAGAGAACCCAGGCTGATATCACTTTGTGGTCCCTGCTCACATCCTCCTACCCCCACAAGCTAAAGTTAGAAGAGGCTCTTTCTAAAACCAAGGTGTCTGTCAATGCCACTCCAGATGAGGCCTGCCAATTGATCGGGACAGCCCAGTATGGGAACATCATTACTTTTACGGACCTTGATCTGCCACTTACGGTTCAAAGCATAATGAGTCTCTACACATCACTGTGCCACTGGAGGGGCGTCGAATCCCCCATGTGTTGGTGGACAATGGGTCGGCCATGAACGTGCTTCCTGCCAAGATGATGAGCATGCTAGACATTGACGCACAGAGCCTTAAACCATCCAACCAGACCATAAAAGCCTACGATTCGACATCTAGAGCAGTGTTGGGGATAGTCTGTTGAAACTGTTATTTGGGAGTAAGGAGATGGCAGTAGAATTCCAGGTTATCGACATTCCTGTCACGTTCTCGTCGCTATTGGGTAGACCGTGGATAGATGAAATCGGAGCGGTAGCCTCCACCCTCCACCAGTGTTTGAAGTTTGTGCAAGATGGAGTTCTGACGACCATTTATGGGGATAGCATTACTATTGGGGAGACCAGTACCAATACCATGCCAGTGATGGAAATCAATCTTGACCAAGAGAACCTGATGCTAAGTGGTTTCATGATCGAAAAGCCTAAAGGGCAGGTCTGCACTATCGACTTAACAAATTCCTCAGACAAGATTCCTCCTGTACTGAAAATGATGAGAGGCATGAGCTACATCCCTGGCCTGGAGCTAGGGAAGCGTCAATAAGGACCATGTAAGCTTGAGATGCTAGAACCCAGGAGAAACAGGCAAGGCCTGGGATACATTGTAACTGGAGAAGACAAAGTATATGAGAAGGCTGAAGCGCTTAAAGAGCGGATGACCCTAGCTGCCGGCAAGAGATACAAAAGGCCTGAGATGCGCTCTTACAGCTGGTCTTTGAACAAGTACTTTGTCAAGGAGGATGGGGAAATGTTCGTTTGTCTGGAACCGAAGCTGAGCCAAGTGGAAGAAAGGATGAGAACAATCTGAAGGTTTGCCAACAGTCAGAACCCAGTGAAGGAAATGCTCGTCAGTATGTCTAGAAGGCCTGGCGTTACTGCCACATATGAGAATAGCTACCATTTTTGGGGTCCTGATTATGTCAATTAGTTTGAGAAGCTTGTTCTAGATGAGCCTATGGTACACAAGATCCGCGGTGCTGACCCCGTAGACATTGATGGTGATTTTGCAGATTTGTTCAAGGATCGGGGCCGTCGAGTTCGAAAGCGGCAGGCTTACAGAGGATATACCTGCAGAAGGGTTTGTTGTTGCTGAAGAACCCAGAGATTTGATTGACTTTTCCTCTGATAACGAGGTAGTGGCCATGTTGGAATTTGAGAAAGGGCCAGTTGTGGATCTGAACAATTTGGAGACCGTTGCAGAGAGGCGGTTGCAGAACTGGACTTCATTTCAAGGACCGGTCGCTGACAGGGAGACTATGATCAAAAAGCATGGGCTCAAGCCTCGTCCCAGTCCTTCTGCATCTAAGTTTGTCCCCCGTGTCTTGAGTCATTCCCCTGAATCCCTTGTAATTGAGTTTGAGTCCTCTGATCGGTCTGACGCCCTCACGGTGGAAGACCGCGTCATGTTGTAGACACTGTTTTCCCCTTCTCTCTGAATAAAATGGTCGATCTTTCTGAGTATCCCGTGATTGCAAATCTAACAATTGAACGCTTAACCAAGAATAATCATCAAGATTTAAAAATAATTAAGCCGGATTCAATTGAAGATAATGCAGACTTAATAGATGAGCAAATTTTAGAAAATAATTCAAAGCAGGTTTGCGAGCAAAAGGAAAGCCGGGCCCAAGCTGCCAATGAGATATTGACAACGGTGAATCTGGGAAGAGTTGAGGAACCCAAAGAAACGCAAATTGGTAGCTTCTTCTCCGGAGTTGAACTGGATGCCCTGATCGAGCTACTCAAAGAGTTTGTAGACGTCTTTGCCTGGTCCTACAAAGACATGCCCGGGTTGGATACATCTATCGTGGAGCACCGGATACCCCTGGATCCAAAGATCAAGCCGATCAAGCAGAAACTGAGGCGGATCAAGCCCGAATGGTCCTTACAAGTCAAGGAAGAGATTGAGAAACTCCTACGGGTGGGCTTTATCAAGGTGATCGAATATCCGACTTGGCTGGCAAACATCGTAACAGTCACAAAATCAAATGGAAAGGTACGGGTTTGGGTAGACTTCCGGGAACTCAACAAGGCTAGTCCGAAGGATGACTTCCCCTTGCCCAACATTGACATGCTGGTAGATGCAACAGCAAACTATGAGGTCAAATCCTTCGTCGACGGCTTTGCAGGCGACAATCAGATTAAAATGGCTGAGGAAGATCAGGACAAGACAACATTTACCACTCCTTGGGGCACTTATTGCTACACCGTGATGCCATTTGGGCTGAAGAATGCTGGGGCTACCTACCAGAGGGCCGTCACTACCCTGTTCCACGACATGATCCATAAGGAGATTGAAGTGTATGTTGACGATATGATTATCCATTCGAAGGGGTCAGATGGACATCACTTCACCGATCTAAGGAAGTTCTTCAACAGACTTTGGGAGCACTCCATGAGACTAAATCCAGCCAAGTGCACCTTTGGGGTTATCCGCGGCAAGGTCCTGGGGTATATGGTCACAGAGCGCGGCATCGAGGTAGATCCCAGAAAGGTCAAGGCAATTGTTGAGATGAAGCCGCCCAGAACTGTCTCAGAGGTAAAAGGCTTCATGGGCCGTCTACAATTCATCAGCCGATTTGTTAACTAGTTGACCTCCATGTGTGAGCCAATCTTTAAGCTACTGAAGAAGAATCAGGAAGTGATTTGGAACGAGGAATGCCAGCTAGCTTTCGAGAGAATCAAAGCTTACCTCGTTAATCCTCCCATTCTTTGCCCACGTCATGGGAGTAAGCCTCTACTTCTATACTTGTCGGTCACAGATACAGCCATCGGGGCCATGCTAGCACAAGAGAAGAAGGATTCCAATGTCGAGAATGCCATTTATTTTGTTAGCCGCAAATTCCAAGGTAGCGAGTTGAATTACTCCGCCCTAGAGAAGACGTGTGCATCTCTGGTTTGGGTGGTCGGAAAGATAAAGCACTACATGCTATCCCATATAGTACATCTGGTCTCCAAAATGGACCCGATTAAGTACCTGTTTCAGGGTGACAGAGGCAACATTTCCACCAGACTGGCAAAATGGACCTTCTTCCTAGCCAAATTTGTTATTAAATATGTGATCCGGAAATCAATCAAAGGACAGGCTTTGGCAGATCAGTTGATCGACTCCCAAAGACGTGAAGCCCGAGGACCGAGATCTCCGGTTTCCAGATGAGGGGATTTTTGTCGTAGAAAATTGGAACCGGTGCGCCTATTCTTTGATGGTGCGCAGCAAACGAAAGAGGTAACGACATCGGGATGGTATTAGTGGACCCGAATGACATGCATACCCCTAGCTATCAAGCTAAACTTCTCGGTTACCAATAATGCGGCCCGAATACGAAGCTTGCATACAGCCGGGTCTTGAGGCTGCCCTTGAGCGGAATGTGGATGAGTTGGAAGTGTTTGGTGATTCGCAGCGAGAATCAATCAAGCCGCTAACAGATGGAAAACTACAGACCCATGTCTCCAGAAGTATCTTGTTCAGGGTCGGAAGGCGAGAAAATCCTGCATATTATTGTGAAATAGAGATCAAAACCTTCAATGAGCCGTGGTACAACCAGATCTTCCAATATCTCAAGCATGGTGAAGCATCCTTCCCCGTTGATAAAGAAGGAGACCTAAGAGGTATTCATGCCAAGAGTTTGCAATCTCTGAAAAGGCTATCAGCACAAGACGTCATACTTGGCAATGAGTTATGGAAGAAAAGAGAAGGTTGCCCACTCTCGCTTCTTTATTAGCAAAGAGAAAGCTCGCAGAGTAATGGAAGATGTTCACAACGGCACTGCGGACCTCACATGAATGCCCGATCCCTTATGCACAACATTATCAGACTGGGTTACTTCTAGATCACAATGGGGCGGTGCATCCGGTTGTGCGGACTTGCGATAAGTGTCGGCGGTTCTCCAACCTAAACCACATCCCTCCTCATGATCTATGTTTCATGGGCCGTCTACGCACATCGCCCGATTTGTTAACCAATGACCTCCATGTGGAGCCAATCTTTAAGCTGCGAAGAAGAATCAGAAGTGATTTGGAACGAGGAATGCCGGCTAGCTTTCGAGAGAATCAAAGCTTACCTCGTTAATCCTCCCATTCTTTGCCCACGTCATGGGAGTAAGCCTCTACTTCTATACTTGACGGTCACAGATACAGCCATCGGGGCCATGCTAGCACAAGAGAAGAAGGATTCCAATGTCGAGAATGCCATTTATTTTGTTAGCCGCAAATTCCAAGGTAGCGAGTTGAATTACTCCGCCCTAGAGAAGACGTGTGCATCTCTGGTTTGGGTGGTCGGAAAGATAAAGCACTACATGCTATCCCACACAGTACATCTGGTCTCCAAAATGGACCCGATTAAGTACCTGTTTCAGGGTGACAGAGGCAACATTTCCACCAGACTGGCAAAATGGACCTTCTTCCTAGCTGAATTTGTTATTAAATATGTGATCCGGAAATCAATCAAAGGACAGGCTTTGGCAGATCAGTTGACTGACTCCCCCAGCACAGAAGCCCGAGGACCAGATCTCCAGTTTCCAGATGAGGGGATTTTTGTCGTAGAAAATTGGAACCAGTGGCAGCTATTCTTTGATGGTGCAGCAAACGAAAGAGGTAACGACATCGGGATGGTATTAGTGGACCCGAATGACATGCATACCCCCTAGCTATCAAGCTAAACTTCTCGGTTACCAATAATGCAGCCGAATACGAAGCTTGCATAGCCGGTCTTGAGGCTGCCCTTGAGCGGAATGTGGATGAGTTGGAAGTGTTTGGTGATTCGCAACTGAGAATCAATCAAGCCGCTAACAGATGGAAAACTACAGACCCATGTCTCCAGAAGTATCTTGTTCAGGGTCGGAAGGCGAGAAAATCCTGCATATTGTTGTGAAATAGAGATCAAAACCTTCAATGAGCCGTGGTACAACCAGATCTTCCAATATCTCAAGCATGGTGAAGCATCCTTCCCCGTTGATAAAGAAGGAGACCTAAGAGGTATTCATGCCAAGAGTTTGCAATCTCTGAAAAGGCTATCGGCTCAGTACGTCATACTTGGCAATGAGTTATGGAAGAAAAGAGAAGGTTGCCCACTCCTGCTCTTTATTAGCAAAGAGAAAGCTCAGAGAGTAATGGAAGATGTTCACAACGGCACCTGCGGACCTCACATGAATGCCCGATCCCTTATGCACAACATTATCAGACTGGGTTACTTCTAGATCACAATGGAGACTGATTGCATCCAGTTTGTGCGGACTTGCGATAAGTGTCAGCGGTTCTCCAACCTAAACCACATCCCTCCTCATGATCTATGTTTCATGGGCCGTCTACAGTACATCAGCCGATTTGTTAACCAGCTGACCTCCATGTGGAGCCAATCTTTAAGCTACTGAAGAAGAATCAGGAAGTGATTTGGAACGAGGAATGCCAGCTAGCTTTCGAGAGAATCAAAGCTTACCTCGTTAATCCTCCCATTCTTTGCCCACGTCATGGGAGTAAGCCTCTACTTCTATACTTGACGGTCACAGATACAGCCATCGGGGCCATGCTAGCACAAGAGAAGAAGGATTCCAATGTCAAGAATGCCATTTATTTTGTTAGCCGCAAATTCCAAGGTAGCGAGTTGAATTACTCCGCCCTAGAGAAGACGTGTGCATCTCTGGTTTGGGTGGTCGGAAAGATAAAGCACTACATGCTATCCCACACAGTACATCTGGTCTCCAAAATGGACCCGATTAAGTACCTATTTCAGGGTGACAGAGGCAACATTTCCACCAGACTGGCAAAATGGACCTTCTTCCTAGCTGAATTTGTTATTAAATATGTGATCCGGAAATCAATCAAAGGACAGGCTTTGGCAGATCAGTTGACTGACTCCCCCAGCACAGAAGCCCGAGGACCAGATCTCCAGTTTCCAGATGAGGGGATTTTTGTCGTAGAAAATTGGAACCGGTGGCAGCTATTCTTTGATGGTGCAGCAAACGAAAGAGGTAACGACATCGGGATGGTATTAGTGGACCCGAATGACATGCATACCCCCTAGCTATCAAGCTAAACTTCTCGGTTACCAATAAAGCAGCCGAATACGAAGCTTGCATAGCCGGTCTTGAGGCTGCCCTTAAGCAGAATGTGGATGAGTTGGAAGTGTTTGGTGATTCCCAACTGATAATCAATCATGCCGCTAACAGATGGAAAAATACAGACCCATGTCTCCATAAGTATCATGTTAAGGGTCGGTAGGCGAGAAAATCCTGCATATTGTTGTGAAATAGAGATCAAAACCGTCAATGAGCCGTGGTACAACCAGATCTTCCAATATCTCAAGCATGGTGAAGCATCCTTCCCCGTTGATAGAGAAGGAGACCTAAGAGGTATTCATGCCAAGAGTTTGCAAGCTCTGAAAAGGCTATCGGCCCAGTACTTCATTCTTGGCAATGAGTTATGGAAGAAAAGAGAAGGTTGCCCACTCCTTCTCTATATCAGCAAAGAGAAAGCTTAGAGAGCAATGGAAGATGTTCACAACGGCACCTGCGGACCTCACATGAATGCCTGATCCATTATGCACAACATTATCAGACTGGGTTACTTCTGGATCACAATGGAGACTGATTGCATCCAGTTTGTGTGGACTTGCGATAAGTGTCAGCGGTTCTCCAACCTAAACCACATCCCTCCTCATGATCTATACTGTATGACAAATCCTTGGCCCTTTGCAACGTGAGGGATTGATGTCATTGGGAAGATAACTCTTTTTGGGAGCAACGGACATTTATTTGTTCTGGTCGCGGTAGACTACTTCACAAAGTGGGTGGAAGCTACGTCCTACAAAGTGCTTACGGCTAAGAAAGTTGCCCGCTTCATAAATGAACAAATTTTCTACAACTATGGAGTCCCAAATGAGATCATTTCTGACAATGGAATCCATTTTGAAGGAGAAACCGATCGGCTGCTCACCGAATACATGGTCAAGCACCATAAGTCTTCGCCATACAGGCCCCAGATGAACGGTGCTATTGAGGCTGCCAATAAGAACCTTGATAGAATCATAAAGAAGATGGGAGAGCGAGGACGAGACTGACCAGAGAAACTGCACTTAGCATTGTAGGGCTACTGCACTTCAATTCGGACCGCTACAGGTGCAACTCCATATGTTTTGACTTACAGAATGGAGGCCGTCATGCCCATTGAGCTAGAGATTCCATCCCTTAGGGTTTTGCTCGAGAATGAAGTAAATGAGATTGAATGGCTCCAAAGTCGATATAACGAATTGGCACTTTTGGACGAACACAGATTAAAGGCCATAGAGCATAACCGGGCATATCAGAAGAGAATGGCCCGTGCTTTTGACAAAAGAGTGAAGCCCAGGGATATCAAGGTTGGTGATCTGGTCCTCAAGATGAAACCCTCAAATCAGAACAGTGCATTGGGCAAATGGGCACCTGTCTGGGTCGGACCTTTTCTAGTGATGAAAATATTCTCCAGAGGAGCCATGCAGCTGACAGATTTGGACGGCAACCTGTTCCTGCACCCCGTCAATGGCTACAAGTTGCGGCGGTATTATGTTTGATAGAGTCTTCCCCTCTGTACATAAAAAAAAGAAGAATAGAAAAGAAATAAAAAAATAGAAGAAACGAAAATAAAGGCGCAATAAAATTGTCCCAGATGAGACTGAAAACCTCTCAAAAGGCAGTCCATGCCAAAATAAGGGACGCGCCCGATGCTAAAAGAATATACCCAGCTAGGCTTAAAACCCTAAAAATGGGTGGCCTAGGTAAAAAACAGGATTGCGCCATGTCCCCCTTCTATCTTCCCCTTTCTTAAACACAAAAGTTGATTGAGTCGAACTACAGAGACCTGAGCCCCTTAGTTCTCTTTGTAAAAGGGGAACGTAGGCAACCACTTATGGTTCGGTCTAAAATGCTGCAAAATCTCAAAATCATGCCAAAATGTGTTTTGATTACAGTTCCAAGGCTTTTCAAAGGTTCATTTTAAGTTAATATTCTTTTTGATGAGTTCAAGCACAGCCTGCTTTTGATTCAAACAACTTACTGCGAATAAAAGGAAATAATTTCAAGATGCTAACATCTATTTTGTCTGCATTAAGTAATCAGGGGATACTCACGTTCCATAAAATCTCTCCCCCAAAAATACAAAAAAAGAGTCCCCTATCTCTCCGAAAAAGTGTCTAGAAGCTCATTCTCGCTCCCGAACTCGCACCTCTGTCCTTCCTTTTCCTCGGTCCCCTGGAGGTCCTTGGCCTAGGAATGTCGAATAAGTCAGTTTGAGCCCGTCCCAGCTCAGGTATAGCGCGTGCCGGTGGTTCGATCAGACCAGTCTCCCTCAAAGCTGCCCTAGCGACCCTCTCTTGTCTCAAGGCTTCTCTGCGAGCCATCACCTCTGGATCATCCCTCAGAGCAGCTCTCCGGATCTCTTGCCTCCGATAATCCTCAGCAACATCGTCGGTAACATTATCTGGGTTCCCCTGGGCCTCTGTATCCCTGAAAGACCGGCTGGTCGGGTAGTTTGCTCCCAAGTATTCCCGACGGCGAACCTCTATGGCCAACTGCACAGGACCCTGTTGTTCCTCATACCAGATTGAATACTCCGTGGTTAAGAATGTAATCCCTCTGGACTGCCGAAGAAGTGTCTGTGTGGGAAAGAAACCCTCCAGAAAGGATCTGCTGAAAAGCTGCATAGTCTGGGGCTCGGTCATGGCCAGCAGAACAGCATCAGTTGTCAGCCTTTCCCTCAAAGCCCGGACAATCTGCTGAGGGTACCCATACTGTCTACTTAACAATGATGGAATGCAGAATGAAGACACATGCAAGCTTGGCAGCCTGACTACCACTGACCCATCCTGAATGTCTCTCATGGTCTGTAGCCCCCATGCTGGAATCCAAAAGCTCAGATCGGCAGTCCCGTACCGTGTCAACCTCATCTGCCAACTGTCAGCGGCCGCGTCTCTCAGCAGGCTACATGGCCTGGTCGCCCAAGGCATCGCCGTTCGACCCTCTGGTAATGGCCCGATCAAGCGCAATCGCTCAGAAAGCCACAAAGATAATAAAGTGGGGCTGCCTGCACCCATGAAATCTGACCCTCCTACTAGCCTGTCAATACCGTGGTAGGTCTCAGCCAGTAACAATGGTACAATGTCCATCTCCCCTTGCCCAGAATGGATTTGACGAAGGTCCATACCTCAGTCGCCCCTGAGTTACCTGACAACCTCCAGCAGTGTGCCCGGACAGACTCCAATGTATCCACAGAAATAGTGAACCGACAAAATAAACAGCATAAACAGGTCCAGGGATGTGGAAAGATCAAACAACTCAGGGCTGGATAAGCGCAACCTAGCCATCCGAGTCAAGTCTATAGACCCACCACCCAGAATCATAGATGACACCTGATCTGCTAGCAAGCGCAGGAAGTTCGATAACTGCTCCACAATCGACCGGCTGTCCCGTGGGAATGCTATAGTCATCGACTCACTCAAGCCAGTCAATGCTCTGAAATCCTCTATTGTCGGCGTCAGATCATTGTATGACAAAGTGAAAACATGCCTCTCCGAATCCCAAAAGCAGGTGTAGCCCAGAGCAAATCCCAGTCAATTCTCCAATCTTTTAATGACCAAAGACACGGCATACTATACCTCCCATCAATGAGCTTCCTATGATGCTTCCGGTGATAATGCAAAATTGCAAGGAAGTCTTGACGAAATTGATACTCCCGGGAAGCCATTTCTCTGTTGAAATGTTCCATGGTGATTGAAAGTTCCAACCTTGGCCACAAAAATCGCTTATCTGTCAAGTTGGGGCTGCTGTTGTTCTCCTACTGAAAAAGGGCAGTGTCTAAAATTGAATCCTGAGCTAATTTTAAAAAGGACCTGTTGTGAGTTTACCCCAGTCGTGTGACACAGTTTTCCCAGCAGACACGACATGTTGGGTGACACACCTGGTCAACATCAGACACTGTTGAAGTTCCTGTAAAGTCTATACCCTCAGGACACTCTCCGACACGCCGTCGCTGTAATACATCCCCCATCCTCACACACATTCACATGTAACTGCACGGGAGAGGGTCCCCCACCATATGTATCACCATACACACTCACCCAATACAGTTTCACAACCTCATGTACAAACTCGGCAAAACCGACCTTACAATACAATGATCGCATTCCTTTCATCTCGTTCTCAGAATGGATAGATTCATGCAAACAAGCTAACATAGTTTAACCTTTGCTAACAGAGTAGCATAGTTAGATGTAGTGCTTAGAGTGTTGTTTCCCCCCCACAGGTACAATGATCAGCTGAGCATTACCAAGTCTCGCAGACTGCCCCTCGAAGCAAAAACCGAGACAAAGATTCCACATCTAACAGTCTCCCTAAGCAATGCTGATCAGTATCACCGGCCTCGCCGCCAAAGCACCAAAAAAAGTCCGCTCCGTGCAAGCAAAGTTCCCATCCCACCAAGCAAAAATCAGGACTCCCAAAGTCAACCAACCGTCAACAAAGACCGTCCTGCACTCGGCAAAACCAGTAAACTACTAACAAGAGCAGTAGCGTGAGTCTCTCGGCAGCTACACTCATCCCCAGCAGCTACAGTAGCATGAGTCCCCTGGCAGCTACCCTTCACCAACACCTAGTAGTATGAGTCCCTCCGACATCCACGAAGACCACCAGCAGTAGCATGAGTCCCCTGGCAGCTACTCGCGACCACCAGTTGCAGCATGAGTCCCTCCGGCAGCTACAACTGACCACCAGCAGTAGCATGAGTCCCCTGGCAGCTACTCGCGACCACCAGTTGTAGAATGAGTCCCCTGGCAGCTACTCGCCACCACCAAGTGCTGGTTGAGTCCCTCCAGCAGCTACAACCAACCCTCAGCAGTAGCATGTGTCCCCTGGCAGCTACTCGCCACCACCAGTTGCACCATGAGTCCCTCCGACAGCTACAACCGACCCTCAGCAGTAGCATGAGTACCCTGGCAGCTACTCACCACCACCAGTTGCAGCATGAGTCCCTCTGGTAGCTACAACCGACCCTCAGCAGTAACATGAGTCCCTGGCTGCTACTCGCAACCACCAGTTGCAGCATGAGTCCCTCCGGCAGCTACAACCGACCACCAGCAGTAGCATGAGTCCCCTGGAAGCTACTCGCGACCACTAGTTATAGCATGAGTCCCCTGGCAGCTACTCGCCACCACCAGTTGCAGCATGAGTCCCTCCGGCAGCTACAACCGACCCTCAGTAGTAGCATGAGTCCCCTGGCAGCTACTCGCCACCACCAGTTGCAGCATGAGTCCCTCCGACAGCTACAACCGACCCTCAGCAGTAGCATGAGTCCCCTGGCAGCTACTCGCCACCACCAATATGAGTCCCTCCAGCAGGTACAACCTTGCACCATCCACAGTAGCACCAGCCTCCCAGGCAGCTACAGGTAAGCACATTAAAGGTATGAAGGCACATCTCTACCCTTTCTTGCTTCTTGTCAGTTTCGTTTCCGAACTACAATTTGGCTTGATTCCCTCCCAGGGATACGAAGGAATCCTTTCTCTAAAGGTCCAGCCATCCGATCTCCCTAGATCATTATCCAGCCTCCGCCTTATCCCTTGCCGCTTATTGGGATCGGGTCTTATTTTATCGACAACCTCACTTCTTCCATAAGTGACGTTGTCGAGGGGCTCTGTAAGTATGCCAATCCAATTCGCGACCCTTTTAGGTGCAATTTAATGTGATAAAATTGCATTAAGGGGCATTTTGGTAAATTCCCTATCTATTTTGAGACTTCCAGAAACATTCCATAAGTTTTCCGCGAAGGAAGTACCTTTTGATACTTTGCTCGTGCTAAAGGACCTCCTGGGAATCAACTTTTTTGGACCATTTAGGTATTATCTCAGAATATTCCAGAAACTGGTTTTGGCGCCAAAAGTAGTTGGTGACACCTTGTGTCACGCTACAAGTTGAGGCTCGGAAAATGGATACAGAAGGTCGTGCGACACACCTTGTCCATCAACTGCAGCCTATAAATCAGACCCTTCCCCTCTCAGAAATGGATCCCAACTTCACACACTGTTACTCTGCCAAAATTACAGCGTAACACACACACACTAAACACACACCTCTCTCTCATCCCAAACCTACCTCCAATTCCCCCCAATTCAACCCACTTCATCCATCACCTCTTAGATCCACCTTCCACCAATCCTCTCAAGCTCACCAGGACCAGAAGCAGCTACTGAAGGATTCTGTACCTACCTTGGTACAGAATTCATGGAATCAATAAGGGTAACACTCTCAATTCCCTTTTCCCTTTCTCTCCCACCTTGCTATTTTGATAATTTCATTGTTCTATCCTCCATGGATTCAGTAATCAGACACCATCCGTCTTGATTACTGAATCCCAATCGCAATCTCTCTGTTTAACATAGTTAATTTGTGTAATTGGATGCTCTTGGTTTGATTAATGTGGAAATTGGTGTTTAGATCCAAGGGAGTGTGGATCTATCCATATCCACACTCCTGAAATTACCCAGGATTTCGCGCGGAGCGAAACGCGGTTGTCTTTCGCGGGGGGTTGGTGTCTGAGACCTCGCTTCATGGGAAGGAAAAAATGAGGAGTCGCAATGCGGTTTTTGTATTTTGAGCCCAAACGTTGAGAAACGGCTATTGAAAGTGGTGTCATTTTTATTGGTAGCAAAAACTTAGGAAAAAGCTTTGAAAACGGGGGATCATTTTTATTGGCAGCAAAAACGAGTAAAAAGCTTTGAGTACCAGAGATTGTTAGGTTCGGAGGTCACGTTACGTTTCGGGTAGAGTATTACGAGATCGCTCGAAACGCCTCGCATGACGAGTCTTTCTACCTTTCTCGAAAACGTGCGTGTGTGTGTGTGTTTTTTGAAATGGGGGCTTGAATGACAAGCTTAATCTTGGTTTGAATGACAAACGTTGATTAGGTGACGGAAATGAGCGTTTGCGTGGCAAACGTCGATTTTGAGTTTGAAATGAGCGTTTGCGTGGCAAACATCGACTTTGAGTTTGAAATGAGTGTTTGCATGGCAAACATCGACTTTGAGTTTGAAATGAGCGTTTGGGTGGTAAACGTCGACTTTGAGTTTGAAATGAGCGTTTGCGTGGCAAACGTCGACTTTGAGTTTGAAATGAGCGTTTGCGTGGCAAACGTCGACTTTGAGTTTGAAATGAGCGTTTGCGTGGCAAACGTCGACTTTGAGTTGAAAAGGAGTTCGAAGGTCGAACTCCGGTTTTTTAAACCGGGCGCGTAATTGTTAACGATTTTTACGGGAAAAATGCGTATTAAATGATTTTAAGTGTCAAATGGCGGCTTTGAGTTTGAAGATGAGCGTTCGGAGGCCGAACGTCATTTCGCGTGTTTTGAAAGAGAGTTCGAAGGACGAACTCCGGTTTTGAACCGGGCATTACATTGTTAACGATTTTTACGGGAAAAATGCGTATTAAATGATATGTGATTAACGAATCGGGTTGCGACTCGGACTTTGAAAAGTAAATACTATCACGATCCAAACGGGTCGGACTTTGTAAATGACAGTATTTAAAGTGCGGTATCAACGGAATCAAACGATCCGGAATCGTAAATGACGATCAACGAGGCCAATCGGCTCGGAATTGTAAATGACGATCAACGAGCCAAACGACTCGGAATTGTAAATGACGATCGACGAGTCAAACGACTCGGAATTGTAAATGACGATCGACGAGTCAAACGACTCGGAATTGTAAATGACAGAAAGTAAAGGGAACGGGGTCGGAACGCCGTTTTAACCCGTGATTACTTCTCTTACGGAAAGAGAAGAGGATCGATGGGCTAAAACGTATCGGACCCCGTTAGACGGAGGCGTCTACATTTTGATAACGTTGTTCGAAACGGTTGTAGCGACTGGCATTTAAACCGAGACGAAACGAGAGATTTAGAGAGAGGGAGTTATACCTATGGCTAGGGTCGACTCCTTTGGCTCGGAAGGTGTGTACGGGACACGGAAAGTAGTTCGAAAGGTTGTTTCGAAGTGTAAAGGGGCGTATTTGATCGAAATACGAAGGTTTCACGCGAATTGAGACAAAACGGGAGCTCGGAAGGGGTGAAAATCAGTTTGGCTGTGGGGTGTGGTGAATTTTGGGGTAAAAAAGTTCCTCCTTTTAGCTTTGACAGCCATTTCTATTTATAGGTGAAAAATGCAGTAGGAGTCCGGACGGACTTGGCCTGAATCCAGGGGGTTTTGTGGTATTTTGAGAATTTGAAGGACTTGCTGGCAATTTCAGAAAATGTGCACAGGGAGTCCGGCCGGACTTGGCTTGCAAATCAGGGGTATTTTGGTCTTTTGGCCTTGATTTGTGATTGAAGAGTGACTAGAGGGAGGTGGCATGGCTGCCACGTGCCCTATGAGTCACCAGCCATGTGGGAGTTCGTTCCTCGGTCCCGGTTTTGTCCGTTTTTTAAAATAACAGTCCGGAAAATGTCCGAAATGCCCCCGAAAAGTGCCGAAAAGTGTGTTTTTCCGGGAAAGACGTATTTTTACGTGTGATGACACGTGTTAAGTACGGTTCGACGTCGAGATGCATGGGGCAGTCCCGGGACGTCTCGTTGGCACGGCAACGGGGAGTTTAACGAGTTCCGGTTAACCTGGAGCGGGCCAGTTAACGGATTTCGGTTAATTTTCTGACGGATTTGGACGATCCGGATTTGGGTACTTACAGTTAGCCCCTCAGCGACATCACTTCCGAAGGAGGTGGGGTCGTTGAAAAAGATAAGGATCCAAATCGGGATGCCTTACTTTGAAAGAGACCTGGGCGGTCAGCTGGCTGGACCCTTAGCGAAAAGGATTCCTACGTATCCCGAGCGGGAATCAAGCCGATCGTAGTTCGAAAGGGTGCAAGGGCCGCGCGTGGGGACCTTGACCTGAGCGAGACATGTTAGGAGGCGTCTAAACCTGAATGAGACCATTCGCGAGGTACCTGTACCTGAACGGAGACTGTTGGGAGGCGTTTGAACCTGGGACTTCTGAAACCTTCAAGGAAGTGTGGCGCCTCAAACCGAAGTTGTTGAACCATATAAGGACGTGTGGCACCTCAAACCGGAGTTGCTGAATCATACGAGGGCGTGTGGCGCCTCAAACCGGAGTTGCGATGCTGACGAGGGCGTGTGGCGCCTCAAACCGGAGTTGCGAGGATATATTTATCCTGTGACGAAGGCGTTCGTGCCTTGGGTGCTGGGCTTATTGCTGTTGCCAGCTTTATCCTGCTGGGAATGAGGTAACAATGAGGGGAACGGTTGTGTTAAACTGGCGTTATTAACAACACGGAGGGATCGACATTTCTTCTTTAGAATCCTGCTGGGGATGAGCATTCGGGCTTACCTTGATGGCCGAAGAGGGATTGTTGTGCGGGCTTATTGCTGCTGCCGGTGAGGTGGAACGATCGGGCTTACGACTGGCGGCCGGGAAGACGAATGTTCACTTGCTGAAGTGAAAAGGTATTCGGGCTTACGAGGATGGCCGAAGAGGGATTGTTGCAAGGCGTTCGTGCCTTGGGGTTCAGGCTTATTGCTGCTTCCGAGAAGACGAGCAGCGAAGGTCTCGATTGAGGATTGGAGATCGGACCGTGAAGGGTCGCGATTGAGGATTGGAGATCGGACCGTGAAAGGTCGCGATTGAGGATTGAGATCGGACCGTGAAAGGTCGCGATTGAGGATTGAGATCGGACCGTGAAAGGTCGCGGTTACAGATTGAAATCGGACCGTGAAAGGTCGCGATTTGAGGATTGAGATCGGACCGTGAAAGGTCGCGATTGAGGATTGAAATCGGACCATGAAAGGTCGCAATTAAGGATTGGAATTGGACCGTGAAAGGTCGCGATTAAGGATTGGAATCGGACCGTGAAAGGTCGCGATTGAGGATTGAAATCGGACCGTGAAAGGTTGCGATTGAGGACTAAGATCGGACCGTGAAAGGTTGCGATTGAGGACTGAGATCGGACCGTGAAAGGTCGCGATTGAGGATTTGAGATCGGACCGTGAAAGGTCACGATTGAGGATTTGAGATCAGACCGTGAAAGGTCGCGATTAAGGATTGAGATCGGACCGTGAAAGGTCGCGATTAAGGATTGGAATCGGACCGTGAAAGGTCGCGATTGAGGATTGAAATCGGACCGTGAAAGGTCGCGATTAAGGATTGAAATCGGACCGTGAAAGGTCGCGATTAAGGATTGAGATCGGACCGTGAAAGGTCGCGATTGAGGATTGAGATCGGACCGTGAAAGGTCGCGATTAAGGATTGAGATCGGACCGTGAAAGGTCGCGATTAAGGATTGGAATCGGACCGTGAAAGGTCGCGATTAAGGATTGGAATCGGACCGTGAAAGGTCGCGATTGAGGATTGGAATCGGACAGTGAAAGGTCGCGATTAAGGACTGAGATCGGACCGTGAAAGGTCGCGATTGAGGATTTGAGATCGGACCGTGAAAGGTCGCGATTAAGGATATGAGTGATGGTGAAAACCATTAGGAATTTTAACGTCTGGAGACGAGCGTTAGTGAAAACTAACTGGGAATTTATCCTCGGGGGATGGGGTGTTAGAAATGTCTAACTGGGGAAATTTTATACTTTTGGGGGGCCAAAAGAGGTAAAATTGGAACTGCATAAAGCTGAGTGGCCAAAGTGGCAGAAAATTTTCCTGGTGCAGTAAGAGTCCGGCCGGACTTTTACTGAATTTGACCAGGGCCTATTCAGCGCCGAGGCCGAGGAAGGAAGTGTCATTTTCTTCCATTAATTCCAACGAGAGGGAGGTGAATTGGTATCAAATTTGATCAATGCTTCAAAAGATCTTGAAGTTTGAGCATGAACAAAAACTTTGGGTATAAAGGTGTTGATGCTTCCTTTACTGGTAGGTTGCATGTGCTTGGAAATATCTTTACCGGTAGGAGCAACCTTACCAGTTAGGACAACTTTACCGGTGACAGTTGCCTGACCAGTTACTGTCTCATGACCAGCAATGACCAGCAATGTGAATACCAGCTTTGCTGTCACAATCACTAAGTGGAATATAGGGTCTCAGCTTAGGATTAGCTACCTTAGTCCACTTAGACTTGTTTTTGTCAACCCTCTTGACCTCTATCTGTTCCTTCACTTTTGGGTAGGTAAGAGAAACAGCACCAAAAGTACGAGTAATAATTTTCTTTAGCAGATCAGATGGACTATTATCAAACTTGTCCATCACGTTTTCAGTAACAGGCTTAATAAATGGCTTGTCTTTGCTGTCATTGTTACTGGAGTTAAATCCTATATCAGATTGGTCATTATAAGACATTTGTCTTGTAGGATTGTTTCAACATCAACTTTTCATTTAAAATAATAATCAATAGTATTTGTGAGAGAATTGTTTCTTGAAGCTAAATCAACAATTTTACTAAGACATATATTGAGTCTATTTTTAAGATCTTGATTTTCTTCTCTCAACTGTTCAGACTCAAGCTTATTTTTTTTAAACTTTTATTTCAGATCTAAGCGAGTAATTTTCAGTTGAGATTCTTTTATAATCAGCTGCCAAAACTTTGTGAACATCATTTAATTTTTCAAAATCAGAACATATTTCATTCACCACCTCTACCATATCAGACTTGGAAAGGTTAGGAATAGGATCAATAGTGGGCTGAAAGGTTGAGGATGATGTTTCAAAGTTGGGATCAAAATTAGGTAAGGAAGATGTCGGTTGAGAGCTTATGTCGGTTAAGGTCTTCTAGAATTGAATCAGTCGTGATTCAAATACAGGTTGGGATTTGTAAGTCATCGGTTGGGCTTGTGTTTGATAGGTCGATTGCATTGGTTGCATCAATGGCTTGAGAGTTGTAGGGCTTTTGCTTTGACCATAGAGAGCTTCACCTATAATTTGAATCTTGAAGTAGTCGAGATTCTCAGCCCTAGGTATAGGTTTACCATAATGTGACAAAGGAGATCTCATGGGTGTGGTAGTGTCATTATAGGTGCTTGAATGGTCAATGTAATTTCTATAAATGGGTAACTGTAAGGAAGTGGGTCCAGTTTCTGTTCCATCAAGGGCCACAATACTAACATCAGCTTCTTCATCTAAGTCTGCATTTTCATCCTTTGAATCAGTTTCAAACCAAATAGGCATAGCCTTTTCTTTTCCTTCTTCGGCTACTAGGCTTTTTAAAGCAAAGTGGCCAAGTTTCCTACAGGTGTAGCAAGCGAACTCACATTGGGCATTCTTGCCGTCGGTTGAGGATTAACCAGATCTTTGGAAATTTCCATATCTTTGAAAAGAAGAAGGTTTAGAGTGAAAGGATTTGTTGACATGTTGCTAGGATTTCTTAAAGTCTTTAAAATTTCTATAATTTGTGGCAAAGTTAGCAAATTCATCTTACAAAGAATTCTTGTTGTAATTGACATTGGTTAGGGTCGGTTGAGACTGAGGGGTTAAAGGGGAATTATTGGCAGACAAGATATTGAACAAGGAAGAGCTGGGGAAGATCTCAGTTTGAGATGGCAGAGAAAGATTTTTGAATTGTTTTTGAACTCCACCAATTCTGTTAAGGTCTTCCTCAAACAGAAATAAAGTAGAAACAATATTTTTAATGTGAGTCTTATCCAAGTCTCTGCATTCTTTTATAATAGCTACCTTAACACTCCATAGGTCTCCAAGAGAATCAAAGAAACGCATGTTAAGATCTTTCATTATGTATATTCTACCTAAAGATGCATAGGAGTTACTTACCTCACATAATAGGTTGTATGTTTCTCTGAGAGACTCAATTGGGTTCTTCTTGAAAGATTCAACTCAGCTACACTTTTGTACAATTGGTTGTCCTTTGTCGCTTGATCTCCTTCAAAGTATCTTTGGATACTTTGCCAAACTTGCTGAGCAGTCTCATAGTTTTGTACTTGTTTGTACAACCTATCATCTAGACCAGAGGTCAGAATGTGCATAGCCTTTTTGTTGAGGGCTACACATATCCTATCCTCTTCCGTCCATTCTTCATGAGTCTTGGGAACAATAGTTTCATAGACTTCAAACTCTTGTTACGACGATCTATTGGCATGATCCATGAGTGGAGTTTCGGGGGCTCTAGGCATTGTATTGAATTTGATTGGAATTATGGGACCATCTCTAACTACAGTCATTAATCAGTCATCAATTGAATCCATGTACCGCATAATTCTATATTTCCATACTGGAAATTCATTTCATGGAACATGGCATCATTTAACATGGGTTTCGTTGCCATGTTCCACGATTGCATGAGTTTTCCCGCCATTATAATCGGCAATTCAAGCTGTGAAGATTGGAAAAATATTTTTAAAACTTGAAAGCTCTGATACCAATTGTTAGGACCAATTGGTAGGAAAGCATGCTAGAGGGGGGGTGAACAGCCTGATAAAATTTCTTTGGAAAAACCATTTGAAAATAGTCAAGTAACTTATCAAAAGCTAAACCGATGTTAACCGATTACGCAGCGGATAATATATTACCGATTTACTCACTCAAATCGGTTAGGTAAAAAGGAGTTTCAAAGTAAATTAAAATATCATGCAAAATATATTCCAGTAAGTAAGGAAAAACAAGTCAGTAAGGATTCAAAGGTTGCAACCGGTGATAAAGCTCAACCGGTTACAAGACAAAGTTAAATGAGCAAACACATAAGCAAAGAGACAAGGTTATTTGGAGAGGTTCACAGTGTTAATGAACTACTACGTACTCTACCAAGTTTGGTCAAAAATTGGATTTGTTAAAATGTGCACTATTAATATTCACTATTATATTACAAGTTGCAAGCCTTAACCTATAAGAAAGATTGAAGGCTGCCTAAAGGAAAGTGATCAATAATAGATCGTGATACATGTATGACCAAGTGTTTTCAAGAGATGTGTTCACAAGTTGAACTGATTTCTCTTGGGTGTGTAGTGTGATCAATCAATGTGTTCCAGACATAATCTTGTTTGGGAACACTTACAAGAATTGATTGAGTGTGCACAGTGCTTGTCCTAATAAATGGACTAGTGATTACAAGCATTGTATGTCTTGAACTTAAATGCTTGAAGGATTTCAGCACTTGCAGTTCTTGACAATTCTTCTCTCAAAGTCTTTAATGCAACAACCCTCTTTAATGCTTAAGGAAGGTATTTATAGTTGTCTTCAAATTGAGCTGTTGTCTTTGAAGGGGTTGAAAGGATGACATGGAATGACAAGCATTAAATGAAAATATCTTCTACATTAAACGCTTGATATCTTGAAGTACAACCATGCTTGAATTATCCACTGGGTAAAGATGTTGTTCTGAGTACCGATAACTTGATCATTACTTGAAGTAGTTACTGACAAGGCAAAGCAAAGATGGTCTTCATGGTAACTGCTCTACCAACTTTAGCTAAGTAGGTGAGAGCAATTAATACTTGGCTAACTGATGGAGGCTTGTTGAGCAAGCTTGACCGACTATAGAAACTGATGGAGTACATAATTGGTTGATAGTCTGATCGATTGAGGGATAAACAGTTGAGATCATGAACAGTCAAGATAGTCAACCGGTTATGACTTAAGATAAGTTGAACAAGTTAACCAATTTCTCCTTATGAACAAATCAAGGCCTTCAAGTCTTCAATCATCTTGAGAGAAATACAAGTATAAAAACATTGGCACTAGCACTAAGGGGATCCTAAGTATACATATAAAATTCTAAGTAGTCTAGTTGAAATTAGGGGTCCTCAATAACAATTTTATGATTTTGATTAAGCAATTCCTAAGCTATACATATATTTGACTAACAGGATCAGAAATTGAATCACCAATTGACAAGTTTAAAGGGAAGAATAGTTTTTCTATTTGACAAATCAAGATGAAAACCTTATTGAGGGACAAGGGTTTATGGGATCTAGTGGCTGCTGCAATCAGGAATCTTCAGGATTCAAAGGGCAAAGCAAAAGCCATCTCACTGGTGTTATTGCGGTTGCAACAACAGAAAGTTCAAAGAAGGACAAGAAGGTAGCAGAGAAGGAAAAGGAAGATCTGATCGCGCTAGATGAGAGGGCCCACTCTAAAATCATAAGGTGTCTAGATGATGATGATCTAGTGGATATTGTAGATACCGATTCTGGAGGTGCTTTGTGGCGTGCATTGGAAGAAATATATTTGACACGATCATTGACCAACAAGCTATATCTGAAGCAGAGGCTAAATTCTCTACGAATGTAGGAAGGTACGCCTATTAGGGATCACCTAGAAAGATCTACATCTTTATTACTTAAACTGCATAATATAGATGCTAAAGTTTCTGATAAGGAAGCTGTATTAATGTTTATTGTTTTATTTCCTTTATCTTATGAGCAATATGTTGACTCTAGTATCAGTGGTAAAGAGACGGTAACTCTAGAGGAGGTGAAATCAGCGCTCAAGACTAGAGAGTTGCGTCGTGAGGCAAGCGGTAATAGTGGTACATATAATCAGACAACAGGTTTGGTTGCAAAAGGCAGAGGGGGTTCTAGCAGCAAGAAGAAGAAGTATTCTGGCAAGAAGGGCCCCAAGCCTGATGATATTTGTAATTAATGCAAGGGGTAGGGACATTGGAAGACCGATTTTCCTAGAAAGAAGAGAGGCGAGCCCCCAAATCCTAATGAAGCTAATCCTACAGTTGATGAGCAGATCTAATGGGGATTTTACTATAGTGATAGAAGAATCTGCAAAACAGTCGGATGCATGGATTCTTGATTCTGAGGATTCTTATCATATCAGTTCGAGGAAAGAGTGGTTTACAACTTATGAGTAGGTAGATGGTGGTAATAATCATATGGCCAACAATTTTACTTATAGGGTGGTTGGTATTGGCTCTATCAAGCTGCAGACTCACGATGGTAAAATCTGCACTTTGAACGATGTGAGACATGATTTACAGATGAAGAACCTGATATCTATTAGTCAGCAAGATAGCAAAGGTTACAATTTTAAAGTTAAAAGTTGAGCAATTCATGTCCGCAAAGGTTATGAAGTGATTCTCAGAGGACTTAAGCGGGGCTCCTTATATTTCCTCCAAGAAAGATCGCTTTCTGGGATAGTATTAGTTGCAACATCTAAGTGGTCTAAGAGGATATGACCAAGTTGTGGCATATTAAGGCTTGGGCACATGAGCATTAGAGGGATGCATATATTGGCTAATTATGTTCTTATGTGTGGCCATAAGGTCAAGGATCTTAAGTTCACTTGAGCATTAGAGGGATGCATATATTGGTTAATTATGTTCTTCTGTGTGGCCATAAGGTCAAGGATCTTAAGTTTTAAGAGCATTTTGTACTTGGGAAGATACAATGAAGCAAGTTTCCTAAGGGGGTTCATAAAACGAAGGGCAGTCTGGAATATATTCACTCGGTTTGTTGGGGACCTTCATATCAGGAATCAATGAGGGGTCACATGTATTTATTGTCTATGATTGATGACTACTCGAAAAAGACTAAGGTGATTATTATGAAGCACAAGAGTGAGGCTATCACTAATTTCAGACAATATAAGACATTAGTAGAGAATCAAACAGGGAAGAGGATCAAGCGACTCCTGACAAAGAATGGGTTGTAGTTCTATAGTGCTGAGTTCATGAGTTCTGCAAGGAAGTGGGGATATCTAGGAATCTCACCATCAGGGGTACACCACAGTAGAATAGTATTGCAGAGCGCATGAATCAGACATTCTTGGCTAGAGCAAGGTCCATCCTCTCCGATGCAGGGTTGTCTAAGCGGTTCAGGGCAGAAGCGGTTAGTACATCATGTTACTTGATAAATCGTAGACCACATACATGTGTTGGTAGTGTTGATAAACAGGTGGAGCTACAAGATACTGCAAAGTTGAGCTGTCCACAGTCAGATGTTCATCAGGATCTACCATAAAAGGCAGAAGCACTAGGAAGTTCATCACCAATTCTCGAGGAACATGGGTTAGATCAAGAGAGGCCTAGATAGGCTAACTTCGGGAAACATCCTATAAGGTATGTTTTGAAGACATGGTGTCTTATGCACTTCGGGTTACTGAGGAGGTGGAGCCCCCTTTGGAGACAACCACTTTCAAGGAAGCATTTACATGTTCAGAGTCCCTAGTACGTCCCACAAGCTCATAAAATACATAAAGTAAATAAATGTAGTTCCCAAATAACCATGCCTCCATCCTCGTGACCAATCCTCTCCTCTTACTCATTACCTAGGAGGGGAAATAAATAAAGGAAGGTTAAGCAAACAATGCTCAGTAAGTTCATACGGAATCTCTTCGGGTTTTAGGAATAGATGACCGAAAGAATGGAGCCAATCAAACACTCAACGAGTGGATAGTTATAACAATTTAAAGTATAGTTACGAGTACAATAAAGAAGGATACTTCTCAAGTAAACAAGTTGTGGCACTATCACAAGAATAATAATGATGGAGACTATATTCACATAAGTCCGTCAATTCCACAGTAACGATACACCTTTTCAGGGTGTTCTTTTAATAAGAGACCTTACGCCTTTTAAGGGCGCTCCCTAATTATGATATATCATGATAATCAAAACTACTTCATCAAGTAGTATACAAGTGTCTAAGTCCTTTTCAATCAGGCTAGACAATTTCCAATGAAGTCCTTTTCAATCGGACTAGTTCCTGCCAAGTCCTTTTCAATCAGACAAAGCCAACTATATCCTTTTCACTCACATATAGAAATTCCCACACATAGTGTTCATAGGTACAAGAACACATTAAACAATTCCAATTGCCATGGATACCCATTGAACTATACACATCCACTACCAGAAACAGGTCATTTAGCGACGGAAAAAACAGCGACGGACAGATTCCGTCGCTATTTAGCGACGGAATATAGTATTTAGCGTCGGAATTATTTTGGCGTCAAATTTAGCGACGGAATTTAATTCCGCCGCTAAATTCCGCCGCTAAAAAGAATATTCCTCGAATATTCGTTTATTTCCGCCGCTAATTTGGCGGTTGATTTACCGACGGAAAATTCCGCCGCTAAATCTTTAATGACGGAATTATTCCGCCGGTGAAATTAAATGGTTTTTTTTAATAAACACCGACGGAATATTTCCGCCGCTGATAATTTAATAATTTTTTATTTATCAGCGACGGAAATATTCCGTCGGTGTTTAATAAAAAAAAAAAAAATTCAAAATTTCCAGGAGAAAGACCGCTGCCCACAATGCAAGGGCGAAATGGTTGTACAGGAGAAGAAGGTCTTGGAAGTGGTTGTGGAGAAGGGTATGCAAAATGGACAGAAAATTACATTCCCAGGAGAAGCCGATGAAGCTCCTGACACTCTTACTGGCGCTCATTTAAAATTTCAAAATTTCCGAACGAACAACAAGCAGATAATCCAATTCAAACTTTCAAACCAAATTAATCAGACACCTAGCCTCTAAATCCCTCACTCCCATCCTCTCTCTCTCTATCTCTCTCCAGCAATTGAATTTGAAAAAAACAAATATCGAGCCGCTCTTACCCTGGTGCTATTTCATCTTTAATTTCAGGTTGATTGCGGACTTTTTTAGACATTGTTGTATTAATTTATACTTGTTTGTAAACATTTGAGACATTTGGTACCCGCGGGAGCCCCTCCCCGCCTCTCCCCCTCCCCCGCTCCACCCCTCTCCCCCTCCCCCGCTCCACCCCTCTCCCCCCTCTCCCCCTTCCCCCTTCCCCCTCTCCCCCCTATCCCCCCCTATCCCCCCTCCCCCCCCCTCTCCCCCTCCCGAATTGGTACGGTGGTATTTAGTTTTTATTTGGTACGCTGGTATTTGAATTTTAGTTTTTATAGTTTTAGTTTTAGAAATTGAAATGTTATATCAGGTACAAAAAATTTTGGTTTTTTGATATTTTAAAATATTTTTTTTTAATTTATTTCGAGAATCGTGACGAATTTTCCGTCATAAATTAATCTTTGAAAGAAAAATTAATTAAATAAATTAATTTCACGGCGGAAATTTCCGTCGCCGTAATAAAAATTAATTTAATTAAATTAATTTCGACGGAATTTCCGACGCTATAATCATTTAATTTTTATTTAATTTTTGATTTATTGTGCGGAAAATTCCGTCGTAATAAAATTTAAATAAAAATTAAATAATTTCAACGACGGTATTTTCCGCATTTGAAATAATTTAATTTCAATTTAAATTTTATTATGACGGAAATTTCTGAAATTAATTTAATTAAATTAATTTTTATTACAATGACGGAAATTTCCGGAAATGAATATTTAATTAAATTAAATTAATATAGCGGAAATTTCCGTCGCCGTAACCATTAATTCACCGGCGGAATTAAATTCCGTCGGTAAAAGAAAAAAATAGCGGCGGAAATTGACCCGCCGGAGCACTGCGACGGGCTGGTAGCGGCGGACCACCGACGGAATTTTTCCGTCGCTGATTATTTTTAGCGACGGAATTTTAATTTTAGCGACGGAAATTTCCGTCGCTAAACGACCTTTTTCTGGTAGTGATCAAGGGAAAGATATTCCAAAAGACGTTCATATCGAAGGAATATTTAGAAAATAACTACTGGCCACATTGGTAGTATACACGTTTATAAAATCAGAGAATCCTATCACAAAGGATGAATACATTCAAGTACTAAAGAACGTAGTCCCTTAGCTTGATTGCTTGCATGTTCCTTGCAACAAATCCTCGCACGAATTTACAATCATGGAAAAAGGTTCTCTTAGGATAAAAGTACTTCCTATTTACTTAACCCATAAACTATCTTCAATAGCCTTGTTGACCTAAGAGTTATTCTATTTTAACTCCTCTAAAGGTTAACCCCTTACCCCTTTAGGTTTACCAAAGTACCCCTAGCGTTTCTAGGTTCAAAACCCTTTTAATTCCCTTCAATCCAATTTACACACACTGTTTACACCTTTTCTAGCACACAAAAACACGCACTATTTACACCTTTTCCAGCACACACAAGCACACACATTAAACCCTAACACACACACATACACTCGCTGCCACACACACATGGCAGTACACACATGCACACCCACATACAACACATACATACGCTGCACACACACAGCACATAAACATGGCACACACACCAAACCCTAATCTTTTCTCATAAACCCTAGCATTAATTATATAGTTCAAAACTATTAATTAACATGCCCAAACCCTAATCAGTAATCGTTAATGTTAGGTTCTCAATTAATGTTCCATCCCAACATAATAACTTTAGATCCATTCCCAAATAATCATCACTATGATAATATAAACCCTAATTCAATCTAAATTGTTTTAGGTTTTTCTAGGGTTTTAGATCCAAGAACAATAACAATAAAGGATTGGATCTTTACCTTGGTTTTGATCTTCGAACACAAATCGATCAAGCTTTCTTCCTCTTTTCTCCTCTAAGTTCTGCCGCTTTCTCTCTCTCACAGCACCTCTCTCTTTTTATTTCTCTGTTTTTTAAATAATGTGACTGCTAGGTTTAGAAAAGTGTGTTTTATGACTGGGTTTCCAAAAATCCTAAGCCCAAAAGGTAATCCAAGTCCAATACCTCAAGCCCAACTTATACTAATCCATTTAATAAAAGGTAAAACAACTATTAATTAAAGGAAACAATTTAATTAATAAAGAAAAAGAAAAAAGAAGCTCGGGTTATTACATTCTTACCCCCTTAAAAGGGTTTGGTCCTCCAAACCAAACACATTCATTCAGAAAATAGGGTGGGATACGTCTCTCGTATCTCGCTTTTTAGCTCCCACGTTGCTTCTCTTTCCGTGTGGTTGCTCCATTGCACTTTCACATGAGGAATTACTTGATTCCTCAATATCTAATCCTTCCGATCCACAATCTTCACAGGTTGCTCGTCATAACTCAAATCGTCATGAAATCTCAGCTGCCTAAACTCAATTACATGGCTCGGGTCAGAGATATACTTTCTCAACATCGAGACATGAAACACATTAAGCACTCCAACAAGTATAAGTGGTAAAGCCAACATATAGGCCACCTGCCCAATTCGCTCCAAAATCTCAAATGGTCACACATATCTCAGGCTTAACTTCCCGTGAATGCCAAATCTCATAACTCCCTTGGTTAGCAAAATCTTCAAGAACACATGATCCCCCAACTGAAATTCTAATTCTCGTCGTCGGCGATCTGCATACGACTTCTGTCTACTTTGAGAGGTTAATTACCATTTCCGAATCTGTTGTACTTTATCTGCGGTCACTTGGACAATCTCTGGTCCCATCAGCTTCCTTTCACCAACTTCATCCCAACATGTAGGCAATCTACATTTCTGTCCATATAATGCTTCATACGGTGCCATACCGATGCTAGCGTGATAACTGTTGTTGTAAGCGAATTCTACTAACGTCAAATGCTCATCCCAAGTTCCTTTCCAATCTAATGACGTAGTCCTCAACATATGTTCAAGAGTTTGGATGGTTCTTTCTGACTGTCCGTCTATCTGCGGGAGAAAAGTTGTACTCATTGTCAACTCGGTACCCAATGCTTGTTGTAGACTCTTCCAAAATTTCGATGTGAACCTCACATCTCGATCGGACACTATCGAAACTGGTATCCCATGCAATCTCACAATCTCATCAACATACAACTTGGCCAACTTCTCCAACGAATCTATCACCTTAACTGCCAGGAAGTGAGCCGACTTCGTAAGTTTGTCCACTATAACGGAAATCGCGTTATTACCTCTCAACGTCTTTGGTAGTCCAACTACTAAATCCATTGCTTTGTTCTCCCACTTCCATTTCAGAATTGGTAATGACTGTAATAATCCTGCGGTTTCTGGTGTTCACTCTTCACTTGTTGGCATACTAAACATCTCGATACAAACTCTGCCACATCTCCCTTCATATCTTTCCACCAAAATGGTTCCCTTAGATTCCTATACATCTTTGTACTTTTAGGATGTACAAAAAACTTTGAGCAGTGTGCTTCATGCATAATCTTCCTTTTTATGTACTTGTTGCTTGGTACACAAATTCTCGATTGATACTTTAAATCCCATCGTCTCCCATTGAAAATCTTCTACATTTCCATTGGCCATACTCTCATGTATCTTCACAGCCTCTTCATTAATTCCTTGTGCTTCCTTGATTCGGTCTAAAAATGTTGCTGAATACTTAACTGAGCCAAATACCCTTTAACTCTCACTTCCATACTTGAAACCTCAATGCTATCCCATGCACTTACCCCTTTAGAAATAAATGTCGCTAAGGTTCCTCGATTCTTCCTACTCAAAGCATTAGCCACCTTATTGGCTATCCCTGGATGATACAAAATTGTACAATCATAATCCTTAAGCAACTCAAGCCATCTCCTTTGCCTCATGTTGAGCTCCTTCCGAGTGAAAATATACTTAAGACTCTTATGATCCATGTAAATTTGACAAGTTACCACATACAAGTAATGTCTCCAAATCTTCAGAGCAAATACTACGGCTGCTAACTCCAAATCATGGGTTGGGTAATTCTTCTCATGGTTCTTTAATTGCCTTGACGCATAAGCTATGACCATATCATTCTGCATCAACACACATTCTAATTCTTTAAGTGAAGCATCACTATAAATCAAAAATCCGTCTGATCCTGATGGTAAGGTAAGAACCGGTGTGGACACTAACCGTCGCTTCAGCTCTTGAAAATTCATCTCACATTCTTCTGACCAAATGAACTTTTCTCCTTTCTGCGTGATCCTCATTAATGGTACAGATAACTTTGAGAATCCTTCGACGAATCTTCTATAATATCCTGCTAATCCCAAGAAAATTCTTATCTCTCTATCCGTGGTTGGTCTCTCCCAACTCACTATAGCTTCTATTTTTGTTGGATCCACTTCAATCCCATCCTTAGATACCACATGTCCTAAGAACGCCACTTTCTAGATCCAAAATTCACATTTCTTGAACTTAGCATACAACTGTTGTTCTCTTAAAATCTGTAGCACTAACTTCAAATGCTCTTCATGCTCTTCTTTGGTCTTGGAATACAATAAGATATCATCAATAAACACAATCACACATTTATCTAATAACTTTTGAAATTTCCTATTCATTAATACCATGAATGCTGCTGGCGCATTAGTTAATCCTAACGGCATGACCAAAAATTTATAGTGACCGTACCTTATCCTAAAGGCCGTCTTTGCATTATCCTCCTTCTATACTCTCAACTGATGATAACCAGACCTCAAATATATCTTCAAAAAGTAACACGCTCCTCGATGTTGGTCAAACAAATCATCTATCCTTGGTAACGGATACTGATTCCTTACCGTTATGCGGTTCAATTCTTGGTAGTTGATATACAACCTCATCGACCCATCTTTCTTCTTTACGAACAACACCGGTGTACCCCATGGTGATACACTCGGCCTAATCAAACCCTTGTCTAACAACTCTTCCAGTTGGTCCTTCAACTCTTTAAGTTCTGTTGCAGCCATTCTGTATGGCACCTTTGATATTGGTGCGGTCTCTGGTACCAAATCTATGGAAAATTCCACTTCTCTCTCTGGTGGTACTCCTGGTAAATCTTCTGGAAACACGTCTTTGAAATGAGACCCGATCTAATTCTAGGTTTTTACCCTTGGAAATAAAACTCTTCTCCAAATGGTAATCTGAAACAAACTTCCTTCTTAAAACAATCTACCTTGTCATGGTATGCGGCTAATCAGTCCATTCCCAAAATAATGTCAAACTCACCAATCTCTAAGCTAATAAGATCAACCTCCAGTTCTATTTCGTCTACTTTCAATGGACACTTCCTAAACCAGACGTAATAGGGATCGATTATCTAGTTAGAGTATCTATCACTAGAGATACCTCTAACGCCTTAGGAATCAAATTTATGCGCTTTGCCAAATAAGTACTAATAATGTAATGCGTAGCACCAAAGATATCAATTAATGCATACACATTACGAGAATAGAGTTGAAATGTACCTGCCACGAGGTCATTAGTGGCTCGTGTATCTCTAGCTGTCATGGTAAACACACGACCACGACCTCCACCATTTCCTTTGTTGTCATCTTTAGCTCCTTGAGCAGGGCATTCTTCTTGGGTTCCGGACACTTCCATTGCGGATGCCCCACTTTATCACAATTGAAACATTTCTTCTCTTTGTACCAACATCCATCAGTCTTGTGCCTCCCTTCACACACTTGGAATTTATCGTCTAATCCTTTTCCTTGAGCATCACTTCAATCCCCATCTCTGTTCTTACCGTAGTTCTTGTTTTGATACTTGTTACTAGCACCCTCTTTTCCACGGTTCTCATTCGTAGCCTTCCTCTTGTTACTGGTCCCTTCCCGGTTCCATCTTCTAGCATACCCCTTGGTCCCACTTGACTCTTTCTCTATCACTTTCTTTTTCTCTTCTCACTTGCTGCAATAAATGTTCACTTCTTTCTCCACTACCCTTGCTCTTTCCAGCACTTGTCCATATGTTGGCAACAATAATAAATTAATCAATGCTTAATACTTTTTATACTATAAACATAGGCCATCTCAACAGACTAAACATTTAAGTCATAGTTCAATTCACTAAACCATTGGTCGTTTCAATAGACCAGCATTACTCTCATAAGTCGTTTCAATAGACTTATTGGTCGTTTCAACAGACCGACACTACTTTCACAGGTCGCTTCACTAGACCAGTTATTATTCTCACTTAGTCATTTCAATAAGCCGATTACTATTCACATTGGTCATTTCAATAGACCAATCGTTCTCCATTCCAGCTAACACACTTGCTTAACACTATGGAACAAAACTCAATCAAAACATAATTCAAAATAAGAAATAAACTTTATTTCATAAAAACTTTGAATGAAAACAAATCAATTCTCGAGTTCTTGCTACTAGAACTAGAATAGTAATAACTACTATCATTTTCTACAAATAAAAGCCAAACACTCCACTTTTCACTCATGGTATCTGAATGTGCGCTCGCCCTCGCGAAATTTTGGGTTTCACGGTGAAAGAGTAAAAAAGAGAGTCGCCACGCCATGCTTAAGAGGTGCACTTTGAAAAACCTATGAAAAGAGAATGGGTTCGGGGGTCAGGTTACGTGTTGGGAAGAACCGAGAGTTCACCCAACACGCCTCGTCCATAGACGAGTCTTTCAATTAAACATCCAAGCAAATCCAAAAGTGTGTGCAAATATTGGTCATGAACAAATGTGGAAATCATGCATCTTATTAATATGAATCGAGACTTACAACTTGTGAGCCCATTTATTTAGGGAGGCCACATCCCTACTACAAGGATATAGAACAGATTACAAGGGGAAAAGGTTTCTGCAGACAGGCACAATATGTCGCATGACACATGACACAGGTGACCACATGTGTCGCGTGACACAGGATCACCTATGAACAATGTGTCGCGTGACACACAGAGGCCATCTGCAGAAACTTACACAATGAACACCAGAATTAACAACAACTAACACAGATCTAATTAATTGAACATATTAGATACGAAATACAGAAATAAAAACAAATCGACCCCGGTAGTGTGGATATGGGTAGATCCACACCCCCTTGGGGTTTAAAAACCAAATTCAAGCAAGTATTCAACAATAATAGCTCAATTACACAGATTAGACAATTTAAACAAAGAGATTGCAATCAGGATTCAGTAATCTAGACAGATAGAGTCTAATTACTGAATCCTAACATAATTAAACAATAGAATTATGAAGAATTGAGTAGAAGGAAGAGAGAAGAGGGAGTTTGAGATTCGTTACCCTTGTTGCTTCCACGAATTCTGTATCAAGTTAGATACAGAACCCTTTAATTGGCTGCTTCTGGTCTTGGGAGGCTTGGGAGTATTGATGCAATGGATCCAAGTGGTTTGGCTTAGGAAGGGGCTTGAATTGGAGGGAATTGGGGTAGGTTGGAGGTAGGAGAGAGAGAGAATTGTATTTGGAGGGCTTTGTTACGACGCAATTCCTGCAGAGTAATAGTAGGCTGTAGTTGGGATCTATTTCTGAGAGGGGGAGGGTCTTATTTATAGGCTGCAGTTAGTGGTCACCTTGTGTCGCACGACTATACGCAACCACTTTCCATGCCTCGACTTTTCGCGTGACACAATGTGACCTCAACCGTTTTTGGCGCCAAAACCAGTTTCTGGAATATTCAGGCCTAAATACCTAAAAAGTCCAAAAAGGTTTATTCCCAACAAGTCCCTTGGCATGAGCAAGGTACCAAAAGGTACTTCCTTCGCGGGAAACTTATGAAATGTTTCCGGAAGTCTCGGGATAGGCTGAGAAATTACCAAAATGCCCCTTAATGCAGTTTTATTATATTAAAATGCATCTAAAAGGGTTGTGAATTGGATTGGCATACTTACAGAGCCCCTCGGCAACGTCACTTTTGGAAAAAAGTGGGGTTGTCGATAAAATAAGACCCAATCCCAATGAGCATCAGGGGATAAGACAACGGGCTAGAAGGTGAATCTGGGGAATCGGATGGCTGGACCTTTCTGAGAAAGGATTCCTACGTATCCCTTTAAAAGGGAATCAAGCCAAATCGTAGTTCGGAATTACCAAAACTAACTATAAGCAAGAAAGGGGTAGAGATGTGTCTTCATACCTTTGTTGTGCTTACCTGTGACTTCTTGAGGGGTTGGTACTACTGCGGTTGGCTAGTAGCTGCCTTTGGTGCCAGGTTGTAGCTGCCGGAGGGTCTCATGCTGCAACTGGTATTGGCGAGTAGCTGCCGGAGGGTCTCATGCTATCGCTGTCGACGGGTTGTAGCTGCCGGAGGGTCTCATGCTACAACTGGTCTTTGTGGATGCCGAAGGGTCTCATACCACTTTGCTGGTGCAGGGTAGTTGTCGGAGGGTCTCACACTACTGCTGCTTCTCTTCGTGGATGCCGGAGGGTCTCATACCACTTCGTTGGTGCAGGGTAGTTGCCGGAGGGTCTCACACTACTGCTGCTTCTCTTCGTGGATGCCGGAGGGTCTCATACCACTTCGTTGGTATAGGGTAGTTGCCGGAGGGTCTCACACTACTGCTGCTTCTTTGGGGATAAGTATAGCTGCCAGGGGTCCCACGCTACTGCTTTCCTGCTCTTTGGGGATAAGTATAGCTGCCAGGGGTCTCACGCTACTACTTTCCTGCACTTTGGGGATAAGTATAGCTGCCAGGGGTCTCACGCTACTGCTTTCCTGCTCTTTGGGGATAAGTATAGCTGCCAGGGGTCTCACGCTACTGTTTTCCCTTTTGTTGTTCTTTTACCGGTTTTGCTGCTGGACGGTCTTTTGTTGCTTGTTGGTTTTTGTGTCCTGGACTTCTCTTGGTAAGCCGGGGACTCTGCTTTTTGTTTGTGCTTCGAGGCTACTGGTCTTTGAAACTTTTTCTTGGTAAACTGGGGACTCTGCTTTCCGGGGAGTATGCTTTTTGGGACTTTTGCATGGTAAGCCGGGGACTCTGCTTTCTGGGGAGTGATAAGTGACTATTATATAGTCAATTATCCTAGTTTTTATATACTTTTACACAAATAAATCATCACTTTTTATTTAGTTTTTAGTATTTTTACTTACTTTTGTTATTTTATTAGATTTTACGTTTTTGGTATGTTTTATACATTTTAGACAGGTTTTAGGGTCTTTTTATTTATACAAAGGATTCATGGACATTTTGGTCCGAAAGGATGGAGGAACACCAAGCAAAATAAGCACTCCAAGCTGAAAACCAGTCGGAGCGGCCGTGCAGCAAAACCAGGAGCGGCCGTGCATCATAGGCCATGGCCGGCCATCTTGGCCCATGGAGTGGCCGAGCACTGAAGTGACCTGGCCGTGCCAAACCAGGAGCGGCCGTGCAGCTATATATGGAGCGGCCGTGCAAGTCTCCAAATTCAAATCCAAATCTGGCGCCAAAGAGGACACGGCCGTGCAAAATCCTTGACACGGCCGTGCAAGTCGTGATCAGATGTAAAGGCACCTTTTGATGGCACCCAATTGAAGAGTCTCCTTCCATTTATAAATAGGACCCTTGTAATCAGTCTTAGATACGAATTCTTAGAGAGAAATTACTGATATTAGATAGATAGAAGATACAAAGATTTGTAACAACAATTTTCCAAAGAAGTTTGAAGATCAAAGTCATTATTTGTTCTTGGAATCACTTTGGAGGAAAAGAAATAAAAGTGAAGCATTATTCTCAGCAATCATAAGTCTTTCTTACTCAATCTCTATTTATACTTTTATGTTATCAATGGCTTGTGAGTAATCCCCCATATTCTTGGGGTTGGAAACTCAAAAGCATGCTTATTCATCATTCAAAAATGTTTAGTCTTGTCTTCTTTCTTCATCTAAAACAATCTCTTTATATTATTCTCTAAATGCCTTACATTTTGGCGATATCCAATTTGTATGATTCAGTCAATTGAGAGAAGTACCTAGCGGAGAATCTCGATTGACGGAACCATATAAAGAAACTAGGTTCATTGATCACGAGAGTAGTTCAATGGCCTAGGGATGTTCCTTTAATGGAAAGTATGTTGACTTCCGTCCTTAATGGATTCTTACTAATTATGGTCAGCTAGAGATAAGCCGGAATGCCCGTTTGTGACAGGGCGGGGGCAAACATAAACGGATTTCTCAAACAGTTAGGACATAATTAGTGAAGAATACAAACGCTATTGTCTTAGCCCGAAATAGCGTAGGCTTAACATACCATCCTTGCTTTTTATGAAAACCTTTTATTTCTAAGACAATGACAATTTGATGAATAAGAATATGTATATGATTTCCAATCCCGAGAATGCTTCGTTTTATAAGATTTCAATTAAAGTATTTTCTGTTTATGCTCTCTCTATTATTCTAAAACAAAATTTATCTACCCCCAATCTTTTCTATATTTTCTAAAGACAAAAATATCCCTTAAGTAAACCCTGTCTCTGTGGGATCGACTCGTACTTGCACCCGCTATATTACAATACCCCGTGCGCTTGCGGATATAAAATAAACCGTTAGGTTTCGACCGAACAAGTTTTTGGCACCGTTGCCGGGGACAACGGTTTACTTTTTATTTTTGTCTTTACTACAAAATTTTTTGTTTTTTTATTTTATTTTTACTATTTTGCTTTCTTGTCCTATAATCTGTTACGTTTAATTTTTCTTCAAGTGTTTTTCTTGTAGTTTATGAAACGGTCTCGGACATTCGTTGACAACTTTGATCCGGAACCCGAAAGAAGCTTTCACGAAAGATTAAGAAGATTTAGAGAAACTCTACAAAAACACATGGACGGAGAACCGCAAACACCTGCTAGGACCCTACGGGACTTTGTTAGCCCAAGTACCCCGGGAACTAGATCCCCTATTGTTGTGCCAAATGCCGGAGCAGCAAACTTCGAGATAAAGCCGCAATTATTGCACATGGTTATGAATAACCAATACAGCGGCACTGCCTTCGATGATCCCCATCTACACATCCAAACATTCCTTGAATATTGTGATACTACACGTATTCAAAATGTTACGGTGGAAGCAATCCGGATGCGCCTCTTTCCTTTCTCTCTCAAGGATAAGGCGAAACAATGGTTGAATTCGGTCCCAAGAATTCATTAACAACATGGGACCAAATTCAAGAAGCATTCCTTGGTCGATTTTTCCCACCAAGCAAGATCGCCCAGATACGAACAAAGATCACTAACTTCTATCAAACGAGATAGTGAGACTTTGTATGACGCATGGGAACGGTTCAAGGAACTTCTCGGGAATGTGCCCCCACCACGGGCTTGAAAAGTGGTTGATTGTTCACACCTTCTACAACGGTCTAATTTTCAAAACAAGAGAGACCATTGATGCCGCTGCAGGAGGAGCATTGATGAACAAAGGAGTCGATGAGGCATACGACCTTATCGAAAACATTGCATTGAACCATTACCAATGGTCAAGCGAGAGGGAGCAGCAACAAGGTACGCCCGGTAAATATAATGTTGATGCAGTTACTCTTCTCTCCTCTAAAGTTGACATGCTTTTGAAAAAATTTGAAAATCTTAATGTCAATCCCATTGCTAGTGTAAATGTGTTATGCAAACTATGTGGGTCTAACTCACATAGTACGGATAACTGCGAGTTACTTGACGTTACTTCTAATGATCAAGTGAACTTCGTTAATTCTTTTGGGCAAAAAGGGGGGATGTATTCTAACACATACAATCCCGAGTGGAGGAATCACCCCAATTTTTCCTATAAGAAAAATAACGTTCTTAACCCGCAATCATCTACACAACCTCCGAGATTCGCACCTAAGAATTTCAACAACAATGCAAGTACCTTCCCCCCTAAATCTAAATTAGATATTATAATGGATTTTGTAGTGGAAAATAAAAATTCCCAAGAAAAGATCAATAATGAATTTAGGGAATGTTTTAAACTACTTAATGCTAGGTTTGATAACTTGGCAACGCATAATAAGATGCTAGAAACCCAACAAGCTCAACAGGCTACCCCATTGAATAGACCACAAGGGAGTCTTCCCGGTCAACCTCAAAGGCCAAATGAGCAAGTTAATATAGTAAAAACTAGGGATGAGCAAGAAAAGAAAAATGAATGCCCTAGAAATAATCATAGTCCAATCCCTCCGATGATTGAGACTAGTTTGGGGACAGAATCCCCTAGAGAAAAAGGCAAGGATTATGATGAATTCCTTGATAACCTAGATGCCATTAATGTTAACATTCCTTATTTTAGAAAAGATGAAGATATGCCTTTAGCCGTTAAACCTTTGAAAAAATTAATTTTTGAAAAAGAAAGGCTAGAAGAGAATGAGAATGTTATGTTAGCGGAGGAGGTAAGCGCCGTTTTGCAAAATAAAGACCCTCCAAAATTAAAGGATCCAGGTACATTCACCATTCCTTGTTGTGTTGGCAGAATAAACATAGATAACGCTGTCCTTGACTTAGGAGCAAGCGTTAGTATAATGCCATTATCGGTTAGCGAGAAGCTTGGTATAGGGAAACTCAAACCCACAACCATAACTCTCCAATTGGCAGACCGATCCGTTCAATACCCCGTTGGTATTATGGAAAATTTGCCTTGTCGAGTAGGGAACTTAATCATCCCTGTCGACTTTGTTATCTTGGATATGGCGGAATACCATTATATTCCCGTCATTTTAGGAAGGCCATTTCTTGCCCTTTGCGGGGGCAATTATAGATGTGAAAAATGGCACATTTTCCCTAAATATAGGGAAAGAAAGGGTCGAATTTAGTATGCATAGGCCAGTTCTCGAAGATCCCTATCTAGAGGCCTATACTCCTAGTGAAGAAGATTGGACCCCAAATGAAGAGACCTACACCCCTAGCGAAGAAAATTGGATTCCTATTGAAGAAGATTTAATGGGTGAGGAAAAAAAGTCAAAGGAAGAAATAAAAAATGATCCCATAAATATTGAACCTTTGATTTGCAATAATGGTTTAGATATTTCTGCATGTCCCAAAGCTAACAATGCAGTGAAAAAGTCAAAAAGAACAAAGACGGAGGTCACTTCGAGTTTCCGAAAGTGCAAAGACTATAGGTCACTTGTTCTACCCAAGAAGTCGGGATGGAAGAAATCTCTACCGCAGAAGATACTTATTACCCCGGAGGGATTGCAATGGCAAGTTGTCAATGACAAAAGGCCAACCAAGTATCATGCATCTCCTACTACCGGGAAGGGGTCAAGCTAAGGACCTAAAACAAGCATCATCGGGATGGTAACCGATGGATTATTTTTGTTTTATTTTCATTTTATTTTATTTTAGTTTTTATCATATTTGTTTGTGCTAACCTTGTTTTATAGGGAAAAAGATTTAAAAATGGTGAAGTTTGGTTCGCACGGCCGTGCGGCTCTTCTTGGAGCGGCCGTGCGGTTCATATCGAGTTGGAGCGGGTTGACTCGAAAGGACACGGCCGTGCAAATTCCTTGACACGGCCGGTGCAAGACGTCTGGGAGTTGCGTCGTTCAGTCAAAAGACGCAGCCTTTCCCCTCCTCCCTCATTTACTTCATCTTCAACCTCTCTCCTCAAAACCTCCGCCCCACCCACTTTAAATACCCACTCCTACACCATTTTTACTCACAATTCAACCCCAATCCTCCTCAAATCCTCTACTCAACCATTTCTCTCATACCAAAATCGACCCCAAAACCCTCCTAAAACCCCAATTCCAAAAATACCAAAACCCTTCACCCATTTCAACAAATTGAAGAAGGATTACTCCGAATTAAGGTGCAAGAAGGAAGCTTTTTGGTATCTAGTGGCTATTCATCAAAGATTACAAGCTTTTCAAGCTCAGATTTGGGTAATCTACTTTCTTCTTCTTTTAGCTAAATTTTTTTTTGGGTTGTGCTGAAAAGTTTCAATGGAGAGAGGGAAAGGAAAGGGAAAGGTCTGAAAGAGGTTCGAAAAGGTCCCGAAAGGAACCATCTCCTACCCCTAATCTAAACCCAATGCTCAATGATTTGGGTATTGAGTTTAGAGAGCCTTCCGAAGTGGCTAGATTCACCGCCCTTCGTCAAAAGAGAATTAGACCAACCCAATTCCCAGATGTTCCTGCCCTTAAGGCCCTAGATGTCTACAAAAATGTAAGGAAGTTTCACATGGGATTTGGTTGTGGTGGTTTTCTTGAGTTGAATGCAAAGACTTACGAAAGGATAACTTTGGAATTCTTGTGCACTATGAGGAAGGAATTTACAACAGAAATTTGTGGAAGTACGGGGAGCCATACCAATTGATACATTTGTATTTTAGGCTTGGTGGGGAGGAGTTTCATCTTACCTCCTTCGACATAAATAGAATTTTGGGTTGGCCTGCTTCACCAACTATGAAACCGATTTTCCTATAGAGTTTAGGGAGAATGTGTTTTGGGAGCAAATAACCGGAATTCCATCCTTCAAATCTAGAACCGCAAAAGCCTCATCTATTATTCATCCCGTTCTCCGGATTATGCACAGATTCTATGCATGTACAGTTTTTGCAAGGGAAGATAAGGGAACAAAGTGAACAAGAAGGAGTTGTTTTTGTTATGGTCTATGGTGAGGGCTCATAGGAAGGTGAATTTGAGCCATTTCTTGATCGAGTTATTTAGTGATATCGTCTCTCCAACTTTCAATGGAGAGATCCATATTGGTGGTATTGTTACTTTGTTTGCTAACCATTTTGGGTTTATGGTGCCCGCCAATGAAGTCGCGGTTTCGGGTTCTACAAAGTTGGATATTCCAACCCTACGGGTAATGCAAATGATTTGAGATAGAGGACGTGGAGAGTACAATTGGTTGGTAGGGCCGGGTAAAACGCCCTACATTGTTTTGCCTAGTCCCATCCTCCCATTTGCCCAAACTTATCAACACCAAACATGGATCTTTCCAATTTCCATGAGTCTCGAGGAGGGCCAATCAAGCCAAGCAAACCAAGAGGAGGAAGAAGAAGAAGAAGAAGGAGAGCAACATCAACCCAACCACCCCCCTTTGCCACCGGATTTTAATGAAAGATTTGATCGGATCGAGCTTCAAAACAATCAAATAATGACCCGGTTCGACACTTTCAACAATGAATTTCATTACTTCCGAAATGATATACAAAATCGTGTGGGGACGATTCAAAGGCAAGTGAACACCATCTTCAACTACGGGGTCAACAATTGGGATGATTTCCCACAACCACCTACCTACCCGTGATCCATTTTTAGTAAGTTTTTTTTTTACCCTCCCTAGATTTAGCATTGTTCCTTGAAACATTGAGGACAATGTTCATTTCAAGTGTGGGGGGGGGGGGTAAATCTATCCTTTATTTTTCGCTTTCTAGTTTTTAAATTTTACTTGCTTTCTAGGATAGATTTAATCGCTTTCTAGTATAATTTTTTCTTTTTAATTTAGTTGCATTTTTCTTTTATGCATGTATAATAGTATATAAAAAAAAAAAAAAAAAATCCCTATGATGATCAAAAATCATTATCATTATGCTTGCCATTTGCCCTAGTATGAATGCCTATTTATCTTTCCTCTCATATTTTCTATACACTTAGAAATCTATAAAAAGGAAAAGTATAAGGGATCTTTTTAGGAAAAAAATTGAAAGCCTCATAAGTTGGTATAGCACAATATAGAATCTCATCAAGAAAAATGCATTTGATTAGAAGGAATCCTTTTTATGCTTGGTCATTTATGCAAATTTTGAATATATTCCTTTAAGATTGTACATTTTTTTTTAGATATTTATTCCCTTTTTAGAAGTACCTTTTTGTTTGCATCCCTTGAATCACACCCTTTCATAAATTCCATCCTTCCATTTTTTTTTAAATCAAGTCAAAGTAAAACACTTCTATCTTATTGATAAAAGAGTGACAATTGTCACCAATCCTTAAAAGCAAAAAGAAACATATTATCTCCTAAGTAACTCGGGGCACGGCGTTGTTGCGACGATGCTTCCTTGCCAAAACGGAAATAATATCCAAAAGTATTCTTGATCTAAGTATTAGGAACATGGGGCTCGCGACCACAATGTCTCCTACTTGAAAGGATCAAAAATAACTTAGGTCTTTTGCAAAAATATAACACGTACAAAAATAAGATAAATTTGTTTGACTTTGACGAGATTTTTCCACTACCATCATCCATTCTTCACCCTTGTGATTCAAGAATGTAATAAAATTCTTGAACTTCTAAATTGTGAATAAATGTTTATACCTTCTCTTGTACGTCTTAAAGAAATAAAATTCATCTTTTCTAAAAAAATCACTCTAAAAAGTGATGACTTTTTCTACCAAGAAATAAATCTAAAGATTCTTCCTTCTAGCATGCTTTACTTGGTCAAAATTCTATATATGCTATATTAGGTTATTGTCTTGCATTTTATCTCTTTAAAAATATCCCTAAAATATTTCTTCCTAAAATAAATTTTTAAAGGTATTCAAAATATGATTAGATAGATAAAGGCATTATCTACAAGGCATTTAAGGGCTTGCTACTTTATTTCTGAGGGATCAATCGTGTTTTTTTCCCTCTCCGTATTTCATTCTATGTTTGCTTGGGGACAAGCAAAGGCTTAAGTGTGGGGGAGTTTGATAAGTGACTATTATATAGTCAATTATCCTAGTTTTTATATACTTTTACACAAATAAATCATCACTTTTTATTTAATTTTTAGTATTTTTACTTACTTTTGTTATTTTATTAGATTTTACGTTTTTGGTATGTTTTATACATTTTAGACAGGTTTTAGGGTCTTTTTATTTATACAAAGGATTCATGGACATTTTGGTCCGAAAGGATGGAGGAACACCAATCAAAATAAGCACTCCAAGCTGAAAACCAGTCGGAGCGGCCGTGCAGCAAAACCAGGAGCGGCCGTGCATCATAGGCCATGGCCGGCCATCTTGGCCCATGGAGTGGCCGAGCACTGAAGTGACCTGGCCGTGCCAAACCAGGAGCGGCCGTGCAGCTATATATGGAGCGGCCGTGCAAGTCTCCAAATTCAAATCCAAATCTGGCGCCAAAGAGGACACGGCCGTGCAAAATCCTTGACACGGCCGTGCAAGTCGTGACTGCAGATGTAAAGGCACCTTTTGATGGCACCCAATTGAAGAGTCTCCTTCCATTTATAAATAGGACCCTTGTAATCAGTCTTAGATACGAATTCTTAGAGAGAAATTACTTATATTAGATAGATAAAAGATACAAAGATTTGTAACAACAATTTTCCAAAGAAGTTTGAAGATCAAAGTCATTATTTGTTCTTGGAATCACTTTGGAGGAAAAGCAATAAAAGTGAAGCATTATTCTCAGCAATCATAAGTCTTTCTTACTCAATCTCTATTTATACTTTTATGTTATCAATGGCTTGTGAGTAATCCCCCATATTCTTGGGGTTGGAAACTCAAAAGCATGCTTATTCATCATTCAAAAATGTTTAGTCTTGTCTTCTTTCTTCATCTAAAACAATCTCTTTATATTATTCTCTAAATGCCTTACATTTTGGCGATATCCAATTTGTATGATTCAGTCAATTGAGAGAAGTACCTAGCGGAGAATCTCGATTGACGGAACCATATAAAGAAACTAGGTTCATTGATCACGAGAGTAGTTCAATGGCCTAGGGATGTTCCTTTAATGGAAAGTCTGTTGACTTCCGTCCTTAATGGATTCTTACTAATTATGGTCAGCTAGAGATAAGCCGGAATGCCCGTTTGTGACAGGGCGGGGGCAAACATAAACGGATTTCTCAAACAGTTAGGACATAATTAGTGAAGAATACAAACGCTATTGTCTTAGCCCGAAATAGCGTAGGCTTAACATACCATCCTTGCTTTTTATGAAAACCTTTTATTTCTAAGACAATGACAATTTGATGAATAAGAATATGTGTATGATTTCCAATCCCAAGAATGCTTCGTTTTATAAGATTTCAATTAAAGTATTTTCTGTTTATGCTCTCTTTATTATTCTAAAACAAATTTTATCTACCCCCAATCTTTTCTATATTTTCTAAAGACAAAAATATCCCTTAAGTAAACCCTGTCTCTGTGGGATCGACTCGTACTTGCACCCGCTATATTACAATAGCCCGTGCGCTTGCGGATATAAAATAAACCGTTAGGTTTCGACCGAACAGGGAGTTGGCTTCTTTTTGGGACTTTGGGGCCGTTGATCTTGCTGCGCTCTGCTTGGGAGACTAACATGGATACGGGCTTTTTGTTCCTCTTTTTTTTTCTTTTTCGGTTTGGCCTGAGGGCCAGTCTCCAAGGATTGACGGGGCTCAGTTGACCATTGTACCTGCGAGGGAGAAACAACAATCCAAGCGCTGCATCTAACTAAGCTATCTTGTTAGCAAAGATTAACCTATGTTAGCTTGTTTGCACGAGTCTGTCTGTTCTGGGAAGGAAACGCGATCATGTGAAAGGTCGGCTTTGTCGGGTTTGTTCATGAGATTTTGGAACTGTCTCGGATAGGTGTGTATAGTAGGGGGTCTTCTCTCGTACTATGGTGACGTTGGAATTCCTATGGATGAATTCCTCAAGGTCTTGGTAAGCGGAGGATTGGTTCAAGAGGAAAGTGTTGTTTCGAACCATGGTTGGTTTCCACCTCGCAAGCAGCGGAAATTTGATGATCTCGGAACAACAACTGAGGAAGCCTTAAACAAGTTAGTGCGAAGAGGGATGATCAAGCCACTTGACGATTACCACCCCATCAAACCCAATACGGATTTAGATCGCAGCAAGTATTGCTACTATCATCAATATCCCGGCCATGTCACTAATGATTGTACCTCTCTGAAAGTGCTCATTCAAAAGCTCGTTGATGAAGGCATGATTGAGAAAGATCCTCCCAAGGTGGTTACCAACCCTCTTCCACGATTCCAAGGGTCTCCCATTTGAATAAGTCAATCATTCATCGTAGGGTCTAGATTTTTTTTCATTTTGGTAGTGAATGTCCCTTTTATGATTTGAGTCTGTCAAAGTCTATGTTACGAGTTTACAATAATAAAAATCTTCATTTCTTTTCTTGCTAGACTCGGGACATCACTTGCGCACCCGCGTTACATTTAATTGAAATGGTTTTATTCTAAATGATCACTTGTGCTGCTCAATCACTAATGCATTGAAATGACTAATATTTAAATTGATCAGTGTGAGAAATTCGACTGATATCTTTCTTAATTTGGGGCTTGCCAACTCCCCATCGCGCATCCCATATGCTCACATATCTTCCATCGCCCCCATCGTTCCGTTCCTCAGCGAATTTGCATGAATCTTCCTCAAGTAAGCTTAAGCAAGCAATGAAGGCTCAATCTCGTTCGGATCATCCGGTAGGGACTGTGGTTGAAACCTTTCACCCATAGGGAAACCATCACCTCACCCTCACTAAACAATACCCCTTCGGTTCAAGATCGGCATGTTTTGAAACCCATTTAGCCATCGCCAGAAGAAGAGGGACTATCCTTGAGACTCCCGTGATTCAAAGAAAGATCGACCATTTCCGAGATCAAAAATGACAGAATGTAATGATCCATCCAGGGGATTAGCTGAAATTTTCTCTCGAAAGCAAAATTGAAAAAGAGAGAGAATATTAAAAAAAAGAGAAAAAAATAGAAAAGAAAGAGAGCCTAGTCCCTAGCGATCCTCTCAAAAGCAAAAGTCAAAGGATCCGGTCGTTACTCAAGAGAAGTCTCAGAGTGAATAAAGAGACAGCATGGATGTCCCCTCACCATTACCTCTAACCGATCCCAAGCCATCCTCTCGTCTTCAGAGGATATTCCCATTACCGTTACCCTTGCTTTTGGCCAAAGCCAAGATTGAACTCTCATTCTTAGAGGCAATGAAGATGCAATCATGGATTCCCTCGCCATAGAAATCCCAAACACATCCCCCAAAAGCCAACCTCTCATCTTTAGAGGTTCAGTCAGCAAAAAGCCAAGCCGACCTCTCATTTTAAGAGGTCATGATATCCTAAATCGCCCGATGGCCGATCGAAGCCCTGAAACCCAGCTGCAGTTCCTACCGGATAGCAATTTCATTCTAATATCGTCGGTGCCTAAATCAAATTAAAGCTGTGTTGCTTGTTTAAGTTGGAACCAAATCCACCTCGGTTCAAGATCATCAATCCAAGATTGTGCAAATTCAACCCATTCATTCGACCATTCATGTGAGCATATTCCATTTCGCCTCCACAAACCCTTGCCGATTCCCAAGCCTAGACAGGCGGATTCACATCTGCCGTGGATGTCCCACTGGGGCTTTGCATCCGTGTTTCATCGACACTCCAAGAGGACATGTTTTTCAATTCTCCAATTCTCAGAAAAATCCTCAACGGTCCTCAGAATCTCGAATTTTCACATCCATTCTCTCTCCAATCGAGATAAGCCCGAACTACGGCGACCTGAGCTCCTCCCAAGGAGGGGAACATAGGCAACCATAATTGGTCCGGTCGAAATCACAAACAAATCTCAGAAAATCCGGTCTCAGCAAGGGCCATCCCTATACACTTTCCATCCTTCCGAGTTTGATTCTCGATATCAGTTGGCTTTCTCCTTATGATTAATTGAAATATTTATTCATATAAGGATTAGTATTTGAATAACCCGAACATCAATAAAGGGTTTTAAGAAGCTTTGTGATCATCGTGAATAAGACAAGTTTTCAAATGTCTCGACAAGTCTTCTCTTTCTACATCATAGGAAGATAGAGCCAAACACTGTTTTCTGTCAAGCAGGGGCTTCCATACACTTTTCCACACCTTGCGATGCTTATACTCTCTCAAAAGAGTCGAACCCAAAAGCGAGTGTGTCGAAGAATCGGGATCCATCCCCACCTCTAAAAGATGTGCCCCTGCACGTCAACATTTCTGAGTCTTGTCCGTCCACTGATTGACCAAAGTTTGAAAGAAGAGTACCTCCTTGGCCACACGGCGTGTCTGTCTGCAATAGGGCTACATGGGGATTCTGCCAAACTGGGGCTGACTCCAGTCCACAACAACCTCTCCATACTGGGGCTTTATCAGGAAAGGGGATTGCATGTGCATGAGAACTTCTGGGCAGATTTTGGGCTCGCTTTACAGTCCTGATCCTTGAGCCTAGCTTTGCGCATGAGATTTACTTCATCAAAACAGGGACTGATGTACTTCTTTCCCTAGGCAAAGGGGTGGTCTTGAGACAAATGTGGGGCTTGGTTGGTAAGAACTGTCAGTAGGGCTTCTTGTGTCACGCGACACAACTTACCCTTTGCTGTCCTGAGCCATGCGACAAAACTAGCCAAGCATCAGACATCAACAACCTGCATCCAATTCCTTCCCAGGACACCACCCAACTTGTCCAGCGCTGCAACCATCAACCATCACTTCATAAACAATATGGGAGAGGTTTCATTTACCATACAAATCATCATTCCGTATACACATTCCACATATGAACCATACATGCACACTCATCAAAACCATCATACCATCAGCTTTCATTCCCCAAAATGAGATGGATTCGTGCAAAATAATAAAGCCAACAAGATAAGTAGCAAATTAACAAATAACCAAATTTAAAGTTTTTTCAGAGTAGTGCTCAGAGAGTTAGCCAAGCCTAGAATGTCTGTTTCTTACAGTGCACAATGAGCAAAAAGTCATAAATCGAATCTAGATGGGGCTACTCTGAATCACCCTCCTCGTCATCCTCCTCCTCATCATTTTCATCATCATCTTCATCCTCATCGTCATCCTCAGCCTCCTCAGGCTCATCATCAGGATCGTCAAAAGGTGCTTCATATGCTACGGTCCCCATGTCATAATACTCATCGAGCTCAGGGATAATGGTGGAAGCCAGCACGTAGTCAGCAGCGGTCTCAACCTCATCATCATCATCATCACTATCGTCGCTATCACCATCATCATCATTACTCACGATGGGTCTGCAAAGAGGCACATTTGCATTCTTTGTCCGTGGCCTTGGTCCGCTAGTGCTCGCATCATCAAAATGACTCTTCTTCTTTCTTGGCTGACCGGGATGGGAAATGTTGATTGCATCCTGTGACCTGCATTGATTCTTCCAAAAGCTCATGCCTTTCTGGAGCTTGCCAATCATGCCCACGGCACCGGTAAAAGCCCGAGTAAGATGTCTATAAGCCTGGGCCGGCACCTGTTACAAACAAACAAATAGAAGCATCAAAATGCGATCCTTGACATAAGAAAGAAATGCAAGCGGCCTAAAGGAGCCAAGGAGCAGTACTTACTGATCTGGATCCCCGCGGGAGCTGCAGACGAGAATGCGTCTGTGACATGTCAATGTTAGCTCGCCGTATGCGGCCGCCACTCTGATAATCAATAAAAGTCGAGGGAAGAGGAGGTCTAGCTACATGGGCAGTCGAGGGCCCCGCACTCTGAATATCATATCCAGCTCTAAACTGAGGAGATTGCAACCTTCTGGCCACATATAGGGTATAATCTCCGTCCTGGACAAAGTGATGGGCTGCCACGCCTACAATCAAATCCTCTACATTCGCTAGCTGGCGAGGAAACCACATCCTAAATGAAGGATCCTCAGGGACTCGAGCATTCATATAAGGCCCGTGCTGTCTGAACACCCTCTCTGCCAGGTACAGGGCATCCCCGGTCAGGCCCACCAAAAGCTTACGGCACCCGGTCAAATAGAGCGCATAATCTAGCTCCTCACCCTGATATCTCTCAGCCCAGGGGAACAAGGAGAGATTAAAAGGAGCTCCTCGCAACAATACTATGGTGTCAGTATAGGAAGCAGTCACTCTACCCCTCGACCCGGATCCCCTATTCTGCTTCCTGGCACCCTTAGTCCAGCGTCGGAGTGCAGGAAAACTATCAGCTGGAAACTCATCCTTGACTCTCCACCGATAGGAACTGAATATCTCATAAGCCCAGGCCTGCAAAAGACAAAGTCAGAAAGTGTCAGAAATCAAAGATAGTAACTGTTAATGCAAGTGTGTGTGCAAAGAAAGGAAAAAGCAAAAAGCTACCTCAAAGGCCATCTGACAGCAATCAAAAGACTTAGCCTCTCCCCGGCTGATGTCATCTAAGGCCAAGTACATCTCCGCCAGTCCAGCTTCTCCCCAAGACAAGTTACCGACATTCCCCCAATCCCTCAAAAGTTCCAGAAGGGCAGTCAAAGCAGCAGAAGCCCCATTGGGGAAGAGCATATCACAAAATCCGACCCAAACAAAAGACCGAGTCAGCCTCTTAGCCCTAAGGCGACTACCAGCAGAACCATCAAAGACAGGAGGATATGCCCGGCTCTGCACCTCAATCGCTCCATGTATCTCTCCCAACTCATATCTGTTGCCCTTCCTGTCCCGGAGAGCAAACCCAACCAGATCAATCATCTCACCGTCACCCATAGGCTCGGGCTCAGCAACAGGATCGACAGCAAAGATAGGCTAACCAATAAAAGCAACCCTATGATAACAGCAAAGTCATAAGGCGTGACTGTGGTCTTACCCCAGGTAAAATGGAAAGTGTGGGTGGTCTCCCACCAAAATCCCCGGAAGGCCTTCATCAGCTCGACACTCCTCTTGGTGTCGCCAATGGCCTCTGCCATCCCGAATAATTGCCCAAGCCCAGCTGCGTATACCAAGCCCTTCGGCGAATATGCCTCATCTACACTGCCCGACAAGCTCCTCCACAGCTGACCGATCACCTCCGATGATCCCCTAGTGCGTAGCACCTGCAGGTAAACACAGCACAGGTATCAAAACTATCTCAGTCAATTACATGTTCAAATACAATCATTGATTTCTTTACAGAATTTGTTAAATTGTTAGACCCAATTCATGCAATACAGTCATGGCAATTTCTGAATAAATATCACAAGTATGCATTTTTCGAGAAATTCAAAATTTCAAATTCAAACCAGTAACAAAGTTGTGCAGGAATCTTACCTCATCCCTCCTACCAACCGAAGTGTGTTTGTCCTCTTGGGGATAGAAGTGTAACGACCCCGAATTTCCACAACCATAATAATACTTAATTGATAATAAAATAACCTCCAACGGCTACTAAAACCATAATTCAAACACTAACCACAATTTGAAATAACTTAAATGCGGATAACGGTAACAATTTCAACGGCTAGTACAATCCACTAGCTCAACAAAATTCTTAAAGTCTTACAAACTCTCAATACTGCATTAACTGACTAAAGATTCTAAAATGAAATAAGCTAAAAACGATCCTTGAACTCCTTATAAAGTGCTCCCGAACCGTTTCACATTCTTCCTATATAAAATCTGGAAGAAAAGAAGATGAAAGGGTGAGCGAACAATTCCCAGTAAGTTCATATACAACCCCTCCAGTTACTAAGGAGGAGTTGACTTGAAGGAATATCAAACGATACAAAGTCTAAATCATAATCGAAGATATAACGAAGCAAAAATTCGAAATCATTATTTTAACAAATCTCAAAACCACATATCTTTCGAAATATAAACGGTTTCACAAACTGAGTTGACAAATACTTTGGAGGTTCAAATGATGACAAGATAGAAACAAAATGACCCGAATGGTTTACTTATTTAAGACTGTCCCATACCAGCCTTAACTAACTAAACCACTCACAGATTTTTAGGAATTTCAAAGGACTGATAAGCTGAACAAAGTTGACTCGAATGATCTAGTTATCTACAACTGTCCCATACCAGCTGTAGATAATTAAATCATTCACAGACATCATGATCACATAAGAGGTCCACTGACCTTATCAAACCAAAATCCCATAAAGGGAACAAAAGCCCACAAGGAGCACAAAGGTTGACTCCACAGAGTCCTAAACAGTGTATCCGGAACACCCCACCACTACTATAAGTTACCCGAAGGCCAAAATATCAAATATACCCCGCCGAAGCAGGTTGTCTAACTTAGTGATCATTAATGGAACAAAATCATAACATATCAAAACTCATTTTTATACAAAATACGAAATTTTACAATAATAATAAAATTCTGTATTTACGAAATCAAAAGAACGATTTAGCAAACGAATAACAAAAGATTAGCAAATAACGGTAACCGAGGGAGTCAAAACAAATACTGACGCGAGGTCAGCTTTTACGTATCAAAGGAACGTACATCACCAAGAAATATGTGGAAACCTAAACAATGAAACAGAGCGAAAATCAATTAACTTAAAGATGTACAATCCCTTACCTCGATTGTTTGTACTCGAACAATTGTTAACTCTGATCGGATCTACACAATTAAATAATATCCGTTAAGTACGAATTAACTACTTAATACTCCGTCCCAACTTAACTTTATTTTACTTCACTAACTTATGAGTTAATTTTATTATTTAGCTCCGTCTCAAGTTGCTTTCCACTTCTAGAGTTTTCCAAAATACCCTTCACATAAATACCAAAACACCCCTAGGGTTTATCCAAACTACCCTTAGGTTTCTAACATTTTTATTCCCTTTTTTTAAATAATTTCCTAAAGGTCTTTGGACTTTTCATTACTCTCAAAAAGGTCCCTTTAGATTTTATTATTCCCAGAAAAGTCCCTTTAGTTTTCATAATTGCAAAAAAGTCCTTTAACATTCTAAAATTACAAAGAAGTCCTTTGACTTTCTGAGATTTGCAAAATAGTCCTTCAAATTTCAGAAATTACGGAACAGTTTCTTGACTTTCAAAATTTACAGTTTAGTCCCTTGACTTTCAAAAATTACAGAACAGCCCCTAATTCCCAGATTTACAGTTTGGTCACTAGGGTTTTGAAAAACTGATTTTCAGCTTTTAATCTTGGTTAGATTTCTAACCAAAAACACTTTTATTCAAAATCAAAACCTTTTTGATACCAAATATTTTACCCAAATCAATTTTGTAAACAAGCTTTACACCAAAAATTATTTACACAAAGCACACACCCACACGGCACACCCATACAAAACACCCAAAAATATTTATTTTTCTTTAAATCTTTCTTGGTATGAACAACCCTAGATTAACATCCATTAATTCATACACAATCCTACTTCAATAATCTTTTATAGGATTTATATTTTCCATCACATAATATATTCATAATAAAAATCCCAATATGATCTCAAGAGTTTCTAGGATTTTCTAGGCTTTAAATTTAAGAACAATAATTATTGAACGAAACGAATACTTACCTAATTCTTAATCACAATTGCTTCTTCTTTCTACACGCCTGGTTTCTTTCTTTCTCTTTCTCTCTCACGGTTGGTCTTCTCATTCTCTTGGCACAGGAGGTGCCGGCTCCCTCTCTCTATTTCTCTTGGTTTAGTAAAATAAAGATTCCTAGGTTTAGAAACTAATATTTGTAATTGGATTTTTTTTTTATCTATTTATTTATTTTTTAAACCTAGCCCAAAAGTATTCTAAGCCCATTAAGTAACTTAAGCCCAAAACGATTGGCCCACAACTTCTAACCCAACTAATATAAGGAATAACAAATAATAAAATCATTTATTAATTAAAAAGGGTCAAACTCATTAATAAAATAAAAGGGTTTTACTAAACCTAAGCCCAATACCAAAGCCCAACTCATCTAAACAATTTAAACCCACATAATATAATTCCTAGGACTTCAATATAATTATTAGTCCCTCTAAAAGCCTAATTGAAAATTTAACAATTTACCAAATAATCCTCGAAAATTTTGGGTTATTACATTCTTACCCCCTTAAAAGAAGTTTAGTCCTCTAAACTTTCATAATCCGATGAAGCAACTAATCTTATCATATCAATCTACACCAAACACTCCAAAAATAATATTGAGGTTAAACCTAAGGCTCAAATCAAACTTATCCTTACACATTCTAAACTCCCAAGGATCTAAAGTCAAAGCTCTGATACCAACTGTAACGACCCCGAATTTCCACAACCATAATAATACTTAATTGATAATAAAATAACCTCCAACGGCTACTAAAACCATAATTCAAACACTAACCACAATTTGAAATAACTTAAATGCGGATAACGGTAACAATTTCAACGGCTAGTACAATCCACTAGCTCAACAAAATTCTTAAAGTCTTACAAACTCTCAATACTGCATTAACTGACTAAAGATTCTAAAATGAAATAAGCTAAAAACGATCCTTGAACTCCTTATAAAGTGCTCCCGAACCGTTTCACATTCTTCCTATATAAAATCTGGAAGAAAAGAAGATGAAAGGGTGAGCGAACAATGCCCAGTAAGTTCATATACAACCCCTCCGGTTACTAAGGAGGAGTTGACTTGAAGGAATATCAAACGATACAAAGTCTAATCATAATTGAAGACATAACGAAGCAAAAATTCGAAATCATTATTTTAACAAATCTCAAAACCACATATCTTTCGAAATATAAATGGTTTCACAAACTGAGTTGACAAATACTTTGGAGGTTCAAATGATGACAAGATAGAATCAAAATGACCCGAATGGTTTACTTATTTAAGACTGTCCCATACCAGCCTTAACTGACTAAACCACTCACAGATTTTTAGGAATTTCAAAGGACTGATAAGCTGAACGAAGTTGACTCGAATTATCTAGCTATCTACAACTGTCCCATACCAGCTGTAGATAATCAAATCATTCACAGACATCATGATCACATAAGTGGTCCACTGACCTTATCAAACCAAAATCCCATAAAGGGAACAAAAGCCCACAAGGAGCACAAAGGTTGACTCCGTAGAGTCCTAAACAGTGTATCCGGAACACCCCACCACTACTACATTGAAGCGGTGAACTAAGTTTACCCGAAGGCCAAAATATCAAATATATTCCGCCAAATCAGGTTGTCTAACTTAGTGATCATTAATGGAACAAAATCATATCATATCAAAACTCATTTTTATACAGAATACGAACTTTCACAATAATAATAAAATTCTGTATTTACGAAACCAAAAGAACGATTTAGCAAACGAATAACAAAAGATTAGCAAATAACGGTATCCGAGGGAGTCAAAACAAATACTGACGCGAGGTCAGCTTTTACGTATCAAAGGAACGTACATCGCCAAGAAATATGAGGAAACCTAAACAATGAAACAGAGCGAAAATCAATTAACTTAAAGATGTACAATCCCTTACCTCGATTGTTTGTACTCGAACAATTGTTAACTCCGATCGAATCTACACAAATAAATAATATCCGTTAAGTACGGATTAACTACTTAATACTCCGTCCCAACTTACTTTATTTTACTTCACTAACTTATGAGTTAATTTTATTATTTAACTCCGTCTCAAGTTGCTTTCTACTTCTAGAGTTTTCCAAAATACCCTTCACATAAATACCAAAACACCCCTAGGATTTATCCAAACTACCCTTAGGTTTCTAACATTTTTATTCCCTTTTTTTAAATAATTTCCTAAAGGTCTTTTGACTTTTCATTACTCTCAAAAAGGTCCCTTTAGATTTTCTTATTCCCAGAATAGTCCCTTTCATAATTGCAAAAAAGTCCTTTAACTTTCTAAAATTACAAAGAAGTCCTTTGACTTTCTGAGATTTGCAAAACAGTCCTTCAACTTTCAGAAATTACAGAATAGTTTCTTGACTTTCAAAATTTACAGTTTAGTCCCTTGACTTTCAAAAATTACAGAACAGCCCCTAATTCCCAGATTTACAGTTTGGTCACTAGGGTTTTGAAAAACTGATTTTCAGCTTTTAATCTTGGTTAGATTTCTAACCAAAAACACTTTTATTCAAAATCAAAACCTTTTTGATACCAAATATTTTACCCAAATCAATTTTGTAAACAAGTTTTACACCAAAAATTATTTACACAAAACACACACACACACGGCACACCCATTCAAAACACCCAAAAATATTTATTTTTCTTTAAATCTTTCTTGGTATGAACAACCCTAGATTAACATCCATTAATTCATACACAATCCTATTTCAATAATCTTTTATAGGATTTATATTTTCCATCACATAATATATTCATAATAAAAATCCCAATCTGATCTCAAGAGTTTCTAGGATTTTCTAGGCTTTAAATTTAAGAACAATAATTATTGAACGAAACGAATACTTACCTAATTCTTAATCACAATTGCTTCTTCTTTCTACACGCTTGGTTTCTTTCTTTCTCTTTCTCTCTCACGGTTGGTCTTCTCTTTCTCTTGGCACTGGAGGTGCCGCCTCCCTCTCTTTATTTCTCTTGGTTTAGTAAAATAAAGATTCCTAGGTTTAGAAACTAATATTTGTAATTGGATTATTTTTTTTATCTATTTATTTATTTTTTAAACCTAGCCCAAAAGTATTCTAAGCCCATTAAGTAACTTAAGCCCAAAACGATTGGCCCACAACTTCTAACCCAACTAATATAAGGAATAACAAATAATAAAATCATTTATTAATTAAAAAGGGTCAAACTCATTAATAAAATAAAAGGGTTTTACTAAACCTAAGCCCAATACCAAAGCCCAACTCATCTAAACAATTTAAACCCACATAATATAATTCCTAGGACTTCAATATAATTATTAGTCCCTCTAAAAGCCTAATTGAAAATTTAACAATTTACCAAATAATCCTCGAAAATTTTGGGTTATTACATTCTTACCCCCTTAAAAGAAGTTTAGTCCTCTAAACTTTCATAATCCGATGAAGCAACTAATCTTATCATATCAATCTACACCAAACACTCCAAAAATAATATTGAGGTTAAACCTAAGGCTCAAATCAAACTTATCCTTACACATTCTAAACTCCCAAGGATCTAAAGTCAAAGCTCTGATACCAACTGTAACGACCCCGAATTTCCACAACCATAATAATACTTAATTGATAATAAAATAACCTCCAACGGCTACTAAAACCATAATTCAAACACTAACCACAATTTGAAATAACTTAAATGCGGATAACGGTAACAATTTCAACGGCTAGTACAATCCACTAGCTCAACAAAATTCTTAAAGTCTTACAAACTCTCAATACTGCATTAACTGACTAAAGATTCTAAAATGAAATAAGCTAAAAACGATTCTTGAACTCCTTATAAAGTGCTCCCGAACCGTTTCACTTTCTTCCAATATAAAATCTTGAAGAAAAGAAGATGAAAGGGTGAGCGAACAATGCCCAGTAAGTTCATATACAACCCCTCCGGTTACTAAGGAGGAGTTGACTTGAAGGAATATCAAACGATACAAAGTCTAAATCATAATCGAAGACATAACGAAGCAAAAATTCGAAATCATTATTTTAACAAATCTCAAAACCACATATCTTTCGAAATATAAACGGTTTCACAAACTGAGTTGACAAATACTTTGGAGGTTCAAATGATGACAAGATAGAATCAAAATGACCCGAATGGTTTACTTATTTAAGACTGTCCCATACCAGCCTTAACTAACTAAACCACTCACAGATTTTTAGGAATTTCAAAGGACTGATAAGCTGAACAAAGTTGACTCGAATGATCTAGTTATCTACAACTGTCCCATACCAGCTATAGATAATCAAATCATTCACAGACATCATGATCACATAAGTGGTCCACTGACCTTATCAAACCAAAATCCCATAAAGGGAACAAAAGCCCACAAGGAGCACAAAGGTTGACTCCGCAGAGTCCTAAACAGTGTATCCGGAACACCCCACCACTACTACATTGAAGCGGTGAACTAAGTTTGCCCGAAGGCCAAAATATCAAATATACCCTGCCTAAGCAGGTTGTCTAACTTAGTGATCATTATTGGAACAAAATCATATCATATCAAAACTCATTTTTATACAGAATACGAACTTTCACAATAACAATAAAATTCTGTATTTACGAAACCAAAAGAACGATTTAGCAAACGAATAACAAAAGATTAGCAAATAACGGTAACCGAGGGAGTCAAAATAAATACTGACGCGAGGTCAGCTTTTACGTATCAAAGGAACGTACATCGTTAAGAAATATGCGGAAACCTAAACAATGAAACAGAGCGAAAATCAATTAACTTAAAGATGTATAATCCCTTACCTCGATTGTTTGTACTCGAACAATTGCTAACTCCGATCAGATCTACACAAATAAATAATATCCGTTAAGTACGGATTAACTACTCAATACTCCGTCCCAAATTAACTTTATTTTACTTCACTAACTTATGAGTTAATTCTATTATTTAACTCCGTCTCAAGTTGCTTTTCACTTCTAGAGTTTTCCAAAATACCCTTCACATAAATACCAAAACACCCCTAGGGTTTATCCAAACTACCCTTAGGTTTCTAACATTTTTATTCCCTTTTTTAAATAATTTTCTAAAAGTCTTTTGACTTTTCATTACTCTCAAAAAGGTCCCTTTAGATTTTCTTATTCCCAGAAAAGTTCCTTTAGTTTTCATAATTGCAAAAAGGTCCTTTAACTTTCTAAAATTACAAAGAAGTCCTTTGACTTTCTGAGATTTGCAAAAAAGTCCTTCAACTTTCAGAAATTACAGAATAGTTTCTCGACCTTCAAAATTTACAGTTTAGTCCCTTGACTTTCAAAAATTACAGAACAGCCCCTAATTCCCAGATTTACAGTTTGGTCACTAGGGTTTTGAAAAACTGATTTTCAGCTTTTAATCTTGGTTAGATTTCTAACCAAAAACACTTTTATTCAAAATCAAAACCTTTTTGATACCAAATATTTTACCCAAATCAATTTTGTAAACAAGTTTTACACCAAAAATTATTTACACAAAACACACACACACACGGCACACCCATACAAAACACCCAAAAATATTTATTTTTCTTTAAATCTTTCTTGGTATGAACAACCCTAGATTAACATCCATTAATTCATACACAATCCTATTTCAATAATCTTTTATAGGATTTATATTTTCCATCACATAATATATTCATAATAAAAATCCCAATCTAATCTCAAGAGTTTCTAGGATTTTCTAGGCTTTAAATTTAAGAACAATAATTATTGAACGAAACGAATACTTACCTAATTCTTAATCACAATTGCTTCTTCTTTCTACACGCCTGGTTTCTTTCTTTCTCTTTCTCTCTCACGGTTGGTCTTCTCTTTCTCTTGGCACAGGAGGTGCCGCCTCCCTCTCGCTATTTCTCTTGGTTTAGTAAAATAAAGATTCCTAGGTTTAGAAACTAATATTTATAATTGGATTATTTTTTTTATTTTATCAATTTATTTATTTTTTAAACCTAGCCCAAAAGTATTCTAAGCCCATTAAGTAACTTAAGCCCAAAACGATTGGCCCACAACTTCTAACCCAACTAATATAAGGAATAACAAATAATAAAATCATTTATTAATTAAAAAGGGTCAAATTCATTAATAAAATAAAAGGGTTTTACTAAACCTAAGCCCAATACCAAAGCTCAACTCATCTAAACAATTTAAACCCACATAATTTAATTCCTAGGACTTCAATATAATTATTAGTCCCTCTAAAAGCCTAATTGAAAATTTAACAATTTACCAAATAATCCTCGAAAATTTTGGGTTATTACAAGAAGTGTCCTCGCGGAGCTTGAGGAAAAAAGGGTCAAAAGTTCCTCTTTATCTTCTTCCGTCGATCCGCCATTTCTGCTTGATGGTCCCCTTGCTTCGTTGGGCGTATACGGGGAGGCATTGCCATAAGCGATTCTTAGAAGCTCAAGCAAAATCTCAACCCAAAACCCTAGCCCTTTGCTTTCTCTCGGCGTTTGTTGGCTGGTGTGTTTCAAAAATGATAGAGGACCCGTATTTTAATTAAATCTGTTCGCCTAGTTTGAAGCGCCATGCGACACAACAAGCCCTGAGGCTGAAATTCCAACTTTACCCCCTGTGGTTTGCTGTTTTACACTTTAACCCATGTGGCCATACTTTGCAACTGTTCCCCCTGCAGGTACAATAATTAACTGAGCATCATCAAATCTTGGGGACTGTCCCTCAAAGCAAAATTGTGACAAAGATTCCAAATCTAGCAGTCTCCCCAAGCAATGTGCATCAAAATCATCGGCCCCGCCGCCAAAGCATCAGAAAAAATCAGTTTCCTAGCAAGAGAAATCCATGTCATACCAAGCAAAGTCCATGACTCCAAAGTCAACCAACCGTCAACAAAGGCCATCCCCTGCACGGCAAAACAGTAAGTCATCAGCAACAGTGGTCTAAGTCCCTCCGGTAGCCACCACCACCAGCAGCAATCATAACCCAAGACCCCCGGCAGCTACATCTATCCCCATCAGAATCAAACAGTAGCCGAAGACCCCTGGCAGCTACCTCTCATCATCAAGCAGTGGCCTAAGACCCTCCGGCAGCTACGACCATCGACAACGGTAGCCTAAGACCCTTGGCAGCTACCTCCCATCATCAAGCAGTGGCCTAAGACCCTCCGGCAGCCACAACCATCGACATCGGTAGCCTAAGACCCTTGGCAGCTACCTCCCATCATCAAGCAGTGGCCTAAGACCCTCCAGCAGCCACGACCATCGACAGCGGTAGCCTAAGACCCTTGGCAGCTACCTCTCATCATCAGTAGTGGCCTAAGACCCTTGGTAGCTACTCCTCATCATCAAGTTGCAGCCTAAGACCCTCTGGTAGCTACAACTCTCCATCACCAACATCAATTGTAGTATAAGACCCTCCGGCAGCTACAGGTAAACACAGCAAAGGTATGAAAACATATCTCTACTATTTCTTGTTCCTTGTCAGTTTCGTTTCGAACTACGATCGGCTTGATTCCCTCCTAAGGATACGTAGGAATCCTTTCTCCAAAGGTCCAGCCATCCGATCTCACCAGATCATTGTCCAGCTATCCACCTTATCCCCTGCCGCTCATTGGGATTGGGTCTTATTTTATCGACAACCTCACTTCTTCCATAAGTGACGTTGTCGAGGGGCTCTATAAGTAAGCCAATCCAATTTTCTACCCTTTTAGATGCATTTTAACATGTTAAAATTGCATTAAGGGGCGTTTTAGACCTATAGGGAATAAACCTATTTTGGACCTTTTGGGTATTAACTCAGAATGTTCCAGAACCAGGTTTTGGCGCCAAAAACAGTTGGTGACACCTTGTGTCACGCGACACTTCGAGCCATGGAAAATTGATACAAAAGGCCGTGCGACAGAAGTAGCCCATCATCAGCAGCTATAAATAAAGCCTTGCACATCTCATTTCAGGATCCTTTTTCACCACCCTACTGTCACCCTGCCAAAATCACCTCAAAAACCAGTCTCTCTCCTCAAACCCACACAAATTCACTAATCCATTATCTCCCTCATCCAATTCACCCTCCATCATACACAAATCCCATCTCCTTTCACATACTAATTGTAGATCCCAGCCTAGCACTCCAATCTGAGATCCAAATTTCCTCTTTGCAGCTGAATCGAAGCTCTCTACACCTAACTTGGTGTAGAGATCGTGGACTACAAGGGTAATAAATTCTCCTCCATCTCTCTCTCTCATATTTGTCCATTTGCTCCTTGCAATTCACTTCAATCTGTTCATCCACTTGGTAATTGAACTCCATCTACTTCAATTATCAAGTGGCAATCACCATCTCTCTGTTTAACTTGTTGAATTTGGTTTAATTGGTAATTCATGATGTAATTTGAATCATATTGTTGCTTGTTCATTAAGGGAGTGTGGATCTCCCCATATCCACACCCCCTTGGTCAAATAGTTATGGATTCATTATTTCCTGAGTTAATTGGTTGTTCTAATTTGATCTGGATTGGCATCTGTGGGTTCTGATTAAATTGTGAGGGTCCTGCAGATTGGAAACCTGTGTCACGCGACACAACTGGACATGTGAAGTCCTGTGTCACGCGACACAAGTAGCCACTCTACAGAGATCATTAGTTCAGTTGTAAGTTGTTCATCTAGTTCATCATTTCATTTATAATTTGTTTATATGGTTTGCTTGTCACTCAGAACAGAGTGTGGATCCTCAATATCCACACTCATTTGAGGTGATTGTGTTGCTGAAATTTGAGCATTTGTAAAACCTCTGCAAGGTGCATGGTTGTGTCACGCGACACAACTGACCCCTCAGGTCCTGTGTCACATGACACAATTAGCCATTTGCAGCTGGTTCAGTTCAGTTGTAAGATCTGTCCAGTTTCTAATGTAATTGGGATGTGGCCTTCCAAAGTAAATGATTCACAAGATGTAATGTTTCCCTTTGAGCAATAAAACAAAGCATTAATATGCATTTTATACATATTTTGTCTCACACATTTGCACATACGTTTGAGTGAATTGTGTGTTGAACATTGAAAGACTCGTCTATAGACGAGGCATGTTGGGTGAACTCTCGATTCTTCCCAACACGTAACCTGACCCCCGAACCCACTTTCTCTCTCAAAAAGGTTTTCAATGTTTCCTTTGAAACGGCGTGGCGACTCCTAAAATTTTATTTATTTTTTCGGCGAGCGTTCATTCAAATGGTCAATGCAAGTGAAAGAAGAGATCATGAAACTCTTGAACGTAGGGTTTATCAAGGTTATTGAATATCTGGAATGGCTAGCCAACACAGTGCAAGTAGCCAAATCAAATGGGAAAATACGAGTCTGTGTTGACTTTAGAGACTTGAATAAGGCATCCCCTAAAGATGACTTCCCGCTACCAAACATATACATGTTGGTTGACGCTACCGCGACTTACGAAGATAGCTCATTCATGGATGTTTTCGCAGATACAATCAAATTCTCATGGCAGAAGAAGACCAACACAAAACAGCGTTCACCACACCTTGGGGGACGTTCTGTTATACGGTCATGCCATTTGGTCTAAAGAATGCAGGGGCTACCTATCAAAGGGCAGTCACAACACTATTTCATGACATGATCCACAAGGAAATAGAAGTGTATGTACATGACATGATTATCCACTCTAAAGGGACAAATGGTCAGCACTTCAGAGATCTCAGAAAATTCTTCAATCGACTGAGACAACACAAGATGAGGCTTAACCTCGCAAAAGGCTCATTTGGGGTGGTCAAAGGAAAGGTCTTGGGATACATGGTCACCGAACGTGGCATAGAAGCAGATCCTGCCAAGATAAAGGCCATCATAGACATGCCTCCACCCTAAACACAGAAATAAGTAAAGGGATTCATTGGCAGACTCCAATACATCAGTCGATTCATGATTCAACTGACAAAAATGTGCGATCCTATCTTCAAGCTACTCAAGAAAAATGCACCTCAAGAATGGACCGAGGAATGTCAAGAGGCATTCGAGGAAGTTAAGCACTAGTTAACCTCCCCACCCATCCTGGTTCCACCACACAAGAAGAAACCCTTGAAACTCTACCTCACGGTTACTGACAATGTACTAGGGGCTATGATTGCTCAAGAACAGCCAGCTTCGCATACAAAGAATGCAATCTACTTTGATAGCCATAGATTCCAAGGCAGTAAAGTCAACTACTCTCCACTCGACAAGTCTTGCGTTGCTCTCGTCTGGGTAACACAGAGACTAAAGCACTACATGGAAGCCTTCTCGGTTGGTCTCATCATGCGAATAGATCCTCTGAAATACATCTTAGACAAATTAGATTTGTCTACACGCCTTGCTAAGTGGTATTTCATGCTCGCAGGATATGATATCACTTAAGTCACTCAGAAATCCGTCAGGGGCAGTGTATTCGCAGATCAGTTGGCCAAATTTCCTTGCGACAAAGTGAAGGGGAAAGACCCGCGATTCCCTGATGAGGACATCATGAGTATAGAAGATGAAAATAAGTGGCAATTATTTTTTGACGGCGCAGCCAATAAGAAAGGTTTCGGCATGGGAATGTTGTTAGTGGATCCTGACGACATCTATACTCCACTAGCAATATGTCTTGACTTTAACGCCACTAATAACACTACCGAATACGAAGCTTGCATAGCGGGACTCAAAGCGGCCCTAGAACGTAACATGACCAAACTCGAGGTATTTAGGGACTCTCACTTGATCATCAATCAGATACTGAAGAAGTGGAGGATCCAAGATCTGACCCTTCAAAGATACAATGCCCTCCTCCAAGAGTTGGTGCAACAATTCCAAGATGTCTCATTCCACTATCTCCCTGGAGACAAAAATCGATTTGCTGACGCATTGGCTACACTTGCTTCCTTGGTTGAAATCCCTGCAGGAAAGCCGATAAAACCATTCAAAGTAACTCGGCGAGCGACTCCTACCTACTGCACCGTCATAGACCTTCATGACTGCAAAGACAAGTGGTTATCCGAATGCTCCACCATTGAGGACTCTAAAAAGAAACCATGGTACTATGACATTTGGCATTTCATCCTAGATGGAACCATCCCGCCTGAGGTCGACAATTACATCATGATTGCTAGGCGTCTATTCAAAAAATACTCCCAGGGGAACCTCCTTTGTGCCACCGAAGAAGAGGCCCAAGAAATAACGGACCATGTTCATCAAGGAGTATGTGGAACCAACATGAGCGGAAACATGCTCGCCAAAAAGATCATCAGACAAAGGTACTTTTGGTTAACCATGGAAGCCGACTGTACCAACATGGTCAAGAAATGCCACAAGTGTCAGATACATGCCAACCTTCAGCATGCACTGCCTTCCTTGTTGTACCCTATGACATCCCCTTAGCTGTTCTCAACATGGGGCATGGATGTGATTGGAAAGGTTGCACCCACGGGAACCAACGGGCACTGTTTCGTCTTAGTAGCCATCGACTATTTCACTAAATGGATCGAGGCCGCCTCCTACTATAGACACCCCATTCAGAATCAATAAATACATGATTACACTACTCTTCATCTCGCTTTTATGTTTTGATGAAAGTATATTATTTTCGTCATGTTTCGTTAAGTTTCTAACTAACCTCGTTAGTTTTGGACCTAACTGACTAACGGAATAACTAAAGAGGACAAAATCGTCAACCAACTAGTTGTCTCGCACGAGACATACGTATCTCGCGTGAGACAAGCCCTCTGTAGGATATGCAGAATCACAATCCTTCTCCATTTCAAACTCTTTTCTTGATAAAATCTTATCCCATCCGGTTCTCCAATCATATCTGAGTTTTGGAACCTTCCTAGGGGTGTTTTACCTCTCCACCTTTACCTCTTAAACCCCTATAAATACCTGATGACTTTCAATATTTCAGAGGTCCCCAATCCACGATCGAAAACACATAACACACACATTTTGTTGGTTTCTCTCCCTGAAAGATTCCTACAAAATCACCCTAAAATCACCTAAAGTTTGTTTGTCAAACTTGTTGATCAACAAACATCAAAGCCCGAATCAAGGACCGAGGCGAAGCTCTATCCACATCAAGATTTGACTCTCATATTGAGTCGAAACTCTGCCCAAATCACTTCTCGACCGAGAAGACATCTTAGAACCACGTTCTAAATCAAATACTCCCTACGCAAGGTAAACTCCTTTATTTCTATTCTCTTCTTCTCAATCCCTCTCTATTGGCTTTTAGAGTAGTGTAATCATATCAAAAGGATTAGCCTAGAGTCCATTCAATCGATGAAGGTGATCTCGAAGCATACAATCCGACATTCCTAATCAAGAAATTGATTAGGGTTTTCTTGTTCTTATTAATTGAAAAAGATTGGTAATACTCAATTGGCAAGACCGATCTCCGGATTGGGTGGAATGGGTGCTCCTCGACCTTCCCATTCCATAACTTAACCCCCAAACCCTCAAATCTCTTTAAAATCAAAAAGATTTTTCTTATTGTTTTCCTAAATAAATAATAAGTGGCGACTCCGAGATGTTGGAAAATTCACGCATCGCTACAGCGGCGACTCCGCTGGGGAGAATTAATTAAGAGGGTTAGACTTGCATATAATTGAGTATTATCAATCTTTTTATTTTTCTGTAAAGATTGATTTTTCTGAGTTTTTTGGAATTTTTCTGCACTGTTTTCGTCAAAAAAAAAAATTGTTGTGTGACTGTTTGTCCAGCGCGTGATAACTAGTCCCGTGCGAGACTTATATTCGGATAAGAAAAGTTTGTTTGGCTGCTTGGTTGGCGGCGCACTGTGAAAAAAAAAAGGAATATGTTAGGTCACTATTTGTCAATCAAAGGTACCACATTGAAAAAAAAAAACCCTTGGTACTCTTCCAAAATTTGACCAAACAAAAAGAAAAGGGACCCTTTTGACAGTGACTTTTCTCTCCTTTCTTTACCGTTTGACCAAGCAAAAGAAAAAAAGTATTGGTTGACCTTTCTTTATTAAAAGGTTAACCATTTCTAAAAAAAAAAAAAACTAAAAACAGTTTCAGAAAACTTTCAAAATTCCCAGAAAAATCAAAATAATTATTATTTCTATTTTGCTTGTACTAACTTTGATTTGCAGGGTAGAATAATTATTAATTACTCGAACTATATAACTGCGTGTGATTAAATTATTTTAATTTTTTACCGGTCATCGGTTGACTCGGGCTTTGTAATAAATTAGTTTATTTATTCTCTCGCTCTCTATCTCTTTAATTGGAACTACGATGGCCTGAGTCTTCCTAATTTGGGAGAAACGTAGGCAACTACTTGGTGCGTCCACTATCTGTTTTCTTTTAGTTTTCAAAAAAAAATCTCTATTTTTCTCTATCACCTAGATTGACTCTCACACACGCGCACATCATATTATAACTGTCATTGCACTACATACCCTTAATAAACCCGGGACCCACACTAAGGACAGATGACGGTAATCACCTAGTCGCCAGTCTCTCCGAAGTTGGATCATCCCACTCCGCGTATTCAATCCATCTATATTGTCATATCGCGGGGAGCATAGCCTTCCAGCCCCGCATCGCCACATATCATGTAGATTGACATTTTAAGACACTCCTTGACCGGTCGGTTTGATCTTGGATTCTTTGTAATCTCTTTTCAAGATCATTTTGTGCAATAATCCATGGAAAGAAAATCAAAAAAAAATTGTCGCTTCGGAATAGTCCCTTCGAAAATGTCCCTAAAATTTTCCCTTTGGATTTGCCCCTAAAAAGAGAAAAATTTCTCACCAAATTTATTGCACAAAACTTGATGTTACTTGAGATTTCCTCGACCCCTAGGTCCTTAGGTTTGGATTCTGAATGTTAGAAACCTCCAAAACGGATTTTTCATCCGACCAAGATTAGGATTAAAATCAGAAAAATGTGACTTCCCGTGGTGTTGTCTCGCGCGAGACTGCTTGTCCCGTGCGAGACAAGTGTTCGGTCTTTTCATGTTTTGGCCAAAACCTTCAAACCTTTAAGCCTTCATTCACCCTATTCAGCCGACTTGTTGGGACTCGATCATGGTTTAACATGGTTGCTACACGTCTAGGTCATCGCCAATGCTCGACACGATGTCTGCTTCTCCTTCTGTCACCGTGGCCGAAATCAACGAAACTAAGGCCCAACTCATCCAAGCCCTGCTTAAGATGGATGAACAAAGTAAAATAATTGATGAGCAACATGCCCAAATGGTCGCCCTCATGAAAGAACTCAACGATTTGAAAATCATGAAAGGCAGAAAGCAAAAGCAGAAAGAGGAATCCTCCTCCGATGAAGAGGAATCCTACACCAAACAGAATAAGAAATCCAAGAAGTCAACCAAGAAAAAGGAAGAATCCGATTCCTCCACTTCCTCATCTTCCTCCGATGTTGAGGAACACATCTCCAAAAGTACTAAAACCAAGAAAGAAGGCAGTGGTGAAACTACTAAACTTGGTGACCATGTTACTAAGAACTACCTCGAGAAGAAACTTACGACTCTTGACACTTCAAAAGGGTCATTCGTTCCATTTGATCCCGATGCTCTTCAACAATCCATCACCAAGTTTCCTCGCAAGTACAAGACACACGACATCGCCAAGTTTAATGGCACTACTTGTCCTCGAGCTCATGTTGAAACCTACACTTGGGCCATACTTCCGATGGGTGTTGATAACACAATCTTGGCCCAATGCTTTCCTCAATCCTTGGAATGTGCTGCAAGGGATTGGTACATGTCTCTTCCTACAACTACAAGGCTTGATTGGTCGTCTGCATGTTAAGTCTTCCAAAGGCAGTTTGAAGACAACTCCACCTACCGTCCTACTAGGAGGGATCTTGAACAAACTAAACAACATGCAAATGAGTCCTTTGCTAAATTTGCTAGAAGATGGAGACTCAAACTTACTAAAATTGTCGAAAGGCCTACTCTCAAAGAACAAATCCACATCTTCCTTCAATGCCTTCGTGATGAATTTCAAGAGAAGCTCGCCGGCAACTACTTTCCTAGCTTTAATGAACTCCATGAGTCCGGAATTAGGATTAATGACTTCCTAAAAAAGCAAAAAGAAGGAAAGTACTTTCCGCTACAACAAGCCTACCACAATTAAGGATGCTTCAGTCAATGCTATTGCATTTAATCGCCCCAACACCGGTAAGTATTCTGCTGTCCCTCCTCTTGAAAAGAAAAAGAGGCACTATGACAAAATTGAAAGAATCACTCTAGAAGAAGTCTTCGATGTGCTTGTCAAGAATGAAAAGATCAAACCAAGAGAAGGTGGTCCACCTAAAGATATGGGTCCTAATCACGCTCATCACTTATTCTGCAAGTATCACAACTTCACCGGTCACGACACCAACACTTGCCACCAATTGAAGGACATCATCCAAGACCTCTTTGACAATAGAGAGTTAGAACGTCCCAACGTCATCACCAATCCTCTCCCTCGTAATCCATGAAGAAGATGAAGCTCCGAGAAGAAATCTACATTTACCACTTTGGGGCTACAACTATCCTCTCCCTTTCTCCTTGGATAGAAGTAGATTAGGTTTTAAATTTTCAAGTATAAACTCGAAGAGTCGTTCTGTCTTTCTAGTACTCCTCATCTCCTCTAGTTTGTGTCATCTAAACTATCGAGTGTGTTCTTAAATTTCTCAATTAATCGAAGTCATTTTTCCTAAACACTTTCCCTAAAGTTGTTCTACCTCATGAATATCATTTAATTCATGCAAAATAATGGACCCTCCATTCCCTAAATCATCGCAAATAAAATAGAGACTTCTAAGAGAGTTTAAGAAGAAAGTTATCCTTAGGAGGCTTAAGGGTTAAACATTCCCCTACTGAAATTCAAAGGTCAACAAATGAAGAAAGCCAAAATGTGCTGCTGTCAACCTTCATCCCAAGAAGAGTGGGGCTACTCAATTCAAAGCTTTGAGAGTATAAAAAAAAAAAAAACTCTCAAACTTCCATCACCCCCACAACAAAGGTTAAAATTCAAATGCATGAAGGACTCTCTCACAAAGAAGAGGAGTCAAGTGATACCAACAAAAGAAATGAAGATTACTCAACATCATCTTACATCAAGTGAAGAAGACTTTCAGTATCAAGAAAAATATTTACCCTTAAGCCATACTAATGATTGGCTTCCTTCTCAAACTTATTTAGAAACTTCTTGATGATGAACGATTCATTAAAAGGTAGAACAACTTTTCTAGATCCTCGAGCCAAGGAGCATTTCTTGTCAAGTCTAGGGGCTTCATGTTAGCCGCTCTCATACACACTCTTGAAATCCAAGCATCAAAACTGGGGCTTCCTAACCTTTCCTCCCCCAGTCAATCTCTATTTCAACTCCTCAAAACAATCAAATCTACATTAGGAGTTTTCCTCTTTGCTTCTCACTCTCATCATTAGAGAATACACTTCTCCAAAGAGTCAATGCTTGGATCACCTTCCAAAGAATAGAGTCTCTCTCTCCTCAACTAACTTGAGATCTCATTCCTCTCACCTCATTTCTCTCCCCTGAGTTCTCTTCGAGTACACATACTTTTCAAAAAAAAATGGCTCGCTAGGTTGAAAACTTGTAAAGAGCGGCCTAGGCAAAAGTTAGAGCACAAAAAAAAAAGAAAGGCGCAAAAGAGATGCCCGCTAGATTGAAAAACTGAAAGGGCGGTCTAGGCAAAAACCAGGGTGCGTCACTAAGAAAAAAAAATCAAAGGACAAAGGGAGACTTTTCCTCAACCTTCTTCATCGAACGTCATTCGATCTTCTTCAAATCAAATCAACAAGGAGAGTCTTCTTCGATCATTCAAACCAAGAGAGCAGACTCACAATCCTGTTCACAAAGTCATCTACCACTCGCAAGCAATTTGGGGCTTGAGACAGCAAAGGGCCTTAGACACAGAACCATTACGACAATCGATAGATTTGTAGTCATTTGCCTCCTAGAGACACGATTCAAGGGAGAATTAAGAATGAAGATTCACAATAGGCCTAGATGTGTTCACACGAGGTTACTCATTGAAATTCAGCCTTTCTGACTAGCAACAGATTCTGCAAAACCTGATTTGGTCCCAACTTGTCAAACACAAGTTCACTCATACAGTTCACCTATCTCAAATACAAATCCATACAAATATCCCTAAATTTCCATATACCTGTAAGTACGCCAATCCAATTCGCAACCTTTTCGATGCATTTTAATATAATAAAACTGCATTAAGGGGCGTTTTGGTAAATTCCCGGCCTATCCTGAGACTTCCGGAAACGTTCCATGAGTTTCCCGCGAAGGAAGTACCTTTTGGTACATCATTCATGCCAAAGGACCCCTTGGGAATAAAACCTGTTGGACCTTTTGGGTATTTTCCCGGAATGTTCCAGAAACTGGTTTTTGGCGCCAAAAGCGGATGAGCCACCTTGTGTCACGCGACAGCTTGAGGCATGGAAAGTGGACGTGTAAGGTCGTGCGACATACTAAGGCAGCCAACTGCAGCCTATAAATAAGACCCTCCCCCTCATTGAGATAAATCCCAATTCCAGCCTACTGTTACTCTGCCAAAATAACATTGTGACGAACATCCCAAACACCAAACCTCTCTCTCTCCTACCTTTCCAACCCCCTAATCCCTCTCATCCAAACCCAATTCTCATCCAAACCCAATTCTCTACAACGAAGAATTGAAGGATTCTATATCTGACTAGATATATAATTCGTGGAATCAACAAGGGTAACAATTCCCTAACCCTCTCTCTCTCTCTCTCTCATTTAATTCCTTGCAATTTTATAATTCTATTTTGTTTGGATTCAGTAATCAGATCCTAGCTATCTGAATTACTGAATCCCAATCGCAATCTCTCTGTTTAACTTGCATATATTGTGTAATTGAGCTCATATTGATTGATTTGGTTGAATTTGGTGTTTGAGCCCCCAAGGGGGTGTGGATCTACCCATATCCACACTCCCTGGGTCGATTCGATGTTGTTTATGTTTTTCGTTCATAATTCAGATTGTTAATTAGATCTGTATAGCTACATTAATTTCGAATTCATATTGTAAGGTTTCTGCAGAAGGCTCATATGTGTCACGCGACACCTTCGTCCTCAAGTGATCCTGTGTCACGCGACACATGTGGTCACTGGTACGATGTGTCATGCGACACACATGACCCATCTGCAGTGACTCTTTTCCTTTGTAATCTGTTTTAGTTTGTTTGTATCAGGGATGTGGCCTCCCTAAATAATGGGCTCACAATATGTAATTTCTCGTTTCATAATTAATAAGATGCATTTTATCACATTTCGTTTATTATCGATATTTGCACACACTTTGGATTTACTTGGATGTGTTTGATTGAAAGACTCGTCTATGGACGAGGCGTGTTGGGTGAACTCTCGGTTCTTCCCAACACGTAACCTGACCCCCGAACTCATGTTTTCTCTCTAAAACAAAGGTTTTCAATGTTTCCTCTTAAAAACGGCGTGGCGACTCCTTTTCGTTTTCTTTTCGGGCGAGCGCACATTCGGTGGCGACTCATTGGGGACTTCACTTGAAAACCTCGTTTTTCAAGTGTTAAGTGGGTCAAGCTTTCGTTTAGTCAAAAAACATCCAATGCATCCATGTTGTGTACATTATTCGATAATCATTTGTGATGCCTACATTTTGTTGATTATGGAACTTGTGAGCCCTTTTGTGCTTGTGGTCATTTGTTGTGCATTGGTATCTCTGTGTTGCTCTTGATATGGTAAAGCAGGGGCTGATTTGATGATTTGAGGAGCTGCTGGTTCAGTGACCACCCAAGTCGTGCGACACCTTTGTCTCGGTTGTCCCGTGTCACGCGACAAAGGTGGCCACCGACGCATCATCGAAGACCGGTTTGAGGGCTCCCTTGGACCAAAGCGTGACTCATTTGGTTATTGTTCCTGTTTGCCTTATGTGAGGGTGTGTGTTTTCTTCTTAAAAAAACAAAAAAAAAAAAAAAAAAAATCAAATAAAAAAAAAAAAAAAAATCATTTTTCGCAAATAAAGGAATCTAGCCATCCCGCACACTACACCACGTAGATCTAGAACCCTCGGGTGCGATTGACGGCATCGCGGACGGCCATAAAATTCGCCTACGCTTGAGCGCCTAATGTCAAACCCATACCCCTAGTGCGTTATAGGTGGCGCCACACTTTTAAACCTTACCCAAAAAATGGTTGGTTTTTGACACGACATTTTCAAATACACTAAAATGAATTGCTTCAAAAATTTTAAAAGGCTTTCGTACCTACCCCAAAACCTAGCACGTGTGGGCATGTTGTCATCGCAACATGGTTTCACGAGAGGACATGTCGTTCCCACTGCATGTTCTAACGAGAGATCATGCCGCTTTGTCAACATGCACCGACGAGAGGTCATGCCGGATTTTTCCTTGAATTTCTTCAGGAATACCCGTTATGCTGCCCAAATTTCTCCAGAAATTGGGGCTGCTCGTTCGTTCCATAAATGCTTCGGTTTTGTTTAGGTACTGTCGCCTATTATTAATTTTGAAACAACTCATTTGGTGTATTTGTGGATGATGTGTCGTTAGGTTTCCCCGAGGTCTAGATTATGTGAATAAAGGCTTATCCTTTTCCAACCGACCCTAGGACTTAAAAGACACCGATTTCTACTTGAAGATTAATAAAGTGTTGCACGAGTCCGTCTCCTCCCGTATTCTTCCCTCTCCCGTACCATCTCAAAGTTCTATGCCTTCCGCCTTATACACGCTCTTACCTTTTCACCTCTGCAAGACTAAGGCAAGTTGGGTATATGCTCTCGTTCCCGGCGCTCATTGGTCCATATTCCCGAGGCGGAAGCAGTTCAAGTGCCCGAGCAGTCGTCCATCTGATTCGGAATCCAAAATGCTCGGTGCAGAGAAAACTATGGCCCACAAATCTGGAAGCTCATATCCCATGGGTCAGCAGCAGAGTGCAAAGGGTGTGTCTATCGAAAAGTTGTGAGCTACCCTCGAAGCAGTTTTTCCTCGCAAGCAGGAGGCCCGGTTTGTTTGATTAGATTGAGAAGGGTCCTCACCGCACCGATGGCAGCGATGCTTTTCCTCTCATCCAAATGTTGATGCAGTCGATCAGTCCTCGTAGGGTCTAGAATGTCCACTGTCGGACATGAGTCTATTGAGTCCAAGATGGACCAATTTTTCCTTTGCAGTGATAAAAATATTTGTTTCTATTCTTGCTAGACTCGAGACATTACTAGCACACCTACGTTACACTCGATTGAAATTGTCTTATTCCAAATGATCACTTGTGCTGCTCACCGACCAATGCTTTGAAATGACTAATGTTTGAATCGATCAGAGTGAGAAAATCGACTGATATCATTCCCCACCTCGATTCCAATATGCTCACATATATTCCTTCGTTCTTCCTATCTCGTTGCTCGATGGATTTGCACAGATCTTCCGCGAAGTAAGCTAAAGAAGTAACGAAGACTTAATCTCGTTCGGATCATCCGGTAGGGCCGCGGTTGAAACCTTCACCCTTAGGAAAACCTTCACCTTACCCTCACCTAAACAATACCCCTTCATTTCAAGATCGGCACGCTTTGAAACCCGTCTAACCATCTCCAGAAGAAGAGGGACTATCCTTGAGGCTCCCGCGACGCAAAAGAAGATCGACCGTCTCCAAGCTCAAGAATGACGGAAGGCAATGATCCATCCTGGGGACTAGCTGAAATTCTCCTCTCAAAAAAAAAAAAAAAAAAAAAAACAAAAAAAAAGACAAGAAAGAGAGCCTAGTCCCCAGTGATCCTCTCAGAAGCGAAAGTCAAAAGATCCGGTCATTACTCAAAGAGAAGTCTCAGAGTGAATAAAGAGACAAAGACGGATGTCCTCACCATTACCTCTAACCGATCCCAAGCCGTCCTCTCGATTTTAGAGGATATTTCCATTACCCTTACCTTTGCCTTTAGCCAAAGCCAGATTTGGCCTCTCATCCTTAGAGGCAGCAAAGATGCAACCATGCATTTCCTCACCTTAGAAATCCCAAACACATACCCAAGAGCCAACCTCTCATCTTTAGAGGTTCGATCAAACCTCAAATACAGCAAAATATACGGGAGAGGACCCCTACTATACACACTTACCTAAAACAATCCCAAAACACCATACATAAACCCGACAAAGCCGATCTTTAACCCAATAATTGCGTTCGCTTCCAACCAAGCTAACATATAGTAATCTTTGCTAACAAGATAGGCTTATTCAAGTGTAGCGCGTTGGAGTTGTTGTTTACCCCCAAACTGGAGAAGAAGAACAAACAAGCATGCACCCAAGAAAAGCCTCTCAGCAGAGCCAAACAAGGAAAAGCCTCTCAAGCAGAGCCAAAACCCAGAAAAAGCCTCTCAAGCAGAGCCAAACAAAGAAAAGCCTCTCAAGCAGAGCCAAAACCAAAGAAAAGCCTCTCAAGCAGAGCCAAAACCCAGAAAAAGCCTCTCAAGCAGAGCCAAACAAAGAAAAGCCTCTCAAGCAGAGCCAAAACCCAGAAAAAGCCTCTCAAGCAGAGCCAAACCCAGAAAAAGCCTCTCAAGCAGAGCCAACCAAAGGAAAAAAGCCTCTCTAGCGGAGCCCAACCAAAAGAAAAGCCTCTCAAGCAGAGCCAAACAAAGAAAAGCCTCTCAAGCAGAGCCAAAACCCAGAAAAAGCCTCTCAAGCAGAGCCAAACCCTGAAAAAGCCTCTCAAGCAGAGCCAACCAAAGGAAAAAAGCCTCTCTAGCGGAGCCCAACCAAAAGAAAAGCCTCTCTAGCGGAGCCCACAAAGAAGAAAAGCCTCTCTAGCGGAGCCCACAAAGCAGAAAAGCTTCTCTAGCGGAGCACACAAAGGAAAAAAGCCTCTCTAGCGGAGCCTACCAAGAAGAAAAGCCTCCCAAGCAGAGCCAAACCCAAGAAAAGCCTCTCAAGCGGAGCACAGAAGTCACAGTAAGCACAAAGAAAGGTATGAAGACACATCTCTACCCCTTTCTTGCTTGTATGTCAGTATTAGTAATTCCGAACTACGATTTGGCTTGATTCCCTTCTTAAAGGGATACGTAGGAATCCTTTCTCAGAAAGGTCCAGCCATAATTTTCCCCTTCTCACCCTTCTAGCCCTTCACCTTAACCCCAGCCGCTCATTGAGATTGGGTCTTATTTTATCGACAACCCCACTTTTTCCAAAAGTGACGTTGCCGAGGGGCTCTGTAAGTACGCCAATCCAATTCGCAACCTTTTCGATGCATTTTAACATAATAAAACTGCATTAAGGGGCATTTTGGTAAATTCCTGGCCTATCCCGAGACTTCCGGAAATGTTCCATGAGTTTCCCGCGAAGGAAGTACCTTTTGGTACATCATTCATGCCAAAGGACCCCTTGGGAATAAAACCTGTTGGACCTTTTGGGTATTTTCCTAGGAATGTTCCGAAACCTGGTTTTTGGCGCCAAAGCGGTTGAGCCACCTTGTGTAACGCGACTTGAGGCATGGAAAGTGGACGCGTAAGGTCGTGCGACATACTAAGGCAACCGGCATAAATAAGACCCTCCCCCTCATTGAGATGGATCCCAATTCCAGCCTACTGTTACTCTGCCAAAATAGCATTATGACGAACATCCCAAACACAAAACCTCTCTCTCTCTCCTACCTTTCCAAACCCCTAATCCCTCTCATCCAAACCCAATTCTCTACCCACACTAATTGGAATCCTTGGATCAGAGCTGTGAGATCTACAACGAAGAATTGAAGGATTCTATATCTAACTAGATATAGAATTCGTGGAGTCAACAAGGGTAACAATTCCCTAACCCTCTCTCTCTCTCATTTAATTCCTTGCAATTTCATAATTCTACTTTGTTTGGATTCAGTAATCAGATCCTAGCTATCTGAATTACTGAATCCCAATCGCAATCTCTCTGTTTAACTTGCATATATTGTGTAATTGAGCTCATATTGATTGATTTGGTTGAATTTGGTGTTTGAGCCCCCAAGGGGGTGTGGATCTACCCATATCCACACTCCCTGGGTCGATTTGATGTTGTTTATGTTTTTCGTTCATAATTCAGCTTGTTAATTAGATCTGTATAGCTTCTGTTAATTTCTGAATTCATATTGTAGGTTTCTGCAGAAGGCTCATATGTGTCACGCGACACCTTCGTCCTTAAGTGATCCCCGTGTCACGCGGACATGTGGGTCACATGGTACGATGTGTCATGCGACACACATGACCCATCTGCAGTGACTCTTTTCCTTTGTAATCTGTTTTAGTTTGTTTGTATCAGGGATGTGGCCTCCCTAAATAATGGGCTCACAATATGTAATTTCTCGTTTCATAATTAGTAAGATGCAGTTTATCACATTTCGTTTATTATCGATATTTGCACACACTTTGGATTTACTTGGATGTGTTTGATTGAAAGACTCGTCTATAGATGAGGCGTGTTGGGTGAACTCTCGGTTCTTCCCAACACGTAACCTGACCCCCGAACTCATGTTTTCTCTCTAAAACAAAGGTTTTCAATGTTTCCTCTTAAAACGGCGTGGCGACTCCTTTTCTTTTTTTTTTCGGGCGAGCGCACATTCAATACCATATACTCATACATAAACTCACCACCAAAATGACCAACCGGCCATTTACACGAACAGACGTGAGCACCACCACGTAAGTCCAGTTAAACAACTAAAATTTGAAAAAATCTACTTGAAATCTTTATCTGCTGACAGGTACAGAAAGGTAGGAATCATTCGGGTCTATCCGAGACCATCATGCATATATCCTTGCATTCAGGGGCCGACAGAACCTCCACCTCAACCGACAACTTCAAAGTCTGTGATGGCAGCAAACTTCAAGTCTATGACCTCGGCAACACTAGCAAAGTTTGTGACGGCAGCAACCTCAAGTCCGTGACCTCGGCAACACCACCAAAGTCTGTGACTGCAGCAACCTCAAGTTCGTGACCTCGGCAACATCAACAAAGTCTGTGATGGCAGCAAACTTCAAGTCCGTGACCGCGGCAACGTCAACAAAATCTGTGACGACAGCAAACTTCAAGACCGTGACATTGGCAACGTCAACAAAGTCTGTGATGGCAGCAAACTTCAAAGTCTGTGACCTCAGCAACAACAGCTATGTCAGTAACCTCGGGCGGCGCACTTCAACAACTTCATCAACAAACAAGTATCTTCAAAATTGGGTCAAGTCTTTGATTCCTTAGTATGATTTTACCTTTTAAAAAAAATCCCTCTTCAATTTATCAAAAATGCTTTTCAAAATACCTAAAATAGCCTTTAAATGTTTTGGAGTCGAACTACGTTTGGTCTGATTCTCTCTTAGAGATACGTAGGCAGCCGTGCGGCACAACCATCCCAATGTTCAGAATGATGTCTTTCTATCGACGACATGACTTCTTCCATAAGTCTTGTCACTGAGGGGCTCTCTAGACACCCCATTCTAAATAATAAATACATGATTACACTACTCTTCGTCTCGCTTTTATGTTTTGATGAAAGCATATTAGTTTTGTCATGTTTCGTTAAGTTTCTAACTAACCTCGTTAGTTTTGGACCTAACTAACTAACGGAATAACTAAAGAGGACAAAATCGTCAACCGACTAGTTGTCTCGCACGAGACATACGTGTCTCGCGCGAGACAAGACCTCTGTAGGATATGCAAAATCACAATCCTTCTCCGTTTCAAACTCTTTTCTTGATAAAATCTTATCCCATCCGGTTCTCCAATCATATCTGAGTTTTGGAACCTTCCTAGGGGTGTTATACCTCTCCACCTTTATCTCTTAAACCCCTATAAATACCTGATGACTTTCAGTATTTCAGAGGTCCCCGATCCACGATTGAAAACACACAACACACACATTTTGTTGGTTTCTCTCCCTGAAAGATTCCTACAAAATCACCCTAAAATCACCTAAAGTTTGTTTGTCAACCTTGTTGATCAACAAACATCAAATCCCGAATCAAGGACCGAGGCGAAGCTTTGTCTGCATTAAGATTTGACTCTCATATTGAGTTGAAACTCTGCCCAAATCACTTCTCGACCGAGAAGACATCTTAGAACTACGTTCTAAATCAAATACTCCCTAAGCAAGGTAAACTCCTTTATTTCTATTCTCTTCTTCTCAATCCCTCTCTATTGGCTTTTAGAGTAGTGTAATCCTATCAAAAGGATTAGCCTAGAGTCCCTTCAATCGATGAAGGTGATCTCGAAGCATACAATTCGACATTCCTAATCAAGAAATTGATTAGGGTTTTCTTGTTCTTATTAATTGAAAAAGATTGGTAATACTCAAATGGCAAAACCGATCTCCGGTTTGGGTGGAATGGGTGCTCCTCGACCTTCCCATTCCATAACTTAACCCCCGAACCCTCAAATCTCTTTAAAATCAAAAAGATTTTTCTTATTGTTTTCCTAAATAAATAATAAGTGGCGACTTCGAGATGTTGGAAAATTCACGCATCGCTACACCTACAAAGTTTTGAATCCCAGAAAGGTAGCATAATTCATCAAGCACAACATCATTTGCCGATATGGGGTTCCACAAGAGATGATATCTGATAATGGCTCCCATTTCGAGAAAGAAACTGATCGCCTCCTAACAGAGTACAAAATTGTACGGTATAAGTCATCTCCTTACAGGCCTCAAACGAATGGAGCAATTAAAGCCGCAAACAAAACGATCGAAACCATCATCAGAAAAATGGCACTCACTGGAAAAGATTGGCCCGACAAGCTACCCTTCGCACTTTGGGGATACCACACTTCAGTCTGAACAGCTACAGGTGAAACACCATACGCCCTAACATACGAGATGGAAGCCGTTCTACCAATAGAGTTGGAAATACCATCACTAAGGGTTCTCCTAGAAAACCAAGTGAATGAAGTCTACTGGTTAGATAACAGATACGAAGAACTAGCCCTGCTAGATAAAAGATGGCTGAAAGCAGCCAAGCACACTCAAGCTTACAAAAGAAGAATGGCAAGAGCTTTCAACAAAAAGGTCAAGACAAGGAACATAAGGGTCGGCGACCTGGTTCTCCGCGAACACCGTCCTGGACCTTTTAACCCTCTAGGAAAGTGGGGACCGAGATGGATAGGACCCTATATCGTAAAGAAGATATTCTCTGGAGGAGTCCTTCAAATGGTGGACTTAGACGGAGATCAACTATCAAAGCCAGTCAACAAGGACAAGCTTAAGAAGTACTTCGCGTGACTTGGCCTCTTAAAAATAAAAAATCGCTCGCTAGGTTGAAAATCCCGAAAAAGGACGGCCTAGGCAAAAATTAGAGCTTGTACAAGAAAATAAGCCTGCTAGATTGAAAACCTGAAAGGGCGGTCTAGGCAAAAGCAAGGGTGTGCATCGAAAAAAAAAGGAGAGGCTTTGTCTCGCGCGAGACTACCCTTCGGTCTAACATTGAATTTTGTCCATTTTCTCTCAAAAATGAACTACGTTAGACCTGAGCCTCTTATTTAATTGCTATAAAAGAGGAACGTAGGCAGCCTTCGGGTTCGATCTAATCAGGTAAATAAATCAAAATTTCATCCTTTTATTAATCGAATGCATTTTATTAATAACAAAAGGGAAATCCTAACGACAACGGCTAATTTGCTAAGCTAATATTCTTAAAAAAAAAGAAAAATCAAATAAATAAAATTACTGATCTATCAAAGAAATCTCTTGGTACTCTCTAGGATCTAGTCTTTCATTGACTTGGTAAGCCGGCGAACATGATCACTATCGTCATCTCGATCTCTCCTGCGCTTTGGACCCTACGAAGCAAAACATCCCTCAAGGGGAGTGAAAACGGATTCTAAAAGCCTTTTGAAAACATAGGGCCTATCCAAAGATTGCATCTTTCCAGGAATACCCTTACCTCGTCTCTCATACCAATCCCCATCAAGAAAATCTTGGGTTGGATCAGTTCGTACATTAGCAGGATCAGAATGAGCCTCGCTCCTTCTCAAAATAATGCTCGTCACGAAGGAATCTCCTAGAAGTGAAATCCGTAGATCATCAATCTTCTCCGCACTTAGGTGACCGGTATGAAGGAACCAATCCAAGTACTTGTCAGATAAGAATACACTTGCATCAAAAGTTCGAAGGTTTGCCAATGATCTCGATTAGTTCCTTCACCCCATGCTCGAGCTAGCACCTTCGCGAACTCCAAACCAATATAGGATACCTCACGAGAGGCTCCTTCGAAAAGATAAGTGTCCTGTTGTTGGCCAAACTGATGAAGCACCCGCTTGGGAAAGTAAAAAGAGGAATCTCGCAGACTCGGGATAACAACACTGTCAAAACCCTTGGTATTGGCAACATACTTGTTCAACCTCCAATAAGGTGGACACTAAATAATATCTACAGTGGCAACCTTTGCAATCAACTTAGCCCACTCATCTACCGAAAGATCCTTGATTACCAACTTCCTCATATGGTACATAAAGGGAGAATAATCCAGTGGAGGAGCCACCAACTTGAGAAGATCCCTAAGCTAAACAGTCAAAAAAAGAGGACTCCCTTGAGTCATGGCACTGGCCTTATGCAGCTCTTCAAGACCATGAAGGGTCTCACCCAAGATTAGTGGAATAATGTTCCTAGAACGTTTCCTAGCCTGCAGAATGATTTCCATCAATAGGGAGTCAACCAAGCCACCCCGGCACGTGAACATCTCCGAAAAGAGAAAGGGCCAGAAAGTTCCATTTGTAAACATGGAAGGCCTCATCATCCGAATATCCGCTAAAGCATTCAGGAAAGGAAGAGCAATCTACCCATCTGCGGTGAACCAAACCATAGCAAGTATCGAGGGGGATCCCTAATAATTCGTTCAAAGCTTTCGAATGGTTCGTATCGAATTTAGGAATAGCAATCTCACCAGTCAAAGGCATATCCAAGATAATGGCAAATTCCTCAACAGTAGGCACCATCTCATTAAGAGAGAAATTAAAGAGATGGACAGAGGGATCCCAAAATTGAGCAGCACCCTGCAGAAGATTCCAATCCGGTTGGAGGTTCTTCAAAGTGAAAAGGACTCTGAATCCAAATTATGCAATAAACTTATTGCGAGATCGATTATGAAACGACCTCACAAAATTCCTTGATGCTTGCTTGAAAGCTTCGACCACATCAGGCGACAGAGAAAAATCATCTACAATCATGGACGTTGGAATAATCTCCTTGTAAGCCATAGATCACAGGGTTGAAGGAGAATGCAAGAATTCGACCCTAGCAGAATATCTCATGTGTTTTAAAGGCCTGAATAAGTTATCTAGCCGGATTACATGGTGATTATATAGGGGAAAACTGACAGAATCCTGTTCGAAGAAGAAAAGAACTCTTCCTGAGTAGCATGTCTTGTGCGAGACACCTTGTCCCGCACGATACAACCCTTCGGAAAATCAGTAGCCCTCCTGCATAAACAAATGATCTAGCCCCAACTAACGAAGAAAGTCTCGAAACCTGCAAGATCAGTCCCTAATATGCAGTGCAGGCATCAAAAACAGGCTCAAAACCTTGACCTAAATGGTCATCTCATTCCACCACGGATGTCGAGAAAATTAAAAATAGAATTAGACCTAGAATTAGGAATTAAGAAAACTTTATTGTTTTGCTCCCTGCGTGCTAACAGGTACAAGAAAAGAAAATTGTTTGGGCCCACCCGGCAGAATATTTACAAGTTTTCAAGAGATAAATGGGGAGAAAGAGAAAGGGGGATCATGCCATCAAGCTTCCCGAGTTGCCAGCACCTCCATCATCTTCACTGCTGCCGGGGCTACCATCCCTCCTTGACTGCTTGGCTCCACAAGTGGGGGTCACTGCAGAAGCTATCGTCGATGCCGCCGAAGCCGCCTTTTGAAATAGCCTCTCGGACAGATCCGACACCATGGCCATCAGGCCAACCATCCTACTCGCGCTGCGGTCATTATCCTCCGCGGACATGATGACCTGTTAGATGAAGAAAGATCCTCAGAGGAAGTCGGGCATATACACATATATGGATGGATATGGGAAGCAGTATAAACAAAAATGTACCAAAGATGCCTGGAGAGGGCAACGATAACCCTCCGGAATCTGGCCTGGGATCGCAATGTGACCCACCATCGGCATGCCTCCCATCATGTACGTGAAGCTCGGAGGACCAAAATCCGGTGCAAAAGTCATGGGACCCGCATACTGTGATGAAGAGCTTAGGGCTGACGAGCCTGATGCAGAGGCAGAAGCAGAAACTCGAGCACGTGATCGCCTGCCACCAACCACAAGGGGACCCATCAAGCGAGGCAGGAATTCGTCATATGAAGCCCCTCAGAAAACACAATCTGTCGCCGCATAGCCATTCACGAGATGGGCATAATCCCTTTCAGGGATGAAATGGTTAGGGTGCATTGCCCTAGGCGGATCCTTCGGCACTCTTCGTGGAAGTGAACCCCAGCCATGCTGAGGGAAGACTCTCTCACCTAGATACATGGTATCCCCCTCCAGCGATACCAAGATCCTCTGCACATCGGTGACGTCCCACGCACGGTGAACCTCTTGCTCCAATAAGGTCCACGGGTACAGACCCTACCATTCAAACTCAAAGCAATCTAGCAAGGCCCGCGCCTCCTCAATGGTCAAGGTCCAGTCCTAATCCCCCGCCTCTTCGTCCATGGTTCGGTTGGAGTGGCTCCACCTCTTGATATCCGAAAACTTGGGATTGCATTCATCCAGCTCAAACTTGTGCAATGAAAAGACAGCATACCCCCATATCTCTACAAGGAAACAAAGCAGAGTCAGTACAAAAAGCGCTGGCAAAACGTACAGAAAAATGATAAAGATGTTAGTGTTATGCCCTAGGCCTATGATTGATAGACTTATGTGTTGACATAATTTATTATTATATGAGATGTATATCATTTGATTATTATATATGTTTTGTATATTTATTTATAATAATCTCCGTCCCTAATTATTAAGAGAATAATTAGTATAAATGTTAATGGATAATCATATGATGATTATATGCATAGAGATGCACATTAAATTTATGGGTACTTGTTAGAGAATAAGTTACTGGACTTGACCCGCATGAGACTTATGTCATGGTCAAATGTCATAATTAAATCTCATAAGGTTACTTCATTTAGTCCCTAGACCTGAGATTATCATGACCTTACATATGATGAAAGTCATGTTTGATTTTAGTCAAACGATATCTTAACACGATATTCATAAAGGTTAATTTTGGCATGATCGGATTCATGATGGGAAGGATGATAAGTCAAGATGGAATTTGTCCCTCGAAAGAGAGAGATGTTTTGCTTGGGCCCCTCGATGAGTGATAATGATGAAAGTGTATGGTCATACCCCAATGTGATTGGAATTAACATTATACTCAGAATCAAGAAAGCATTGAACAAAGACAAGTTGGTGAGGACCATGACTTGTATTCAATATAACATCGTGAGACAAAGGGAGAAATGGAAGTGTACCATTGGAAACGTGAACTCTTACGTTATATTATTTGGGTAGACATAATGGATTGCTAGAGTCCGCTTATGTCTTATGAGAGTCGATGTGATCGAGCTCATTGCCAACATAATATAATCCCATTGGGTCACACACAACTAGAATGAATTTGATTAAACCTATGGAAGAATGATTGAGAAAATTCCTCATCAGCCTTTTCTGGTCGTGCGACACAACTAGGCCATGTGCCTCGTGTGGTCGTGCGAGACAACAGGTCCTGAGGCGGTTTACAGAATCCTTTCCTAATTTGATTAGGAATCATATACTATACTAATGTAGTATAAATATGAATGTATGTCAACCCTAAATGTTAAGCCGAAATTCCCAAAAGAAATTCACAACAATATTCTCAATATTATTCCAAGGTTTAAAGGATCTAGCAATCTTCAAGAAATTGTTCTTGGATTCATTCAAAGGTGTGGATACCGAAAGAGAGTCTTCGCTCGTTCAACGATCAAGGCCTAGAGTTCAAGTAATCTGAAGAACGAAGTTTGTGATTCGAAATCACATTATTAAATCGTTCGATAGCTCAAGAACGGAAAGCGTTCAAGGTTGGTTATATCTATCTCATAGTTTTTCAAGTTAATTGTATAGAACGGATCCTTGGCTCCTTGGGTTTTGTGTTATTTTAGATGCTTAATTCCGCTGCGCATGGACCCATAAAACCCAACAGTGGTATCAGAGCCTCGTTCGTATCATTAAGTTTGAATTAACATGCTAGAAAAGTAATATAAATTATTTATATGTTCTTTTGCATGTTATGTATGCAATAGATTGATTGTTTTTGAAATAATATGCCTAAATCATGTTCTATTGATATTGAATTAAATCTGTTAAAAGTCGTTTGCATGATTTAATTGCTCTATGATTTAGAATTGATTGATTTCTGCAAATCTGCATCTGGCTTCATGGTGTCACGCGACATAGTAGGTCTATGTCACGCGACAGATCATGGCTTATGGCCTCTCTAGGTCATGCGACAGATCAGGACTCTGGGAGTCTCAGTCACGCGACAAAACAAGCCCAATTTGGGCAGAATCAATTTGTTGAACAATCTTGTTAATCTGTGATTGTGTTTACAATCTGATACGTTTATGTGTTAATCTGGATGCTATAAATTAAGTTTATAGGGCTATGCTAGATTAATTTATTGTTTATGCATGCTTAGTTAATTAAAATATGATTTTTATTAATTGTTGCGATGCATGATTTATGTGTTCTTAAATGTTAAGAATTTTAGATATTTAGTTGAAACAATATATTGCAATTTCCTAAATGTTTAGATTGAAACATTAGAATTTTGGTTTTATGATTGTTTATGAGAAACAAGTCATTTTACGTGAAATTTAAAAGGAAACTGATTGTTTATAAAAGGTAGTGATTATGTTGCCAAATCAGAGCTGATTTCTGATTGTGCATGTCTAGGAAAGTTCTGTCGAATGAGAGATTTGGTACTTAAGTAGTCCTTGTGGCTCACCCATCTTCCTGGGAACTTACGTGGTGCACGATTATGAATATCTTTGTTGATATGCTTATAATCTACTTTTAAGAACCTTCATTTAACTTTTATGTTCTTTATGCCAATTCATGATTAAAGCACTTGAGACCATTCAGATAGTTTTGGGTGGGCTTGCCATAGAAGGTACTTTGATTCTATTCGAATGCAAGCAAGATGAGGAAATGGTGGTTCATATACATTTAAAGTGAATGGACTTAATTGGGTTATTAAAATGGTTGTGGACCCAAGGCATAAGATGAGATTAAAATATGCCTAGACATATGATGTCTTGAATAAATCTCATAAAAGATCTAAGAGTCATATATGTGATATGATTGATGTTTCTACCTAATTAATTTAATTTTGAGCAGTTTGCCATATCAAACTTGAAATTAAATTAAAGTTGGATCTTAGCCCATTAAATGTATATTATGCATATTTACATTGGAAGGTGTATAATTTAGTGGGAGAATTTTATGTAAATGCATTATACTTCTCATATGATATGTTTACTTATATGTGTTCATATTTTATGTATATCTTTTTGTAGAATAAATGGCATCAAACAATAATCACCTGTCAATCTCTCCTTGAGAAGGAGAAGTTGGAAGAGAATGGTACAAACTATATGGATTGGATCCGTAGCGTGAGAATTATTCTCAGACAAGAGGAAAAACTGTACGTTCTCGAGGAACCTATTCCACCTGAACCTGCTGCCAATGCTACTAGGGCAGTGAGGGACCAATATCTGAAGCACAAGCGTGATTCTACTGATGTTGGTTGCCTCATGCTCTCCGCCATGTGCAAGAACCTTCAGAAGTATCTTGAGTACTTGGGGACAATTGATCTAAACAATCGACTGATGGAAATATTCCAAGTACAAGCTAGGCAAGAAAGGTACAACACAGTTAAGGTCTTGACCTCATGCAAGTTGAGTGAAGGACAAGATGTTGGTCCCCATGCTCTTAGGTTGAAGGGCCACATTAAGCATCTTGAAAGGCTCGGTTTACCAATTAGCCAAGAGTTGGCTACCGACGTAATATTGAATTCATTGCCCAAAAGTTTTAGTAATTTCATAATGCACTATAACATGGGAGGCATGAATAAAAACCTTTCTGAGTTAGTTCAAATGTTGAACACTGCGGAAACCAATATTGTCGAGAAGAAAACTGACCAAGTGCTAATGGTTAACAAGGGGAAGGGTTTCAAGGGTAAGGGAAAGGCAAAGGTTGCTAATCCTAAGGCAAATGTTGCCAAACCCAAAGAGGCTGCTGTAAGTACCCAAATTCGGATCGTCAAAATCCGTTAAAAGTTAACCGGAATCCGTTAAACTGGCCCGCTCCAGGTTAATCGGAACCCGTTAAGCTCCCCGTTGCCAAGCCAACGAGAAATCCCGGGACTGCCCCGTGCATCCCGACGTCGAAACGTACTTAACACACGTCATCGCACGTAAAAGTATGGCTTTCCCTGAAAAACGCACTTTTTGGCACTTTCCGGGGGCATTTCAGACATTTTTCGGACTGTTATTTTAAAAAAGGGACAAAATCGGGACCCGGGCGCGAACTCCCACAAGCCTGGTGAGTCATGGGACACGTGGCACGCATGCCACCTCCCTCTAGTCACCTTTCAATCAAAAAACAAGGAGAAAAGACTAAAATACCCCTGGTATACAGTCTCAGTCCGGCCGGACTCCTTTGCAGACTCTCAGAAATTGCCAGCAAGTCCCTCCAATTTCCAAAGTTTCACAAAACCCCCTGGATTTCAAGCTAAGTCCGGCCGGACTCATGCTGAATTTTCACCTATAAATAGAAGGGCTGTCAAAGCCATTTGTAACAACAAAATTTCACTCCACTTTCACCACACCCCATGGCCTAAACTGGTTCCACTCCCCCCGAGCCCCGATTTTACCTCGTTTTGCGTGAAAACTACGTATTTTGATCAAATATGCCCCCCGCCACCTCGAAACACCATCCCAAACCACTTTTCGTATCCCGTATACACCCCCAAGCCAAAGGAGTTGACCCTAGCCATAGGTATAACTCCCTCTCTCTAATCTCTCGTTCTGCCTCGGTTTACGCGCCAGTCGCTATAATCGTTTTGGACGAACATCGTTGAAATGTAGACGCCTCCGTCTAATGGGGTCTGATACATTTTAGCCCCTAGATCCTCTTCTCTTCCCGTAAGAGAAGTAATCTCAGGTTAAAACGGCGTTCCGGCCCCGTTCCATTTACTTTTATGTCATTTACAATTCCGGATTGATCGATCCGTCGATCGTCATTTCAATTTCTGTCATTTACAATTCCAGACCGTTTGATCCGTCGAACGTCATTTACTTTCACGCAAATTTACAACTCCGAGCTGTTTGGCTCATCAATCGCCATTTACAATTCCGAGTCGTTTGGCTCGTCGATCGTACTTTACAATTCCGGATCGTTTGATTCCGTTGATGCCGCACTTTAAATACTGTAATTTACAAAGTCCGACCCGTTTGGATCGTGATAGTATTTACTTTTTCAAAGTCTGAGTTGCAACCCGATTCGTTGATTGCATATCATTTAATACGTTTTTTTCCGTAAAAATCGTTAACAATGTAATGCCCGGTTCAAAATTGGAGTTCGACCTTCGAACTCTCTTTCAAAATGCTGGAAATGACGTTTGGCATCCAAACGCTCATCTTCAAACTTAAAAGCCGCCATTTGACACTCAAAATCATTTAATATGTTTTTTCCCGTAAAAATTGTTAACAATGTAACACCCAGTTCAAAACCGGAGTTCGACCTTCGAACTCTCTTTCAAAAACGCGCGAAATGACATTTGGCATCCAAACGCTCATCTTCAAAACTCAAAATCCGACGTTTGACATTCAAACGCTCTATTCTTAAAAGTCAACATTTGACACTTATGATGAACAGATAAAATCAGGATTCGCACCACTTTTCCTAAAAACTTCAAGATCGACGTTTGTCATTCAAACGCTCGTCTTTTAAAAAAAAGTCACCTGATCAACATTTGACATTCAAACCAAGATTAATCTTGTCAATCAAGCCCCCATTTCAAAAATGCAATCACACACACACGCACATGTTTTCGAGAAAGGTAGAAAGACTCGTCATACGAGACATTTCGGGTAATCTCGTAATACTCTTCCCGAAACGTAACGTGACCTCCGAACCTAACAATCTCTGGTACCAAAAAAGCTTTTTACTCGTTTTTGCTACCAATAAAAATGACCCCCCGTTTTCAAAGCTTTTTCCTAAGTTTTTGCTGCCAATAAAAACGACACCATTTTCACAAAAGCCGTTTCTCAACGTTTGGGCTCAAAATACAAAAACCGCATGGCGACTCCTCTTCCTTCCCGAAAAGCGAGGTCTCAGACACCAACCCTCCGCGAAAGACAACCGCCTTTCACCTCTGCATGAAATCCGGGTAATTTTAGCTGCCAAGCCTAAAGAGGCTAAGCCCAAGTCCCAAGAGGAGGCAGTCTACTTCCAGGGCAATGAGATTGGACATTGGAGGAGAAACTGCACAAAATACAAGGAAGCACTGAAGAAGAGCAAAGGAGTTGCTTCGACTTCAGGGATCTTTGTTATAGATATATTCCTATCTACTTCTAGTTCTTGGGTATTGGATATCGAATGTGGAACTCACATTTGTTTAAATGTGCAGGGTCTAAAGAACAGAAGGATGCTTGAAGAGGGTGAAGTGGACCTACGTGTGGGGAATGGAGCAAGAGTTGCTGCATTAGCCGTAGGAACTTATGAAGTTACTTTACCTAGTAGACTAATACTTGTTTTGAACAATTGTTATTACGTTCCAGCTTTAAGTAGGAATATTATTTCGATTTCATGTTTGGATAATGAAGGTTTTAATTTTCTTATATGTGATAAGAAGTTTTCCATTTACAAGAGTGATATGCACTATTGTACTGCTGTTTCATTCAATGGCCTTTATATCCTTGATGTTGAAAATTGTGATAATGATATCTATAACATTAACAAGAGATCTAAACCCAATGAGGTAAATCACACTTACTTATGGCATTGTCGTCTTGGCCATATAAATGAGAAACGCATTTCTAAACTCCACAAAGATGGATTTTTAGACTCACATGATTATGAATCTTATGAGACATGCGAATCTTGTTTACTTGGCAAGATGACCAAGGACCCATTTACCAAAACTGGTGAAAGGGCGGGCGACTTATTAGCCCTCATACATACCGATGTATGTTGACCTATGAGTAGCGATGCTAGGGGAGGATTTCGGTACTTCATAACATTCACTGATGATTATAGTAGATTTGGATATGTTTATCTAATGAAACATAAAAGTGAATCGTTTGAGATATTTTGAATATTTCAAAATGAGATGCAAAACCAACTTGGCAAAACTATTAAAGTACTTCAATCTGATCGAGGTGGTGAATATTTGAGCCAAGAATTTGACAGTCATCTTAAGAGTTGTGGAATCGTTTCAGAACTCTCTCCACCCAAAACACCACAATGGAATGGTGTGTCTGAGAGGAGGAATAGAACTTTGTTGGACATGGTTCGTTCAATGATGAGTCAAGTTGAGCTTCCTTTATCCTTTCGGGGACATGCACTAGAAACTGCTGCTTTTACAATAAACAGAGTTCCTACCAAATCGGTTCAAAAGACCCCATATGAGATGTGGCATGGAAGAAAACCTAGTTTGTCTTTCATGAAGATTTGGGGTTGCGATGCATATGTCAAGAAGTTAACTTCTGACAAGCTAGCACCTAAGTCTGATAAATGTGTTTTCGTGGGTTATCCTAAGGAAACCAAAGGATACTATTTCTACAACCGAAACGAGAACAAAGTGTTTGTTGCTCGAAATGGTACTTTCTTAGAAAAGGAGTTTATTCTCAAAGGAACCAGTAGGAGTAAAATAGATCTCGAAGAAATTCGAGAACCCGAAAACAACATTGAACCTATGGTAGAGACTGGACCAAGTTCTCAAGTAGTTGTGGAACCGGTTCAAGATGCACAAGTTCTTTGCCGAAGTGGTAGGTCACAATCCGAACCCGAGAGATATGGATTTCTCATTATGGAAAGTGATGAAGTGGAGTTAATTGAAAACGATGAACCTACTTGCTATCAAGAGGCGATGTCCGCTCCTAATTCGGAAAAATGGCAAGAGGCCATGAAGTCCGAATTACAATCCATGGCTGATAATCAAGTTTGGAACTTGATTGATCCACCCGAAGGTGTAAAAACCATAGGGTGCAAATGGGTCTTCAAGAAGAAGACCGACATGGATGGGAAGGTGCACATCTATAAGGCTAGGCTTGTAGCTAAGGGATATAGGCAGATTCATGACATCGACTATAATGAAACCTTTTCGCCTGTAGCTAGGCTTAAGTCTATTAGAATTTTAATTGCCATAGTCGCATATTATGACTATGAGATATGGCAAATGAATGTCAAAACATCTTTCCTTAATGGGAAGTTAATTGAGGATGTATACATGATACAACCTGAAGGTTTTGTCAGTACAGAAAATTCTAACAAGGTGTGTATGTTGCAGAAATCTATTTATAGATTGAAGCAAGCTTCTAGGAGTTGGAATCTACGTTTTGATGAAGCAATCAAGGAGTTTGGCTTTATCAAGAACGAAGATGAACCTTGTGTATACAAGAAAATTAGTGGGAGCATAGCACTATTTTTAGTGTTGTATGTCAACGATATCTTCTCATTGGAAATAACATTCCTGTACTACAGACTGTCAAGTCTTGGTTGGGAAAGTGCTTTTCAATGAAAGATATAGGCGAAACTGCATATATCCTTGGTATCAAGATCTATAGAGATAGATCCAAAAGGATGATTGGTTTAAGTCAAAGTACTTACATTGACAAGGTTCTTAAAAGATTCCAAATGGAAAATTCTAAAAGGGGAAACTTGCCAATGTTACATGGTATATCTCTTAGCAAGAATCAAAGTCCTAAGACTAATGATGAGCGAAAGAGAATGAATGGTATTCCATATGCTTCGGCAATTGGGTCTATCATGTATGCTATGTTATGTACTAGACCCGATGTCTCGTGTGCTCTAAGCATGACGAGTAGGTACCAATCGGATCCCGGCGAACCACATTGGATAGCAGTCAAGAATATCCTTAAGTACTTACGAAGAACTAAGGATGTATTCTTGGTCTTTGGAGGAATGGAAGAAGATCTTGTAGTGAAAGGCTACACAGATGCTAGCTTCCAAACCGACAAGGATGATTTCAGATCGCAGTCTGGATTTTTGTTTACCCTGAATGGAGGCACTGTGAGTTGGAAAAGTTCCAAGCAAAGTACCGTCGCTAATTCTATAACCGAAGCTGAGTACATAGCTGCATCTGATGCAGCTAAGGAAGCCGTTTGGATCAAAAAGTTCATTAGTGATTTGGAAGTCGTTCCAAGCATCAGAGATCCTATTGAACTTTACTGTGACAACAATGGTGCCATTGCACAAGCAAAGGAACCAAGGTCACACCAGAGATCCAAACACATACTTCGATGTTTCCACATTATCCGAGAGATATGTGAGAGGGAAGACGTAAGGATATGCAGAGTAGACTCTGATGACAATGTGGCGGACCCATTAACTAAGGCTCTCCCGCAAGCTAAGCATGATTGTCATGTTAGGTCCATGGGTATTCGATACATGGGAGAATAGGCCTAGTGCAAGTGGGAGACTGTTAGTGTTATGCCCTAGGCCTATGATTGATAGACTTATGTGTTGACATTATTTATTATTATATGAGATGTTTATCATTTGATTATTATATGTGTTTTGTATATTTGTTTATAATAATCTCCGTCCCTAATTATTAAGAGAATAATGAGTATAAATGTTAATGGATAATCATATGATGATTATATGCATAGAGATGCACATTAAATTTATGGGTACTTGTTAGAGAATAAGTGACTGGACTTGACCCGCATGAGATTTATGTCATGGTCAAATGTCATAATTAAATCTCATATGATTACTTCATTTAGTCCCTAGACCTGAGATTATCATGACCTTACATATGATGAAAGTCATGTTTGATTTTAGTCAAACGATATCTTAACACGATATTTATAAAGGCTAATTTTGGCATGATCTGATTCATGATGGGAAGGATGATAAGTCAAGATGGAATTTGTCCCTCGAAAGAGAGAGATGTTTTGCTTGAGCCCCTCGATGAGTGATAATGATGAAAGTGTATGGCCATACCCCAATGTGATTGGAATTATCATTATACTCAGAATCGAGAAAGCATTGAACAAAGACAAGTTGGCGAGGACCATGACTTGTGTTAAATATAACATCGTGAGACAAAGGGATAAATGGAAGTGTACCATTGGAAACGTGAACTCTTACGTTATATTATTTGGGTAGACATAATGGATTGCTAGAGTCCGCTTATGTCTTATGAGAGTCGATGTGATCGAGCTCATTGTGAACATAATATAATCTTATTGGGTCACACACAACTAGAATGAATTTGATTAAACCTATGGATGAATGATTGAGAAAATTCCTCATCAGTCTTGTCTGGTCGTGCGACACAACTAGGACATGTGCCTTGTGTGGTCGTGCGACACAACAGGTCTTGAGGCGGTTTACAGAATCCTTTCCTAATTTGATTAGGAATCATATACTATACTAATGTAGTATAAATATGAACGTCTGTCAACCCTAAAAGTTAAACCGAAATTCTCAAAAGAAATTCACAACAATATTCTCAATATTATTCCAAGGTTTAAAGGATCTAGCAATCTTCAAGAAATTGTTCTTGGATTCATTCAAAGGTGTGGATACCGAAAGAGGGTCTTCGCTCGTTCAACGATCAAGGCCTAGAGTTTAAGTAATCTGAAGAACGAAGTTTGTGATTCGAAATCACATTATTAAATCGTTCGATAGCTAAAGAACGGAAAGAGTTCAAGGGTGGTTATATCTATCTCATAGTTTTACAAGTTAATTGTATAAAACGGATCCTTGGCTCCTTGGGTTTTGTGTTATTTTAGATGCTTAATTCCGCTGTGTATGGACCCATAAAACCCAACAAAAGAAAGACTGAAAACATACCTCCCAAGTATAAAAATACCCTGACAGGGTATCCTTGGTGTGCCTACATGCCTCATTCATGGCATGATAACAGAAGGCCAGTCCAGCTAAGCCCTAATCATAGGTCCTCACCAGGTCCAGATCCTTCAGCAGCCCTAAGAGAGAAAGGTGAGCCGTGGAGGAATGGTTAGCAAAGATGGTCTCTGATAAGATATACCAGAGAGCACACCTCACCAACCGATCCGTGTCCGTATTGGGCTTGTCAGCATAAGCCTCAAGCTGAACGCGAAGAGGCGACAACTCAACAGCAAATCCCTTAACCTTGTTAGGGGCAAATCCAATCAACTGTCGCCACTCAGCTGGATTCGCAGGTTTGAAACCCACATTCTTCGGAAGGGCAACGCCAGTGAACTCCAACCCGGTAATAGCAAGAAATCAGTCGAGGTCATCGTAGCTTCCCCGAAGCGAAGATGGATTGTGTGGGTAGTGTCCTACCACTTCTCCCTAATTGCATGAAGGACTTGAGGAGTTCGCCTCATCCCCCGGATGTTATCAAGAAAAGTAAGGAGCCCCATCTGAGCCACCCTAGCCCGAACTCCATTCAAACCCTTGAATTTGTTCCATAAAGACTTGGCAAATTTGACACTTCCCCGACAGTTCTTGGTCGCCTTATACGGCTATAAAATAGAGAAAGGACATGGGAGCAATGTCAGAAATCATCCCATGGCAAAACTTCAAGGAAATAAGATAAAATTTTCATTGAGGCATTTCATCAAACACTTGGCGTGCACACTAGAAAGCCATGTTCAAGGAAGTATTTGCCTAACTAAATCAATCCCTCCTACAATTGAAGATGTGTAGGGAACTTATACGCATGCCAATGCAACAACAACATCCAACAACATCAACAAAAAACGAAGCATGTAATGATAGAACCTAGTTCTAGATAAAGAAAGAAAATAGCCAATTTGATGAATTGGGGAACTCAAATACATGGATTCGATGCAATGGAAAGCATTGAAACAAGATTGAGAAAGAGATTCTTACCAAACCCTCGCAGGTAGCTTGGGAAATGTGCGTAGGCCGATCGAACATGAGATCATCCCGCGGATAATCCTTCCCAAGTAAATAGCTACCAAAAGTCGAATTCTTCCTCTCTTGAGCCATGGACAATGGAAGAAGGAAAGATTGAAATGTTGATTGAGAAGAGAAATCAATAAACAACACACAAGAAATCTCGAAAAAAGGTGCCTTGGGTTCGGACTTGCAGAGAAAAGTTTGAAATGGGTGTTTTTAAAATAATCAACAGTTGCTGTTATATTGCCTCGACAGTCCTTGTCCCGCGCGATACAGGATGTCCCGTGTGAGACAAACTCCCTGGAAAAGTACAAAATTGTCCTCGACAATAAGCATCCGCGCAACGTCAAAATTTAAAAATTTGACACATTTACCCTTGTAAATGATACCCTAGCAAGGAAACATGATAAAATTGGTACCGCAAGTCACGGGATGAACCGAACGTGGCATGCGCATAATCGCCCGATGCAACGTCAAGTCACCCAAAATGATTGATCCAAGATCAAGTCATCCCGCATAATTCGGAACTCAGATAGGAGAATTATCTATCGGTTGGTCAAAGACAGTAAACCACTCCATCAAAAAGCCCGGTCCCATGCCATATGGACTGTCATCTCAACAAAAAGCCCGATTCAGAGCCCAGACAGGTGAATCATCATCAATAAACTCGATTCAGAGCCTAAAGAGGTGAATCGTCAAATCAAAAGCCCGATTCAGAGCCCAGACAGGTGAATCATCAAATCAAAAACCTGATTCAGAGCCCAGACAGGTGAATCATCAAATCAAAAAGCCCGATTCAGAGCCCATACAGGTGAATCGTCAAATCAAAAAGCCCGATTCAGAGCCCAGACATGTGAATTGTCATCCCCAGCAAAAGCCCGATTCGAAGCCCAGACAGGCGAATCGTCACAAAACCAACAGGACTCAAAGAACCGGACAGGTAAGCCTTTGTTTTCTTACATTTTTCCCCACAGATTCGGAGCCAAGACAGGCAAATCTTCAGATAGACAGGTATATTCAGAATTGGGTCTTGATTTAATTCCTCGGTATGAAATTGCCTTTTCAAAAATAAAATCTCCTCAATTGTCAAAATGATTTTCAAAATACCTAAAGCACCTTGTTCGTTCTTTGGAGTCGAACTACGTTATGATCTGATTCTCCGATAGAGATACGTAGGAAGCCGTACGGCTCGACCATCCTAATGTCCAAAATGATGTCTTTTCTATCATCGACATGACTTCTTCCATAAGACTTGTTGATGAGGGGCTCTGTAGACACCCCATTCTAAAACCATCGGAGTAGAGTAATACCACTCTAAGTCTCTCCTTGAGTCAAGAGTAGAAATCCACCATTTCGTTATGTTTCGTTAAGTTTTGACTAACAACCATTAGTTTGGACTAAACTGCATACGGGATAACGTGGGAATGACAGAAATGTCCATTGAGAAGCCTTGTCCCACGCAGAACAATCGTGTCTCGCACGAGACTAAGCCCCTGCAGGCGTGCAGAAGCCAGTTTCCTCATCGATTTCCACCTCTTTCTTGATAAATCTTATCATCATCCGGTTCTCCAATAGCATTTGAGTTTTGAAACCTTCCCAGGGTGATTTCATACTCCACCTTCACCTCTCCAACATCCTATAAATACTTTATGATTTCTAGTATTTCAGACCCCGGTCGACCTCCGACATTTTACTGGTTTCTCTCCCTGAAAGATTCCTGTAAAGCACCCCCTAAATCACCTAAAGTTTGTTTATCAACCTTGTTGATCAACAAACATCGAAGTCCGAATCAAGGATTGAGGCGAAGCTCTGTCCACATCAAGATTCGACTCTAAGATTGAGTCAAAACTCTGTCCAAGTCTCTTCACAAAAGGTAATCTTCCTTCCCTTTCTAATTGATTGTTAGAGTGGTATAGTATATCGAATCTAGGATCGGCCTAGAGCCTTCCCAAATCATGGGGACGGTCTCGAAGCAATCAATCATATATTTCGTTTAACCTCATTAAATGGATATTTTACTTGTTTATTTAAAATGTCTTTTTCATTGAAAACCCCTTTTAGCAAGACCGATCTTCGGATTGGGTGGAATGGGTGCTCCTTGACCTTCCCATTCCATAACCTAAGCCCCAAACTCAAAATCTTTCAAAAAAAAATGGGTTTTCTATGTTTCCAATCAAATAATATAGGTGGCAACTCTCAAAACAAAACAAACAAGTTTGGGAAAACCGAGTCTTTCTGCGCATCGCTACACAAAGTCCTTGAATTCCCTTTTATCCCTGAAAGGTCCTTCTTTGGTTTAGCTGGTCAACTTGGACCTTTTGGACTTTACGGGTCTTCGGGATCACGAATGCGTGAATCCTCGGTGTTTCCCGTATGCTCGAATGAAGAGCAGTCCGGATTGGGGTACTTACAGGTACTGAAAAGACCTAGGGTATGAGCGCACACTTTATCCATAAGAAGAGGGCGAATGCGCTGAAGAGAGGGAGCAACTGCACCAAAATTCCAGTAACTTAGCGCAACCTCTTGCTCAAAGAAGTGCGATCTCACCCCTACAATTTTAGGCGAATTTGTGGTGTGCCTTGTCCGGGTTCAGAAAGGATTAATGAAGTGGATGGAATTAAGGAAACATGTCCCTCCACCCTAGTATAAATACAAGTATTTGGTTAGATCTCTTTATCTCTTACATATATATATTCTAGGTTTTTATGTTTTCTTTTATGGTTGTTCCCAGCTAAATTATTTGTTTGATTGGGTGAATAATTATTTGATTTTTATGCTAAGGCTTTAATTCTTCATAATCTCTCTCATTCTTGTTCATCTTAATATTCTTCAAGACCATTTCTGATTTCAATTGTATGATTAATATACTCTTTGATTCTTGAATTACTTGGGTATAAACCATTGCACTCGTGTGAATGATTTATACATTGACCCTTATTGAGATGAATAGATTTATTTTAGTACCTGGCGGAAATCATATAGATCTAGGTTCTAATGTTCTTTTGATTTAAATGGAATTTCTCAAATGTTTTTATTTAACCTAGCGAAATATATTAACAAATAGAGAAATCATTAGGGTTGAAATCCGCACATCAAACGTCTCAACCCTATGCTTTTGTGAATGAACCTTTGAATAAGATTGATCTTAACGTATCCCCTTTGAAATAGCATAAAGTGATAATAGTTATGATCTCAATCCATGAATCCCTCATTATTTTGATTTATTTCTTGTCATTTAATTCTTATTTCGTAGGATAATAATCAATCAAATAACAAAAACCCTGTTCTTGGTTACTCTTTACATTATTTAAATATAGTTGTTCATTTACAAGTCTCTATGGATTTGACCCTTGCATGTGTACATATTACTACTACGAAGCACTAGTACACTTGCTAGCTAATTATAATTAGTGGGAGAAATTCTCCATCACTATCTAACTCAGTCCCAATTTCACGATTTCTATCCCCTTCCCAATATTATGATCTCTCTCCCCCTTCTTCATTATCCACCGCAGATACCCAACCCATCTCCCACCATTCACTCACCAATTTGGCACCCTCCCTCCTCTGGCCCCTTACAACACCCGTTGTTGGCATCTTTATGCCCCTAATATCTCCCCCCCTCTCGCTCTCTCTACCTTTATCACTTCTTTCGTCCTCACTCTACTCTCCTCCCAGACATTTCTTAGGTTGGGGATCCTAGAATTCTTTGAAATTTCTCGGTTTGTGTGGGTTTGATGTTTCTTTTTATTTTTTTAATTTCTTCACAAATCAATTTTTAAATTTGTTTTTGCCTATGTGTTTTAATTATATTTACCATATACGTATTGATATTGGTGCTGTAAATTGAATCAAATTTTGAATGTTGGTGGCTAAACTTTCAATTTGAATTTTTGATAGCCTGGCAGTTGTTTTTGTGATGGTGGTTGTTTTGGTGGTGCTATTAACAGTAGTTAAATGGTGGTGGTCGTATGGTAATAGTTGTCGAATGGTGGTAGAAGGGGAGCAACGTTGGTTGGATATTTGTTTTTTAAACTTTTTTGAATGGTTCATTTTAAAAAGAGAGTTATGTTAAGATGTTTTGTTTTAAACTGTAAAAATGAAAAGAGATTATTTAAGAAAAAAAACTGTAAAAGAGGTTCATTCAAAATAAAATAAAATAAAATAGAGAGATGGTAAAAAAAATGTTGGTCCCAAAGGGGTAACAATGGTGAAAAACAGCTAAAGGGGGTGAATAGTTGTTATAAAATTTTCAACCCTTTTTTGTAAATGTAACCTCTTGCTTACAAAATCACCCTTGCAATATATCAAAATCGCAAGTGAGTTTTGTAAAATGCTCATCAGAATTTTAAGATTTATAAAGTGAGGTTTGGAAGTGCGATTTGATAAGGTATGAAAATGAGGTTTTACAAATATTAACTTCAAACACAATTCACAAATTTGATAAACCTGAATAGATCAAACAGATAAAACAAATTAGATTGAACAATGAACAATAAAGAAACTGCAAAAAATAAAGAACCAATATTTGGAATGATTTAATCGTAAATGATCTACGTCTACTAATAAGATAGTTAGTATTGAATTTTCTAACTACTAGATTTGTATTAGATATTGAGGGAGGATTTCAAGATTACAAGAATCAAAACTCAAATCTAAAATTTAAACAATTAAGCAAATTCTAGACTAGAACCGGTGTATCTCAAATGATTTTTGTTTCACCCTGAAATTTTCATCTAACATGTTCTACATCTTGGACATCCATCTTGAGGTAATGTCTTAACTTACATCTTGGACTAACGCCTTAAAACTGTTTGTTGTATTTTCCTATTTTTCAGGAACAAAAATATAAATAAAAATAGCCCATTTAAACGACTGCATGGACTTGGTCAAGCTACAACGCAAACGGTCCCATCCTTCAACCGAGGGATAACGGCTGATCTCCATCAACAAATGGCGAGATTCTAGGCGAGATTTCAGCATGACATTCAAGTTGTTGTTTTTTCAGTTACATTCATGCCTATACATCACTCCTAGAGCGCACCTGTATACGTGTTACACATTTTTGTTTACTTTCACTCTGCACTTGTACTCGAAAACTACAATACTCAATAATATTTCTTTGGTTTAGGTAGGCTTTCCAAAAGCCTCCCGAGGTTTTTCCCTCGAACGATTGTTCTAAGGGTTTCCTCGTTACATCCTCGCTATCATCTTGCTTTGAGAGTTATATTCCATTTATGTCCAAGCATCCTTGATAAGACAAATTTGCTTATTAAAATTTGTCCAAAACAATTTGGCGCCGTCTGTGGGAACTTTGATTTTTTAGATTCCAATCAAGATGAGCAATCCAACTTCGGCTATGTCTACCCCCATCATCACAACTGGGGCAGGAACCAGCTTGTCAAGCTTGCCTGTAACGTCTAGTCAGCATCCCCATGTGGGCTATGGTGCTATCACGTCTCAAACCAAGGGCTCAGCCTAGGTGGATCTTCGTCCATGACGCTACCTGGAATCTCGTTAGAAGTTATAACTGCCATGACGAGTATGATACAACAGCTGAAAGACCAGCTCGATGGACAGCAGTAGACCAATCAGACAATCTTCACTCACCTCGAAAAATTGCGACGTGATTTTTCGGCTTCAGGGTGCAGCATTCCAGTTATCAGCATGCCTGAGATTTCCCCTTTGCAGCCTAGGACGCTTTTTCCAGGTACCGGGACGAGTGCGCAAGTGGACAAGGCAACACATCCATGTACTGTTCAGACTGAAAGCATCGCCATCACATCCAACCCGATGCCACTATCATCATGTTTCAGTTTTGCGACCCCACCTCTCGTGGGGAAAACAGGGAGTTTTAACCTGTTCAATACTCCTTTTAATCCTATAGTTTCCACTAACCCTGTTGCAAATATTGCCCTTGCAAGAGAAGTACAGCAACTCAAGGAAATCCTCATGAAGGTTCCCGGAGTCACCTTGCCCTTCAACCAAGCATCTCCAACCAGCCATCATGATTCACATTTTGTTCCTGCTATAGCTGGGGTGGAGATCCCTAAGAGATTCCAAGTACCTTCCATGAAGCAATATAATGGCACGACAGATCCTGCAGAGCATATAGCCTTGTACCAAGAAAAGATGGACATCATCAGCATTCCTCTGCATCTTAAAGAAGTTTGTTTATGCAGGGGTTTTGGGTGTCGACCTTATCTGGTCCCGCCTTGATGTGGCTGACCAATCACCCTATGAATTCCATCTCAACTTACTCCCAATTAATTAACATGTTTCTTAACCAATTTTCTTGCAATCGTGTCTTTGAAAAATTAACAAGTGACCTTTATAGGATTGTGCAATAACATGACGAGACCTTAAAAGATTAAGTGTTCAGGTTCAACAAGGAGGCCGTAAGCATTCCTCACATTGACGTGTCGACTGCAACAGAAGCTTTCAGGATGGGCCTGAAGAGGGAATCACCCTTCTACCAAGATCTTGTCATGTTCCCATCTAGGAGCCTGGAAGAAGTCAGGACGAGGTCCGTTCATTTCATAAGGCTAGAAGAAGACAAATTGATTCATGGCAAGACGTCCAAGAAGATGTCAACATACAAAAATCCCGACAGAAAAGCAGAATCCTCTCACAATCGATCTAACAGGGGAAAACCCTATTCTAAAACCGACTCTCCTAAAATTAATGTTGTAGAAGATGACAGTGTTGAGGATGAAACCGCTTATCCTAAGATTAGGGATTATTGCTTTTCTGTCAACGTTCCAGGGCTCCTACATGCGATGGACAACTTAGGAAGCAAGACGAGATGGTCTAAGGAAGCTGACAGAAAAGCACCCTGGAAGGACAAATCTAAATGGTGCGCTTACCATAAAGATTTTGGCCATACTATGGAAAATTGCATTGCCTTGAGGAAGGAAAGCAGCCACTTAATCTCTAAAGGCCTCCTCAAAGATCTACTCGGAAAAAGGAAAGGATGGGTTGAGGCAAAAGAAGCTGTCACTGATACTCCGTCTTCGCCTCCTCCTGCAACTAAGGTGATCAACTTTATTACAGGAGGGTCAGACATTTGTGGCACCACGTACTCTGCAGCAAAATGTCATGCAAAAGATTCCAAGGAAGACAAGATGGAGCTACCAGCACGACATCCTGATGCTTCCCTGGGCCAGCAGATCATTTTTTGATCAAGATGATAAGGAAAATATTTTGGATCCTCATCATGACGGGTTAGTCATCACCTTGCAAATTGCCAATTGTAAGGTCAAGCATATCTTGGTCGACAACGGGAGTTCAGTAAACTTGGTCATGAAGAGCACGTTAGAATAAATGTCAATTCCCTTAACTAAAGTTGTGAAGAATTCCTCCGTTCTAGTCGGGTTCAGTAGAGAGACCAAACAAACAATTGGAGAAATCAAATTGCCAGTCTATGTTGAAGGACTGAATTCCATGGAAAGGTCTTGTGTGATTGATTGTCCGTCAGCCTATAATTTCATCTTGGGAAGACCATGGATCCATAGTATGAAAGCAGTTCCATCCATATACCACCAGTGCCTCAAGATGCCAACACCTTAGGGGGTAATCAAGGTAAAAGGAGACCAACAAGCCGCTAAGAAATGTTATAAAACAGATATGAAAGCATGTTCTACTTCCCGTCCAGCATAGCAATTACAGAGAGGCGTCAATGACATCTTGGAGGCTGCTGAGTATGACGTAAGAAAAGTGCCCGTAGACGCCTCTAACCTTGATGCCCATGTGCTAGTTGGAGCTGACTTACCCCCTGAAAGTGAGAAAGAGTTGATCAATTTTCTAACGAGTAGAGGGTTGTGTTTCGCTTGGAAACATGAAGATATGACTGGGATATATAAAGTATCATAACTCACAAGTTGAATATCGACCCTACTATCAAGCCGATCCATCAGAAGAGGAGGAAATTTGCCCAAGAATGGAATCAAATCATTAAGGAAGAAGTAGAGAGACTACTCAAATTGAAGATGATCAGAGAGGTACAGTATCCCAGGTGGCTCACCAATGTGGTGGTTTTCGAGAAGAAAAATGGGAAATGGCTTGTATGCGTAGACTTCACGGATTTGAACAGAGCATGTCCCAAGGATCCATTCCCGTTACCCCATATTGATTCCCTAGTAGATGAAACAGCTGGTCATGACGTGCTGACCTTCATGGATGCTTCTTCAGGTTATCAGCAAATCCAAATGGAGCCTTCTGATCAAGAAGATATCGCCTTCATAACTCCTGAAGGTAAATATTGTTTTATTGCCATGCCATTTGGGTTAAAAAATGCAGGGGCAACCAATCAAAGATAGGTAAACAAGATGTTCAAGGACCATCTCGACAAAACAATGGAAGTATACATAGATGACATGGTGGTAAAGTCCAAGAATATGGAAGATCACGTGCAACACTTGGCAGAAGCCTTTGACATCTTAAAAGCCTTCAATATGAAGCTGAACCCTTCCAAGTGCAATTTTGGGGTCAGAGCTGGGAAGTTTTTGGGGTACATGGTGACTAAGAGGGGAATCGAGGCCAGACCAGAATAGATCAAAGCTATCCTCAACCTACAGTCCCCTAGAAACATCAAAGATGTACAAATATTGACAGGGCGAGTAGCGGCCTTAAATCGGTTTATCTCCAAATCCTCTTAAAAGTGCAAGTTGTTTTATGACATCTTGAGGAAGAACAAGTTGTTTCAGTGGACCAAGAAACACGAAGAAGCCTTCTTGAACCTCAAAAAGTATCTCACGTCTTCACCTCTCCTCGCTAAGCCAGAACCTGGGGAACCCCTCTATATATATCTAGCCATATCTGAGAGGGCCGTAAGTGCTGTCCTAGTAAAGGAAGATCAAGGCAGTCAACGTCCCATTTACTATGTAAGTAATTCTCTTCTAGATGCGAAAACCAGGTACTCCCATCTAGAAAAACTTATTCTCGCTTTAATCACTGCATCTACTAAATTGCGTCATTACTTTGAAACGCATCCTATTATTGTGAAAACTAACTATCCTATCAGGACTATTATGAGAACTCCTGACATGTCAGGAAGAATGGCCAAGTGGTCAGTCAAGCTCAGCACGTACAAAATTTCTTACGAACCCAGAAGTGCCATTAAGTCACAACCCCTTGCGGATTTTGTAGCCAATTTTAGTGCTACCTTGCAACCTGAGGTGGAGCTATAAGTCCAACACCTCGAAGGCAATAATACTCCTAGGTATTGGACATTGTTCACAGATGGAGCATCCAACTCAAGGGGCACAGGACTGGGCATCTTATTAAAGTCGCCTCAAGGCGAGTTGATCCCCCAGGCGGTTTCTTGTGAATTCCAGGCAACCAATAACGAAGCCGAATATGAAGCTTTGATCATGGGCTTATCTACTGCTCTTAGTTTAGAAGTTACTCATCTTAACATATTTATTGATTCTTTGTTACTAGTCAATCATTTTAACAGTTCTTATGCAGCTAAGAGCACCAGAATGGCACTTTACCTCCAGCATGTTAAAGCGTTAGCCGCATGTTTTGTTAGTTTTTCCTTGGAACAGGTACACCACGCGAAGAAAATGCTGAAGCCGACGCTTTGGCCAACTTAGGGTCAACATGTGGGGCAATGATAAATACCAACATCCCAATCATATACGTCCAATATCCAGCCATTGACCAAACTGAAGAAAGCGTAGCCCTAGATCATTTGGAAGCATCTTCTCCAGGCCATGGTGCGGGGTCAACATGGATCTAACCTATTGTTCGGTATTTGCAAGACGGAACCATTCCACTGGATTTCAAGAATCAAAGTTCGTTCAGGATGAAGATGTCCCGGTTCACCTTAATTAATAACAAACTATTCTGAAGGTCTGCGACAGGTCTTTACATGAGGTGTTTAGGGCCCAGAGAAGTTGAGGAGGTCCTAAATGATCTACATGCGGGTGAATGTGGGAATCACACCGGGGGTAAGTCGTTATCTTCCAAAGCCCTTAAAACAGGATACTACTGGCCCACTATAAGACAAGATGCAATGGATTATGATTTAAAGTGCGACGCTTGTCAACGGCATAGCAACATCTTGTATCAACCCGCCGAACCTCTTCACCCTGTACTTTCATCTTGGCCTTTCATGCAATGGGGCATGGATATAGTTGGCAAGTTACCAAAAGCTCCGGGGGAAGAGTGTTCATATTAGCCATGACAGATTACTTCTCCAAATGGATTGAAGTCGAAGCATATGTTCAAACACGAGATAGGGAGGTCATATCCTTTTTAAAGAAGAACGTCTTGAGCAGATTTGGCGTTCCTTTAAAAATAATTTGTGGCAATGGTTCTCAGTTTATCAGCAAAAAGACAAGGGATTTTTGTTCAAGGTGGGGAATCAAACTGATAACGTCAACCCCTATACATCCTCAAGCCAACAGATTGGCTGAGTCAAGCAACAAGTTGATCATCAGCAATCTGAAAAAATGTTTGGATCAGAAAAGGGGGAGATGGGCTGACGAATTATCACTTGTACTATAGGCTGACAGGACAACATCTAAGAACGCTACATGATAGACACCGTTCTCTTTAGTATTTGGCGCTGAAGCTGTACTCCCCATAGAATCAATGATTCCAACTGCAAGATATGGACTACTGACTCCTGAAGACAATAACTACCTTCTGGCTCAGGATTTAGATACCGTGGATGAACTCAGGGACATAGTCAAGATAAGGATGGCTGTCTACCAATAGAATTGCCAGGTCATACAACAAGAACGTGAGAATAAGACGCTTTCAGACTGGAGATATGGTGCTAAGGAAAGTATTCCAAAACACCAGAGAATTTGACGCAGGAAAATTAGCTCCGAAGTGAGAAGGTCCCTACCTTGTTGATGCCGAAGCAGGAAAATGTGCATACTGGTTGTCTACCCCAGATGGCATCCAAATACCTAGAAGATGGAACGCCCTACGCCTGAAGCATTGTTACATGTAAGTTGAAATTTATTGCAATTTCTATACCCAGGTACGAGCTATATCTCAAACTAGTTTCTTTTAATTTCCTTTTCTTTTTTACTTAAATCAAACCTCTACTGAATTAAGCATCGGAGGGGTGTTAGCTATAGCTAACACCCAGCTCTAACGCATTGTTGTTTTGCAAGATGCCATTAAACAATGAGACCGTCCAAAGCACCCACCTGAAAGGTCAGCGTGTACAGTGATGCATCCCATCAACATTTCCAAGTTGTGAGGTCACGTCTGCTACGGCTTACAAGATTATACATTTTCTCTAAAGTTTGTTAGTTGCAATAACTTCGCCTTGGCGCACGTTAAGGTATTCACCTTCTAAGGTTTAAAAGATTTTACATCTTTTCTAAGTCTATTGGTTATCGTAACCTCGCCTGAGCGCACGTTTTTTCGTCATTTGGGAACCAATGGTTACAATATTGTTACATGTTGTCTTTTCAATTTGGCTACAACATTGGTACATGTTGTCTTTTCAACTTGGTAATAACATTGACATGTTATCCCCGTCAAGTGGTTGTAACATTTACATGTTACCAATTAACAACAAAGATTCCATAATCAACGAAGCCATCCCAATATAAAAATATCCAAGAAAAAGGGCAAAATGCCCCACCAGATTAGATGTTGAACCAACCCAACATCTCCAAAAAAGCTAATGTACTGACTCTTATGAGTCCTTACAAATTAAAAAAAAAATATTCCTTGAGGATAAACCCTCATCAAATTGTTTTTAAGAAAAAGAGATAAAACATCCTATAGTCATTCAGTGTTACTATCTTGAGCATCATCAACCTGCTCAACCTTCCTGGAGGTAACCTCACCCGTTTTTTCATCAATAATCCTCTATAAAGCTGCATTCTCATCATCCAGGTCCCAGTTCACGTGCGCTCCTTCTTGAAATTCCTTGATCATTTGGATTCTTGCTTCAAAAACTGCCTTCACAAATTCATTCACCATGTCATCACGTAGTATTCTCATCTCCCTCTCATGTCTCACGTCAACACTGGCAAGTCTGGACCTCCATTTTAAAATTTCTTCACCCTTAGCCCTGAATTCTAAATTCTTCTCTCTTATTATCTTGGCAGCATCCTTCAGATCCTTCTCATATTCGGCCCTATCCATGTCTAAGGTGTCGCACTTTACCTTTCACATTCTGATTTCTTTAGACATCAACTTAGCAATCGAAACAGCCTGTTATCAACAAAACAAGTGATATCGACCAGAATGAAGGAGTATCTATACAAAAGTTTGCATAAACCAATTACCTGACTCTCTAGCACCTCCTCACTCTGAATCTGCTTCTCCGCATTGATATCTTGGTCCTCTCTTTTTCTCTTCAAAGTAGCCTTATTGTCCACCTTAGGTATATTCTCTTCTATTTTCTTCTTGCCTTTATACTTGGCCACAATGTCAGTCGTCGTAAAGCCTGATCGAGTCACTGCAAACAACAATATATGTTAGTTTGGATCTATCAAGAAAACCGATCTTATGGTGCGATGAATCAAACCTACTTTTTGAAGAAATATTGCAGCTTTGAACTTAGCGAATATGGATGAAGATTGCACCGTCTAGGATGATCTTGCCATAATATAGGAAGAGACACCGGCATGGAAGGGATTTGAAAAGATTTGTTGATAATAGAGCCATCTGAGAATGACGGTTCCTTTCATGACTCTATAACTTCCTTTCAACCGTCACGTGAAGATACACTTGTCAAAACATTAAGTCCTTCGTATTTAGCTTGGAAAGCCTTAATATTTTGGGGGCAACTGTTTCACCCTGAAATTTCCATCTAACATTTTGGACATCCATCTTGAGGGAATGTCTTAACTAACATCTTGGACTAACGCCTTAAAACTGTTTGTTGTATTTTCCTATTTTTCAGGAACAAAAATATAAATAAAAATAGCCCATTTAAACGACTGCATGGACTTGGTCAAGCAACAACACAAACGGTCCCATCCCTCAACCGAGGGATAACGGCTAAACTCAATCAACAAATGGCGAGATTCTAGGCGAGATTTCAGCATGACATTCAAGTTGTTGTTTTTTCAGTTACATTCATGCCTATATATCACTCCTAGAGCGCACCTGTATACACGTTACACGATTTTGCTTACTTTCACTCTGCACTTGTACTCGAAAACTACAATACACAATAATATTTATTTGGTTTAGGTAGGCTTTCCAAAAACCTCCTGAGGTTTTTCCCTCGAACGATTGTTCTAAGGGTTTCCTCGTAACATCCTCGCGTTCATCTTGCTTTGAGAGTTATATTCCATTTGTGCCCAATCATCCTTGATAAGACAAATTTTCTTGTTGAATTTGTCTAGAACAATTTTATCTATAAGATTAATCTGGTGAGGTGTGTGTGTGATATCAAGATTTAAGGCTCTTTAAATCTATGTGATTTAATGAATCTGATGTGTTATAAAGGCTTAATTTATGGGCTTGGAAGTATGATCTTGAAGGTACGAAGGTTTGAAGATGAAAATGCAAAGGTTTCTGGAAATCTAGAAATCAGCTTCAAATCATCAAAGGTCTGTCTCAAATGAATTTCTCAAGCAATCTTCAAGTGATGAAGATTGTGTGTATTTATACCCTTACTCCAAAAAGTATCCGTTTGGAACAGATGTAGCAAGAACAGTGCTGGAGCGGTATGATTGCACCACGTGTCCAACTTTGTCCCTTTGTGCAGAAGTTGTTGATGAGGTTGTACAGACCTCTTACAATATTCTGGAATAATGGGCACCTGTCACCTTTTTAAATTCTTTTAAACTATGAGTTATCGTTAGACACATTGATTGAACTCGTACTTAACTCAATGTTGCTGATGTGGATCAATCAATCAAAGATGGTATAACTCTTCAAGTATATAATCATTGGATGAGGTTAGTGAGGTTGTTACATCAAGCGATTTAGGAAGGATGCAATTTTGTAGTGCGGTTTAGCAGGTGAGGTTTATACTTAACACTGCGGTTTACATGTGCGGTTTTACTTCCAACCACTGCGGTTTTGCATATTTTCAAAACCTCTTGTTTTGAAACTTCATGTCCAATGCAGTTGAGCGAGTCATCAAGTCTAAGTAAAACCTATTATATAAATTGGACTATACTAAAAAAATTGAAGTCTAAGCTTCATTAAATATGGGCCTAAAGTCAATAAAATATAGATAAGGTTATGGTATTAATCATATTAAAGCTAATGCAAAGAGGGTTGAAGTATGTATACCCAACAAAAATTTTATAAAGTTTTTTTTGGCTGAAAACAATAGTATTTACGTAATGTTGCAAAAAAAAAGATTATTTATATTGCATCGTAGAAATATTATTTAGAAATTTTCTGTTTTGGTTATTCTTTTTCATTCAATTTGTATTACAACAACAATGAAAGTATTCTTGTTCAAAAACATACTCCGTTAAATGACAGAGTTACACGTGATCATTTAACAACTTTTTCTAACAAAACAGATTAAAAACCCTAACATGCAAATAGAATGACAACTTTGGGACCTTAATTGTAAATAATGATAGAATAGGGCATAACTTGGGAAACCCTGCCCCCTAAATTTCGGAGCCCAAAATGCAATTTTCCCATATTTTATTGATTGTATCGATTATAAATTCCCCACACACTAATTAAAAACACCAATGAAATCTTGACATATCATTTTGTAAACCAAATTTGTGACATTTTTTACTTTATTATTACATTTTTTAAAGATAATATACCTATGTTTTAAAATTCCTCCCAAAACATGGTTGTAAGTCTGAAATTATGTTATGTATTTTAACAAAAATATCAAATAATACAAAGTAATAATTTTTACTTTCGTCTCAAAAAACTTATGGAATTGCCAGCATCGCAATGTCATGTCATGTTAGTGCCACTCATCATCATACCAGTGTCGCATAGGCACCATGCAAGTATTGACTTTAACTTAATTATGACCCATTTCTCTTGATTTGGAAAGGCTCACAATCTGCTAGATAGATCTTTTCAAAATATTTGTTAGCATAGTTTTTGTTTTGGTGAAAAAACAATGGATCAAATTAAAGATCAAAATATAATATTAGGAAGGCACAATGGAGTAATATCGGTGTAAACATGGAACATGGATGACACGACAATGTAACGAGGAAAAACTTTTGAGATGAAGATCTCGCCGGCACAAAACCTCGGGAGGTGATTATGAGCACCTGCCTTCCCCAACAGTAGTATTGATATTCAAGGAGTTACAAATGGTGGTGGAGCAAAAAATGACCTAAGGATAACAAAAATAACCAACCATCCTAGAATCTCGGGATGGTTATCTTCAGATATTGACTCGGTCTCTTGGCCATTTGAAGAGAGTCTTTGCATGGAATATTCTCACGTTCCTTATTTTTCTCCCTATATAATAGACATAGCAATTATTAATAAATAATTAATAATTAAAGCATTTTACCTCAATCTACAGGAACGAAGATGATGACATGTTGAACATTCTCAAGACGTCGCAATCCTGAGTTTTTACCCACAACAATTATCCCCAAAATTGTCTTTTTAATGAAGTTTAAAAGACAATTTTCCACACTCTTCTAGAACCTGGCGGTTAATTAACATGATAAGACGTGGGTGAAATGTAGAGATTTAATCCCGTTTAATGAGCTTTTTTTACGAGGATAGAGGGAAGTTAGGGTTTTTAACTAAGGTCTCCTTGTTTTCTTTATCTCAATTTCTTACGCCTTCTCCATCTTCCACCCTGTTAAACGGCGGTTAAACTCTCCGAGGTAATTTTCTTCCTTCTTTCTCTCTTTTCCAACTTTCAACATGGTCAAATCCAAGTCAAAAATAAACATAGCGCCAAAAAATCCCTCGAGCTCAAGCAAGGATGGGGATTTCTCTTGTGAAGGCTTGATAGTTAAACCTGATGAAGAAGTATGTATCTTCAATAATGTCCAAATCGAGTCCATTAAGGATGGTAAATGCTTTCCCGATTCTGCAAACTTTTGGCCTTTTGATGTCTTCTTCAAGGCTGATTTTGTTTCTCCCCATTGGATTTGTTTCTATGACTATCCCTTCACACTAGGCTTTTCTTTCCCCTTTCCCTTGTTGGTGACTGATTTTTTTCAAAAAACAAAACTGTCTTTCGTACAAGTTATGCCTATGATTTGGAGGATCTTTGCTTGTATTCTAAGGGTAAATCGAGAATTTGGTTTAGACATAGGGTTGAGTGAGGTAGCGTCAGTGTGCGAGCTTCAAAATTTTGGCTCGACATGATATCTCATGAAAACAAGGTCTGGGATGAAACCTTTGTTTGCCAAGGTGACGGTTAATGATAGGGATTAGAAGTCAAGATATTTCTTTATAGAGAAGGATTCTTTGGAGGAGGGTGATACTCTAGTGACGAGGTGGAATAGGGAAGGTATCTTCTTAAATTTCTAGTTTCCCTTTTTCTCATACTTAACTGAATTTGTAATTTCCTCTTTTGTCTTTGCAGCTATTGATTGGGCAAAGCTTCTTCCTCCCTCTGTTTATACTGAGGAGAAGGTGAGAAGGCTGCTGGAGTTTACGGAAGAGGAAAGATCATTCCAACCTTTGGAGGTAGGGGACATTTCGAAAGAATTTGAGGTGCCACCATCAGCGGAGATGTCAACTGGTAAAAGTTTCCTAGATTAATCCAATGTTTTCACTTGAAGTTTGACTATTTCTCCATTTCATAACTCACATTCTCGGTTTTGACAGTGTCTAAATCTACGGCTTCATTCTCGCTAAAAGACCTGCAAGACTTCATAGGACAATCCCAAGCGAGCCAACAACTAGTGGTGCACAAGAAGGAGATGGAAGCACCTTCAGTTGGGGCGAAATTGAAGAAAAGAAAGAGTGGTCCTAAAGAGGTTGTCAACATTGGTGCTTTTGAGGAAATGGGTCTGAAGGATATCAAGAAGGAAGCTGTCACCATGGTATCAGTGGTGAGTTTTGATTTTTTCAAAAATATGTCTTTTGAAGTTTGAAATAATTCCTCTATAGTGACTACCAATTTACAGGGTTTTGATGCGGCAGAAACAAAAATGAATAGTATGGAGGAGAGAAACCGGAAATTGGTCCTAGAAGCGCTGCAGATAAAGAAACAGAAAGATACACTGACCAATAAGGTGGAGGATCTACAAAATGAAGTCAAAAGCTTGCTGAAGGGAATGCCATCGATCCAGGATACTCAACTGCAAGAGATTGAGGGCCTGAAGAAGAGCTTGATGGCTACTGCTGCTAAGAGTATGGTGGAGATCAAGATTCAAATGATAGAGGAATTCCAAGATGGAAAGCACACAGAATGGGAAATTGAGCAGCAAGGATCGATCCTGAAAAATCTGAATGGAGAAGTAGCTGAAGTAGGAGAGGTATCATCCGGTTTGAAGGATGATGTCATCCAGGAAGAAGGCACAACATCTGCGGCAGTATCCACACTGTGAAAGTTTTCAAAAAATGGTTCTTTTGTTTTAAACTCTTGGTTTGATGACGGGCTGCATCCCGGGATATTTGAAAAAACAATTTTAATGTTTTTTGGGTTTGTAATCGGTCCATAAGGGCCATAAACAATTTGCTTTTCAAGTGTTGGGTTGGTTTAACACTTTAGCTTTCTATGGTAAAAAACTTTTCTAGGCTTTGACTGTTTTGAAAATATTTTCTGGTAGGGATAATCTTTTGAAAACTGTAATAGAAGGTTGACATGTTAGTTTACTTGGAGATGTTGTCACCTTGCGATGGATGTAAAAATCCTTGCATTTGCTTTGATTGACATGTAAATGTCAAGAACCATTTGTTCTTAGGTGGCATGTATATGCCACAACCAAATTGTAAAAATTCTTAGGGTTAAAACACATTGATTGAGTGGAGATGGGTAATTCGTATATATTAAACATACGGACCCATCACACACCTCAATCAAGGTTGACATCGTGTGCTCCAGACGAGGTGTTTAAACCTTATTTAAACGAAAGAAAGTAATTTCTTTAAACCTTTGAAGGGATTAAGTACCTTTAACGGAGGTGAGATGGCCAGTCTCAAGCAGTTGTCTTCACGAAAATGTTTTTGAGATGATGACCTCTTGCAAAACAATAAGAAAGTGAAAGATTTTGGCATCTATTCTGATGTCATTTTTTATTTGATAAAAGGAAATAGAGAAGTACTAGACTTTATTAAAAATATTTATTTATTTGAAAGAAAGGAAGGAAGTAAGGAAATAACTTGCTAAAAAATATGATCATACCTGACTTTGTCAGTATTAAGATGTCACCTTCTGTGAATGTGGTGCCCAAATTTATTTTTTGTGTTTCATTTGGATTCACTTGAGTTTGAAAATATCCGGTTTAATTTGAAAAAAGGAGTCGCCACGCCATTTTGATTTCCTCAAAACTTTGAAAAAAAGGATTTAGGGTTCGGAGGTTAAGTTACCCCTTGGGAAGAACGGATCGTCGTTCACCCAAGGTGCCTTGCCGAAGCAAGTCTCCCAAGATTCCATTTTTCGTGCTTGCTTGCGTGCTTTCTTGTGTGCATGTGTTGAGAAGAGGGGGGGAAATGTTCCAAGTTGTCTTCCGGACGTATAAACCATTTTGTTGGTTATCGCTCGGGATTCCTTGGATTTTATGTGTTCGGGACTTTGATCCCGTCCTCATCTTGGACTTGTGATCATCGCTATTTGACCTTGGGTCTTGCGTGATCAAGAGAAGGACTCTCTTTTATAATCCAAAATGGGGTTCTTTAGAAAGGAGTGACCTTAGCCCATCAATCCTACACCTTGAGACGATTGAGCTTGTGTAGGGACTACTATACTCGTCTCAAGTGATAATCGGAGATATAGGGTTCAAGGTTTATCCCTTTCTAAAGAGATTGTGGCACCTTTAATGGAAGAAACGATGTAAAGATAGGATCTTTACACCGGTCCGCTCCAAAGGATGCATCAAATACCAATGGGGACATGGGGAATGCATGTTTAGGATAAAAATGACATTTTTAATGAAAAGATGACATTTTGGGTGCAAAGGATGCTCTTTGTTTGCAAAGGATGCTTTTTTGATGTAAAGAAAGGATTTTTAATACAAAGGATGCATTTTTATGTGGAAAAATAGCATTTTATATGCAAAGGATGCATAAAGATGTCATTTTGAAAGCAAAGGATGCTACTTTGATGTAAAGAGATGATTTTTAATGCAAAGGATGCATTTTTATGTATGAAATGGGTTCTAGGTGCAAAGGATGCAATTTTTAATGTAAAGAAAAGGTTTTAGGTGCAAAGGATGCACCCTTAATGCAAAGACTACATTTTTAATGCAAAAGATGCAACTTTATGTAGAAAATGGCATTTTAAGTGCAAAAGATGCTACTTTATGCATAAAAATATCATTTTAAGAGCAAAGGATGCTATTTTGATGCAAAGGATGCCACTTTGATGTATGAAGATGACATTTTAATGAAAAGATGACATTTTATGTACAAAGATACTGTTTAAATTGCAGATTGACATTAGATTACAGCATGGTAAAGGTTGAAATCAGATTACAAACTGAAAAGATGAAGGTTCTGCAAACTGGCCAAAGTTGTCGCGTGACACAACTTGCCTGGCAAGGTATGTCGCGTGACATAGTTAGCCATTTGCAGAGACTTTTACAAGCCACATTTACAGACACAGCAAAGCCACAATCTAGGCAAGTTGCATCACAAATGGGTCTCAGAGAACAAGTATGTCAATAGTGAACACTTCAAGAGGGTGTGGATATGAGGAATCCACACTCATCTTGAGTGTTCATACAAAACAATGTCAAGCCGAGGCTATTACATGAAATGATGTGCAAACAGATACGGATCTAAGCAATATGAGACTAAAACATGTGATATTACTCAGGATGCATCAAAGTCAACACATTTAATACATAGATCTCATGTATAAGGGAGATAGGGGAGGAGAAAAGGATAGAGAATCGTTACCCTTGAAGACCATGACTTCCTATATCAAGTTAGATATAGGAGCCTTCAAACATCAGCCTCCAGAGCTGATATCAAGCCTTGGTTCAATGAGAACCATTGGTTCTTGGTGTGTATATGAATTGGTGTTGGATTGGTTGAATGGTGAGTTTATTGAGGGAATTAGTGTGTGTTTTGGGTGTATATGAGGAGAGAGACTATGCTTCTGGGCGTATTTTAACAGAGGGACACTGAGGAGTGAAAAAGGATGCCCTAAAATGAGAGGTGCAGGCCTCTATTTATAGGCTGCATGGCAGTGGCTTAGTATGTCGCACGACATCATAAGCCATAACCGCTTTCCTTCTAGAAACATGCAAGGTGGCAGCTTCTAGAATTCTTCATGGCAGGGTATGTCGCACGACATAAGAAGCCTTATCCATTTACCTTCTAGAAGCCTGCAAGGTGGCAGCTTCTAGAAGGATTTTTATGCCAAAAGAAAAACATGGAATTTTAATTCCAAGTAATTCCTTCACCCCTCGGAAGGTTCGGAACAGTTCCCGAATTGCTCCTGAACTTTAGGAAAGTCTGGGGAATTGCCGGGAAACTTAACCGGAAGGCATGAGCCAAATTTGGGTACTTACAGAAGCCCCTCGGCAACGTCACTTGCAGGGCGAGTGGGGTTTTCGATAGAAAAGGATCCGATCTGGTGAATGCCGAGACGGATTGGGTGACCAAAGTGGTCGAGTGGCTGAACCTTTGGCAGGCTACCTACGTATCCCAAATGGGAATCAAGCCATAATCATAGTTCAGAATCCACTGGGGAAAGGGGGTGTCATATGTGACAAATTGGCTGAACCTAAAGTAGGCTACCTACGTATCCCGGAGGAATCAAGCCAGGCCGTAGTTCGAACTTTTATTGAGTCGAAATGTTATTCCTTCATCCGGGAATAACGGAGATCGAAAGAGAGCGAAATGTTATTCCTTCATTCTGGAATAACGGAGATCGTGAGAGAGCGAAATGTTATTCCTTCATTCTGGAATAACGGAGATCGCGAGAGAGGTCAAAATGTTATTCCTTCATCCTGGAATAACGGAGATTAAAAGAAAGCGAAATGTTATTCCTTCATTCTAGAATAACGGAGATCGAAAGAGAGGTCGAAATGTTATTCCTTCATCCTGGAATAACGGAGATCGAAAGAGAGCAAAATGTTATTCATTCATTATGGAATAACGGAGATCGTGAGAGAGCGAAATGTTATTCCTTCGTTCGGGAATAGCGGAGATCGCGAGAGAGCGAAATGTTATTCCTTCATTCTGGAATAACGGAGATCGCGAGAGAGCGAAATGTTATTCCTTCATTCTGGAATAACGGAGATCGAAAAAGAGCGAAATGTTATTCCTTCATTCGGGAATAACGGAGATCGCGAGGGAGCGAAATGTTATTCCTTCATTCTGGAATAACGGAGATCGCGAGAAAGAATGGATTTTGTAAAGAAGTGGGAAGGACCCGATAATTTTTGTAAAGAAATGGGATGTACCCAATAATTTAATTATTTGAGAGTAGAATTGAAAATGCTAGGGGCAAATAAAATGAGCCACAAGGGTAAATTTGTAAAATAGGCCACGGGGGCACTGGAGGGAAAACTGGATTGATATGATTGGAAATGCCAGGGGCACAAAGGGTAAAACAGGCCTATGGGGGACGAAATTGTAAAATTGAGCCTTCAGGGGCAAAATTGTAAAAACCAGCCACATGGGCTAAGTATGTCGTAAGACATAAGAAGCCATGTGGACAGATTCTTTAAAAATTTGCACAGTCGTCATTTGAAACTTAATCAAAATTGAAATTGAGAGGGAGACGAAAATGAGAAACGGGAGAGAGTGGCCATTAGAGGGAAATTGAGAGGAATCGAGAGAAACCAAACATTTCGAGTCCGATTCAGTTGGGGAAATGCCTCCTAGAACACGTCCTACCAAGAGGGCTCCACAACACGCCGAGTTGGCTAATCGACGGAAGGGGGTTCAGAGGAACCAAAGGCCATTCATTCCGCAAGCTCAAAGAGGGGATTTCTATCCACAGCTTAATGAACACACCTCGGATGTCGGGAAGAAAACTGTGGTACGTAACCTTTGCTAGGTTTTAAAAAATTCTTTGATTTGGGTGAAATTGATTGGAACTTGATTTTCCAGACTGCAATGAGTTAACATGAATTGGCATGTAAACATGGATTGAACTAGGAAATGTGATGCTAAATGCATGTTCTACATTGATAGGTTTTGACCTATTTTCACTTGAGATGATTTCAAGAAATAGCATGAGATATTTATACCTGTGCCATGTTTACCTGCAGGGATTGCGCACCCGAGGTTCTCCGGAGGTGATTGGTAGGCTATGGCAGATCTTGCCGGGCAGCCAGGAGCAGATACATTCGCCTAAGGGTATGGTCTACGCCGTTGGGCTGGGGCGATTTTTTGAGATGGCGAAGGCCATCGGAGACACCCAGAGGAGTGTGGATTTGGTGAAGGCATTTAGGGAGTTTTGGTGGGAGACCACTCACTCATTCCATTTCTCCTGGGGTGAGACGACAGTCACACCGTATGATTTTGCGGTCATCACGGGATTGCCCTTTACGGCTGAGCCACTCTATATGGATGAGCCTGCACAGGTAGCTGAGCCCCAGCCTATTGCTGATGCCGACCTTATGAGCTTACTTGGTTTCGTTCCCCAGATCAAAAAGGGGAATGGATACGAGCTGGGTGAGCTACATGGTTTGATTGGGGAGCAGAGTAGGGACTACCCTGTTATTGATGATTCTGCTGAGGGCCGGCTGAGAGCCGAGAGATTGGCGAGAGCCTTTGTATGGGTGGGTTTTTCTGACATGTTATTTATCAACAGCGCATCTACTGCCCTGATTTCACTGCTGGAGCTTTTGAGAGCTTGGGATGCTATGGGGAATCTGTCCTGGGGTGAGGTAGGTTTAGCCGAGATGTACTTGGCTCTAGATGACATCAGCAGAGGGGAGGCGAAGTATTTCACCTGCTGTCACCTGGCTTTCGAGGTATTCTCTCATCTTGACTTCTTTTCTTTTGCACATTTCACTTTATCATTATTTTCCCTGTTTTGACTTCTTCTTCTTCTTTTCAGGCTTGGGCCTATGAGGTTTTTTGCTGTTATGCATGGCGGATCCGGGATGAGTTTCCTGCCACCACTTTTCCTGCTCTCAGACGTTGGGCAAAGAATGCCAGGAGACAGAAAAGGACGACGGAGGGTGGGAGGTGCAGGATTACGGCCTCGTATCATGATACGCTGACATGCTTGAGAGGGACTCCCCAGAGGTTGATTTTATTCCCTTGGACTGGCCGTTATGACGATATGGATTTGGATCATGCTGCGCACTTGACAGAATGTCGCAAGCTGCTGGTGGGTTTGTCCGAAGATGCTCTATACTTAGCAGAGAGGGTGTACAGACAGCATGGGCCCAATATGCATGCTCAAATCCCTGATGATCCTCCAGCTAGGATGTGGCTGCCTCGCCAGCTGGCGAATGTAGATGCTTTGATTGTAGGCGTGGCGGCACATCTCTTTACACGGGATGGAGATTACACCTTGTATGTGGCTAGGAATCTTCAGTCCCCACAGGTCAGAGTTGGCTACGATGCTCAGAGTGCGGGACCCTCGACTGGCCATGTGGCTAGACCTCCTTTGCCCCCGACTTTCATTGATTACCAGGGTGGCGGCCGTATGCGGCGAGCTCATATTGACATGTCACAGACTCATCCTCGTCTGCTGCTCCCGCGAGGTTCTAAATCTGTAAGTACTACCCCTTGCGTCTTTTGGATTGCTTGCATCCCTTTGTGTTATCAATAACTGCATTTTGACATTTATTATGTCTGCTTGTAACAGGTTTCAGCCCAGGCTTACAGGCATTTGACTAGGGCTTTTACTAGCGCTGTGGGCATGATTGGCAAGATCCAGAAAGGCGTGAGCTTTTGGAAGAACCAGTGCCGGTCACAGGATTCGATCAATATTTCCCCACCTGGCCAACCGAGAAAGAAGAAGGGCCGCTTTGATGACGTAGGCACCAGCGGGGGCTCTAGCGGATCGAGGTTTCAGACAAAGAATGCAAATGTGCCTCTTCACGGACCCATCGAGAGTGACGATGATGATGATGATGATGGTGAGGCCGAGACTGCCACGGACTACGAGCTTGATTCTGCTGTTATCACTGAGCTTGATGACTATTATCGCATGGGGACCGTAGCCTATGAGGCACCCTCTGATGATCCTGATGACGAGCCTGAGGAGGCTGAGGACGACGACGAGGATGAAGATGATGATTCGGGAGATGATGAAGATGGTTTGGAGGATGGAGAAGATGATCCAGAGTAGCCCCTTCCCCCTTAGATTATTATGACTTTTTGGTTATTGTACCATTTTGAGGAAAATAGATACCCTAAATCATGCTGTTTTGCTATGCACATATTTTAGACTTGGTCTCTTTTATTTTGTATGTACATTGTTAGCCCTTTTGTTGCACGAATTTATGAAAGGATGATGGTATGGTAGATGGCTTGAATTGGATGGCTTGAATGGATTTCTGGCTTGTATATGTACCAGGTGGATGAATGCATGGGTGCACATGGGGTAAATGAACCCTCCCCCATGCATTTGAGAAGTGGATGGGTGGTATTTGCAGCTTTTGACAATTCGGGGAGTGCCCTGGGGAATGCTGCATACTGCAGGTTGCTGATGTCTGGTATTGGCTTAGGATGTCACCCGACTTAGTATGCCATGTGGCCAGGTTTGTCACGTGACATAGCCTGAACTGTACTTTTCATAACCTTTGGAATTGGACTGGAATTGCCGACACGGGTTGGAATTGGGTGACCAAAGAGGTCACAAACCTGATCTTACCAGGGCATGGCGAAGAGATACTGGTCCCTTACTATAAGGATGGAAACAGGGTGACCTAGGAGGTCAAACAGCCGATCCTACTAGGAATGTGCCAAATAAAGGGGGGTGACCAATGTGGTCATATAGCTATACCTTTGTAAAAAGCTTACTCACCATTGAGGAATGGTGAAAGAAAAAGGGTGACCAATGTGGTCGGATGGCTGGACCTTTATGAAAGGCTACCTACGTATCCCGGAGGAATCAAGCCTTGGTTGTAGTTCAAGCCTCACTAGATAGTTAGGAACAGTGCCTATGATTCTTGAGGTTTTGACAATTAATGGAGGTTGTCACCTGAGGAAGCTAAAGCTTACGTCACTATCGAGTAGATAGAGGCAGCTATAGCTGGAAAACTTGAGCGTACTTCTCAATCTGTGATAGAGGTAGCTTAAGTTTGGAGAACTTGAGCGTACTTCTCAATCTGTGATAGAGGTAGCTTAAGTTTGGAGAACTTGAGCGTACTTCTAAATCTGTGATAGAGGTAGCTTAAGTTTGGAGAACTTGAGCGTACTTCTCAATCTGTGATAGAGGTAGCTTAAGTTGGATTTCTTTTGCAATTAGGAAACTGTCGCCTGGCGTTATCTCGTTATAACGGAAGTAACGGAGGTGATTTTTGGGAGAAAATGTTATCATTAGCAATTGGCACGTTACTTGAGCCTAGGGGTGATTTTTTTTTCTTGGAAACATGGTAGGGACTGGGTCTGGAATGTGTTTGAAAATTGTTTAAGACGGGTTTCGAGCAGGTGGGGTCGTATCCCTTGGGTGCGGACTGAACTTCTATTGTTGCTGAGATGTTGTCAACATGGACTAGAATTCCCTCTTGGGCTGAGACTGGGTTTAAACCTCGGGTCTCGATGAATGTTCCTTTCTCACACTCTGGCATTTGAAGCTGATGCTGACAGGCTTTTACAACCAAAGACTAAAGCAGATGTCGAAGTGACCAAACCTCTCTTCGAGGGGTGGATGCGACTTATCGAAGCCCCGGTCTGAGGAACAATTTCAACAAAGCCCCATGTCTTACTGAAGCAAGGAAAGATTCTTTCATTGGCCAAGCCCCGGTTGCAAAGCCCCGATTGGATGAAATGAGTAGGCGAAGTCTAGATTTCAAAGAGGTGATTTGGTGAAGCCCCAATCTGATGACCTAGCAAAAATCCCAATATGATTGGTACTGTGATCCTGAGGTTGGTCTGACCAAGAATGGATCCATCTTGTGACATGGTGAGGAACCCGATGCGGACCCCAAAAATGACTAAAGAAGCCCCAGTCTAAAGGAATGGCTTGGCAAAGCCCCAACCTTAAAGAGTTTCAAGACAGCCCTAAATCGAATTTATAGCAGAAGAGGGAAAAACCTATCCTTTTGTATTTACTTCCTTATTTTCTTTAGTCGCTCAGTCAATCTTAAGAATATGTGGATGAAGAGAAGAATTTTAGGAAGATATATACATGCAGGGGCATATTTTTCGAAAGGTGGGAATAGATCCCGATCTCGTGTTATTTTGATGGCCTTATTCGATGTAGGCACAAAAACTCGCTTTGGTTTGACTCTTTTGAAAGAGTATAAGCGTAGAAAGGTTGGTAAAAGTGTATGGAAGCCCCTGCTAACAGAAAATTAGTGTTTAGCACTATTTTTCCTAAGATGTAGAAAAGGAAGACTTGTCAAGACATCTGAAAACTTGTTTTATTTACAATGATCACAAGATTGCTTAAAACCCTTTATTAATGTTCGGGTTATTCAACCACTAATCTCGATATGAACAAACATTTTTTATTAATCATGAGGAGAAAGTCAACCGATGTCGCGGATCAAGGTTGGCTGGGTGTGAAAGAAAAGGTTTGTGTATAGGGAGGTCATTGATGAGACGGGGTTTTCTGGAATTCGGATATGTTTATGGGAAAGTTCATTTGATGAGACCAGATTTTTCTGGAATTTGAATGTGCTTATGGGAGAGGTCATTGATGAGACCGGATTTTCTGGAATCTAAATATGCTTATGACCGGACCATTTCTGGTTGCCTACGCTCCCCTCATTGTTAGGAGCTCAGGTCGCCGTAGTTCGGCTTTGGCCGGATTGTTTCTAGCTTTGGGAAATGATATTTGTGGTTCCTTTAGTGAAAAGGCTCGGATGAGAAGATTGGATGATGAGGCGTGGGCCTCGGGATGATTCCTTGAACAAGTCATTTTTGGACGGCTGTTTCAATTGCTTCCTGATTTTCATCTTTCATCGGGAGAGAAGGAATTTGGATCTAGCTTAAGGACTTACGATATTCTTCGGCCTTTGCTTTGACCACTCCATTGTTATCGACAACATCCGTTCTTCGAGCTTTGATTTTGCCCCTCCGTCAAGCTTTTGATTGGCGGTGCTGGGTCCTTGGCCTCAATTTTTTTTTTATGCGCAACCCTGTTTTTTGCCTAGACTGTCCCTTTCAGGGTTTTTTGCCTAGACTGTCCCTTTCAGGGTTTTTAGCCTATACTCTTTTTGCACTATATTTTTCTCTTTTTCTTTCTTTTACGTGCAACCCTGTTTTTTGCCTAGACAACCCTACAAGGTTTTTAGCCTAGCTGGGTATTACTCTTTTTGCACCTTTTTTTTTTTTAAAGAACATGAAGGCCAAGACGAGCCCCTTCTTGAACTTTCTTGATGCCCTAAAAGTCGGAGGTGACCTCCTAGGTTGTTGTCGACATGTGGTCAATCTTTCGAAGCTGAGTGGCCTTTTATTATTCCTTGATGTTGCCGCCGTCGTTGACTTGGTCAAGGTGATGGTGAGGACATGATTGGGAAAGTGTATGGCTTGATGAAGGCCTTTTGTGAGGTAAAGAGAGTGTATGGGGAAGGCATTGGTTGACTTTCTCACACTGATTAATAAGAATGTTAATTATTTCGAGAGATTATTTGTTGAGCATTGCAAGTGATCATATAAAATAAAACCATTTCATTAAATGTAATGTAGGTGTGCAAATAATGTCTTAAGTCTAGCAAGAAAAGAAGAAAGACTCTTTTATAGAAGATTTAAGATTAATTACAATGTCCGTGGAGGACTTGATTGAAATAGAAAAGTACTAGAACCTACGAAGGTTGACTGAGAGACTATATTCTTTTAATCTTGCTTAACGATAGGTAGACCCTAGTCTAGCTATTCTTCGCTGGTTGGACTGCCAGGGAGCTTGAACTTTCCTTCGTAGATCAACCATTGAATTTCTTTCTTCAGATTCAAACACTTGTCTGTCACGTGACCATAATAATTTTGGTATTCGCAGAACATGGTCCTGTCAACGTTACGTGGGTTTCTCAGCATATAATTCTCGAGAGGTGTGAGAAGGCCTTGTTTCACCAAATCGTTAAAAACTTTGCTCATGGGCATCCCAAAATCATCAAGCTGAAGTTTCTGACCTTGCAATTCCTGAATCGACCTCTTACCATAACTTTCTATTTTTGGCCCATGGAGGTTCTCGAACTTCCCATCTTCTATCAATTTCTGGATCCAATCTTTCAAATAGCTGCAATCATCAGTGTCGTGCCCAGGGTATTGATGGAAAAGACAATGCATAGACCCATCCACACGAATGTTGGGGTTCTTGGTCTTTTAATTCTCCAATGGCTTTATCAGCTTTTCTTTCATTAGCTCTTCCAGAATCTTGCTTAAAGGCATCTCCACATTGTCAAAATGAAGGGAGAAGAGTTTTTGGGAGACATTGTTGTTCTCAAGACTTGGATTTCCATTGTCCAATTGGTTCCATTGTTGGATTTGGCTGAAGGAGGCTACGACACTCTTTCCTTTATTAGGAACTGGTGCTGAGCTGGAAACGATTGCTGCTTGGTGTTGGTGGCATTGGGTTATGTTTGGTGGAATCATTTCCTTGCCTAGTTAGACGTCTTAGGTCAAAGGAGTATTGATACTCATCATGAGGTCAAGCTTCTCCTGCATTTGTTTCACTTGCTCCATCAATATTGCCACATGGGGGTCAACGGGGACTCTCGAGTTACTGGAACTCGCAATAGGACTTGTATCAGCGGAGGGAACCACAGTAGTAAACTGGTGAAACTGACGGCTAAATTCATTAAGTCCGGTAGGTGACAGCTGAAAACTTGAACCATCTTTTGGCAACTCATGATTCCATTCAGGTGGGTATAGGGGCTTCAGAACATAGCCACATAGCTCAAACTGATTATGTGAAGCTGGAGCATAAACTGGCAGGTATTGCTAAAACTGAGACACAGGTGGGGTGAAGCCCAATCCGTTCTGAGGAGCTGGGGGCGATGGAGCCCTGATGAGCTGGCATGTTGGAAAGGACTGAGGAGGAGTGGTCCTTGGCAAGGGATCGTATGCGGATGGGGGAAGGTATTGGCTGTAGGATGGAAGGTCTTGGTTATAGGATGAAGGGACTGAAATCACTGTTTCTGAAGTTTCATCTTCGACCATTACCAGAGAACCGTTGGCTTCGACCGTTACCTGAACTCCATGGCGGCGGAGTGCACCGATGAGCAGTGACAGCTGCTCTTCATGAACCTTATGGGCATTTTCCAAAGCCAGGACTAACTCTTCTTTCCTAATCATCGGATTTCCTGTACCTTCACTGTTTTCTGTCAAATCTGCCATTCTGACTCTTTGAGCTGACAAAACTGATGGCTCTGCCGAACTGTCTGAACTTAAGGTTTCCGTACTGAAAAGCCGCTGACCCGGTATTCTCGCCCACTTCTTTCTCGCTGCGGGAAAGGGATAGGCAAGGTTTAGACTCGGAGGCAAGTGTTTAAGCTTGGAGGTAAGTGTTTAGGCTGAAGGCTCAAGTAACATGCACTTATCGCTTAAGTTTTACTCAAAACACATTTTCCCCTAATCCTAATTGATCGGGAAAGATTGGACCTTGAAAGGCCGAGATCAAAAATCGAAGATCGGACCGAGGAGGTCGCGATTGGGAATTTGACCGCGAAAGAGGGAGAGATGGAAAATCGGAGATCGGACCGAGGAGGTCTCGATTAGGGATTTGACCATGAAAGGTCGAGATGGAAAATCAGAGATCGGACCGAGGAGGTCTCGATTAGGGATTTGACCATGAAAGGTCGAGATAGGAAAATCGGAGATCGGATCGAGGAGGTCTCGATTAGGGATTTGACCATGAAAGTTCGAGATAGGAAAATTGGAGATCAGACCGAGGAGGTCTCAATTAGGGATCTGACCATGAAAGGTCGAGATAGGAAAATTGGAGAACGGACCGAGGAGGTCTCAATTAGGGATCTGACCATGAAAGGTCAAGATAGGAAAATCGGAGATCGGACCGAGGAGGTCTCGATTAGGGATTCCAGAGATAGGACCATGCAATTATGATAATTGTTCAAGTTTACTTAAAACAGTGTCTTTTATTTATTTCTATTTGGTTGGAAAAGGGGGTTTGCCCTTCTTTTTCGCAACTATTCTAGATCCTGGATCAGTGGGTTCCGTCACTACGTCTATAAGCCCCTCGTATTCCACCTGTATTTCGACCTTCCAGGGTGGACAGCCCCGGGCGAGGGTCCTATAGGGCACGCGGATCCCACCGACCGAGAGAGAAGAATGCTCCTAACGGGTCTAGCGGGTCATAAGAACTTTTAACGTGCGAGCGATGAGGATTATAGACAAGGCAATACCGGGAAAGTCTCGTCTTTCAGCCTTAACAGAATTTCGGCAGAGTTTCGCTTGCCCGAATGACGTTTTGACTTTTCGGTAATGTCAGAGAAGATAATAGGCATGGGTCGGGCGGCAAAAGCCGGATGACACAGTGTCACATTGAACTTCGTTGCATACGCAGTGCGTGAGTCCAAATCGAAGTCAATGCCGGGTCAAGATCTTGCCAATTTTTCCTTGTCGAAATTTTGGCAGAGCTCCGCTTGCGCGAAAGATCTTTGGATTTTTGGCAAGGACTCGGTCTCGAATCTTATGCATTCCGTGCAGGTCAAGGTCAAAGTCAATGCCGGAGTCAAGATTCTACCAATTATTCCTTGCGAAATTTCGGCAGATCTTCGCTTGCGCGAAAGATCTTGACTTCCGTCATGGGCTAAGGTTTGACCTTTACGAGGATATGCAATTGGGCTGTATGACACGGACTAAACCAAAAACCAACCAAAAATTCACGGTTTTTTGAAACGTGTGACACGGACTGTGCATTGATCGACACTGGCTGCCATGGGGAGTTTGGGGTGATTCTGTGCGCGCCCGGGAGCATCGTAAGGCTGTCCGTGACTGCAACTGAACAACCACCCCGGGTTAAAGGGACGTGCGTGCAAAGTGTACAGGATATATAAGGTGCGCGTAGTGTGCGGTCTCCTAAAAAATGTTCCTTTTTGAGTTAAAACAGAGATTTTCAGAAATGTGTTTTAAAAGGAATGATTTTTTTTTTGGGCCGGGGGAAAAATGCAACAGATAAGGCACGTAAATTTTCTGGAGCCTGGTCAGCTTTGGAACTGAATAGCCCCAAGCTGCCTAAGCTGCCAGATTAACCTCAATTTTGTCCTGGTGGAATTGCCAATGAGGCCGCCCGGCTGGAATCCGAAGCGGATTAAGCCGTGCGGCTGCATGGATCAATTTTCCAGGTTCCAATCCTTTGCAGTTTCAGGTTGCTCCCCGAACATTTTAGGCACCTTTCAGCTTTCAGCAGGCTTCCTGTTCAGTTTACAGAGTATGCACAATTCCCAAGATGCAATATGCAATGCAATGCAAGGAAAGAAAGCAAACACGATAAAATGGAATCCGTGACGGGAGGCTAACCCGCTCAAAGGAAAAAAAGCTTTCTTTTTCATTTTTTTTTCGAAAAAAAGGGATACCGGTACGTGGAATTGTTAGACCACCTTTTATCCCAAGCCCCGGGTTAGGAAGCGATACAGGAAGGTTAGTGGTTTCCACCTATATACCGGATATCGTTTTTATTTTGAAAATAAAAAGCTTTTCTCCTTTGGGATGTCCCCAGCAGAGTCGCCAAACTGTGAATGTGGTGCCCAAATTTATTTTTTGTGTTTCATTTGGATTCACTTGAGTTTGAAAACATCCGGTTTAATTTGAAAAACGGAGTCGCCACGCCATTTTGATTTCCTCAAAACTTTGAAAAAAAGGATTTAGGGTTCGGAGGTTAAGTTACCCATTGGGAAGAACGGATCGTCGTTCACCCAAGGTGCCTTACCGAAGCAAGTCTCCCAAGATTCCATTTTTCGTGCTTGCTTGCGTGCTTTCTTGTGTGCATGTGTTGAGAAGAGGGGGGGGGGAAATGTTCCAAGTTGTCTTCCGGACGTATAAACCATTTAGTTGGTTATCGCTCAGGATTCCTTGGATTTTATGTGTTCGGGACTTTGATCCCGTCCTCCTCTTGGACTTGTGATCATCGCTATTTGACCATGGGTCTTGCGTGATCAAGAGAAGGACTCTCTTTTATAATCCAAAACGGGGTTCTTTAGAAAGGAGTGACCTTAGCCCATCAATCCTACACCTTGAGACGATTGAGCTTGTGTAGGGACTACTATACTCGTCTCAAGTGATAATCGGAGATATAGGGTTCAAGGTTTATCCCTTTCTAAAGAGATTGTGGCACCTTTAATGGAAGAAACGATGTAAAGATAGGATCTTTACACCGGTCAGCTCCAAAGGATGCATCAAATACCAATGGGGACATGGGGAATGCATGTTTAGGATAAAAATGACATTTTTAATGAAAAGATGACATTTTGGATGCAAAGGATGCTCTTTGTTTGCAAAGGATGCTTTTTTTATGTAAAGAAAGGATTTTTAATACAAAGGATGCATTTTTATGTGGAAAAATAGCATTTTATATGCAAAGGATGCATAAAGATGTCATTTTGAAAGCAAATGATGCTACTTTGATGTAAAGAGATGATTTTTAATGCAAAGGATGCATTTTTATGTATGAAATAGGTTCTAGGTGCAAAGGATGCAATTTTTTATGTAAAGAAAAGGTTTTAGGTGCAAAGGATGCACCCTTAATGCAAAGACTACATTTTTAATGCAAAAGATGCAACTTTATGTAGAAAATGGCATTTTAAGTGCAAAAGATGCTACTTTATGCATAAAAATATCATTTTAAGAGCAAAGGATGCTATTTTGATGCAAAGGATGCCACTTTGATGTATGAAGATGATATTTTAATGAAAAGATGACATTTTATGTACAAAGATACTATTTAAATTGCAGATTGACATTAGATTACAGCATGGTAAAGGTTGAAATCAGATTACAAACTGAAAAGATGAAGGTTCTGCAAACTAGCCAAAGTTGTCGCGTGACACAACTTGCCTGGCAAGGTAGGTCGCGTGACATAGTTAGCCATTTGCAGAGAATTTTACAAGCCACATTTACAGACACATCAAAGCCACAATCTAGGTAAGTTGCATCACAAATGGGTCTCAGAGAACAAGTATGTCAATAGTGAACACTTCAAGAGGGTGTGGATATGAGGAATCCACACTCATCTTCAGTGTTCATACAAAACAATGTCAAGCCGAGGCTATTACATGAAATGATGTGCAAATAGATATGGATCTAAGAAATATGAGACTAAAACATGTGATATTACTCAGGATGCATCAAAGTCAACACATTTAATACATAGATCTCATGTATAAGGGAGATAGGGGAGGAGAAAAGGATAGAGAATCGTTACCCTTGAAGACCACGACTTCCTATATCAAGTTAGATATAGGAGCCTTCAAACATCAGCCTCCAGAGCTGATATCAAGCCTTGGTTCAATGAGAACCGTTGGTTCTTTGTGTGTATATGAAGTGGTGTTGGATTGGTTGAATGGTGAGTTTATTAAGGTAATTAGTGTGTGTTTTGGGTGTATATGAGGAGAGAGACTATGCTTCTGGGCGTATTTTAACAGAGGGACACTAAGGAGTGAAAAAGGATGCCCTAAAATGAGAGGTGCAGGCCTCTATTTATAGGCTGCATGGCAGTGGCTTAGTATGTCGCACGACATCATAAGCCATAACCGCTTTCCTTCTAGAAACATGCAAGGTGGCAGCTTCTAGAATTCTTCATGGCAGGGTATGTCGCACGACATAAGAAGCCTTATCCATTTACCTTCTAGAAGCCTGCAAGGTGACAGCTTCTAGAAGGATTTTTATGCTAAAATAAAAACGTGGAATTTTAATTCCAAGTAATTCCTTCACCCCTCGGAAGGTTCGGAACAGTTCCCGAATTGCTCCTGAACTTTAGGAAAGTCCGGGGAATTGCCGGGAAACTTAACCGGAAGGCATGAGCCAGATTTGGGTACTTACACCTTCTTGGAATGGTGTTGACATCTTAAGGTCGCATGGTTTATTTGAATGCTTCATGTTTTCTTGCAAAACAGAAACATATTAGGGGTGGGTGTTAGCTTAGCTAACACCCCTCCGATGCTTAAGTCAGTAAATGTTCAAACAATAAACAAAATTGAAAAGTACTTTTATTGAAATAAAACTGTAAAATTCATACCTTTGTTTTATTTGTATTGAAATGTCGTTATTGAAACTTAAATAAAATAGGACTTGAGGTGAATGGCATTCCAGCTCCGGGGAACCTTGTTCCATCTAAGGTTGATAGCCAATACGAACCCTTTCCTACCCCAGCATCATGAAGCTGAACCCTTCCAAGTGCAATTTTGGGGTCAGAGCTGGGAAGTTTTTGGGGTAAATGGTGACTAAGAGGGGAATCGAGGCCAGCCCAGAACAGATCAAAGCTATCCTCAACCTACAGTCCCCTAGAAACATCAAAGATGTACAAAGATTGACAGGGCGAGTAGCGGCCTTAAATCGGTTTATCTCCAAATCCTCTGAAAAGTGCAAGTTGTTTTATGACGTCTTGAGGAAGAACAAGTTATTTCAGTGGACTGAACAACACGAAGAAGCCTTCTTGAACCTCAAAAAGTATCTCACGTCTTTACCTCTCCTCGCTAAGCCAGAACCTGGGGAACCCCTCTATATATATCTAGCCGTATATGAGAGCGCCGTAAGTGCTGTCCTGGTATAGGAAGATCAAGGCAGTCAACGTCCCATTTACTATGTAAGTAAATCTCTTCTAGATGCGGAAACCAGGTACTCCCATCTAGAAAAACTTATTCTCGCTTTAATCACTGCATCTACTAAATTATGTCATTACTTTGAAATGCATCCTATTATTGTGAAAACTAACTATCCTATCAGGACTGTTATGAGAACTCCTGAGATGTCAAGAAGAATGGCCAAGTGGTCAGTCAAGCTCAGCACGTACGAAATTTCTTACGAACCTAGAAGTGCCATTAAGTCACAAGCCCTTGCAGATTTTGTAGCCAATTTTAGTTCTACCTTGCAACCTGAGGTGGAGCTAGAAGTCCAACACCTCGAAGGTAATAATACTCCTAGGTATTGGACATTGTTCACAGATGGAGCATCCAACTCAAGGGGCGCAGGACTGGGCATCTTATTAAAGTTGCCTCAAGGCGAGTTGATCTCCTAGGCGGTTTCTTGTGAATTCCAGGCAACCAATAACGAAGCCGAATATGAAGCTTTGATCATGGGTTTATCTAGTGCTCTTAGTTTTAATGTATTATTGATTCTTTGTTACTAGTCAATCATTTTAACGGATCTTATGCAGCTAAGAGCACCAGGATGACACTTTACCTCCAGCATGTTAAAGAGTTAGCCGCACGTTTTGTTAGTTTTCCTTGGAACAGGTACCATATAAAGAAAATGCTGAAGCCGTTGCTTTGGCCAACTTAGGGTCAACATGTGGGGCAATGATAAATACCAACATCCCAATCATATACGTCCAATATCCAGCCATTGACCAAACTAAAGAATGTGTAGCCCTAGATCATTCGAAAGCATCTTCTCCAGGCCATGGTGCGGGGTCAACATGGATCCAACCTATTGTTCGGTATTTGCAAGACGGAACCATTCCACTGGACGTCAAGAATCAAAGGTCGTTCAGGATGAAGATGTCCCGGTTCACATTAATTAATAACAAACTGTTCTGAAGGTCTGCGATAGGTCTTTACATGAGGTGTTTAGGGCCTAGAGAAGTTGAGGAGGTCCTAAATGATCTACATGCGGGTGAATGTGGGATTCACTCCGGGGGGAAGTCGTTATCTTCCAAAGCCCTTAAAACGGGAAACTACTGGACCACTATGAGACAAGACGCAATGGATTATGCTTTAAAGTGTGATGCTTGTCAATGGCATAGCAACATCTTGCATCAACCCGCCGAACATCTTCACCCCGTACTTTCATCTTGGCCTTTCATGCAATGGGCATGGATATAGTTGGCAAGTTACCTAAAGCTCCAGGGGGAAGAGTGTTCGTGTTAGCCATTGTTATGGGTATTTTTCAGCATGGTGACATCTTCAATTGCTCCTGCATGTCAAGATGATATTTCACTGTAAGTATTGCTTAATATTTACTTATTCACTTTATATAATATTTTTTCATTATTGTTTTACAGTAAAGCAGAAGAGATAAACACGGGATACAACCAAGCACGATCAACTTCTCTTCAACGGCAAGATGGACTTGGTCTTTGGACGTTGTGGAGATAACCATGCATGCCGAGATTATAGGTATTAGTAGTTATCCGTTTATAATTTTTGTTATTTAAAGGGGATATGGAGACGGAAAAACACACACTCATTATCACTCTACACACGCATGATTTATAACCCTCTCCATTATCTTCCAAAGTTGTAATCACGGTTCATATAGTGAAACATTTAAGGTTGGAGACCTAACTCTCGGGGTTTTTTCCGAAGAGGTTGTCATCTCTAAGGTTTTCCTCGTTAAAAAAATCCTTGTGTCACTCTTTACTTTCTTGTTTTTGTTCCATTTAATTGAATTCCAAAGTCCCCTCCTTGTTGTTTAAATCCATACACTTATCAAGTCAAGATTCGACGTTATTGTTTTTTCTACCAAAACAATTTGGTGCCCACCGAGGGGCCCCTTGGTCTATTGATTATTTGGATCATTTCCTAAAAGAGTTCATCATGTCAACCAACCCCAATGTTTCCGCCGCCGGCAAGGGTGTCGCCATCACTCCAACATCAGGAGGTAGAACCACCTTATTGCCGCCACCTCCTCAGTCAGGACCCTAGCAAATGCAACCTTTAAAGACTCCACAAATGGAAGAGACCTCTTCCAATGTAGATGCCGACATCCGGAGTATCCTGACCAGGCTGAATCAGAGCTGGATCAGCAAGATAGCAATTCAAAGCTGCTGGCCAATTCCATGATCAAGATGCAGAAGGATCAATAGCTCATCGCTTCCCGGCTTGACAACATCTCACCATTGCGCGCAAGGAACCTGAACTTCGATACCACCGAAGGATCTACGTTTTAGAGTGAATTTATCCCAATGGGTGGTCCATCTCAAACCCATCAGTCGACATCCTTAATGATGTCGCCATCCTTGCCCGGTGACACCCTAATGACGCCACCTTTAGCAGGATTCTCCCCATTCATCCCATTCATTGACAACACCACTGTCACAACCTCCACGGACAACACTGGTTTGATGAATAATCTTTTCAATAATAATACTTTCAATCGTATTCCTATGGCTGACCCTTTTGCAGGAAACCCACTAGCCAAGCAGATGCAGGATCTCAGGGAGCTGATAATTAACGTGCCAGGCATAACTCCTCCAATCCAGCCAGTATCTCAAAATTGCTACAATCAGTCCCGGTTTGTCCCAGCAATTGCAAATGTAGACATCCCAAAGCGTTTCAGTGTTCCATCCATGAAGTTATATGACGGCAAAACAGATCCAGAGGAGCATGTCACCCACTATAAAGAGAAGATGGACATAGTGCATATCCCACTTCAATTCAGAGAGACTTGCCTGTGCAGAGGATTTGGATCGACCTTGGTTGGACCAGCTCTCAAGTGGCTGATTAGGAAACCCTTAAGCTCAATTGGCTCATTATCCCAGCTTATCAACATGTTCTATAATCAATTCTCATGCAGTCGGCAATTCGAGAAGTTGACAAGTGACCTCTACAATGTGACCCAGCAGCCTAATGAGAATCTGAAAGAATATGTCCACCGGTTCAATAAAGAAATGCTAGAAATTCCCAATCTTGACATGTCGACAGCCACAAAAGCTTTGAAAATGGGGCTGAAGAAGGATTCACAGTATTATCAATATTTGTTGATGACTCCTTGTAAACGGTTGGAAGAAGTCAGGAGCAGGGCCCTGAGATTCATAAGGTTGGAGTAAGATGAGCTGTGAAGGTCAAAGTCCTCATCCAAGATATCGACATATGACAATCCGAACAGGAAGACCGAATCATCCCACCGCAGAAACAACCGATCCAATCCTTATCCGAGAATTGACAACAACAAAATTAATTCAATAGAGGGTGAGGATGAAGATAGCGATAATGTACCTAACATTTCTAATTATTGCTTTTCTATTGACATTTCAGGTGTACTATGTGCAATGGGCAACCTGGGGGACAAAGCAAGATGGCCAAAGAAGACAGATAAATCCACGGGATGGCGTGACAAGTTAAAGTGGTGTGCCTACCATGAGGACTTTGGGCATGTTACAGAAGATTGCATCGCGCTAAGAAAGGAGATCAGCTACTTGCTCTCAAAGGGACATCTCAAGGAGTTGCTGGGATCCAGAAAGACGAAGGCAGAAAATGCTGAAGCTTCACATGAAGTTGAAAGACCAGTCTCTCCTCCAGCATCAACCAAGGTGATCAATTTCATTAGTGGAGGGTCAGAAATTTGTGGCACTTCCTATTCTGCCGCGAAGCGACATGCCAAGGAGTCAAAGGAAGAGAAGCCAGAAAGACCATCCAGGATGTCGACACCTTGCCAGGAGCCAATCACCTTTGATGAGAGTGATCGAGATCATTTGCTGGAACCCCATCATGATGGCCTAGTCATTTCCTTGCAGATCACCAATTGTACCATCAGGCGTATCCTGGTTGATGGGGGTAGCTCTGTCAATCTCATTATTTTGAGCACCCTTAAGGACATGAACATCCCAGAATCGGAGATCGTCAAGAAATCCTCAGTATTAGTAGGCTTCAGTGGCGAAGTGAAAGAAACAGTGGGAGAAATAAAGCTTCCAATCTACTCAAAAGGACTCAACACCATGGAGCGGTTCTGCGTAATTGATTGTGCAACATCTTACAATGTTATTCTTGGAAGGCCGTGGATTCATGGAATGAAAGTTGTACCGTCCACTTACCATCACTGCGTAAAGTTCCCAACACCCTGGGGTGTCGCTAAAATATATACAGTGATCAGCAAGTGGCCAAGGAATGCTATAAGACTTTAATGAAGGCGTCGACATCTCCCAAATAAGCATAGCAGTTACAGAAAAAAGTACGTAAGGTCCTGGAAGCTAGGGAGAACGATGTGAAAGAAGTATTACTAGACCCTTCCAATCTAGACATCAAGGTACTTATTGGCAGTGATATTCCACCAGATATAGAAGAAAAACTTGTGGACCTGTTAAGAAGCAGAACGAAGAGCTTTGCTTGGAAGCATGATGACATGACCGGCATCAGCAAAGATGTCATCACCCACAAAATCAATATTGATCCTAGTTTCAAGCCAGTGCACCAGAAGCGTTGGAAGTTTACAGAAACAAGAAACCAGATAATCAAGGAAGAAGTAGAATGTTTACTCAAAGCCAACATGATACGAGAGGTAGATTATCCAAGATGGTTAGCAAACGTAGTTGTGGTCAAGAAGAATAATGGAAAATGGCGGGTCTGTGTTGATTTCACCGACTTGAACAAAGCCTGTCCCAAAGATCCTTTCCCATTGCCTCACATAGATTCATTGGTTGATGTCACTTCTGGTCACGAGCTCCTCACTTTTATGGATGCATCCTCAGGATTCCAACAAATCCAGATGGAGCCATCTGATCAAGAGGACACTGCCTTCATAATGCCCACAGGTATCTATTATTATATTGCTATGCCTTTTGGACTAAAAAATGCAGGTGAAACATATCAGAGGCTCGTCAACAAAATGTTCAAAGACCAGATTGGGGACACAATGGAGGTATATATCGACGATATGGTAGTGAAATCGAAGAAAGCTGAAGATCACATAAGCCACCTATCTCAAGCCTTTGACATCTTGGATTGTTTCAATATGAAACTTAATCCAGCAAAATGCAATGTTGGAATGAAGGCAGGAAAGTTTTTGGGCTATATGGTAACTAAAAGGGGCATTGAAGCTGCCCCAGAACAGATTCGTGCCATTATCAACCTGTCGTCACCTCAATTCGTCAAAGACGTCCAGAGATTGACAGGGAAGTTTGCTGCACTCACCAGGTTCATTTCAAAGTCTTCTGATCGATGCAAGCCTTTCTATGACATCCTAAGAAAGAATAAGAAGTTCCAGTGGGAAAATCAGCATGAACAAGCCTTTCAAGATCTCAAAAGTTACCTATTGACACCTCCGTTATTGGCCAAACCTCAGGAGGGCGAACACCTTTTCATCTACCTAGCAGTGTCAGAAAGCGCTGTAAGTGCAGTCCTGGTGACAGAGCGAGATGGTATTTAGCAACCCATCTATTATATAAGTAAGACACTTTTAGATGCAGAGACCAGGTATTCTCATTTACAAAAGTTAATTTTGGCTTTGATAATTGCATCTATTAAATTAAGACACTATTTTGAAACACATACTATTATTGTCCGTACTAACTATCTTATTAAGAATGTTATGAGAAAACCAGAGATGTCTGGTCGAATGGCTAAGTGGTCCGTACAATTAAGCACTTACGACATCAAATATGAGCCCAGAACAGCAATAAAATCTAAGGCTCTAGCTGATTTTGTGGCTAACTTTAGTCCAACCATGCAACAAGAAGTAGAGTTGGAGGTTCAGCAACTACAAGATGATGACATCTTGAAGATATGGACACTTTACATGGATGGTGCTTCCAAACTGAGAGGCACAGGACTTGGAGTTGTACTAAAATCGCCACAAGGGGACATAATACCACAATCCATCAGTTGCAATTTTAAGGCCACTAATAATAAAGCAGAATATGAGGCATTAATTGCAGGTTTAACAGTGGCCCAGGACCTAGATATCAAGCACATCCGGGTGTTTATGGATTCTTTGCTAATTGTTAACCATTACAACGGGTCCTACATGGCAAAAAATGCAAAGATTACGACATATTTGGAGATTGTAAAAATTCAACGACCAAATTCAAAACTTTTACTTTGGAGCAGGTGCCACGAGAAGACAACTCACAAGCAGATGCCCTGGAAAACTTAGGTTCAGCCTTCAAAAGCCTTTCACAGACAAGTATCCCAATTGTGCATGTCGACATCCCAGCGTTTGTTCATCTTGAGTTGTTCGTTCTAGATGTCGACATACCAGTCCAGTAGTAACTTTCTGGACAGCTCCTATTATCAAGTATCTCCAAAATGATATGATCCCAGGTAAAGAGAAGAACGCTCGAGCATTCAGGGTAAGATCATCTAAATATTTACTTATTGATAACTTCTTGTTTAGGAAATCTACTGCAGGTCACTACTTAAGATGTCTAGAAGCAGATCGAGCCCAATAGGTTTTGAGGGAGCTGCATGAAGGGCAGTGTGGAAATCATATCGGGGGCAGAAGCCTGTATACCAAGGCTCTAAATATGAGCTATTTTTGGCCCACAATGCAAAGAGACGCTGCAGAATATGCAAAGAAATGTGACTCCTGTCAACGACACGGCGACATCCAGTATCAACCAGCCGAATTGCTACATCCTATCCTATTGCCATGGCCATTTATGATTTGGGGAATGGATATCGTAGGGAAATTACCCAGGGCTCCAGGAGGAAGAGTATTTCTACTAGCCATGACAGACTATTTTTCCAAATGGGTAGAAGCTGAAGCCTACGTGCAGGTCTGTGACAAGGATGTTATCTCATTCATAAAAAGAAACATATTCAGCAGGTTTGGGATACCTTCAGAGATAATATGTGATAACGGCTCCCAGTTCATTAGTAGGAAAATGCAGGATTTCTTGAAGAGATGGGGAGTCAAGATGGTGACATCTTCACCTGTTCACCCTCAAGCAAATGGACAGGAAGAATCCAGCAATAAGATTATCATAAGCAATTTAAAAAGGAGACTGGACCAAAAGAAAGGAAGATGGGCGGAAGAGTTACCAATGGTTTTATGGGATGACAGGATGACATCCAAGAATGCTACTGGTCAGACTCCCTATTCTCTAGTATTTGGGATAGATTCAGTCATTCCAGCAAAAGTTCTCGTACCTACAACCAGATACGGTTTGTTGACACCTGAGCATAATAAGGACATCTTGACACATGACTTGGATACTATATATAAGCGAAGATATATGGCTAAAATTCGGATGGCATCATATCAGCAAAGGGTAGCCAGGTCTTACAACAAAAATATACGGGTTAGAAGATTCCAAGTAGGAGACTAAGTCCTACGAAAGGCATTCCAAAATACAAAAGAGCTCAACGCAGGCAAGCTTGCCCCAAAATGGGAAGGACCCTACCTGATTGATGTACAGGCCGGGAAAGGAGCATATCGCCTGTCAACCCTGGATGGCCAAATGATCCCACGAAGTTGGAACACCATTCATCTTAAAAGGTATTACATCTAGACAACGCCTTCCTAAAACTCACCTCATCCCAGGTATGGACAATCCTCTATTTAATATGAGTAACCTTTTATTTTCCTATTTGTCATTTCTCATTTTACTTTACTTCAAAATAAGATGTCACTAACACAACCTGTGGAGGGGCGTCAACATAGTTGACGTCCATCTCTAACATGTCTCTGTCTTGCAAGATGTTGACATATGAAAATGGGGACATATCGAAAGTACTCAAGTCAAAATGACAACGAATTCCCCTCCGTCAGAGACTGGCCATCTCTTCTAAAGTAAAGGTACACAATCCCTTCTAAGGTTTGAAGAGTTAATTACCTCTTTCTTAAGATGTTAGGTTGCCACACCTTCGCCTGGAGTGCAAGCTATCTCTTTAATTGAGGTGTGGGGTGGGCCTATATGAGTAAAATTATATAGCTTACCCATTCCCACTCAATTAAATGATTGATCTTATGTTTTATTCTTGTGGTTATGACATATACGTGTCATCTTAAGCACATACAGTTTTGACATATTATCATGTCACCTTACGAAATCAACATGTGATCATTCAAGAAAACTTCATCAAAATTATACCAAGTCCTGACATACTTGAAAACTACCAAACCAAAGTTTTTCTAAAAGCTACCATAAAAACATTCCCAAAAGTTAAAAACATTGTACCAACATCCAAGCTACTAAAACTAAAAAGCAAAAGTGTTGAACCAACCCAACACTTGAAATAAATTGTCTTTGGTCCTTATGGACCGGTTACATACCAACAAAATAAAAATTGTCTTTGGGTTTCCACCCACAAATTTCCAGCAAAAACAAACAAACATGTTTACCTTTTGAAATGGCGGCTGCCTCAGATGTTGCCTTCAGAGTAACCTCTCCGACCTCTGTTCCTTCCTTCACAACTCCTTCCTGGGGACTGGATGACACCTCGCCTTCATCCACCGGCTCCCCTATCAGTTTGGCCAGATTGGCATACTCTTTGTTAATGTCCCAATCCTGAGATTTACCATCTTGGTGCTCCTTCATCATTTTAATCCTGCTTTGAAAAATAGTCTTTGCAGCCGCAATTTTGCAGGACTTCCTCACATAGTCAATCTCCTTAAGATGATCACCTTCACTTTTGGCCAAGCTGTCTAGCAGATCCTTCACTGTCCTCTCTTGCTCCTCCAAATTCTTCACTTGATTTTCCAAAGTTTTTTCATGTTCCTTCACTTTGTTCTCCAGCAAAACTTTTTCTTTCTTAGACAGAGCTGCTTCCGACTTAGACTTCTTCTTAAGCATCTCGTTTTCCTTCACCAAATCTTCCAAATATCCCACCACCTGTGACATAAAAAGTTGACATCAAGGGATATCATGAAAACTAGGCATCAGTCAAAGTTTAGTTAGTAACACCTTACCCAGTTGTAAAGCTCATATATTTCTTCTTAAACTCCCCCACAGGCATTCCTTCAAATACGTCTCCTACTTCAATCACCTCCTCTTGGATGGCCTTCCTCTTTCTCACCCTAGAACCAATACCAGCACTCTCCTCTATTGCAGGGATTTTCTTGGGAATCAATGGTGGCTTTGTCTCTATCTTGGGAGGAGAATCTCCAATCATAGCGTCAATATCATCCAGATCAAAGTCTGATCCCGAGGCAACTGGCTTAGAAACTGCACCAATATATGGAGAATGTCAAGGCATATCATGCGTTAACTAAAGAAACAGAATAAAGAAGACAACATGCTTACCTGTAGACATGATAACAGAAGATGATGCCCTATCGTCTTCCCGAACAGCCAAAGGTGCTTCTAGTAGGCCTCTAGGTGACCTCTTGTCTAAAGGCAGTTTAAAGAATTCTTCAAGTTTTGCTAAAGTATCCTCCTCCGGTGGGAATAGTTCTCCCAATCAATATCTGCAAAAAGGTAAGAAAAATTACGATTTTAGTCTAACTCAAAAAGAAGAAATCACAAATGTTGTGGGTATTTTTCAGCATGGTGACATCTTCAGTTGCTCCTGCATGTCAAGATGTTACTCCACTGTAAGTATCATTTTAATATTTACTTATTTGATATTTCCTAATATCTTTATTATTATTATTTTCCAGTGAATAAGAGAGAAGAATATGGGATATTTTTCTAGCACGTTCAACACATCTTCAACGGCAAGGATGACTTGGTCTCACGGACGTTGAAGAAGATAAGACTATTCCTGAGATTGTAGGAACAACTTTTACCCATTCAAACTTACTTATAATTAAGGGGAGATGGAGATGGAAAAACACACATACTCTCGTACACTCACACACTCTACGCACATCTCTCTTGTAATTCTCTCCATCATCTTCCACAGTTGTAACTCATTTACTATAGTGAAACTTTTAAGGTTGGAGACCTAACTCCCGAGGTTTTTTTCCAAAGAGGTTATCACCTCTAAGGTTTTCCTCGTTAACAAATCGTGGTGTCATTCTTTCTTTTTATGTCTTTGTTCCATTTAGTCAAATTCCACAGTCCCCTCCTTGTTATTTAATCCACACACTTGTCAAAGTTAAGATTCAACACTATTGTTTTTTCTACCAAAACAATTTGGCGCCCATCGAGGGGCCTCGTGGTTTATCGGTTATTTGGATCATTTTCTGAGCGAATTCATCATGTCTGCACCTCCCAATGTGTCCGCCGCCGGCAAGGGTACCGCCGTCACTCCAACATCAGGAGGTAGAACCAGCTTGTTTCCGCCACCTCCTCAGACCGGACCTCAGCAAACTCAACCTTCAAGGACTCCACAAAAGGAAGCGACTTCTTCCAATGTAGATGCTAACATTCGAACTATCCTAACCAAGTTGAATCAGAGGTTGGATCAACAAGATATCAATTCCAAGGTGTTGGCCAATTCCATGGTCAAGATGCAGAGGGATCAACAGCTCATCGCTTCGCGGCTTGAAAAAGTCTCACCATTGCGTGCAAGGAACCTCAACTTCGACAACACCGAAGGATCTACGCTCCATAATGAATTTATTCCATTGAATAGTCCACCTTAAAATCCTCAGCTGACATCCTTACCCGGGGACACCCTAATGACGCCACCTTCAGCAGGATTCACCCCGTTCATTCCATTCATTGACAACACCACTGTCACAACTACCACGGATAACTCTGGTTTGCTGAATAATATTATAAATAATAATAATTTCAATCGTATTCCTATAGCTGACCCTTTTGCAGGAAATCCACTAGCCAAACAGATGCAGGATCTCAGGGAGCTGATAATGAACGTGCCCGGCATAACTCCTCCAATCCAACCAAAGGTCTCGTAACCGCTACAATCAATCTCGGTTTGTCCCAGCAATTGCAAATGTCGACATCCCGAAGCATTTCAACGTTCCATCTATGAAGTTGTATGACGGCACCACAGACCCAGAGGAGCATATTGCTCACTATCAGGAGAAGATGGACATAATCCATATTCCGCTTCAATTTCGGGAGGCTTGCTTATGCTGAGGATTTGGATCAACCTTGGTTGGACCAGCTCTCAAATGGATGATTAGGCAGCCCCTAGGTTCAATTGGTTCATACGCCCAGCTTATCAACATGTTCTATAGCCAATTCTCGTGTAGTCGATAATTTGAGAAGCTGATAAGTGATCTCTACAATGTGACCCAACAGCCTAATGAAACTCTGAAAGATTATGTTCACCGGTTCAATAAGGAAGTACTGGAAATTCCCAATCTTGACATGTCAACAGCCACAGAAGCATTCAAAATGGGATTGAAGAAAGATTCACAGTATTATCAAGATTTGGTGATGACTCCTTGTAAGCGGTTGGAAGAAGTCAGGAGCAGGGCATTGAGATTCATAAGATTGGAGGAAGATGAGCTGCGAAGATCAAAGTCCTCGTCCAAGTCGTCGACATATGACCACCCTGACAGGAAAACTGAATCATCCCATCGCAGGAACAACCGTTCCAATCCTTACCCAAGAATTGATACTAGCAAAATTAATTCAATAGACGGTGAGGATGAAGATAATGATAATGTGCCTAACATTTCTGATTATTGTTTTTCTGTTGACATTTCAGGTATACTCTGTGCAATGGGCAACCTAGGGGACAAAGCCAGATGGCTAAAGAAGACGGATAAGCCTACGGGATGGCGTGACAAATCAAAATGGTATGCTTACCATGAAGACTTTGGGCATGTTACTGAAGATTGCATCGTACTAAGAAAGGAGATCAGTTACTTGCTCTCAAAGGGACATCTTAAGGAGTTGCTGGAATCCAGAAAGAAGAAGGCTGAAAGTCCAGAAGCTCCTCATGAAGTCGAGAGACCAGCATCTCCCCCAGCATCAACAAAGGTGATCAATTTCATTAGTGGAGGCTCAGAAATATGTGGCACTTCCTATTCTGCCGCAAAACGACATGCTAAGGAGTCAAAAGAGGAGAGGCCAGAAAGACAACCAAGAATGTCGACACCCTGCCATGATCCAATCACCTTTGATGAGAGTGATCGAGATAACTTGCTGGAACCCCATCACGACAGCCTAGTTATTTCCTTGCAGATCGCCAATTGTACAATCCGGCGTATCCTGGTTGATGGGGGTAGCTCTGTCAATCTCATTATGTTGAGCACCCTCAAGGAAATGAACATCCCAGAATTGGAGATCATCAAGAAATCCTCAGTATTGGTAGGCTTCAGTGGTGAAGTCAAAGAAACAGTGGGGGAAATAAAGCTTCCAATATACTCAAAGGGCCTCAACACCATGGAGCGGTTCTGTGTAATTGATTGTGCAACATCCTACAATGTCATTCTTGGAAGACCATGGATTCATGGGATGAAGGCTGTCCCCTCCACTTACCATCAGTGTGTGAAGTTCCCAACACCTTGGGGTGTCGCCAAAATATACAGTGATCAGCAGGTGGCTAAGGAATGTTATAAAACTTCAATGAAGGCATCGACATCTCCAAAACAAGCATAGCAATTACAGACGAAAGTACGTGAAGTCCTGGAAGCTAGGGAGAACGATGTGAAGGAAGTATTGCTAGACCCTTCCAACCCGGACATCAAGGTACTTATTGGCAGTGACATCCCATCAGATATAGAAGAGAAGCTTGTGGACTTATTAAAAAGCAGAGTAAAGAGTTTTGCTTGGAGACATGATGACATGACCGGCATCAGCAAAGATGTCATCACTCACAAACTTAACATCGATCCTAGTTTTAAACCAGTGCACCAGAAACGAAGAAAATTTGCAGAAACAAGAAACCAGATCATCAAGGAAGAGTTAGAGCGCTTACTCAAAGCCAACATGATCCGAGAGGTAGATTATCCAAGATGGTTAGCAAACGTGGTTGTAGTTGAGAAGAAGAATGGGAAATGGCGAGTCTGTGTTGACTTCACCGACTTAAATAAAGCCTGTCCAAAAGACCCTTTCCCTCTGCCTCACATAGATTCGTTAGTTGATGCCACATCCGGACATGAGCTCCTCACCTTCTTGGATGCATCTTCAAGATTCCAGCAAATCCAGATGGAACCATCTGACCAGGAAGACACCGCCTTCATAACGCCAACAGGTATTTATTGTTATATTGCTATGCCTTTTGGACTAAAAAATGTAGGTGCAACATATCAGAGGCTTGTCAACAAAATGTTCAAAGATCAGATTGGGGACACAATGGAAGTATATATTGACGACATGGTAGTAAAATCCAAGAAAGCCGAAGATCACATAAGCAACTTATCTCAAGCCTTTGACATCTTGGATTGTTTCAATATGAAACTTAATCCAGCTAAATGCATTTTTGGAATGAAGGCAGGGAAGTTTTTGGGTTACATGGTTACTAAAAGAGGCATTGAAGCTGCCCCAGAATAGATACGTGCTATTATTAACCTGTCGTCACCTCAATCAGTCAAGGACGTCCAAAGATTGACAGGAAAGATTGTTGCACTCACCAGGTTCATTTCAAAATCCTCGGATTGATGCAAACCTTTCTATGACATCCTAAGGAAGAACAAGAAGTTCCAGTGGGAGAACCAACATGAAGAAGCCTTTCAGGAGCTCAAAACTTACCTGTCGACATCTCCATTATTGGCCAAGCCTCAGGAGAAGGAACATCTTTACATCTACAGCGGTATCGGAAGGCGTTAGTGCAGTCTTGGTGGCAGAATGAGATGGTAGTCAGCAACCCATCTACTATATAAGTAAGACACATTTAGACGCAGAGACCAGGTATTCTCATTTACAGAAGTTTAATTTTAGCTTTGATAACTGCTTCTATTAAATTAAGGCACTATTTTGAAACACATACTATAATTGTATGCACTAACTATCCTATTAAGAATGTTATGAGAAAACTAGAGATGTCAGGTCGAATGGCGAAGTGGTCTGTACAATTAAGCACATACGACATTAAATATGAGCCCAGAACAGCAATAAAATCTCAAGCTTTAGCTGATTTTATGGCTGACTTTAGTCCAACCATGCAACAAGAGGTGGAATTGGAGGTTCAGCAACTTCAAGATGATGACATCCTGAAGATATGGACTCTCTACACAGATGGTGCTTCTAACATGAGAGGTACAGGTCTTGGTGTTGTACTAAAATCGCCACAAGGGGACATAATACCACAATCCATCAGCTGCAGTTTCAAGGCCACTAATAATGAAGCAGAATACGAGGCATTAATTGCAGGTTTAACAGCAGACCAGGTCCTAGATGTCAAGCTTATCCGAGTGTTTATAGATTCTTTGCTAATTGTCAACCATTACAATGGATCCTACATAGCAAAAAATGCAAAGATGATGACATATTTGGAAATTGTAAAAATTCTGGCGGCCAAATTCAAAACATTTACTTTGGAACAGATTCCACGAGAGGAAAATTCTCAAGCAGATGCTCTGGCAAACTTAGGTTCAGCCTTCAAAAGCATTTCACAGACAAGCATCCCAATTATGCATGTTGACATCCCATCAATTTATCATCTTGAACTGTTCGTTCTAGATGTCGACGTACCTTCCCCTCCAGCAGCAACTTCTTGGACAGCTCCTATTATCAAGTATCTCTTAGATGATACAATCCCAGCCAAGGAGAAAAATGCTAGAGCCTTCAGGGTAAGAGTATCTAAGTATTTACTTATTGATAACCTTTTGTTTAGAAAATCTGCTGCAGGTCACTACTTAAGATGTCTAGAAACAGACCGAGCCCATCAGGTTCTCAAGGAACTACATGAAGAAGAGTGTGGAAATCATACCGGGGGCAGAAGTCTGCATACCAAGGCTCTGAGGATGGGCTATTTTTGGCCCACAATGAGAAGAGATGTCGCGGACTATGCAAAGAAATGTGACTCCTGTCAACGACATGGGGATATCCTGCACCAGCCAGCAGAGCTATTGCATCCTATCCTGTCGCCATGGCCATTTATGGTTTTGGGAATGGACATCGTAGGAAAATTACCCAGGGCACCAGGAGGAAGAGTATTTCTATTAGCTATGACAGACTATTTCTCTAAATGGGTAGAAGCTGAGGCGTACGTACAAGTTCGTGACAGAGAAGTAATCTCTTTCATCAAAAGAATTATATTCAGTCGATTTGGGATACCTTCAGAGATAATTTGTGATAACGGCTCCCAATTCATTAGTAAGAAAACTCAAGATTTCTTGACATCTTGGGGAGTCAAGATGGTGACATCTTCACCTGTTCACCCTCAAGCCAATGGACAGGCAGAATCTAGCAACAAAATAATCATAAGCAACTTAAAAAAGAGACTGAACCAGAAGAAAGGATGATGGGCAGAAGAGTTGCCAATGGTTCTATGGGCTGATAGGACGACATCTAAGAACGCTACTGGTGAAACTCCCTATTCACTTGTATTTGGGACAGAATCAGTTATTCCAGCAGAAGTACTTGTACCTACGGCCAGATACAGTTTGTTGACATCTGAACATAATAAATACATCTTGACATATGACTTGGATACCGTAGACGAACTAAGGGACATGGGCAAAGTTCGGATGGCAGCATATCAACAAAGGGTAGCTAGATCTTACAACAAAAACGTAAGGGTTAGAAGGTTCTAAGTAGGAGATTTAGTCCTACGAAAGTCATTCCAAAATACAAAGGAGCTCAATGCAGGCAAGTTTGCCCCAAAGTGGGAAGGACCCTACCTAATAGATGCACAGGCCGGGAAAGGAGCATATCGTCTGTCAACCTTGGATGGCCAAATGATACCACGAAGTTGGAACGCCATTCACCTTAAAAGGTATTACATCTAAACAATGCACCCCTTAAACTCATCTCATCCCAGGTATGGACAATCCTTTATTTATTTGTAACCTTCCTATTTACTATTTTCTTACTTCATTACAAATCAAGATGTCACTAACACAACTTGTGGAGAGGCGTCAACATAGTTGACGTCCATTTTTAACATGTCTTTGTCTTATGAGGTGTTGACATACGGAAATGGGGACATATCGAAAGTACGCAAAGTCAGAAGAACAACGAATTCTCCTCCGTCAGAGACTGGCCATCTCTTCTCAAGTAAAGGTACATAATCCCTTCTAAGGTTTAAAGAGTTAATTACCTCTTTCTTATGATGTTAGGTTACCACACCTTCACCTGGAGCACAAGTTATCTCTTTAATTGAGGTGTGGGGTGGGCCTATATGGGTAAACTCATATAGCTTACCCATTCCCACTCAGTTAAATGATTGATCTCATGTTTTATTCTTATGGTTATGACATGTACGTGTCATCTTAAGTATCTACCGCATTGACATACTAACATGTCACCTTACGAGCATAACAAATGACCATCCAAAAGAAAACAAGCCTTGACATGCTTGACAATTACTAAACCGCAACTAAGCTAAAGTTACCCTAAAAACATCCTTAAAAAGTTTAAAACAACATCCAAACTACCAATGTTAAAATGCAAAAGTGTTGGACCAACCCAACACATAAGAGAAATTGTCTTTGGTCCTTATGGACCTATTACATAACCAAACCAAAATTAAAATTGTCTTTAGGGATTCCACCCCAGTAATACCATCAAAAAACCAGAACAGACTTATTTTACCTTTTCAGATGGCGTCTGCCTCAGGTGTTGCTTTGGGGGTAACTTCTCCAACTTCTGCTGCATCTGTTACAATCGCTTCATATGGGCTTGATGACACTTCACCCTCATCTATTGGCCCACCTGTCAGCTTGGAGAAGTGGGCATATTTCTTGTTGATATCCCAATTATCGGCCTTCCCTTCCTGGAACTCCTTCATCATCTTGATCTTACATTGGGAAACAGTTTTAGCAGCAGCCAATTTGCAAGAACTTTTCACTTCTGCAATCTCCTTAAGATGATCCTCCTCACTTTTTGCCAAATTGCTCAATAAATCCTTCACCGTCTGCTCCTGCTCTTCCAACGACTTAACTTGTTGCTCCAAGGTCTTTTCATGTCCTTTCACCTTGCTCTCTAACATTATCTTCTCCTTCTTGAGCAAAGCAATATCAGCTTTAGACTTCTTCTTCAGCATCTCCATTTCTTTTACCAGATTTTCCAAATACCCTACAGCCTGTAAAATAATAGCTTGACATCAAAAGATGTTATAAAAAACTTTTGAAACAGTTAAAACCTAGTTAGTATCAACTTACCCCTGCTGCAAAACTCATACATTTCTTTATGAATTCTCCCACTGGCATTCCTTCAAAACTATCTCCAACATCGATCACCTCCTCTTGAACAACCTTCCTCTTTCTCACCCTGGAACCAATCCCCGCGCTCTCGTCTAAAATAGTGATCTTCTTAGGAACAGGCGGAGGTTTCATATCAATCTTAAGAGCGGGCTCATCAAACATGGCCTCAATGTCATCAAGATCAAAGTCTGATCCTGAAACAACTGGTTTGGAGACTGCATTGACATGTGAATATTGTCAAGAAGTGTAATGCATCAAATTGATAAAACTATAGTGAAAAGATAACATGCCTACCTGTAGACATAATGACAAAAGTTGATGCTTTCTGATCTTCCGGAACAACTAGAGGTGATTCCAATAGTCCCCTAGGAGATCTCTTGTCCAAAGGTAGCTTGAAAATTTCGTCAATTTTGGCCAAGGTATCCTCAGCTGGAGGAAGTAATTCTCCCCAATCAATATCTGAAAAGAGGTAAGAACAATTACGATTTCAGTTTGTTTCAAGAACAGGAAGTCACAAAGTTAGGAATTCAAGTACCTCCCTTGTTCCATTTGCTTGATATCTCATTTCCTTCTCCAATGGATGCCCTATCAACAAAGAAAAACCTATTTTTCCATCCCCTATCACTAGAAGATGTGGTGCTCATTAAGGAGTTCCTACCTAACCTTTTCTTAAAAAGATATCTTTTTGAACCGAAAGGTTGGAGGTCGTACGAATAGGCTATCTCATGAAGCCCTAGGTTTAACCCATTCTCCCTGTTCACTTTGATAATAAAAGCAAAAACTCTCCAAGTCATGGGCATCAGTTGAGTATAGGCAAGTTGGGTCTTTTGAAAGAACTCAGAAACCAACGGTGGGAAGGGATAACTAAACCCTAAAAGAAAGGGATACTCATGAAATCAGATCCATTTGGCGGAAACAAAGTCAGACCTAAGATTTACAGAAAAAGGGTGAAAAATTGCACCTTTTGGGAAGTAACATTGTTGTTTCAGTGATTCTATTTGTGTATCACTAAACAAATAAGTCTCATCATCCGGTTTCGCAAGGAGATTTTCACTCACAAAATCATTAAGAATAATCTCTGTGGGACCTTGTGGGGATGGGGCACTCTTAGTTTTGGACAAACTCCACCTAGTTCTACCCATGGTTGACAGACAAAAGAGAAGTAAACAATGGATGAAAGTAAGAAGCAGATAAATTTTTACCTTGAAGAAGAACAGCGCCGTAGCAAGCAGGGATGAAAAGGAAGGTTTGAGAAGCTTATTAAACCTTCCAACCGGTTATTTAATTAAAAAAGAACTCTATTTCCAAAAAACCTCTTTTTCCAAGCATTACTCCCCAACCGTCCATTTTATCCACGTTTCACAACGCCCGACCCATCATGCAAGCTGGCAGTTGAGCATTTATTGGGAGAAAAACATTTACCTCTTCAGTTGCCAAAATAGCCAAATGTTTTTGGGGACAAATTGTTGTGGGTATTTTTTAGCATGGTGACATCTTCAGTTGCTCCTGCATGTCAAGATGTTACTCCACTGTAAGTATCATTTTAATATTTACTTATTTGATATTTCCTAATATCTTTATTATTATTATTTTCCAGTGAATAAGAGAGAAGAATACGGGATATTTTTCTAGCACGTTCAACACATCTTCAACAGCAAGGATGACTTGGTCTCATGGACGTTGAAGAAGATAAGACTATTCCCGAGATTGTAGGAACAACTTTTACCCATTCAAACTTACTTATATTTAAGGGGAGATGGAGATGGAAATACACACATACTCTCGTACACTCACACACTCTACGCACATCTCTCTTGTAATTCTCTCCATCATCTTCCACAGTTGTAACTCATTTACTATAGTGAAACTTTTAAGGTTGGAGACCTAACTCCCGGGGTTTTTTTCCAAAGAGGTTATCACCTCTAAGGTTTTCCTCGTTAACAAATCGTGGTGTCATTCTTTCTTTTTATGTCTTTGTTCCATTTAGTCGAATTCCACAGTCCCCTCCTTGTTATTTAATCCACACACTTGTCAAAGTTAAGATTCAACACTATTGTTTTTTCTACCAAAACAACAAAGTCAGAAATCGAAGTACCTCCCTTGTTTCATTCGCTTGGTATTTCGTCTCCTCCTTCAATTGATGCCCTATCAACAAACAAAAACCAATTTTTCCACCCTCTATCGTTCGAAGACGTTGTGGTCATTAGGGAACTCCTACCCGACCTTTTCTTAAAAAGATACCTTTTTTACCCAAAGGTCTGGAAATCGTATGAGTAAGCTATCTCATTAAGCCCTAGGTTTAGGCCGTTTTCCCTATTAACTTTGATCACAAATGCAAAAAATCTCCAAGCCATAGGCATTAATTGGGGTAAGCGAGTTGGGTCCTTTGGAAAAATTCAGAAATCAAAGAAGGAAGGGATAACTAAACCCTAGAAGGGAGGGGTACTCAAGAAATCAAATCCATTTTTTAGAAACAAGATCAGACCTAAGGTTGATGGAGAAGGGGTGAAAGATGGCACCTTTCGGGAAGCAACATTGCCATTTTAGCGACTCAATCTGGGTGTCGCTGAACACACATGTCTCCTCGTCTGGCTTAGAAAGGAGATTCTCACACTCGAATCCTCAAAATCAATCTCTATGGGATCTTGTGGAGACGGCGCACTCTTGGTCTTGGAGGAACTCCATCTAGTCCTACCCATGGTAACAAGCAAGCAAGAACAGAAACAATGGAGTCAAGGAAAGAGAGAAAGAGCGAAGAAATTACCTTACAGAGAGTGCCGTAGTGAGAAGAAACAATTGGAAGGTTTTAGAAGCTTTTAAAACAACCAAGCGGTTGTTTAAATCAAAAAGGGTTCTTTTTCCAAAAACTGCTTTTCCCTAATTAAACTCCCCAGCCGTCCAATTACTCCATGTTTCATTATGGCTGTCAAATCATGCAGAAGACAGTTGGCTACTCTTTGAAAAACATTTGCCTCTTTAATTTCTGTGGTAGACAAATATTTTTGAGGACAAATTGTTATGGGTATTTTTCAGCATGGTGATATCTTCAGTTGCTCCTGCATGTCAAGATGATATTCCACTGTAAGTATTGCTTAATATTTACTTATTCACTTTATATAATATTTTTTCATTATTATTTTACAGTAAAGCAGAAGAGATAAACACGGGATACAACCAAGCACGATCAACTTCTCTTCAACGGCAAGATGGACTTGGTCTTTGGAAGTTGTGGAGATAACCATGGCCGAGATTATAGGAATTAGTAGTTATCCGTTTATAATTTTTGTTATTTAAAGGAGATATGGAGATGGAAAAACACACACTCATTTTCACTCTACACATGCACGAATTGTAACCCTCTCCATTATCTTCCAAAGTAGTAATCACGGTTCTTATAGTGAAACATTTAAGGTTGGAGACCTAACTCCCGGGGTTTCCGAAGAGGTTGTCATCTCTAAGGTTTTCCTCGTTAACAAAATCCTTGTGTCACTCTTTACTTTCTTGTTTTTGTTCCATTTAATTGAATTCCAAAGTCCCCTCCTTGTTGTTTAAATCCATACACTTATCAAGTCAAGATTCGACATTATTATTTTTTCTACCAAAACAGCCATGACAGATTACTTCTCCAAATGGATTGAAGCCGAAACATATGTTCAAATACGAGACAGGGAGGTCATATCCTTTTTAAAGAAGAAAATCTTGAGCAGATTTGGCGTTCCTTCAGAAATTATTTGTGACAATGGTTCTGAGTTTATCAGCAAAAAGACAAGGAATTTCTGTTCAAGGTGGGGAATCAAACTGATAACGTCAACCCCTGTACATCCTCAAGCCAACGGACAAGCTGAGTCAAGCAACAAGTTGATCATCAGCAATCTGAAAAAATGTTTGGATCAGAAAAGGGGGAGATGGGCTGACGAATTACCACTTGTACTATAGGCTGACAGGACAACATCTAAGAACACTACAGGACAGACACCGTACTCTTTAGTATTTGGCGCTGAAGCTATACTCCCCATAGAAGCAACGATTCCAACTGCAAGATATGGACTACTGACTCCTGAAGACAATAACTACCTCCTGGCTCAGGATTTAGATACCGTGGATGAACTCGGGGACATAGCCAAGATAAGGATGGCTATCTACCAAAAAAGAATTTCCAGGTAATACAACAAGAAGGTTTGAATAAGACGCTTTCAGGCTGGAGATATGGTGCTAAGGAAAGTATTCCAAAACACCAGATAATTGTACGCAGGAAAATTAGCTCCGAAGTGGGAAGGTCCCTACCTTGTTGATGCCGAAGCAGGAAAAGGTGCATAATGGTTGTCTACCCAAGATGGCATCCGAATACCTAGAAGCTGGAACGCCCTACACCTGAAGCATTATTACATGTAAGTTGAAATTTATTGCAATTTCTACACCCATGTACGAGCTATATCTCAAACTAGTTTCTTTTAATTTCCTTTTCTTTTTTACTTAAATCAAACCTCTACTGACTTAAGCATCGGAGGGGTGTTAGCTATAGCTAACACCCAGATCTAGCGCATTGCTGTTTTGCAATTTGTCATTAAACAATGAGACAGTCCAAAGCACCCACCTGAGCGTGTACAGTGATGCATCCCATCAACATTTCCAAGTTGTGAGGTAACGTCTGCTATGGCTTACAAGATTATACATTTTTTTCTAAAGTCGGTTGGTTGCAATAACTTTGCCTTGGCACAAGTTAAGGTATTCACCTTCTACAGTTTAAAAGATTTTACATCTTTCTAAGTCTATTGGTTATCGTAACCTCGCCTGAGCGCACATTTTCTCATCATTTGGGAACCAATGGTTACAACATTGTTACATGTTGTCTTTTCAATTTGGTTACAACATTGGTACATGTTGTCTTTTCAACTTGGTAATAACATTGACATGTTATCCCCGTCAAGTGGTTGTAACATTTACATGTTACCAATGAACAAAGATTCCATAATCAACGAAGCCATCCCAATATAAAAATATCCAAGAAAAAGGGCAAAATGCCCCACCGGATTAAGATGTTGAACCAACCCAACATCTCCAAAAAAGCTAATGTACTGACTCTTATGAGTCCTTACAAATTAAATAAAAATATTCCTTGAGGATAAACCCTCATCAAATTGTTTTTAAGAAAAAGAGATAAAACATCCTATAGTCATTCAGTGTAACTATCTTGACCATCATCAACCTGCCAACCTTCCTGGAGGTAACCTCACCCGTTTTTCATCAATAATCCTCTGCAAAGCTGCATTCTCATCATCCAAGTCCCAGTTCACGTGCTCTCCTTCTTGAAATTCCTTGATCATTTGTATTCTTGCTTCAAAATTTGCCTTCGCAGTTTCATTCACCATGTTATCACGTAGTATTCTCATCTCCCTCTCATGTCTCACATCAACATTGGCAAGTCTGGACCTCCGTTTTAAAATTTCTTCACCCTTAGCCCTGACTTCTAAATTCTTCTCTCTTATTATCTTGGCAGCGTCCTTCAGATCCTTCTCATATTCGGCCCTATCCATGTCTAAGGTGTCGCACTTTACCTTTCACATATTGACTTCTTTAGACATCAACTTAGCAATCGAAACAGCCTGTTATCAACAAAACAAGTGATATCGACCAGAGTGAAGGAGTATCCATACCAAGTTCGCATAAACCAAATTACCTGACTCTCTAGCACCTCCTCACTCCGAGTCCGCTTCTCCACATTGGTATCTTGGTCCTCTCTTTTTCTCATCAAAGTAGCCTTATCTTCCACCTTAGGTAAATTCTCTTCTATTTTCTTCTTGCCTTTATACTTGGCCACAATGTCATTCGTCGTAAAGCCAGATTGAGTCACTGCAAATAACAATATATGTTAGTTTGGATCTATCAAGAAAATCGATCTGATAGTGCGATGAATTAAACCTACTTTTTGAAGAAATATTGCAGCTTTTAACTTAGCGAATATGGATGAAGATTGCACCGTTTAGGATGATCTTGCCATAATATAGGAAGAGACACTGGTATGGAAGGGATTTGAAAAGATTTGTTGATAATAGAGCCATTCGAGAATGACGATTCCTTTCATGACTCTATAACTTCCTTTCAACCGTCACGTGAAGATACACTTGTCAAAACATTAAGACCTTCCATATTTAGCTTGGAAAGCCTTAATATTATGGGGGCAACTGTTTCACCCTGAAATTTCCATCTAACATGTTCTACATCTTGCACATCCATCTTGAGGTAACGTCTTAACTTACATCTTGGACTAACGCCTTAAAACTGTTTGTTGTATTTTCCTATTTTTCAGGAACAAAAATATAAATAAAAATAGCCCATTTAAACGACCGCATGGACTTGGTCAAGCAACAACACAAACGGTCCCATCCTTCAACCGAGGCATAACGGGTGAACTCTATCAACAAATGGCGAGATTCTAGGAGAGATTTCAGCATGACATTCAAGTTGTTGTTTTTTCAGTTACATTCATGCCTAAATATCACTCCTAGAGCGCACCTATATACACGTTACACGTTTTTGCTTACTTTCACTCTGCACTTGTACTCGAAAACTACAATACTCAATAATATTTCTTTGGTTTAGGTAGGCTTTCCAAAAGCCTCCCGAGGTTTTTCCCTCGAACGATTGTTCTAAGGGTTTCCTCGTTACATCCTCGCGTTCATCTTGCTTTGAGAGTTATATTCCATTTGTGCCCAAGCAACCTTGATAAGACAAATTTGCTTGTTGAAATTTGTCCAAAACAATTTTATCTATAAGATTAATCTGGTGAGGTGTGTGTGTGATATCAAGATTTAAGGCTCTTTAAATCTATGTGATTTAGAGCACAAGAATATGATGTGTTACAAAGGCTTAATTTCTGGGCTTAGAAGTATGATCTTGAAGGTACGAAGGTTTGAAGATGAAAATGCAAAGGTTTCTGGAAATCTGGAAATCAACTTCAAATCATCAAAGGTCTGTCTCAAATGAATTTCTCAAGCAATCTTCAAGTGATGAAGATTGTGTGTATTTATACCCTTACTCCAAAAAGGTAGCCATTTGGAATAGATGTAGCAAGTAGAGTGCTGGAGCGGTATGATTGCACCATGTGTCCAACTTTGTCCCTTTATGAAGAAGTTGTTGATAAGGTTGTACAGACCTCTTACAATATTCTGTAATAATGGACACATGTCACCTTTTCAAATTCTTTTAAACTATGAGTGACCGTTAGACACATTGATTGAACTCCTACTTAACTCAATGTTACTGATGTGGATCAATCAATCAAAGATGGTATAACTCTTCAAGTATTCAATCATTGGATGAGGTTAGTGAGGTTGTTACATCAAGGGACTTAGGAAGGATGCAATTTTGTAGTGCGGTTTAGCAGGTGAGGTTTATACATAACACTGCGGTTTACATGTGCGGTTTTACTTCCAACCACTGCGGTTTTGCATATTTTCAAAACCTCTTGTTTTGAAACTTCATGTCCAATGCAGTTGAGCGAGTCATCAAGTCTAAGTAAAACCTATTATATAAATTGGACTATACTAAAAAAATTGAAGTCTAAGCATCATTAAATATGGGCCTAAATTCAATAAAATATAGATAAGGTTATGGTATCAATCAAATTAAAGCTAATGCAAAGAGGGTTGAAGTATGTATACCCAACAAAAATTTTATAGAGTTTATTTTTGGCTGAAAACAATAGTATTTACGTAATGTTGCAAAAAAAAAGATTATTTATATTGAATCGTAGAAATATTATTTAGAAATTTTCTGTTTTGGTTATTCTTTTTCATTCAATTTGTATTACAACAACAATGAAAGTATTCTTGTTCAAAAACATACTCCGTTAAATGACAGAGTTACACGTGATCATTTAACAAGTTTTTCTAACAAAACAGATTAAAAACTAACATGCAAATAGAATGACAACTTTGGGACCTAAATTGTAAATAATGATAGAATAGGGCATAACTTGGGAAAGCCCCCTCCCCCTAAATTTCGGAGCCCAGAATGCAATTTTCCCATATTTTATTGATTGTATCGATTATGAATTCCCCACACACTAATTAAAAACACCAATGAAATCTTGACACATCATTTTGTAAACCAAATTTGTGACATTTTTTACTTTATTATTACATTTTTTAAAGATAATTTACCTATGTTTTAAAATTCCTCCCAAAACATGGTTGTAAGTCTGAAATTATGTTATGTATTTTAACAAAAATATCAAATAATACAAAGTAATAATTTTTACTTTCATCTCAAAAAATTTATGGAATTGCCAGCATCGCAATGTCATGTCATGTTAGTGCCACTCATCATCATAGCAGTGTCGCATAGGCACCATGCAAGTATTGACTTAAACTTAATTATGACCATTTCTCTTGATTTGCAAAGGCTCACAATCCGCTAGATAGATCTTTTCAAAAAAATTGTTAGCATAGTTTTTGTTTTGGTGAAAAAACAATGGATTAAATTAAAGATCAAAATGTAAGATTAGGAAGGCACAATGGAGTAAAATCGGTGTAAACATGGAACATGGATGACACAGCAATGTAACGAGGAAAAACTTTTGAGATGAAGATCTCGCCGACACAAAACCTCGGGAGGTGATTATGAGCACCTGCCTTCCCCAACAGTAGTATTGATATTCAAGGAGTTACAAATGGTGGTGGAGCTATGGTGGATTACAAGAGTATGCGTGAATAGTGTGTGTGGTGCTTCCAATCCATAGTCCTTTAAATAAGCAAAAAATGTAAGGATAACAAAAATAACCAACCATCCTAGAATCTCGGGATGGTTATCTTCAGATATTGACTCGGTCTCTTGGCCGTTTGAAGAGAGTCTTTGCATGGAATATTCTCACGTTCCTTATTTTTCTTCCTGTAAAATAGACATTGAAATTATTAACAAATAATTAATAATTAAAGCATTTTTACCTCAATCTGTAGGAACAAAGAAGATGACATGTTGAACATTCTCAAGACGTCGCAATCCTGAGTTTTTACCCACAACAATTATCCCCAAAATTGTCTTTTTAATGAAGTTTAAAAGACAATTTTCCACACTCTTCTAGAACCTGGCGGTTAATTAACTTGATAAGACGTGGGTGAAATGTAGAGATTTAATCCCATTTAATGAGAAATTTTTACGAGGATAGAGGGAAGTTAGGGTTTTTAACTGAGGTCTCCTTATTTTCTTTATCTCAATTTCTTACGCCTTCTCCATCTTCCACCCTGTTCAACGGAGGTTAAAGCTCTCCGAGGTAATTTTCTTCCTTTTTTCTCTCTTTTCCAACTTTCAACATGGTCAAATCCAAGTCAAAAAGAAACATAGCGCCAAAAAATCCCTCGAGCTCAAGCAAGGATGGGGATTTCTCTTGTGAAGGCTTGATAGTTAAACCTGATGAAGAAGTATGTATCTTCAATAATGTCCAAATCGAGTCCATTAAGGATGGTAAATGCTTTCCCGATTCTGCAATCTTTTGGCCTTTTGATGTCTTCTTCAAGGCTGATTTTGTTTCTCCCCATTGGATTTGTTTCTATGACTATCCCTTTGCCCAAGGCTTTTCTTTCCCCTTTCCCTTGTTGGTGGCTGAAGTTTTTCAAAAAAACAATAGTGTCTTTCGTACAAGTTATGCCTATGATTTGGAGGATCTGGGCTTGTATTCTAAGGGTAAACCGAGAATTTGGTTTAGACATAGGGTTGAGTGAGGTAGCGTAAGTGTACGAGCTTCAAACTTTTGGCTCGACACGATATCTCATGAAAATAAGGTCTGGAATGAAACCTTTGTTCGCCAAGGTGATGGTTAATGATAGGGGTTGGAAGTCACGATATTTATTTGTAGAGAAGGATTCTTTGGAGGAGGGAGATAATCTAGTGATGAGGTGGAATAGGGAAGGTATCTTCTTAAATTTCTAGTTTCCCTTTTTCCCATACTTAACTGAATTTGTAATTTCCTCTTTTGTCTTTGCAGCTATTGATTGGGCAAAGATTCTTCCTCCCTCTGTTGACACTGAGGAGAAGGTGAGAAGGCTGCTGGAGTTTACGGAAGAGGAAAGATCATTCCAACCTTTAGAGGTAGGGGCCATTTCGGAAGAATTTGAGGTGCCACCATCCGCGGAGATGTCAACTGGTAAAAGTTTTCTAGATTACTCCAAATTTTTTTACTTGAATTTTGACTGTTTCTCCATTTCATAACTCACATTCTCTGTTTTGACAGTGTCTAAATCTACGGCTGCATTCTCGCTAAAAGACCTGCAAGACTTCGCAGGAAGATCCCAAGCGAGCCAACAACTAGTGGTGCACAAGAAGGAGATGGAAGCACCTTCATTTGGGGCGAGATTGAAGAAAAGAAAGAGTGGTCCTAAAGAGGTTATCAACATTGGTGCTTTTGAGGAAATGGGTCTGAAGGATATCAAGAAGGAAGCTGTCACCATGGTATCAGTGGTGAGTTTTGATTTTTTCAAATATATTTCTTTTGAAGTTTGAAATAATTCCTCTATAGTGACTACCAATTTACAGGGTTTTGATGCGGCAGAAACGAAAATGAATAGTATGGAGGATAGAAATCGGAAATTGGTCCTAGAAGCGCTGTAGATAAAGAAACAGAAAGATACACTGACCAAGAAGGTGGAGGATCTACAAAATGAAGTCGAAAGCTTACTGAAGGGGATGTCATCCATCCAGGATACTCAATTGCAAGAGATTGAGGGCCTAAAGAAGAGCTTGGCTACTGCTGCTAAGAGCATGGTGGAGATCAAGATTCAAATGATGGAGGAATTCCAAGATGAAAAGCACACAGAATGGGACATTGAGCAGCAATGCTCAATCCTGAAAAATATGAATGGAGAAGTAGCTGAAGTAGGAGAGGTATCATCTGGTTTGAAGGATGATGTCATGCAGGAAGAAGGCACAACATCTGTGGCAGTATCCACACTGTGAATGTTTTCAAAAAATGGTTCTTTTGTTTTAAACTCTTGGTTTGATGACGGGCTGCGTCCCGGGATGTTTGAAAAAACAATTTTAATGTTTTTTGGGTTTGTAATCGGTCCATAAGGGCCATAAACAATTTGCTTTTCAAGTGTTGGGTTGGTTCAACACTTTAGGTTTCTAAGGTAAAAAACTTTTCTAGGCTTTGACTGGTTTGAAAATATTTTCTGGTAGGGATAATCTTTTGAAAACAGTAATAGAAGGTTGACATGTTAGTTTACTTGGAGATGTTGTCAGCTTGCGATGGATGTAAAAATCCTTGCATTTGCTTTGATTGACATGTAAATGTCAAGAACCTTTTGTTCTTAGGTGGCATGTATATGCCACAACCAAATTGTAAAAATTCTTAGGGTTAAAACACATTGGTTGAGTGGAGATGGGTAATTCGTATATATTAAACATACGGGCCCATCACACACCTCAATCAAGGTTGACATCGTGCACTCCAGACGAGGTGTTTAAACCTTATTGAAACGAAAGAAAGTAATTTCTTTAAACCTTTGAAGGGATTAAGTACCTTTAACGGAGGTGAGATGGCCAGTCTCAAGCAGTTGTTTTCACGAAAATGTTTTCGAGATTATTACCTCTTTCAAAACAATAAGAAAGTGAAAGATTTTGACATCTATTCTGATGTCATTTTTTATTTGATAAAAGGAAATAGAGAAGTACTAGACTTTTGTAAAAATATTTATTTATTTGAAAGAAAGGAAGTAAGGAAATAACTTGCTAAAAAATATGATCATACCTGACTTTGTCAGTATTAAGATGTCACCTTCTTGGAATGGTGTTGACATCTTAAGATCGCATGGTTTATTTGAATGCTTCATGTTTTCTTGCAAAACAGAAACATATTAGGGGTAGGTGTTAGCTTAGCTAACACCCCTCTAGTGCTTAAGTCAGTAAATGTTCAAACAATAAACAAAATTGAAAAGTACTTTTATTGAAATAAAACTGTAAAATTCATACCTTAGTTTTATTTGTATTGAAATGTCGTTATTGAAACTTACATAAAATAGGACATGAGGTGAATGGTATTCCAGCTCCGGGGAACCCTTGTTCCATCTAAGGTTGATAGCGAATACAAACCCTTTCCTGCCTCAGACCAAGTATGGTCCTTCCCATTTAGGGGCCAACTTTCCAGCATTGAGCTCTCTTGTATTTTGAAATACTTTGCGCAGGACTAGAACACCAACCTGGAAATTCCTCAATCTGACATTCTTGTTGTAGTACTAAGCAATATTTTGTTGATATGCTGCCATCCCGATCTTGGCTAAATCTCTTAACTCATCAATGGCATCCAAATCATGACTCAGGTTGGCGTCATTTTGCTCAGGTGTCAACAACCCATATCTGGCAGTAGGGACGACGACTTCTGCAGGGATGACCGCTTCTGCACCAAATACTAATGAATAAGGGATCTGACCTGTTGCATTCTTTGGTGTTGTTCTATCCGCCCAAAAGACAAACGGAAGCTCCTCTGCCCATCTTCCTTTCTTTTGATCTAGCCTCTTCTTTAAGTTGTTGATGATAATCTTGTTACTTAATTCTGCATGTTCATTAGCTTGAGGATGTACCGGTGATGATGTAACCATCTTGACTCCCCCATCTAGTGAGAAAGTCTTGCGTCTTCTTGCTGATAAATTGAGAACCGTTGTCACATATTATTTTGGATGGGATGCCAAATCTGCTGAAGATATTTATGACTTCTTTGTCACAAACTTGAACATATGCTTTAGCTTCAACCCACTTCGAGAAATAATCTGTCATTGCGAGCAAAAATACTTTCCCTCCAGGTGCTTTTGGCAATTTTCCTACTATGTCCATTCCCCATGTCATAAATGGCCAAGGGGGGAGGATAGGATGAAGCAATTCCATTGGTTGGTGCAGGATGTCGCTATGTCCTGGCAGGAATCACACTTCTTGGCAAAGATAACGGCATCTTGACGTATTGTTGGCTAGTAGTAACCCATTCTTAGAGCTTTTGTATGCAAGATTCTGCCCCCAGAATGATTACCACACAATCCTTCATGCAATTCTTTAAGAAATTCCTTTGCTTTTCAGCTTCGAGACATCTTAGATATGGTCCTGCAAAAGACTTCTTAAACAGCACATTATCTATTAACACAAATCTTGAAATTCTTACTCTGAATGCTCTAGCTTTCTTTTCATCGTCGGGGATGGTACCATCTTGAAGATATTTAATTATTGGTGCAGTCCAAGATGTCTCTATCTGATTATCTAAGACATCGTCATCTATGCAAAAAAGTTCTAACCTTTCCACGACAGGGATGTTGACATGGATAATTGATATATTGGTCTGAGATAAGCTTTTGAAAGCTGATCCAAGATTGGCCAAAGAATCTGCTTGAGAGTTCTCCTCTCGGGGTATTTGTTCAAAGAAAAAGATTTGAAATTTGCTTGCCAAAATTTTCACATTGCGCAAATAAGCTGTCATCTTGGCATTTTTTGCTGCATAGGAACCATTAAAATGATTGACTAATAACAATGAATCACTATATACCTGAATTGCTTTAACGTTCATGTCTAGAGCCACGGTTAGGCCCACGATTAAGGCTTCGCATTCTGCTTCATTATTTGTAGCTTTAAAATCACAACTAATGGTCTAGGGTATGATGTCCCCTTGTGGGGACTTTAGGACAATACCTAGCCCCGTGCCCCTCATATTTGAGGCACCATCCGTAAATAGAGTCCACTTGCGTAGGATGTCACCACCTTGGAGCTGTTGGACTTCTAGTTCTACTTCTGGTTGCATGCTTGGACTAAAGTCTGCCACAAAATCCGCAAGTGCTTGTGATTTTATTGATGTTCTAGGTTCATACCTGATGTCGTATGTGCTTAATTGAACGGATAACTTCGCCATCCTTCCTGACATTTCTGGCTTTCTCATGACACTCTTTATTGGATAGTTAGTGTGAATACAAATAACATGAGTTTCAAAGTAATGTCTTAATTTAACTGATGCAGTAATCAAAGCTAAAATTAATTTTTCAAGGTGTGAATACCTGGCTTCCGCATCAAGGAGTATTTTACATACATAATATATTGGCTGCTGGATGCCATCTCGCTCTCGAATCAAGACGGCACTGACCGCAGTTTCAGAGACGGCTAAGTAAGTATACAACGGCTCACCTTCTTGAGGCTTCGAGAGTAGGGGAGGTGTTGACAGGTACAACTTTAAATCTTGGAAGGCCTGCTTGTGTTTTTCAGTCCACTCAAATCTACAATTTTTCTTTAGGATGTCGTAGAATGGCTTGCAACTGTCTGAGGATTTTGAGATGAATCGATTCAAGGCTGCCACTTTCCCTGTCAATCTTTGAACATCTTTGACGGACTTAGGCGACGTCAGGTTGATAATAGCATTTATTTGCTCCGGGCTTGCTTCTATCCCTCTTTGCGTCACCATGTAGCCCAAGAATTTGCCGAACTTCACGCCAAAGTTGCACTTCGCTGGATTTAACTTCATGTTGAATTTGTCCAAGATATCAAAGGCCTGAGCAAGATCTCGTGCATGATTTTCAGCTTTCTTTGATTTTATCACCATATCATCAATGTACACTTCCATGGTGTCCATTTTCAGCTTTCTTTGATTTTATCACCATATCATCAATGTACACTTCCATGGTGTCCCCAATCTGCTCTTTGAACATCATATTGACTAGCCTCTGGTACGTTGCACCTGCATTTCTTAGTCCAAAAGGCATTGCAATATAATAATAAATGCTTGTAGGAGTAATGAAGGCAGTGTCTTCTTGGTCAGATGGCTCCATCTGGATCTGCTGAAATCCTGAAGACGCGTCCATAAAGGTCAAAACTTCATGCCCAGAAGTGGCATCGACCAGGGTGTCAATGTGTGGCAAGGGGAAAGGATCCTTGGGACAGGCTTTGTTTAGGTCTGTGAAATCAACACAAACTCTCCATTTTCCATTCTTCTTCTCTACCACCACTACATTCGCTAACCATCTCGGGTATTTGACCTCTCTGATCATCTTGGCTTTGAGCAATCTGTCTACTTCTTCCTGAATGATTAGGTTCCTTTCTTGTGCAAATTTCCGTCTCTTCTGGTGAACTAGTTTGAAGGATGGGTCAATGTTTAGTTTATGGGTGATGACATCTTTGCTTATGCCTGTCAAGTCTTCATGCTTCCAGGAGAAGCTCTTAACTCTGCTTTTCAAGAGGTTGATAAGGTCTTCCTCGATCTCTGCTGGAATGTCTTGACCGATTAGCACCTTGAGATCTGGGTTGGAGGGATCTATGGATATTTCTTTTACATCATGCTCCTTCGCCTCCAGAACCTCACGGGCCTTTCTCTGTAATTGCTATGCCATCTTTGGAGATGTCGACGCCTTCATGGATGTCATATAGAATTCCTTAGTTGATTGCTGATCACTGTAAACCTTGATAACTCCCCAGGATGTCGGCATCTTCACGCACTGATGATAAGTGGATGGCACTGCTTTCATTCCATGAATCCAGGGTCTGCCCAAGATTACATTGTAACACGTAGCACTATCAATCACGCAGAATCTCTCCATGGAGTTGATGCCTTCAACATAAACTGGAAGCGTGATCTCTCCCACTGTACTTTTGGTTTCTCCACTGAAACCTACAAAAACTGAGGTCCTCTTAATGATGCTTTCTTTAGGAATCTTCATTTCTTTCAGGGCATCTAGCATAATGAGATTCACTGAACTGCCTCCATATACTAGAATACGTGTGACTCTGCAATTAGCGATCTGGAGTGCAATGACTAAGGCATCATGGTGAGGATCCATAACATTGTCTCTGTCACTTTCTTCAAAGGAGATGACATCTTGGGATGTGAGCTGTGACATCTTTGAAAGTCTTTCGGGCTTTTCATCTTTTGCTTTCTTGGCAAATCTCTTAGCTGCAGATTAAGAAGTGCCACATATATCAGAACCACCACTAATAACATTAACTACCTTTGTTACCGGTGGACGAGATGGCGGTCTAGCTGGAATGGGCTCTTTGCTTTCTGACTTGTTCTTGCCGTTGCCAAGGAGCTCTTTAAGATGTCCCTTGTATAGCAGGTAACTAATCTTCTTCCTCAAGGCGATGCAATCTTCGGTAAGATGTCCAAAATCCTCGTGGTAGGCACACCACTTGGATTTATCCTTCCAACTAGATGGCTTGTCGTTCTTCCGAGGCCACCTTGCCTTATCTCCAAGGTTGTTCATTGCACAAAGGATACCTGAAACATCAACAGAGAAACAATAGTCAGAAATTTTAGGGGATTCGAAATCATCATCATCTCCTTCATCTTCCACAGAATTGATTTTGCTATAGTCATTTCTGTAATAAGGTCTGGATCTGTTCTGCCTTTGGTGAGATGACTCTATCTTCCTATCAGGGTTGTCATATGATGACGCCTTGTCGGAATGCTTGGACTGTTGCACCTTGTCCTCTTCTAGCCTGATGAATCTTAATGCTCGATTTCGGATATCTTCAATTTTCTTGCATGGGTTCATCACCAAATCTTCGTAATACGGAGAATCTTTCTTCAAGCCCATATTAAAGGCTTCCGCAGCTCTCGCCATGTCCAGGTTGGGGATTTCTAGGACCTCTTTGTTGAATCTGTTAACATAGTCCTTCAAGGCTTCTGTGGGCTGCTGGGTGATGCGGTAAAGATCACTAGTGAGCTTCTCGAACTGTCGACTGCAAGAGAATTGATTGTTGAATAGATTGACTAGCTGAGCAAACAACCCAATGGAACCATGAGGTTGACGAATCAGCCACTTCAATGCTGGTCCCACCAACGTCGAACCGAACCCTCGACAAAAATAAGCCTCACGAAATTGGAGCGGGATGCGAACAATCTCCATTTTTTCTTGATAATGGGAGACATGCTCCTCAGGATCCGAGCTTCCGTCATATAAGTTCATGGCTGGCACGCTAAATACTTTGAGGATGACGACATGCGGAATTGCTGGAGTAAAGCAAGACTAATTGTAACATGTTGGGGAGACCTGCTGGATAGGCAGGGTGACGCCTGGCACATTCATGATCATATCTCTTAATTCCTGAAGCTGACCGCAATGTAAGTACCTGCGAAAGGGTTAGTGGTACGAGCAGTATTATCCAAAGTAAAATTGGTATTGAGACTAGCAAAGGGATTAGCGTTATCTGCGGAGGGCGTCACGATGGAGCTGTTGGTGAAGATTGGTCCTTCTGAAGAAGTCACCCCGAAGGCGCTGGACGCGAATGGTGTCGACATCGTCACAGAAGTCGTCAGCAATGGAGAAGACGACATGATTGGTGATGACGACATCCTTCCAGTTAAGGCCATCGAAAGGAATTCATTGAAGGTCTGAGAGCTATCCCCAATGTTGAAATCAAGGATTCTAGGACGCATAGGGGAGACATCATCCACTCTCTTATTAAGCAACTCTTGCTCCCTTTGCACCTTTATCAAAGTTTCAGTTATCAAGGAAGTGTTATTTTGTTGGCGATCCAACTGATTCTCATCATTGTATTACTATGGTACAATGAGAAGCTATTGCAGCAATTATCCTCCAAAGTGAGTTAAACTGGTGCTCATTTCTTTATAGGATTATTTTGATAGCCTTCAAGAAGTATCAGAAGGAGAAGCCCAGTACCAAGGCTAACAAGGCCAAACCCTGTCACTATTTGTTGATTAGCCGTGTGTTGAGAAATATTCCAGATGTGCTTCCTGCCTCAACCGGTCAACCAAGCTACCCTCAATCCTTCTGAAAGTCATTTGATAAGTTTGATCAGGCCAGGATTCTTAAAGAAGCTAAACCATCAACCGGTGCTGCAACCGGTAAGCCACCAGCAAGTACTCAACCGACGGTTGCCAAGAAAAAGACTAACCGACCTAAGGTGAAGTCTTCAACCGATGCTCCCAAACTGGTCTCTACCTTACCGGTCAAGCGAAAGGTAACTGATAAGCCTTCAGCTATTCCCAAATCGGTTAGTGCTTCTCAACCGACCTCTTCTGATGCAAACCGATTGCCACTGTTCTCTCTTCTGACCTACCAAAGAAAACAGCAAGATAATCAGCTCCTCCACCTATCCAAAAATCCAAGCCTACTCCAAAATCTTCTTCTCAATTGGCAAGAGAAAATGCTCAGAGAAAGAAAATAATTAAAACTGATTTGGGTACCTTCATCCCTTTTATTCCCAAATGGTTATTCAACCATGACTTCCTTACGGATACAGTTCCCTTTACCGGTCAATCATCCTCTAGACCGATCAGCCGTTGCCAACCCATCACGACCCAACTTTCCACTTCTACCATTATAACCCTTGGTCTATCAATCCCAAGTCTTCTCTCTCTCCAAAATGGGTTTATCCCATAGATCATCTGTCCCCCATTCATCAGGAGATTGTTACAATTCCATGAGTTTAATAAGAATTCTATCCCAATTGGTGACATGATAGATTACATTGATTTTGATAACACTCATGATGACAAGGGAATTCACTTCAGCAAGCCTTGCCTCCTGAGTGAATATGACATCTCCCTGACCAGAGAAAGCCTTATCAAGCTATATAACCGATATTTTGATCTTTTGCCTCAGTTTTGGAATGCTATCTATGTGGCTCAAGATAGGCACAGGCAGGATATGATGGTCCATGCAGTGTGGGCTGATTTTGCTCTTCTATACAATGCCCAAGACACCTTGATGGAATCTGACCCATATCAGGTGGGCAGGTATGAGCTACCAGAGGATGATCTTCCCTCTTTTGATTCTGAACCTGTTTCTCTTGGTCCTATGAGAATACAGTTTATAAAAAATGTGATGGACCTGGTTCAGAACATGGTGGATATTGACAAGGAAATCCAAAAAATGGGAGATATTGCTCTATCTGACTTTTTCTCATCAGTTCACTCCAACAAAAACAAGTGGACTTCAGTAACCGATAAAGAGATTGAAGATCTGTTCAAAGACAATGGTTCTGACAAAGTTGATGATGATGATAGATTTGATCGGTCAGGCTCAAGCTCCAGCTCCAGTTCTTCTGCTGATTCTGGTAATGACCAATCTGCTGCTGCTGTTGACCGATCTGAAAAGATTGATTTTTCAACTCCCAAACCGATGGAAACGGTTAGAAAAGTGGGAGGAGGCTTAACCGATACTTCACCGATTACAGCCTTAGGAGGAGGAGATACTGAGAAGACTGATTCCTTACTGGTTACTCAATCGATGCCTCTAACCGGTGTGATTGTTGAATCGGTTAGAGAGGACTTACCGATGAAAGAGCCTTCAACCGATATGCCTCTGACCGGTGAATCTGTTTAACCGGTTAGAGAGGAGTTACCAGTTAGCCAGCCTCAAACCGATGTGCCTCTGACCATTGTATCTACTGAACCGGTTAAAGAGGATAAACCAACTGGAGTTGATGTTGATGATATTGAGTTGCAAAAGGCTATGGCTGCCAGTTTATTTGAAGCAGAATTGAATCGGCAAAGGATTTCGGTGGATGATTTGGCCACTCAGCAAGCTATCCAAGCTTCTCTCTCTATCTCTCTACCAGTCAGTCAGGCCAATCCAGCTGTGAATGATAGATCACCGGTCAAGGAGGAGACCGATCCAATTTTTGAGGAGGAGTCTTCATCAGACTTCTTTGAAGAAGAAGAACTTTCAGATGATGAACCTGGTGACTTTGATCCCTCTGATGCTGCTGTTCCTCCAGCTAGTTTTAATTTCATTCATGACCAGAAGGATCTACTTTCTCCTCTGAACTACTATACATCAAAGGCTTCAATTCTTCGGTTAGAAAATGGGATGCCTCTCTTTGATGTTCATGAGAAGATATCTAGTCGGTCTAGCCTTGTAGCTATCCTCATGCCTCCACCAATTGCCGATGAGAATCAGAAGAAGAGAAGAGCTGATAGAATGCAGGTATTTGTTGATGTTGCTGGGGTTATGGAGCATGGTGACCCTCCAACTGATACACCCCCTCACCTTACCAAAACCAATGGCCCAGGAGAAACCAGCAGCCGTTTCCAAAAATCCAAAATCCTCAATCTTAAAAAGCATCCTGCACCTCCCAAAAATCACAAGCTTAAGTCTGGCAAAGCAGAACAACAACTCATCACTGACTTCCCCACCTCTCAAAAGCCAAATTATTCCTCTCTGACCTCCCAGCGGCAAACCACCATCAGAATACATGGAGAGATTGTTAACCGAGCTACTCGACCGGTTGAAAGCATTTTGTCAATCGGTAACCTGTTCATAAGATATTTATCCCTCAATAACTGGATGACACAGGTTTTGGAGCTGCGAAATCTCAATTGGTCTTCTGAGGTTACTTATATAGTAGGACTAATGCCACAGGTACCTAGACTGTCAATAAGGAGAAATGGACATGTTCAACCATGGAGCAACATTCGTCATGCCTCTCTCCTACTGGGTGCTTTAAGGATGATTCCCTTGATACGGTTAAGACAAAATGCCTTACCTTTGGTCCCAACTGCTATTGAACTGTTGAAACTGTCTTTTGCTGAGATAATGAGCCTAGAGCCAAATGATATTGTGGCCCCTATTGTTGCTCATTTTGATTCCTCTTCTGAATCTGTTGATGAGGTTATTGAGATTTCTCCAATCGGCCAAGTGACTATAACAAGTCAGGCTTCAACCGATGCTCAAACCAATCTCCAGCTATCTCTCTAACCGATCAATCAACCGGTATTCCAGCTGCTCCTCTAACCGACCAGCCTCTAATCGATCAGCCTCCAGCCGAGTAATCTCTAGCCATCCAGATTTTCACTCCCTCAACCGATCATCTTCTTATCGATGATGTCTTATCGGCTCCTGTTCAATCGACACCTCAACCGATGATGATAATCCTCAGCGGCCAGTTGTTATGCTTGATCTTGTTGAATTGCATGAGGCCTTGCTCAAAGGGGTTGCAGATGTTAATGTTGAGTTAGTCAACTCTCTTGCTAAGTCCAATCAGGAGGAGGATGAGAGAAGACTAAATAGAATAGAAACTGGTTTTGCTATGGCCATGGGAAATTTTGTGCAGCTGCTGAATGACAAGGATGCAACCATTAGAGACCTTCTATTGCAACTTGATGAGTCTCACTATACCAACAAAGCTTTACCCGAGCAAGAAATATCAGGTCAAGCCATTTTAAAGCAATCAACCGAAGCCCTAAACCTAGCCGAACAGAAAAATCTAGAGTTGCAAACCAAACTGATCAAAGTTAAAGCCCAGAATGAAGTTTTGTTGAAGATGTTTACCGATGGTCAGCTAGGCAAGTCGCAGTATGAGGAAAAGAAGAAAAGGAAAAGAGAAGAGAAGAAAGAAAAGAAAAGAAAGCCAAAATGGATGCCAAGAGAGCCAAATCATCAGACCCTGTTGCATCGGCTACACCAACTTCAGCTGCTCCTTAGTCCAAAGACTCAACTGATCCTCCAACCGATCCTGCTCCTGAATATTAAGAATGTAACCGATGATATGAATGTCTTTCTTTCAACCGGTCTGCTGATTATTCAATGAGAATTTCTGAACTTTAAACTTGTCCATTTAAATGTTTTGCTTTCTTGAATTTCCTTACATTTTGAATGATTTCACTGCTACTAATCATTTCACTTTGCAGGTTACTTCATTCAAACTTCTTTTTCTTGAAGTTTTTTTAAGCTTTCTTTTTGTAAGCTTTACTTAGGTTACATCAAGTTGTCACTTGACTTAGGGAATGACATATTTAAAAGATAAATTCCTAGTCATTCTTTTACTGAGTTAAGATAGATGTTAACCTAGGGTGATTGGAATTAAGCAATTAGGAGGAGATTGTTAGTCAAATATATGTATAGTTCTAGAATTGCTTAATCCCAATCATAATAAGTATTATTGAGTACACCTAATTTTAACTAGACCAAATATAATTTTTCTATGTATGTTTGGTTCCCTTAGTGCTAGTGTCAGTGTTTTTATTAATGTAATTTTCTCAGAGTTTGAAAACTTGAAGACCTGAAGATTTTCCTTGTGACTTACTGGTTACTTGATAGAGAAGCTTTCCCTAACCGGTTGACTGCTTAACAGATATCATATGTCTAACCGATCAACTCTCTAACCGGTTGAGACTGTCAACCGGTCAAGCATCTATCAGCTTATCAGTTGCTAACCGGCCAGGCTTATTCTGCAAGTTTCTTTCAGCTAGCCGAAGCATTTATTGCTCCCAACTACTCAGCCCCCAATTTAGCTGAAGTTGGTAAAACAGCATACTGAGAAGACATTCCTGCATCCTATCAGAATCTCAAAGAGGAATGTCAAAGGTACCATTACTCACATCACCTCAACTACTCAACAGAAAATAGCTTCATCAAATCTCAGGCATTAAATGAGAAAGATATCCTCATTAAATGCCTGCCAGTCCAAGTCATCCCCTCAACCTCTTCAGAGACAACAACTCTATTTTGAAGTTCACTATAAATAGCTTCTTCAGAGCATTGAAGAGGGTTGGTGCATTTAAGATCTTTGAGAGTGAGTTGCCAAGAACTACCAACCTCCAAGCATTCGAGTTCAAGGCATTCAAAGTCCCTCATAAACACTAAACCATATCTCTGGTAGGACAAACACTGAGCACCTTCAATCAATATATGTTGTGTTCCCAAACAAGACTATGATTGGAACACATTGATTGAATCACACACACACCCTAGAGAAATCAGTTCAACTTGTGAACACATCTCTAGAAAATAGCTGGTCATTCTTGTTGCACGATCCATTAGTGGTCACTTTACTTTTAGCAGCCTTCAATCATTTGACTTGCAACTTGCAATAGTTAGGTATCATTAATAGTGCACTTTCACAAATCCAAGTTTTGACCAAACTTGGTAGAGGACGTAGCAGTTATTTAACGCTGTGAACCTCTTCAAACAACCGTGTCATTTCTTTTGTGTTTGGTTATTATTTGTGTTATTGTAACCGGTTGATAATCTCTCAATCGGTCACAATCTGTTGTTTCCAGTTACTGCTTGCTTGTTTGTCTTCACTTGGAAAATACATCTGTTGCATGAAATTTTAATTTACTCTTTGAAAATACCTTGCCTAACCGATTTGTATGAGTACTCTAACTGATATTATTTCCGCTGTGCAAACTAGTTCCATCAATTAGCCCATGAGAATAGATACTCAACATTTTCAAAAGGTTTTTAAGAGTTTCAAGAAAAAGTTTTAACAGGCTATTCATCCCTCCCTCTAGCCTGATTCCTACCAATTGGGCCTAACACCATGGAGATCCTCTTGGATCCTAGGACAAGGGGGAAGGGAGATGAGCAACAAGTAAGTAAACCAAGTTACATCATGAAGACATGAAAGAAATGCATTAGTAAAGGAGGTTTAAGTAAGGAGAATGAGGGTTTACCGATGGTTCTTGGGTTAGTGTTTAGGTTTTGAGGATTTCAAAGGCTTAGGTATGATTTTGTAGTAGATTTAAGGTTAGTTTTGGTGTTGGATTTGTGTGGGGGAGTATTTAAGGCTGTTTTGAGGAGAGATTTCAGCAGAGTAACAGTAGGAAATGTGTTTTTTTGGCTCTTTTAAACTGAGGGAGAAGGGCTGTATTTATAGGTTGGCTAGGGTACAAAAATCATTCGCGTGGATGATTTCGGCATGCTGATTTCGTCCGCGCGGATCATATCGTCAGCGTGCCTGGTTTTGCAGAAAGGCGTTTTGGCTGCTTCTTATTTGGTCAAAAAGGTGATTTTACTTAGAAATGATGATTTCCAGCGAGACCCTTGGCCACTTTTTTATTCCTAAAAGGTCCTTCCTCATTCAAATTGTCTAAATAATGCTCGAAATGCCCCTAAATGATTATAAATTATCAAATTGGGCTGACGGAACACTAATGACCCAGATTGGGTCACTTACAAAAGGCCACAAGGGATAACCTAACCCAAGAAGTAGCCACCTTCCTATAAATACCACCGGACTTCTTGTCAACGTCAAAGGTATCATGAGTGGTGTCATCTCCTAAACTGTAGCATTTGAAATATATGAACTATGAAGACATTCCATGTTCTCATATCGATCAGTTAGAAAATTAGTCAGCAATAACCACAAACTAACTACACCTGTAAACTGAGCAAATGGAGAAGCCAAGTGTAATAATAATAAATGAACACAGATATGAGACGACAGATATGAGAAGGAGTGGTTTCATTCACAAAGTCGGGTGGTTAACTTCTATAGAGGGTAGAAGGCTATAATGGTTAACATACAGCCAACATAAGGACTAAATCATTCAAAGACAATGGAAAAGGAAAGTGTTATAGAGACAGGAAATAAGTTGAAATTATTAATGAATACAAAGGTTCTCCAACAACATAAGGACCCTATAAAACAATTCAGCTTTGCAGGTAAAGAAAGAAACAAATTTCTTAGGTTCTTACTGTTTATGTTGAATCCACAATCACTTTCCAACAGAAGTTTCGGAACCTAGCAACAAACACATAGATCACCACAGTTACATAAACAAAAAAATACCCAAGTAAGTAGCTCAACCATTTTCTTCTACTTTCCCCTGAGATTTAAAGAAAAAAAAAAATAAGTCTCAAATCTCTCAATTGGCTGCAAGCTTGTCAAGAAAAAATCTTTTTAAATGTAAAATTGGAATATTAATTGTGATTGCTTGACTTAATGGATGCGTCTTATTGACTGAAATGGGGAAATGTCCACGATTGGGTGAGCACATTCAAATTGGGAACATTATATATGAAAAAAGTTCAATCTTTTTTGTGCCCTAAATAGCGGATGCCCTAAAATTTCAGATCTAAACAATGAACAGCGAAGGATAAGAGAGAGAGAGAAAAAGCATATACCCAAGTAGCAATCGTCATCGTTGAAGTAGATTGACATTGAAGGTTGAACGAACATCGGACACCAGATCTTAAGCGTCGTCGTCGACTGCAGCGCCCGTAGCGGATGGTGAAGAAGTGCACTGCCTGATTGGAGAGCGATCAATGGAGTTTTTGGAATAACGCTGAAAGGGAGGAGAAAGAGAGAGAGAGAGAGAGAGAGAGAGAGAGAGAGAGAGAGAGAGAGAGAGAATGGGGTTTTTGGGGAAGAATGGTTTTTGAATTAACGATGAAAGGAAAGAGAGAGAATGAAGAAGAAGATCAGTGGCCGGAATACAAAACGTTTAGCGTATCCAGTACGCTAGGTAGGGGAGAGTTTTCGGAATGTTCCAATTTTGAGCGGGAAAATGAAATTCCTTATTCACTTCAGCCATTATATAGTTATAGATACAAACATTTGTCCTCATGGACAAGAGGAGGTGAAAAATCACCATTGTAACCCACATCCTATCACACAACTCACTAAAACATTTCAAGTCTTATTCTCAGTTATTAAGCATCCAGAGATCTTACTCTCACACCCGAGGGCCTGAGATGCATTAAACTCCAGATTGATCTATAACAGTGATTCTTGTATTTATTGTGTTATATGTACAATCATCACATACAAGCCAGATATCATAATTCAGCGAGATCCCGAAAGTCGTGGCGTAATCAGTTTTCATTTTCATTTTTTCAAGTTCATGTTTCTTTTTAAGAATTTATGAAAATTATTTTCCTTATAAAATTCTAAATTTTATTAATGACACATACACAAAAATAAAAACTTTTAGCGGCATAATAAAAAAATGTCGAAAAATCTATTTCTAGCACATATTTTGGCAGTTTTATAAGTGTAGAAAAAATAGGTGTCGCCAATCTTATGACATTTTTAAAGTGTCGCAAAAATTTCAGTACTTTTTAAAGGTGTCGTATTTTAAATATAAATTAAAATGCCTTTATCCAAATTTGAACCCGTGACCATTACATATGAATCACATTTTTTACCATTAGGCTAAATTATTATATGATATAATATTTGATCATAAGTATTTATTATAATCTATAAGCTTATATTAATGCAAAATTTTTATGGTTATAGTGATATAAATCTAATATAATTAAAAAAATAACGTCAAGTTAGAAGAAATTCATGATCAATTTTCGAAATTAAAAAAAAAATATATCAAAATAAATCGCTTCTTATTAGCGGCACACTTTACAAAAAAGTGTCGAAAATTTGCGGTACTTACTAGAAAGTGTCTAAAATTTGCGACACTTATCAAAAGAGCTAGAAATTTAGCGACACTCGTTAAAAAGTGTCATGAATTAGTGACACTTATCAAGAAGTGCCAAAATTTTTGCTAGATTTATTAATAAGTATCAAAAATTTAGCGGCACTTAATAAAAAGCGCCGAAACTTTAGCACCACTTAATAAAATTTGCAGAAAATTATGATATTTACTAAAATGCCAAAAATTAGCGGCGATTATTAAAAAGTAGGGATGATCAAAACCGATTTTGGGCACGGTTCCGGTTCGGAAAATGTATGACCCTTAACCTGCCCGGATTGCTCACGGTTCCGGTTAATCCGGTTCCGGTTTTCTCCCTGGTTCGTCCGGTTTCAGGCTTTTTCGGGTCCGGTTCCAGTCCGGTTCAATTGAAAAACAATAAATTTTTGTCCGATTTCGGGCTTTTTTCAGTCCGGTTCACCATTTTGGTGACCCTTAACCGGTCCGGCTCCAAACCGGTTTCGATTACCCCGATTCCGGTTTTTGTGACGGTTCATGGTGGTTCCGGGCTTTTCCGATCCGGTTCCGATCCGGTTTTTCGGTTTCGGTCCGGTTCCGATCCGATTTGGCCATCCCTATTAAAAAGTACCGCAAACTAGCGGCATTGTTTTCAAAAGAGTCGCAAATTTACGACACTTATAGAAAGTGTCGGTAAATAAGTGATAGAAAAAGCAATTTTTTCATCAATTACCTAACGAAATTCTAGTCTAAACTTCAAATTGATATGAAAATAAAAGTTTGGGCAATAAAGTGAGAAAAATAAAATCTCAGGCCCCAAGTAATACACCATGCAAACCATAGGGCAATAAAATGAGATTAAATCAAGAAAATATTAAAAATAAGTTTATATCCCAAAAAAAAATAGCAAAAAGCTTTATCATAATGGAAAAATAGTTTTTTGCTTGTTGACTTATTAATGATGTGACATGAAAATCAACCAAAAAAAAAAAAAATGCTCCTGCCATTATAAATGATTTTAGATGGATGCCCTCTAGTGGACGATTTGATATTAGAATAAGAACTAGTGAGTAACCCGTCGGTCTTCGACGGGAATCATAAAATACTAAGATAAAAGTTAAATGTAAATACAATTCAAAAAATTAATGAGATAATTTTATGTAATATATTACAACTTGTCAAAAACTTCTTTAAACATAACATTTGTAGTCGTGTCATCTGAGGATATCATGACTATTACATATAAGCATTTTAAGTCATTTCCTTGTAGTTACTCTAGAAAAATCAACATATAATTGTCCATGACTAAATACTGGACTTGGAAGAAAAAGGCCAACATGAGCAAGCGACTAACCCTGACTTTTATTTATCGTCATTGCAAAAGAAACGGTCAGTGAAAATTCTCCGTTGAAACCTAACCGAGAATTTTGTTGTATCAGAAGGTGACATAATCATCACCGGTATCAACACCTTCTTACCAACATTCTTTCCGGATAATATTACCGCCTCGACAACGTGCTTACGTATATATATATATATATATATATATATATATATATATATATATATATATATATTAAAATAACAGTATGTTTTATGCCAAATAATTAAATAATTAATTGTATAAATGTATAATTATATACTAACAAAATTGATTTGCCTACCTAGATATGTAACGATCAATCTTGTACCGTTACACAATTCTAAAGCTTGATCTATATTTTGTAACAACATGACGATACATCCAATCTTTAGCTTCAAATGGATGATTGTGATTGGTGGATGATGTAAAGATTGGCCAATGATATTGTGCCACTTGAAGTTTTCTAGGAGCTTGAAAAACTTTTGCTATTATATATAGTAGATTGTTAATTTTGTATATATTAATTTTAAAAATTTTTGAATTAAATAAATAAAATGAAAAGATAAAATATGCACAATAAATAAATCGTGAATATAAAGCAAAGTTTTATTAAATTTCATTTTTACTTACAAACTTGCCTATTTTTACTCATGTTAAATTAACTTTGATTATATTTATATTTTAATATATTCTTATATTTTTATATTATTTTAAAAGTTACTAATTGAATTTCAAATGGATGATTGTGGATGATGGAAAAATTGGCCAATGATATTGTTTCACTTGGAGTTTTCTAGAAGCTTGAAAAACTTTTGCTATTATATATAGTAGATTGTTAATTTTGTATATATTAATTTTCAAAATTTTAGAATTAAATAAAGAAAATGAAAAGATAAAATATGCACAATAAATAAATCGTGAATATAAATCAAAATTTTATTAAATTTCATTTTTACTTACAAACTTGCCTATTTTTACTCATGTTCAATTAACTTTGATTATATTTATATTTTAATATATCCTTATATTTTTATATTATTTTAAAAGTTACTAATTGAATTTCAAATGGATGATTGTGATTGATGGATGATGGAAAGATTGGCCAATGATATTGTTCCACTTGGAGTTTTTTAGGAGCTTGAAAAACTTTTGCTATTATATAGTATAGTAGATTGTTAATTTTGTATATATTAATTTTAAAAATTTTAGAATTAAATAAAGAAAATGAAAAGATAAAATATGCACAATAAATAAATCGTGAATATAAATCAAAATTTAATTAAATTTTATTTTTACTTACAAACTTGCCTATTTTTACTCATGTTAAATTAACTTTGATTATATTTATATTTTAATATAGTCTTATATTTTTATATTATTTTAAAAGATACTAATTGAATTTCAAATAGATGATTGTGATTAGTGGATGATGGAAAGATTGGCCAATGATATTGTGTCACTTGGAGTTTTCTAAGAGCTTGAAATTTTTTTGCTATTATATATAGTAGATTGTTAATTTTGTATATATTAATTTTCAAAATTTTAGAATTAATAAAGAAAATGAAAAGATAAAATAAAATATGCACAATAAATAAATCGTGAATATAAATCAAAATTTTATTAAATTTCATTTTTACTTACAAACTTGCCTATTTTTACTCATGTTAAATTAACATTGATTATATTTATATTTTAATATATTCTTATATTTTTATATTATTTTAAAAGATACTAATTGAATTTCAAATAGATGATTGTGATTAGTGGATGATGGAAAGATTGGCCAATGATATTGTGTCACTTGGAGTTTTCTAAGAGCTTGAAATTTTTTTGCTATTATATATAGTAGATTGTTAATTTTGTATATATTAATTTTCAAAATTTTAGAATTAATAAAGAAAATGAAAAGATAAAATATGCACAATAAATAAATCGTGAATATAAATCAAAATTTTATTAAATTTCATTTTTACTTACAAACTTGCCTATTTTTACTCATGTTAAATTAACATTGATTATATTTATATTTTAATATATTCTTATATTTTTATATTATTTTAAAAGTTACTAATTGAATTTCAAATGAATGATTGTGATATGTGGATGATTAAAAGATTGGCCAATGATATTGTGCCACTTGGAGTTTTCTTGGAGCTTGAAATTTTTTTGCTATTATATATAGTAGATATTTGAATTTCAATTTAATCTACCATTATTCATGGCTTATTCGATGTTAGTTAGAATAAGAATATTTCAGTTTCAATTTACCATCTGAACGGAATATAATTTCCCCCTGATTAAATATCCCTAAAGATAAGGAAAGCAATTATCCTAATCCAATAGGGATTTATTTTCACTCAAGAAGTCTTATTTGGAGCAGACTCCTAGCTGGCGAAGGAACCTAAATCAGATGAAGATTCACTCTCCTAATTCAAGTCAACTACGGAACTCCTATTCTTGGAGGACTCATCACTTGGAAACTATAAATAAGGGTCACCTCCCTCACACAAAAGGTACATTCAAACACCCTCTCAATACTATAATACGCCTTCCCTCCCGGTTTACATCATCTCCATATACAGATGCTTATTCTCACGCCGGAGGGTTTGCGCGGGGGTAACTCCCCGCGCCCTAACGGTGTTTGTTTTGCAGATTCGTTCGTTGTTCGTCCAGGAATCCAACGCTGCGTTCCCGACTGATTAGGTACCCCCGGTACCGCTCATTTTTTGCTGCATCAGTTTGGTTCCATTGCCGGGAACGAAGAGGAAGACATGCGAACGACGGACGGATGAATTTTAAAGCTAATGATAGCAAGAGAGAGAAAGCTACGTTGATCTCCCTTTCTCTCTCTTTCTTTCTCTCTCTCTCTCTCTCTCTCTCACACACACTAACACATATCTGTAATTATCATATAGAATGCATTCCAATTCCAAGTCTAAATTTATTTTCAGTCAAAATTGATTCATGACAGGCCATCTCGAATTCGAAATAAATTATTGCGGAAACCAGATGGACCAATCCCCCCCACGACCAATTTTTGCCGGTGGATATGGTGCTGGTCATGGATGGTGCTATTGCAGCTCATCAGTCCCTGAAACTACTCTTTCTGAGACTTCTTCGATTCCAGTAAAGAAGGGATCGTGTCTGAAATCCAGCCAACAGGATCTATACACCTTGGGAACTATCTGGGAGGTCACAAAAATTGGGTTCATAAATCTCCAATCCCCAATCCAAATCCAAATCCGAGAGACATGTCCCACTACCGCAACGCGAACGGCAACGCCTCATCAATCCAACCACTAGGCGCGGCCGTGATTCCAGTAGTGAACAAGCTCCAAGACATACTATCGACTGTCGGAGAGTTGTCGGAGATTGGATTGCCTCAGGTGGCTGTTGTAGGCAGCCAAAGCAGCGGAAAATCCAGCATCTTAGAAGCCTTGGTCGGTCGTGACTTCTTGCCCAGAGCTCCAGCAGCAGATTCACTATGAAATTCGTGCAGTAAGGACACAATGCTCCGTAATACAAAGTCAACTTCGCCTTCTGATCCCCATTCGCCGCTATCGGAACATGGCTGGCCGACGACAAGCCAATAACGAGAAGAAGAACTATTCCGGCCAGATTCAATCGACTTCTGCTTTCCATGATTGATTTCGAATTTTCGATCAGGATTTCTTCAACGGTTAACCCCGAGTCCGGGAATAATTTGCTTGATTGTTTCGGTTGATCTTTGAATGAAAGACCAGCCATCTGATATTGAATCGCAAAACCATACCATGATACTGTCCTATATAAGGCAATCAAGTTGTTTGATATTAGCTATAACACCTGCAAATTCAGATGTGGCAAATTCAGATAGCAGGAATTGCTGATCTTGATGGTAATCGAACAATTGGTGTAATTGCAAAGTTGGATATCATGGATAGAGCCAACAGATGAATATCAATGTTTTTCTCATGGAAAAACATATCAATGACGTTACAGAATGCCTATGGCCTTGTTGATTGTTGTTACTCAGGATGTCAAGCTCAATATTAAGGATGCACTTGCCTCAGAGGAGTCATTCTTCCGCAATCATCCAGTATATAACAATATTTCTGATCGCTGCGGCATCCCTCAATTGGCCAAGAAGTTGAATCAAGTACAATGCAATGACAACCCAGGTGCACTCGTTCCAACTCCTAGTCAATATTTGCATTTTTCTGGGCACACATTATTATTCATAGTATATTAATATGCCTATGGAAAATGCTTACATATCATCATGCTGAACCTGGGACTGCTTAAAACCAAGGCAATCCCATACCTCAAAAAGAAATAAAAAAAATCAAATAAATTGTAGGAGTGAAAATATAATCGTATCTCAATTGCAGTTGAATTAGATATTACGTCAAGATCCATCCACAGGACTGGGCATACTATTATATCTGTTCTGCTGAATGTGAATATATTATCCTGGCCAATCATTATATTTCTTCTAATCTTACAAAGATTATTTTTGAATTAGGGCCACTGTTGTTTATTTGAGACCTCATGATCCATTCAGTCCTCTCGCTACTCCCTCGGTATGAAGGGAAATCTGTTGTGGAGCTAGGAGCTGGCATCTGCCGTTTTACTGGGAAATTAGCTCAAGAGGCGGATCTGCAAATTTTAGCGGAATCAGTTGACTTGATTTTCTCAAACTGGTTGCTCATGTATCTTTCTCATGACGAGGAAACAATCCGTGGCTCAAGGCAACAAATCAAACAAAACCTTGGACTGGAAAGAGTTAGAGTAAGCCTCTACCTAGGGGAGCAGGTGGAATCACTGTCTACGGATTTCGTGGGTGAAGAAGGATGCAAGATTATGTTCTTTCCAGCAGCTTGATTAACACGTCGTGCTTGAAACTATATAACCATAAAAACATGGAATTATTGAAATATTTTCTTGAGCAACTTTCTACGGTTTCTCTCCGTAGATTTCATCATAGGAGATCTTTCTTGAGACTAAAGCTAAAGGGTTGAGATCCCGATAGAGCAGCAGCCTGCATAATTGTTTTGGAATCACCTTTGTGTATATTTAATATTTCTACAAAGAAGGAATTTTAGAGAAAATGATTAGCATATTACGCGCATACAAGCAACCTAGCCAGCTCGTCAAAGCAATTGAGCAACACGGTAAAGACAGTTCTGAGTCAGATCTCTGATGATACCGTAGACATTCATGAAGATGACAACAATGACTCGGTTCCGTCCGTCCCAGATTTAGCCCCTCATCTCGTCAGCGGCCATACCCTGACTTGAGACAAGGAGAGCTGCAGGACGTAGACGGGCTAGTTCAGATGGAGATGCCAGACGTTCGTGATACGCTTCTCTGTCCGTCCTGCATTTAGCCCTCATCTCGTCAGCGGCCAGAACTCGGGGGCCGATCCTGACTTGAGACAAGGAGATCTGCAGGATGTAGACGAACTAGCAAGACATCCCATATACGGGGTTGAGCTCGACGCCAACAAAGCAAGACATCCCATATACGGGGTTGAGCTCGACGCCAACAAAGCAAGACATCCCATATACGGGGTTGAGCTCGACCACAACGAGCAAGATCATCTCACTTACGGGATTGAGCTCAAATTCTACCTCGTCCCCCTAACGGGATCGAGCACACCATCTACGACCTATGAGCGAGTCATCTTCCTCGTCATAGAGAGATATGACAAAGAAGTGCGCCCAACGCCTTTACGGCTAACGCGGCAACACCATCTACGACCTATGAGCGAGTCATCTTCCTCGTCATAGAGAGATATGACAAAGAAGTGCGCCCAACGCCTTTACGGCTAACGCGGCAACACCATCTACGACCTATGAGCGAGTCATCTTCCTCGTCATAGAGAGATATGACAAAGAAGTGCGCCCAACGTCTTTACGGCTAACGCGGCAACACCATCTACGACCTATGAGCGAGTCATCTTCCTCGTCATAGAGAGATGACAAAGAAGTAAGCCCAACGCCTAAACGGCTAACGCGGCAAAACATGTGAGACCCATGTACGAGTCAGCTTCCTCAGCATAGGTAGATAAGAAGACAAATACAATCATCATGTCGAGGAACATCCCTCGGCCCAATAACCAAACGGAAGATATTACCAAAGGATAAAATACGAGATGATCTTCCTCGGCTTCCTAAAGTTCGTGTCGGCATTCAAGCAAAGCAGTTTATACTAAAGCAATAAATGAAGACAAGGAAGTCCTTCAGGTCAAGAACCGAGATGGTGACTTGTTGGGTTGAGCTTGCTCCTCGACATTAGTCTCCTCGGCCTGCGCCACGGCATCAGTCTCATCGTCTTCAGCCATGCGAGGAACCGAGATGGTGACTTGTTGGGTTGAGCTTGCTCCTCGACATTAGTCTCCTCGGCCTGCGCCACGGCATCAGCCTCATCGTCTTCAGCCATGCGAGGAACCGAGATGGTGACTTGTTGGGTTGAGCTTCCTCCTCGACATTAGTCTCCTCGGCCGGCACCCCAGCATCCACCTCATCATTTCATTCTTGAACCAGCGGACAAATGAAGCGACACTTGTCACTTGCGCCTGTTCGTATTCTTATAAACTGAAGTTCGAGGTTCGAGGTTCGAGGTTCGAGGTACGAGGTTCGAGGTACGAGGTTCGAGGTTCGAGGTTCGAGGTACGAGGTTCGAGGTACGAGATACGAGGTTCGAGGTACGAGGTACGAGGCACGATTCCACTATTTCTTCCCCGGCTCATCATGCTCCGAGAGGTCATGAATGACGAGGAGAGAAAAGTTCTCACCTCGGCATATCATCATATGACGAGGAGACAAAATCATGCGTCTCGGCATTTCATCCTACCGGCAGATCATCAAATGACGAGGAGGCAGAATCATGCATCTCGGCTTGTCTTCCAATGCCGAGATAAGGAATTTACGCTCCTCGGCCATCCGGCAAACATATTCAACAATCTTAGTCAAACAATGACTCCTTAACAGATATCGTCTTCCGTCCGTGCTAGGTATCTCATCCTCAAGGCGAATCCGACGCCAACAACTGAAGCAACGTTCCCACGTGCGCCTATTCGTATTTCTCGGGGGCCGAAGTAGAGCTCACTTCCTCCTCGTCATCGACATGGCCGAGCTAGGAAGTCGGGGGCCACTGAACGGAATATAATTTCCCCCTGATTAAATATCCCTAAAGATAAGGAAAGCAATTATCCTAATTCAATAGGGATTTATTTTCACTCAAGAAGTCTTATTTGGAGCAGACTCCTAGCTGGCGAAGGAACCTAAATCAGATGAAGATTCACTCTCCTAATTCAAGTCAACTACGGAACTCCTATTCTTGGAGGACTCATCACTTGGAAACTATAAATAAGGGTCACCTCCCTCACACAAAAGGTACATTCAAACACCCTCTCAATACTATAATACGCCTTCCCTCCCGGTTTACATCATCTCCATATACAGATGCTTATTCTCACGCCGGAGGGTTTGCGCGGGGGTAACTCCCCGCGCCCTAACGGTGTTTGTTTTGCAGATTCGTTCGTTGTTCGTCCAGGAATCCAACGCTGCGTTCCCGACTGATTAGGTACCCCCGGTACCGCTCATTTTTTGCTGCATCACCATCCATCGATTTTCTGGGGAATTTTGATGTCTACAAGAATACGGAGTACTTCGGTTTCAATCCATCATCAAAGAACTTCCATGGATGCCCAAACCATTTCGTGGAATAATTATATTCCACCTCAAGATTATTAGGCACAAATTCTTGACAACTACTCCCTCCGTTCCACGAGAATACAAACTTATTTCCTTTTTGGTCCATCCCACGTGAATACAAACTGCCTAAAATGGAAATAAATTTATTATTTTATATTCACCCTACCCTACCCCACCCACTTGTTCTCTCTCTTTATTTTCTACCACACAATTTATTCAACCAACTTCACTCATTCTCTCTCTTCATTTCCTACCACACATTTTCATTCTCTTAATAATACTCCCTCCGTCCCACGTTAGTTGAGACTAACTTTTTGGGCACACCAATTAAGGAAAAGTAAGTGAGAGAAAAAGTGAAAGAAAATGTTGTGAGTATGAAGAATTAAATAGGAGAGAGAATGAGTGGGAGGAATAGTTAGGAGAGAGAATGTTGTGAGTGTAAAAGTGAAATAGGAGAGAGAATGAGTGGGGTAAATAGTGAAGATTCCTTTGCCATTTTGGGCAGTCTCAACTAACGTGGGACGGCCCAAAAAGGAAAGAAGTCTCAACTAACATGGGACGGAGGGAGTACTTCTTAATTATTGTGCCCAAAAAATTGGTTTGTAATCACATGGAACTGGGACTGAGGGAGTATATGTTACCTAGTCGTCATTAACACCACCACTCAACTACAATTGAAATGTATAATTATAATTATTCCTCTTTTATTTTATTGGCTCATATTTTAAATCAAATGCTGGTCCATATTATCCCTTCCGTCCTAAAATAATAATCTATTTTTTGTTGAATAATTTAATTAAACTTTAACAAAAAAATTAGAAATAAAATAAATGAGATTCTAAAAAATATTATTGATTGCATTTTTAATATTGTAGCAAAAACGAATTTTAAAATTTCATGGGAATAAAAGTTCAATCAAACTGAGTGAAAAAAATAGGACTACACATCATTATTATCTCTTTAATTTTATTAGATTATTCACTTCAATCAAATGCTACATTAATATATCTTCTCAAAGTCTTGAATGATTACAACAACTAAACACGTATTAATTTCTTTAGATTAATCTATCAATATATAAAAACAAGGTTTTGGTAATTAAAGGGGCTTTGAGGAACATTTTCGACTTTTCACATCTATGGCAAAATTGCAATTAAAAAGGGCATAAGGCATTGGCCATGGCCGGCCTTGGCCTGCCTTGGCCTTGGCCGTGGCTCGGCCTTGGCCGGCCTTGGCCTTGGCCGTGGCATGAAGGGATTAATCCCACATTGGTTTGAAACCAAAAAAAAAAATTTCCTACCCTATATATTGCTTGGCTCAGCCATGGCTTGGCATATGATTTCGGCCGGCCGTGGCCCTTGACCATGGCCTTGGCCCATGCTTTCCCTTGGCCTTGGCCCATTATTGCCCTTGGCCTCGAAGTGGATCCCTTGGCCGGCCTTGCCCTTGGCTTTGGCATGAAGGATTTTATCCCACATTTGTTTGAAACCAAAACAAAAAATTCTCCTACCATATATATTGCTTGGCTCGGCCATGGCTTGGCAATAAGATTTCGGCCGGCCCTTGCCCATGGCCTTGGCACATGCTTGCCCTTGGCCTCGAATTGGATCGGGGCTCGGTTTGGGTTAGTTTGGGTCGGATTCGGGTATGGAACATAAGTATTCGGGTCGGATCCGGATAAAACAATTTATAAGTAAAAAAATTTCTTTGTAAATACACAATAAAATTTTTTTTGTTTTAATTTATAAATCATAATAAAAATAAAAAAATAATTAATAAATTTATATTTTTGGTGGAAAAAATATAATTTATAAATCATAACAAAAATAATTAATAAATTTATATTTTAGTAAATATATATTTTTAGTGAAAAAGTTTTAAGTCATAATAAATTTTTTTTTGTTATAATTATAAAATTGTTTAATTATATGGTATTCATAATGGTGAAACAATAATAAATTTTATAATTGCATAGAGATATCTATATATATTTTTTTTAAATTATGGTCAAAGTTTAATTAAGCTAACCATAAAAAATCAAAGGTTTCGGGGGGACGGAGGGAGTAATAAAAGGCTTGCATACTTGAGCATGCTAATTATCACAAGATACTTGGGGTATCCAAGTTGCCTATACTCAATCTTCCCACATTGAATAAAAACTAAACTAAAATGTTATCCCTTTTCTATATAATGCTCAAGTTGGCCAAGGTTTAGTCATTTCGGCCGGCCGTCTCCCTTGCCCATGGCCTTGGCCCATGCCCTCGCCCTTGGTCTCGGATCGGGCATTGGGTCGGGTCTCGGATCAACTAATGAACGGTATAAACCGAGCTACGAACATGGGCTTGCCCGAACCTGGGCCCAACTATATTGGGCCAGGGATATTATATATTCATCAAGTGTTAGGGCCGAGCATTATCTTCCTCGTATGCCGAGGAACATTTACCTTGGCCTTATGTCGACATTCTTGGGCCGGCCTGTCCCAATTACCGAGGAGAGAAAAGTCCTTTGCTCGTCATGTCACCAATTACCGAGGAAACAAAAGTATTCTCCCCGGCATATTTTCATGTCGGCCATTTACCAAATGATGAGGAAACAAAGTCATTTTCCTCGGCTAATTTGCCCAAGGCCGAGGAAAATCATTTGTCTTCCTCGGCGTTCCGGCTAGCAGTTACAATCCTTATTCAACAAGGATTATACAGTTGTAACCCAATCAGGATTACAATTACCAATATCAATTCAAGTCAAACAAGGATTTCTTAACAGATATGATCCTCTTAAGATTATATCTTATCTCTCTACAAGTTCACTCCAACATGGATTCTATCAATCCATTCTTATAAATACAAGCCCCATGGCTCATTATTTGGTACGTGACTTTTTACATTGGAGAAACTCTGTCAATTTGATTTCTCTCACACAAACCGTGAACTTACTCTCACGCCGGAGGGCCTTTAGCCGGATCCGCCCCGGCTTAGTTTACGTTTTCTCTCTTATTTTCAGGCCTTGCAATCGCCGGAGCATTCATCGCTTGGATTTGGGCTGATTTGACGATTTTGGCATCATCAATTGGTTCCATTGCCGGGAAATCGATTCAAACACCCATTGTTTGGCCTGGAAGACGCTCGCCTGAAGCCAATTTTCTTGCCGGAATTGTTCTTTCTTGGAACGGAATTTCGGGATCGCCGGGTTTGTTCTTGAAAACCGCCTGAATCTGCATAATTTGACCGGAAAATACCCAGATTCCGTTGAAGGCATTTTTGGCGTTAAAATTCCGCCTCAGTTTGGCTTGAATTCGTTTTGTTTCGAAAGAATTACAATCGGCAGTTTGTTTGTGGTCAAAATTTGCCCTAATTTTGACCTCAAAATTGGTTCTATTGAAATTGTGATTTTTGAGATATTTGCTGTTAATAACCTGCTGTTGATTCATAATGGACGGACAATTCACAAGTGTTACAGCTGAGGATCCCACCCAAGTAAATGGGGGGAACACGGAGCCGAGGAGCCGCCTCCTCCTCCTCCTCTACCTCAAGCCGATGCCATTCCTCCCCTTGCCATGACTCTTCGTTCCGGGGGTCGTGCAAATGCCGAGGAGAGGGCAATGACCTTCCTCGTCCTACTCGTACTCGTGGGAAGCAAGCGGGAAAGAAGAAAACAAAGAATGCCGACGCCGGTCAAGCGGGAGGATCTCAACCCGTTGACCGACGCTCTTTGTTACACAAACAAATGGAGACTTTGCAAAGGATGTATGAGACACAAGTTGCTCTGTTGCAAATGGACCCCGAGATCATTCCATGGCTCCCTTCATTGTACCATCAATGGGCCCACCTTTGAGAAAGGAACAGGGGAGAGCATCGGGATCCTCCACGAAGGCTGGCGAGCTACCCTTTGCCCGGCTCCCGGGGATTCTCCTCATCCTCGGCATAACGGTAAGCATAAGGAGCTGTGGTCGACACGAGAAGCCAAATAACTCCTAGGGAAGAGGAAGTGAACTCCAAGGACCTAAGAACAAGACTCGGCTTGAATAGGCGCCTATCACTGCTCGCCTCATCATGACACCTAGGCGTCCCGCGTCTCCTCGAGCTCGTCGGCCAGATTCTCCTCGTCCTCGTCATTGATTCTCATCGTCCTCGTCGACCGGACTCTCCTCGTCCTCGGCATCGGGAATTTGCTAGGCCAAGGACCCCGAGCCCTACGAGGATGATACTTGGCGCACAAGACACGGAACCAAGACGTGATAGGGCCCCCTCCAAACGTGATGGCCACCGACATGAAGAAAAGCATAGTAGGGTGAATGATCGCCCCAAAGAAAGGTCGATCGAAGCTCCCAACGAAGCACTCGCTCAAGCGGTGAGAAGGAAATAGAAACAAAGCAATGGGAGGCTGCTGAAGCAAAGGCCGGATGATATGGAGAGGGAAAGAAATATAATGACGATGATTATGATTGGGCCACCCGTCCGTTTTCCTTGAGGATAAGCTGCGGCACCTCCCCATCCTAACCTCAAGCTCCCAAATTTCGAGAAATATAACGGAACCACCGACGCCAAGGACCATGTGCAAAGTTTTGAACAAACCATGAATCTCCTCACCATTGCCGATGACTTGCTCTGCAAAGCTTTCGCGAGCACCTTTTCCGAACTGACTTTGACTGGTTCCGTGAGCTTAAGAAAGGTTGCATCGATTCTTTGGAGGGGCATGAGGAGAATGTTCTTAGATCACTTTGCCACGGTGGGAAGAGGAAGATGAGATTAACCGACTTGGCCAACATTGAGCAAGGGAAGGGAGAGACCACCCTTAGCTACTACAATAGGTTAGAAAGATGGCGAGACCAAGTCGAAGAAAGCCTTGCGATAGGGAGGTCATAGTTTGCTTCAACTACGGGTTAAAATCGGCCCCCTCATTTATGAACTCTCGGCCCGGGGAACCCGGCTCAAGGCCGAATTATACAAAGTGGCTTATGCCATTTCCATGGGCGAGGACAAGACAAAGAAAAGGGGTCGACAAGACGGAACTGAAGCAACTAACTCCCGACGAGAATGACAATGGGAACGGCAAGAAAGGAAAGAATAAAACCGGAAGCAGCGAGAAGCTAGAGTTCACCCCTCTTACAAAGCCCATCTCCGAAATCATGCGGATGGTGAACCTTCCTCCACCTCGTCCGCCGACCGATAACCCAAAGTATCCCGCAACAAGAACAAATACTGTGATTTTCACAAAGACAACGGGCACACCACTGATGGTTGCTGGGCCCTTAAGAAGATAATCCAACAATGGGTTGACGAGGGAAAATTAGACCGTTATGTCATGAAGAAAGATGGCAAACGAAAGCGGAAGCAAGAGGAGAGTGAAGATGACTCCAAGAGTGAGGATGAAGATCGAAGGCCTCCTAGGGCTAAACTACATGTGATCCGCGAAGAGGTGACCTCCACCAGAAAGCTAAGGGATCAGATCCACGAGCTAAGCAAAGTATACCATGTCCCTGCTTGGATCCATAAAGCAGAAGAAGTCATTAGTTTTTCTCCGAATGAGTTGGCGGGAAGTCGAGCAGCTCGTGAGCACCCATTGGTCATCAAGGGCCGAATTGACAATGTTGAATATGAAAGACTTCTTGTTGATACGGGGGCCTCCCGTGACATCCTATACTATTCAGCCTTCCAACAAATGGGGTTGAAAGACACAGCGCTAGAACCATATCATGGAAGGCTTGAAGGATTCACCAACCATAAGGTTGGAGCAAAGGGAACCGTAGAATTAGAACTCGAAGTCGGCGATCATCCCTTCCGAGCCACAGCTACTGTCACTTTCATAGTCATGGATTTGACTAGTGACTATCATGCGATTATTGGCATTCCAAGTCAAGCCAAACTTGGGATGGTAGCCTCCCTTCCTCACCAACGAGTTAAATTTCCCACTCGTGCTGGCATTGGATGCGTGAGGGCAACCCCCAAAGATTTCTTGGAACATGTTGTCAAGTGCCGGAAAAAGTCAAAAAGCGTGGAGATAGATACGCCCGAGGAGAACATCAAGATCACCAAATCTCAGAAAACCACGGAAACTAGCTCTAGAATGAACTATATCCGTGAAATATGGGAAAGTGAGGAAGAGGAACCTATGGTCCTAGAAATTGTGGATGACCAAGGCATAACTCTACCCACTCTGGAAGAAGAGCCTATGGTCCTAGAAACTGCGGATGACCAAGGCCTAGTTCTACCCATCTCCGAGGAAGACCCCATTCTCGTCAATGACCAGAACTCGGGGGCCAACCATCACTCGGGGATGAACGATCTTCCAGACATCGATAAACTTATGGAGGAAGAAGGCCTCAATGTAAACGACAATGAAGGGAGGAGAATCAGAGAGATCATCATCGAATCCCTGGAATTTCGAGATGGACCAGAAATGAAGCACGTAGATGAGCTAGAAGAGGTAGTCATTAATCCCGACTATCACGAACGAGAAAATCAAGCTAGGAGGCCAGCTATCACGGGAAGAGAAAGAAAGAATCATATCCCTCTTGAAAAACAGGTCTCGACGTCTTTGCTTGGAGAGTCGAAGACATGAGGGGAATCAATGAAGAAGTAGCCCTCCACCGCTTAGAAGTTGATCCTTTAGCGAAGACCATTTCTCGAGACGAGGAGAAATTTTGCAAGAGACAAGGAGGAAGCTATAAAAGAAGAGGTGCGAAATTACTCGGCGCCGGAATAATTCGCGAAGTTAAATACCCGTTTGGTTGGCTAATGTCGTTATGGTGAAGAAGCAAAATGGGAAATGGCGTATGTGCATAGACTTCAACGATCTAAACAAAGCCTGCCCCAAGGACGGCTATCCTCTCCCCAGAATCGACAAGTTAGTGGACTCCATTTACGGACACCAAACTCTCGGCTTCTTAGATGCCTACTCGAGGCTATCATCGAGATAAAAATGGCGAAAGAAGACATCGAGAAGGCGCCTTTCAAACACACGTGGGGAATTTACGCTACATCATGATGCCTTTTGGGCTCAAGAATCTTGGTGCCACTTACCAACGGATGGTAAATCAAGTTTTTGCAAGTCGAGATAGGTAGAAACATGGAGGCTTATATTGATGACATGGTCATAAAGACCAAGGAAGGCGGCCACGTTCACGACCTAGAAGAGACCATTCACAACCTCCGAGCCAACAACATGAAGGCGAATCCAAGCAAGTGCGTGTTCGGAGTTGCTGCGAGGAAATTCTGGGCTTCATGGTTTCCCAAAGGGGGATTGAAGCAAACCCGAAAAGATCAAGGCGCTCATTGACATGAAGGAACCTACCACCATCAAGGAGGTCCAAAGACTTAATGGAAGAATTGCGGCCCTTGGAAGATTCATCGCCAAGTCCGCCGAAAAGTCCTTGCCTTTCTTCAAGGTATTAAAGGGTACCAAGAGCTTCTCTGGACTCCTGAATGCTCGGAAGCGTTCCTCCGCTTGAAGGAGTACTTGGGTTCCCCTCCCTTGCTTAGCGATCCGACTACCGGTGAGATGCTATATGTCTTCCTAGGTGCCAGCTGATCATCGCCGTCGCATTTGTCTTGGTTCGAAAGGATGAAGGAATTCGAAGCCCGTCTACTATATCTCAAAGGCCTGTCCGATGTGGAAACGAGATATTTCAATGTGGAGAAGATAGCATATGCCCTAGTCATTGCTTCAAGGAAGGCTGCGTGCATATTTTTACGCACACCCTATCACCGTCTACACCAATGAACCATTGAAGAAAATCCTTCACAAGTTGGACGGCTCAGGACGTCTCCTTAATTGGTCAATCGCTCTAACGGAGTTTGATATCACTTACCAACCAAGGAAGACCCTCCTAGCACAGCCTTTGGTTGACTTCATGGTCGAGACTGCCTTTATGGGTGAGCATCTCCCCACCTCCGGAAGCAAAATGCGCCGGAGGAAAAAGACTCTCCCATTGAACTCCCATCCAATTGTTGGATCCACGTATACGGACGGATCGGCTACCAAGGAAATAAGCGGAGCGGGAGTAGTACTAGCAAGCCCAGAAGGAGAATATACTATACAAGATGCCATCCGCTTCAGGTTTCCTGCCTCTAACAACCAAGCTGAATACGAGGCTCTCATATTTGGCATTGAGTTGGCCTCCTTCTATGGAGCAACTAAGGTGGCTGCTTTCTGTGATTCCCAACTTGTCGTCAAACAAGTGAAAGGAGAATATAACACTCAAGACGTCACCCTTGCCAAATATAGAGACCTGGTCCTAGATATGACGAAGAAAATGGAATTTTTCGAGCTCAAGCGAGATAGGAAGGGAAGACAACCAAGTCGCGAGACGTTCTCTCCAAACTAGCCACCATGGACGTGTCTCCTTCGGAGACCAGCCCATATGTAGTTTATGCCGAGGAACCTGCGTATGAAAGATTACAAGTCATGCTTACGGACGAGGAAGAGAGATCTTTGGATCGATGACTACATCGAATACATTGAGAAGGCGACACTACCAGAAGATGATGCTCGAGCCAAGCTTATCAAGAAGAGGTCTCCAAGCTTCGTAGTGATGAACGGAGTCCTCTACCGAAGATCTTTCACGAAGCCCCTGCTAAGGTGTGTCTATCCCAAGGAAATTGAGAACCTCTGGCGAAGTACATGAAGGTGTTTGCGGCGGACACCGGGGCGGGAACCTTAGGCGACAAAATCATATCACTAGGTTACTGCGGCCAAACCTAAGGGAAGACGCGCACGCCTATGTTCGAAAAATGTGACAAATGCCAAAGGTTCTCGACATTCCAAGACTACTGCGGTCGAGCAAACACTCGTAATACCTACGTGGCCATTTGATATGTGGGGGATCGACCTCATTGGACCCTTCCCACCCGCCCGTGGTAATTGCAAGTACGTGATAGTAGGCTGTTGATTACTTCTCCAAGTGGATAGAAGCCAAGGCATTGGCCAAGATAACGGAAGAGAACGCGATCAACTTTGTCCATGACAACATACGGTGCAGATTTGGCCTTCCACATACAATTGTTTCGACCATGGACTCCAATTCTCCACGGCATTTACAAATGGTGGGGAGAGTCAAAGTACGCCATGCAAAATCTTCGGTTAGCGAGACCCGAGGCAACGGTCAGCGAAGGCGCCAACAAGCGGGTCCTAACCGCCCTTACCAAGAATCTTGAAGGACGCGAGGGTAGATGGTTGGACGAACTTCCCCTAGCTTTATGGGGCATTCGCACAACCACCGAGGGGCCAACCGGAAACCCCATTCGCACTAACCTTCGGTTACGAGGCTATGGCACCAGCGAGAGATGGCCATCCCTACGGTAAGGAACTCCCATTACGACGAGCAAGTCAACAAGGTCAATAGGCTCCTAGATCTAGACACGATAGATGAAAAACGACTAGGCTGCGCGAGATGAGGATGGTAAACTACAAGCAAAGGACCAAGGCATATCACGACAAGAGGGTCATCAAAAGAGTATTCCAAGTTGGCGATTGGGTACTTAGAAAGATCGAAGCTGCGGTCGGAAGACGAGTAACAGAACAAGCTCTCCCCAAATTGGGAAGGTCCCTATATCATCACTCAAGTCATCCGAGAAGGGACCTACAGATTGAGAACCAAGGAGGGGAAGGATCTCAAGCACCCATGGCATTCCGACAACCTTAGAAAATATTATCACTAGTCTAGTTTATTTTGCAATAGATTAGCTCTTTATTTTCTGTCTTTTATTTTCGGTCTTTTGTTTTCTTTTTGTCTTTTTAGTTGATAGGATTGCAGTTTGATGTAATCACATTTCAGTTCTACGAAAGCAGTTTCTTCCAACATGCAAAGCCACTATCAACTATTTATACCAACTCCGGAAGATGAGGATATTATCTCCCACTCTCTCAAACACAAAGTCAAGACCAAGGATCTTCCTTGGCCTGATGGCTTACCACAGTCAAGACCAAGGATCTTCCTTGGCCTGATGGCTTACCACAAAGCCAAGACGAGGGTCTTCCTTGGCACGATGGCTTACCAGCGGCCAAGACCAAGGGTCTTCCTTGGCACGATGGCTTACCAACGGCCAAGACCCGAGGGCCCTCCTTGGCCTGATGGCTTACCATACAGCCAAGACCAAGGGTCTTCCTTGGCCTGATGGCTTACCACAAAGCCAAGACCAAGGGTCTTCCTTGGCCTGATGGCTTACACAACAGCCAATACCAAGGGTCATCCTTGGCCTAATGGCTTACCATACATCCCACCAAGGGTCCACCTTGGTTCAGGATCACAAGTCATATTCAAAGCCAAGGAAAACTTCCTCGGCCCAAATGACGTACGAGCATAGTTAAAGCCAAGGAAACTTCCTCGGCCAAACCACTTGTTCAATAAATAAGCAATAAAGGACCTTCTTTGGATCCCACCTTCTCAAGTCCAGTGCCTCTGCCTAGCATGCAAGGATACGAGCAAGTTATTGAAATAACAAGAATCATAGCAAAGGATTTTTCATTGATATACAAATGAAATTACATATCCTATCATCTATTACAAAAAGCATAACAAGAAAAAGCTATTCTAAGATTGTTGAGCATCATCAAAAGGCTTTTCAAGCCAATCTTGAGTAATGGAGCCAGGAGGAGGAAGGTCCGTTTGATTGGTAAGAGCATCAGTTTCCTCGGCCCCTCTTCCTTCCTCGGTTTCCATGGCCTCAGGCTCTTCCTCGTCCTGGATGGCCTCCACTAAGTCTTTGATGTTGCCAGGGACTACAGGGGCTGGCCTCCACACTTCCCTGCATGCTTGAGCATCCTTGGCTGCTATCAATTCCAAGTTGCTTGCAGAGAAGGGGACTAAGTGATGGAGGGCCCTAACTTCCTCACTGTATTGGTCCCGGCATATCAGCATGGCTATTTTGTTGATGTCAAGGCCGGTGGAGGGATCAGCCAAAATGCTCCTGGCAAGATGAAGGTATCCATCTTCGAACATAGTAGCCGTTTGCTCGTCCACGGCGTCCTGGAAGGCCGAGCTAGCTACCACAGCATCCTTGAATGCCGGGCTCTCCTTGAAGCGCGCCACAGCCTCGTTTTCTTTGGCAGGAAGGGCAGCCTCCAGCCCTTGGTATTTGGCCTCAGCTTCCTCGGCCTTAGCCTGAAGCTCGGCCTTATCCGTAAGAGCTTTGGTCAGCTCCTCTCCTTTAAGCCGGAGAAGCTCGTCGGCCTTGCGGCCTTGGCCTTGCCTTCCTCGGCCCTCTTCACCTCAGCTTCCACCTTCGCCTTGGCTGCCTCAAGCTCGGCATCTTTGGCTTTAAGAAGTTTAACCAAGGAAGACTTCTCAGATTCGCTTTTGGCCAGGGCTGCCTTGGCCTCATTCATGCGTCTGGTCTTCTTCTTGGCCAAAACATTTTCATACGCCGTGACAGAAGCCAACTGAAAGAAAAGTTCAATATCATATTAAGTATGCATCTCTCAAAATCAATGATCAACGAGCAAGGAAAGGATATTCACCTCGGCAATTAAGAGCCCCTTGCGGCAAAGCAAGGTATCATCGCTGGGAGCCTCCTGGACAAGACCATCATAGGCATCCTCGTCCATAGATCTCTGAACTGGGGCTCTGCCCAATCGCACTAAGGGCCCCGTCCTAGCTTGTAGAGGAATTCCTTTGAGCCGAGGAACGTTGATGGCCATGCTTTTGGCCAGCTCGTCGGCCTGCTCAATAGTCTCAATGTTTTGGATGGTTAAAGGAGGAGGAGGAGCATCAATATGGGGAGCCTCAACGTGGGGAGCCCCACCAACATTAGCCTTCTTAGTTACAGGCTCCTCGGCACTCGAAGCTTGGGCTCTTTTGGAGCCAGATCTCCGAGCAACGAGGCGGCTTTCCTCAGCTCCCGCCTCCTCGGCACCAGTAGAAAGGTCAGCCATGTCACCAAGTATGGGTTCAACTTGATCCTCGGATGCTGCGTCCTCGGAATTAATCTCCTGATGCACTTTAAGGGGTAGGGGCTTATCACCTGGACACCGAGCACCAAGTTACGAGCATTGGCCTCGTCCTTCCTCTCCACCGCAGCGGACTTCTTGCTCGGCTTTCTCTTCGCCTGATCAGCTCCTGAGGACTTAGTCTCTCCATTGCAAGGGTGGCTTCTTCCTCGGTAGTCAAATCTGTAAAGACAAGGAAGAAATGGTCAAGTACGAGCAAGAAGATCCCAGGTCAAGTACGAGCAAAATAATATGCAAAAAAAAAAAAAAATTACAAGTGTAAGATAAAAGTTTACGTCCAACAATGTTAGGTGCTCCAATACATTGGTCGCGGGGACGCTCATCGTGGCACCTAATACAGTCCTCGTGAAATACGAAGCCTGGATGTACCGTCCAATCATTGAAGCGACGACCTCTTTTAACATTTACAAGGGGAGCTACCCCGTCCTCGTTCCCCGGCATCAATCCTGCCTGGATATAGAAATGATCCGAGGATTCAACTTGCTTCCAGTCCAGGACCCCTACCCTGGCAAACTCTTCTAGGCGTTTGATCAAAGCTTTGGTCCACTCATATTGTTGGACAGCGAAGGTAGATGTTGGGTCACCACAAGGAGACTGGAACTCCCAACCTTGGCGGCTCTCAACTCGGATGACATGATGATCCCAGCCTGGAACTTTACTAGACATGGGGAGGAGCAATTTTGGTTTCCTATTGGCACTCCTAATTACTACCAGCCATTGTTCCTTGATGACTTGGATAATGTAGAAATGACGGAAGGCTCCCATGGTCGGCTCATAGCCTAAACTACGGCAGAGGATGATGAAGCTAACCAGCACCCTAGTGCCATTGGCTCCTAGCATGGCTGGTACTGCCTTTACATCGTCCAAAAATTCGCAGATGAAGGGGTCCAGAGGAAGACGAAGCCCCTGTTGGAACTGTTTATAATAGAAGTGGACATAATCTTGGTTGTAGTAGAAGTTCGTCTCCTCCTTCTCCGTCTTCGGCTCAATCTTGCCCATATAAGTTAACTTGTACTCATCCCGGTTCACCTTGTACTTGGAGTACAATTTTTCAATCATGGGATCCCCAGGCTTTGGTGCCCTCTCCACTTGCTTTCCTCGGCTACCTGCTCCTCGGCCTCTTCTTCGGACGAGGCGGGCATCAGCTTGTGCACCTTCAACGAAGGCGTCAACTATCTGAGTAGACGAGGAGGGCTCTCCTTCTCTTCCCGTCATATATGCATAAAGACGAGGAGACCAAATTATTTACCTCGTCAATGGCTGATTAAATGACGGGGAAGGAAGATTCCCCTCCTCGTCATTCCATAAGGCCGAGGAAGGAAGATCTCCTTCCTCGTCATTTCATAAGGCCGAGGAGGGGGCCGTACCTCTCAGACGCTCACGCATTTCGCGATGGGAGGCCGGGTAGAACAGTTCGATGTGCTCCACCATTTGAGCCCTATCCTCAAACACTATGATGTTGGGAGAACCAGACTCAATCCTATCTATTCTTGTGGAGTCTGGGTATTGAATGAATAAACGGGAGCGGCCGTAACCCCTCAACTGCTTGCTTATATCATCCAAGTTCAGCATCATCCATGGACCCCTCTCTCTACGATAGACCCTCAAATTTCCAGTATGATATCCATAACGGAATCGGGGAGAATGGTCCCAAGATCGAGCCATTTCTAAGGGGAATCAAAAACGAAGGGGGAGTTCATTCAATATTCCAGAAATTTCATATAAAATGCAAAGAGAATTAATGAACTGAAGTTTTTAAAGTTTTTTATCAAGAAAAGCTTCAACCTTCAACAATGGTGGTTCTTGGCATGGACAAAATCACTCCTAAACCCTAGAAAACGCTGGAACATGAAAAGAAGTTGTAAGAAAAGGAGAAATTTCATACCTGAGTTTGCAAGAATGAATGGGATCAATGCAGAAAGCGACTTCGCCGGAAAAATCAAGCTCACCGGGGACTGGGTTTGAAGGTTGCTGTGATCGCCTGAAATCTCTTTCGCCTTTGCTCTCAATTGCTTGGGGTTTGTAAAGAGTAAAATGAAAGGGGTTTTAGTTTTTATACCCCTCCAATCCGGGTCAACCCGTGGGTAAAGCAAAGATCCAGGTCCGGAGTCCCAAGAATTAAATGCGAAATGATGGGTTCAAGGCGTGACAAGACTGGGGGGCCCCAGAATAGTAACCGTCAGATACCCACCAATGACGCGTGTAAAACCTGTTCGTATCCCATATGCCGAGGACGAGCTAACTTTCTATTCATCAAAGCCGAGCTAGAAAGTTGGGGGCCACTGAACGGTATAAACCGAGCTACGAACATGGGCTTGCCCGAACCTGGGCTCAACTATATTGGGCCAGGGATATTATATATTCATCAAGTGTTAGGGCCGAGCATTATCTTCCTCGTATGCCGAGGAACATTTACCTTGGCCTTATGTCGACATTCTTGGGCCGGCCTGTCCCAATTACCGAGGAGAGAAAAGTCCTTTGCTCGTCATGTCACCAATTACCGAGGAAACAAAAGTATTCTCCCCGGCATATTTTCATGTCGGCCATTTACCAAATGACGAGGAAACAAAGTCATTTTCCTCGGCTAATTTGCCCAAGGCCGAGGAAAATCATTTGTCTTCCTCGGCGTTCCGGCTAGCAGTTACAATCCTTATTCAACAAGGATTATACAGTTGTAACCCAATCAGGATTACAATTACCAATATCAATTCAAGTCAAACAAGGATTTCTTAACAGATATGACCCTCTTAAGATTATATCTTATCTCTCTACAAGTTCACTCCAACATGGATTCTATCAATCCATTCTTATAAATACAAGCCCCATGGCTCATTATTTGGTACGTGACTTTTTACATTGGAGAAACTCTGTCAATTTGATTTCTCTCACACAAACCGTGAACTTACTCTCACGCCGGAGGGCCTTTAGCCGGATCCGCCCCGGCTTAGTTTACGTTTTCTCTCTTATTTTCAGGCCTTGCAATCGCCGGAGCATTCATCGCTTGGATTTGGGCTGATTTGACGATTTTGGCATCATCAACTAAAATTTTGGATCGGATTTGTGTCGGCTTCAGATATTTCAACATAATAAATTTAAATTTTTCAAAATATTTCATAAATTTATATATATATCCAAAAAATATTGCCACTTTGTTTTATTATTTTTAAAAAAATATTTATTTGTTATACAAAATAAAAAATAAAAAAATAAAATATTAAGATAATATTTATTTGAAAAAAATAAGAAAGAAATTGAACTTGGGCCTTGACTAGGCCGTGACCTTGACTTGGATGGCGTTGAAATAAAACGAAATAATTTTTTTCTATTCATTAGCCTTGCCTCGGCCTTGGCCTTTCCTTCGCATTTACCGTGGCTCGGCCTTGGCCTTGGCCTTTGCTCGGCCTTGGCCGTGGCTATACTGCTCAAGTTGGCCTTATCCCACATTGAATAAAAATCAAACTAAAATGTTATCCCTTCCCTATATAATGCTCAAGTTGGCCAAGGCTTAGTCATTTCGGACGGCCGTGTCCCTTGCCCATGGCCTTGGCCCATGCCCTCGCCCTTGGCCTCGGATCGGGCATTGGGTCGGGGCTCGGATCAAGTAAAATTTTGGATCGGATTTGGATATTGCCCTTAAGTATTTGTGTCCGATTCAGATATTTCAACATAATAAATTTAAATTTTTCAAAATATTTCATAAATTTATATATATATATCCAAAAAATATTGCCACTTTGTTTTAATATTTTTCAAAAAACAAATTTATTTTTAATGCAAAATAAAAAATATAAATATTAAGATATTACTTATTTGAAAAAAATAAAAAAGAAATTGAACTTGGGCCTCGCCTAGGCCGTGGCCTTGCCTTGGATGGCCGTGGCCTTGCTTTGGCTCGGTCTTGGCCGGCCATGGCCTTCGCCATGTGGCATTAGGAGTTATCCCACATCGAAGTGAAGGGAAAGTAATCAAAGGCTTGTGGCTCGCCCTCGGCCTTGGCCTTGCTTTGGCTCGGCCTTGGTCGACCATGGCCTTGGCCGTGTGGCCTTCCCGCCTCCCTTGGAATGTTCTCCCACATTGACAGAAAACCAAAAAAATCAAAGGCTATTGCTATATAAGAGGCTGATGATGAGCAATTTATATCATACTTGGCTTTGACATTTGGCATGGCCGCCCATTACCGTGGCCTTGCCATTTGCCTTGGTAATTATAGGGGCTTTGAGGGGCATTTTCGTCATTTCACTACATGGCAAATTTGCAATTGAAAAGGAGAAAAGGCTTTGGCCTTGGCCGGCCTTGGCCTGCCTTGGCCTTGGCCGTGGCTCGGCCTTGGCCGGCCTTGGCCTTGGCTGTGGCCTGAAGGGGATTTAATCCCACATTTGTTTGAAACCAAAACAAAAAATTCTCCTACCATATATATTGCTTGGCTCGGCCATGGCTTGGCAATAAGATTTCGGCCGGCCCTTGCCCATGGCCTTGGCCCATGCTTGCCCTTGGCCTCGAATTGGATCGGGGCTCGGTTTGGGTTAGTTTGGGTCGGATTCGGGTATGGAACATAAGTATTCGGGTCGGTTCCGGATAAAACAATTTATAAGTAAAAAAATTTCTTTGTAAATACACAATAAAATTTTTTTTGTTTTAATTTATAAATCATAATAAAAATAAAAAAATAATTAATATATTTATATTTTTGGTGGAAAAAATATAATTTATAAATCATAACAAAAATAATTAATAAATTTATATTTTAGTAAATATATATTTTTAGTGAAAAAGTTTTAAGTCATAATAAATTTTTTTTTGTTATAATTATAAAATTGTTTATTGATATGGTATTCATAATGGTGAAACAATAATAAATTTTATAATTGCATAGAGATATCTATATATATTTTTTTTAAATTATGGTCAAAATTTAATTAAGCTAACCATAAAAAATCAAAGGTTTCGGGGGGACGGAGGGAGTAATAAAAGGCTTGCATACTTGAGCATGCTAATTATCACAAGATACTTGGGGTATCCAAGTTGCCTATACTCAATCTTCCCACATTGAATAAAAACTAAACTAAAATGTTATCCCTTTTCTATATAATGCTCAAGTTGGCCAAGGTTTAGTCATTTCGGCCGGCCGTCTCCCTTGCCCATGGCCTTGGCCCATGCCCTCGCCCTTGGTCTCGGATCGGGCATTGGGACGGGTCTCGGATCAACTAAAATTTTGGATCGGATTTGTGTCGGCTTCAGATATTTCAACATAATAAATTTAAATTTTTCAAAATATTTCATAAATTTATATATATATCCAAAAAATATTGCCACTTTGTTTTATTATTTTTAAAAAAATATTTATTTGTTATACAAAATAAAAAATAAAAAAATAAAATATTAAGATAATATTTATTTGAAAAAAATAAGAAAGAAATTGAACTTGGGCCTTGACTAGGCCGTGACCTTGACTTGGATGGCGTTGAAATAAAACGAAATAATTTTTTTCTATTCATTAGCCTTGCCTCGGCCTTGGCCTTTCCTTCGCATTTACCGTGGCTCGGCCTTGGCCTTGGCCTTTGCTCGGCCTTGGCCGTGGCTATACTGCTCAAGTTGGCCTTATCCCACATTGAATAAAAATCAAACTAAAATGTTATCCCTTCCCTATATAATGCTCAAGTTGGCCAAGGCTTAGTCATTTCGGACGGCCGTGTCCCTTGCCCATGGCCTTGGCCCATGCCCTCGCCCTTGGCCTCGGATCGGGCATTGGGTCGGGGCTCGGATCAAGTAAAATTTTGGATCGGATTTGGATATTGCCCTTAAGTATTTGTGTCCGATTCAGATATTTCAACATAATAAATTTAAATTTTTCAAAATATTTCATAAATTTATATATATATCCAAAAAATATTGCCACTTTGTTTTAATATTTTTCAAAAAACAAATTTATTTTTAATGCAAAATAAAAAATATAAATATTAAGATATTACTTATTTGAAAAAATAAAAAAGAAATTGAACTTGGGCCTCGCCTAGGCCGTGGCCTTGCCTTGGATGGCCGTGGCCTTGCTTTGGCTCGGTCTTGGCCGGCCATGGCCTTCGCCATGTGGCATTAGGAGTTATCCCACATCGAAGTGAAGGGAAAGTAATCAAAGGCTTGTGGCTCGCCCTCGGCCTTGGCCTTGCTTTGGCTCGGCCTTGGTCGACCATGGCCTTGGCCGTGTGGCCTTCCCGCCTCCCTTGGAATGTTCTCCCACATTGACAGAAAACCAAAAAAATCAAAGGCTATTGCTATATAAGAGGCTGATGATGAGCAATTTATATCATACTTGGCTTTGACATTTGGCATGGCCGCCCATTACCGTGGCCTTGCCATTTGCCTTGGTAATTATAGGGGCTTTGAGGGGCATTTTCGTCATTTCACTACATGGCAAATTTGCAATTGAAAAGGAGAAAAGGCTTTGGCCTTGGCCGGCCTTGGCCTGCCTTGGCCTTGGCCGTGGCTCGGCCTTGGCCGGCCTTGGCCTTGGCTGTGGCCTGAAGGGGATTTAATCCCACATTGGGTTGAAACAAAAAAAAAAGCTCTCCTCCCCTATAAATGCTGAAGCTGGCCATTGGGATTTTACATTGGCCGGCCGTGGCCCTAACACATGGCCTTGGCCTTGGCCCATGCTTGCCCTTGGCCTCGAATTGGATCGGGGCTCGGATAGGGGCATTTTGGGTCGGATTCGGGTATGACCCTTAAAAAATCGGGTCGGATCCGGATAAAACAATTGTTACAATTTTTTTTTAAAGGTCTAATTTGAAAAAAAAAATGACCCTCACTTTACTCTTTATCCGGATAAATCAAAATTTGTTAATTATTTTCTCTTTTAAGTGGAGACTTATTTTATTTGAAAAAAAAAACAATCTTTTGTATAAATATTAATTTATTAATTATCCTTTAATAATTATTTCATTTTTTTTAGTGCAAAGTAATGAAGTCATAATTATTTTTTTTATTATAAATCATAATAAAAAAAAATCTATTTTTTTATTATTTTTAATTTCATTTTTTCACCTAAATTAATAATTTTTTCTCTATAACTAGATACTTCTTTCATTTGGATTTGGACAAAGAAAAATAATCCCCAATTTTAAATATAAATTTGTTAATTATCCATTCCTATTTTTTTAATTTCTTTTCAGTGAAAATTACTTAAGTGTGAAGTAAATATTTTAATTATAAATGATATTTTAATAATATTTATAATTATATACTAAAAAAATGATTATAAAATAAAATAAATTTGATGGGGTATAGGATGATGTTAAATTTATATATATATCCAAAAAATATTGCCACTTATTTTTATTATGTGTCAAATAAAATTTTTTTTTATACAGAATAAAAAATATAAATAGTAATATATTACTTATTTGGAACAATTTTTTTTTAAATTGGACGTTGACTTGGGCCTTGGTTCGGCCGTGGCCTTGCCTTGGATGGCCGTGGCCTTGCTTTGCCTCGCACTTGGCCGGGCATGGCCTTGGCCATGTGGCCTTGGGAGTTATCCCACATCGAAAAATAATAAAAAAAAAATGGGTTGCCTAGGTATATAATGGCTCATTATATACCAAGGCCATTTTTCATTCTTTTTTTTTCAATGTGGGAAATCATGCTTGGCCTTGGCCGTGGACTTGGCCTTGGTTTTATCCCACATGAAAAAAATACAATCGTTTTATTCTTGTCTTGATTATATAATGAGGCTTAAGCCAAAGGGATTTATTTGAAACAAAAAAATTTTAAATTGGACGTTGACTTGGGCCTTGGCTCGGTCGTGGCCTTGCATAGGATGGCCGTGGCCTTGCTTTGGCTCGCCCGTGGCCGGGCATGGCCTTCGCCATTTGGCCTTGGGAGTTGTCCCATATCAAAAAATAATCAAAAGAAAATGGGTTGCCTAGGTATATAATGGCTCATTATATACCAAGGCCATTTTTCATTCTTTTTTTTTTCATTGTGGGAAATCATGCTTGGCCTTGGCCGTGGCACTTGGCCGTGGACTTGGCCTTGGTTTTATCCCACATGGAAAAAATACAAAAGTTTTAGGGCTAGGATGATGAGTTGAAATGATTTTGAATATGTATAAATAAAATCATTGTGTATTTACGAAGTATATATGATTATTTTTTTAAATTAATTTTGTATTTACCAAGTATATATCTATAATCTATAAATATATAATAACAAGGTTTTGGTAATAAAAGGGACTTTGAGGGGCATTTTCGTCATTTCACAGCATGGCAAAATTGCAATTATAAAGGACAAAAGGCCTTGGCCTTGGCCGGCCTTGGCCTGCCTTGGCCTTGGCTCGGCCTTGGCCGGCCTTGGCCTTGGGCATGGCCTAGAGGTTTTTATCCCACATCTATTAAAAATCAAACTCAAATGCTAACCCTTCCCAATATATTCTCAAGGTGGCCTAGGGAATGTTAGTTCGGCCGGCCATGGCCCTTGACAATGGCCTTGGCCCATGCGATTGTCCCATTAAAAAAAAAAAAATTTAATTTTTATTTACAAAGAATATATGATTAAATAATTTTTTTTATCATATATAAGTAAAAAAATTAAAAATTTATTTAAGTGTGAAGTATTTTCTTAATTATAAATTATAATAATAATAATAATTTCAATAATAAAAAAAATTATACAAAAAAAAAAATAAAAGTGATGGGGTATAGGATGATGAGTTGAAATGATTTTGAATATGTATAAATAAAATCATTGTGTATTTACCAAGTATATATGATTATTTTTTTCAATTAATTTTGTATTTACCAAGTATATATGATTATTTAATATAGTATACTATATATATATATTTGTCAAAATAAATATTTCAAAATGATAATTTTGAATTTGTCAAAATATTTCATAAATTTATATATATATCCAAAAAATATTTTCACTTATTTTTATTATTTGTCAAAAATAAATAATATTATACAAAATAAAAAATATAATATTAAGATATTATTAAAAAAAAAAAAATAGAAATTGGACATGGGCCTTGGCCTTGGCCGTGGCTCGGCCATGGCCTTGGCCTTGGGCGTGGCCTAGAGTTTTTTATCCCACATCTATTAAAAACCAAACTCAAATGCTAACTCTTCCCAATATATTCTCAAGGTGGCCTAGGGAATGTTAGTTCGGCCGGCCATGGCCCTTGACCATGGCCTTGGCCCATGCGTTTGTCCCATTAAAAAAATAAAAAATTTTATTCTTATTTACAAAGAATATATGATTAAATAAATTTTTTATTATCATATATAAGTAAAAAATTTAAAAATTTATTTAAGTGTGAAGTAATTTCTTAATTATAAATTATAATAATAATAATAATAATTTCAATAATAAAAAAAATTATACAAAATAAAATAAAAGTGATGGGGTATAGGATGTTGAGTTGAAATGATTTTGAATATGTATAAATAAAAGTGATTGGCCTTTGCCGTGGCTCGGCCTTGGCCGGCCTTGGCCTTTTGCATGTTCTTGAGGAGTTTATCCCACATTTAATAAAAACCAAAACTAAAATTTTATCCCTTCCCTATATAATGCTCAAGTTGGCCAAGGCTTAGTCATTTTGGCCGGCCGTGGCCCTTGCCCCATTTGTTCATCTTTTTAAAATTAATATTTTTATATGTTTTTACACCAAAATCATAATTTTTACCTAAAAATAAATTTTTATTAGATAATTGTACTATTCTTTTGGTATGAAGAAATCTTTTGTTTTTATTTAAAAATTTCTGTTTATCAAAAAGAAATAAAATATCATCTTTTTTTAACTATATTTCCAATCTTCACATTTTTTTACTAATTTCAATAACTTCTTTCGTATGTGATTCGTGTGTTTTATTTACTTTTTTAAATGATAAAATACTACATAATTGTATATGAAGAAATGCATATTTCTAATGATTTTTGTTTTATTCCTATTTTATTGTTTTCTAATTTTTATGTTTTGACAATCTATTCTTTAAGAAATTATTTCATAATGTATAAACGAATTAATTTTTTGATTTATTTTAGTTCAATTTTTGTATTTTGAATATACAATACAGTAATGCCCCGTGCATCGCACGGGAGTCAATCTAGTGAAAGGAAAAGTAAAGCAGAATAAACAATCGCAACTGTAAGAACATAGAACATGGATTAATATAACATATAAATACTTAATAATATAATGATCAATATTATAACATATGGTATAAAGTATAGAACTCAATATAATATGTAGAATTCCATATTATAAGTATACCATTAAATGATGGGCATAATGGTAATATCTTATATATCAATAGGTGTAGTCCCTAAATGAAGTGCCCCTTAGATTCCTATATAAAGGCCTATCCATCAAGCCTATGAATCACTAGTCATTTTTATATTCTCATTCAGTCAAAACTCTTCCTAAGTACTTGAAGATCAAAGAGAGTAAAGGGCACTCATCATTTAGAAGATCTACTCCTCCATAATTTAAAGTCTATCTTCTTACTCCATCCTCTTTATTCAAGAACAAGAACAAGACTAAGAACAAACATGGAATCACAAGGTATTTACACGCTTCCGTCTTCTTCTTCTTCTCTTCTTAATCTAGTAATGAGTCGGTTCATATTTAATGGATCGTAATTGTTCCAACAATTGGTATCAGAGCCTGCTCATAAACTAGATTGAGTTTGAATTTCTTATAAAGTCTTGTACTTTAATTTGTTCAAGGTTTGTAATCCATGTAAAATTACACTTGTTTTTTGTTCTTATACATAATACTCATTTTGTCTAAGAGTATTATGTTCATAACTTCATTCTATTTCTGAATTTTGGTTTTACTCAAAAGGCTTTCAATCCTTAATGTAAGATTATCCCATTTTTGAACATAGCCACCATCCTTGGATGCGTTGTGAGTTTGTTCATTTGCATAGCCACGCATTTTTTAAATGTGTTGTGAGTATGCGGATCTACTTACTTTGATTGAAAATTGAGTCACCATGGAAATAATGGTAAGATCAAGTTTTAAGAGACACAATGGTTCATACAAGATTACCCCATTTACATAGCCAACATCATGTGTTTGGAGTGTGTAAATCTAGGTCTACTTGTTTGAATCATGTTAATTAAAGTGCAAACTTGTCCCATTTACATAGCCAATAATTATAATGCATTAAAAGGGAAATTTGGTTGGAAAACTGTTCGTAATTCTGGGCATTGGGGACGAGTCGTGCCCATCAATTTTCTGGAATGGGACCTTTATGATTCAGGCATCCCCCTTATAGGGACGAGTCGTCCCCTTAGGGACGAGTCGTGCCCTAAGGGACGAGTCGTCCCCTTTGAAATTCCAGAATAGGGTTGCTTCTGATTCATTCGTCCCTCCTTCATGGACGAGTCGTCCCCTTAGGGACGAGTCGTGCCCTAAGGGACGAGTCGTCCAGAGAGACTTCAGTCTCAATTTTTTCCAGAATTTTGATAATTTATTGATAAAATATGATATCTGGACACCAGTCACGCTGATTGGCGGTTCTTAGAGTTGTTAAACTTTAAGAATGGACGGGTAGAACATAAGGATATTGTCTTTTATTAATAAATTTTCGTTGTTTTTACCCTTTAAAGTTTCAAATTTACCTTAAGGCCTTAATTTTGATTAATTATATCCTTAACATTTTGAATATAATTGACATGCTTGTTTCCAAAAGGAGACCTTGTTAATTAAATCCAAAATTGTTAAAAGATGAATGTAAATATTAATATGTGATAATATGCTTGTTTCCCAAAGGAGACCTTATTATTGACTAAATATTTACATTCATAAGTAATAATTGAATTAAACTTTAGGTCATTTTAAAAACCTTGAACCATCCCAAAGGAAGGCGGGTGTTTAAAATGAGTAGTTTATTCTTTATTACCGGGGAACAAGTACCTTAAACTTTAGGACACTTCTTGTACTTGATCCGGCCCAAAGGAAGGCAAGTACATGAAATGTGTTGTTTAAGCTATTTGTTTACCCTAAGATAAATCAAATTGTGAGTCAATTCGAAATCCAAAGATTAGTCTTGATGTCATATTGATTATCTTTATTTTGATGGACTTCATTTGATATAATTAATCATTATGTAGATTCTTATACATGTTTTGTTTCATTCTTTTGTTCTCTTCATTCAGATTTGATCAGTGCTTCTTACATTACTCTTGCCTTAAACTCAATTCCTTTGCTAACTGGGACAAACTTTAAAACTTGGAAAAACAAAATTATTATGGTCTTAGGCTGTTTGGACCTTGACCTCGCATTAAGAGAACAAGCTCCTGCCCCTCTAACTGATAAAAGCACTGCGAAAGACCGCTTAAGTTCAGAGAGGTGGAAGCGTTCTAATCGCGTCAGCCTAAGCATAATTAAGAATGCGGTCCGGAGACATTTACGAGCAGTGTCTCAGAGGATGTTGGTGCAAAAGGTTTCCTAGATGCCCTAGAACAACGCTTTGCAAAAAGCGATAAATCGGAAACAAGTGCTACCTTAAGAAAGCTTGTTTCCATGAGGTACAAGGGCCTTTGAAACCTAAGGGAATATATAATGGAAATGTTTCATCTATCATCGAAATTAAAAGCACTCAAGTTGGACTTATCGGAAGACTTGCTTGTGCATTTGGCTTTAATTTCTCTTCCTTCACAATTTGGTCATTTTGAAACGACCTATAATTGTCAAAAGGACAAGTGGAATATTAATGAATTAATTTCACATGTCACGGAGGAAGAAGATAGGTTGAAACACACCAAACCCGAAAGTGCACATTATGCATCTACCTCTTCTCGAGGGATTAAGAGAAAAGGTAAGGAGATTGCGGTTGCATCAAAGAAGCCTAAGGGATCATCAAATGATCAAAAGGTGAAAAAGTGCTTCTTTTGCAAGGACCCCACTCACATGAAGCCCGACTGCCCTAAGTATCGCCAATGGCGAATTAAGAAAGGTATGTCATTTAGCTTTGTTTGTACTGAAGCTAATTTAGTTTCAATTCCTTCGTATACATGGTGGTTAGACTCCGGTGCAACTACTCACATAAGTTCATGTATGCAGGGTTGCCTGAACTACCGAACGCCCAATGAAGGTGAAAGATTCATCTACATGGGAGCTGGAAAGCCGGTAGAGGTGGAAGGCATAGGGACCTATAGATTATCATTAAGTACCGGATATTATTTAGTTTTGAACAATGTATTTATTATTCCATCATTTAGACGAAATTTAATTTCCGTCACTACATTAGATCGAGAAGGTTATTCTTGCATCTTTGGTAATAATAAATGCAATTTATATTTTGATTCAAAGCTTTTTGGTACTAGTTCTTTGTCTTATATTGATAATCTATATTTACTTGACACAGTCAATTCATTAAATGAGTCCCATAATAATGAAACTAACTCTCGAGGCATAAAACGAAAGTTTTCAAGTAAAAACTCTTATACCTTGTGGCATAGGCGTTTGGGTCATATCTCCAAAAGGAGAATTGACAAGCTTGTGTCCGAGGAATATTACATAAGCTTGATACTCCGGAAAATAACTTTTGTATTGAATGCCTTAAGGGAAAATTTACAAATAGTACAAACAAAAATGAATCCTTGAGAGCTACAAAAGTCTTAGAACTAATTCATACGGACATATGTGGACCGTTCCCTACCCCTTCATGGAACGGACAAACATATTTCATTACGTTCATAGATGACTTCTCTCGTTATGGATACATTTATTTACTTCATGAAAAGTCTCAATCATTGGACGTTTTCAAGTCTTTTAAAGCCGAAGTTGAAAATCAACTTGAAAAGACTATTAAGAACGTTAGATCCGATCGTGGTGGTGAATACTACGGTCGGAATGACGGTTCGGGAGAACAACGTCCGGGTCCTTTTGCTCGCTATTTGGAAGAGTGTGGGATTGTCCCTCACTACACCATGCCGGGGACACCTAGCATGAATGGTGTAGCCGAGAGACGTAATAGAACCCTTAAGGATATGATAAGAAGTATGGTTTCTTGTACTTCTTTACCTCACTCATTATGGGGCGATGCTTTGAAAACCGCAACCTACCTACTTAATAGAGCTCCTTCAAAAGCTACTAACAAAACTCCTTATGAATTATGGACCGGAAAGAAACCGTCCCTAAATCATCTTCATGTTTGGGGTTGTCCGGCCGAAGCTAGGCCTTATAAACCTAACGAAGGAAAGTTGGACGCTAAGACAGTTAGTAGTTATTTTGTAGGGTATTCTCAAAGATCTAGGGGATATAAATTCTATGACCCTAAAACTAGAACCTTTTTCGAGACGGGAAATGCTAGGTTCTTTGAGGATGTTGAATTTAGAGGGGAAAATTTGAATAGTAATTTTGAATTTGAAGAAATGGAAGAGGAATTCGTTTCTATACCTCTTCCTATAGTTCCTATCAAAAATCAAGCAGTTATGCCTGAAATTCGACAAGAACATAATATTCAAAATGACGTTAATTCTCCTATTAATAATGAACAACATAAAAATGTTGATGAGGAAATTCAACACCCTCAAAATCAAGAAGAACCGGTGCCATTAAGAAGATCTAATAGAGCAAGAAGGAGTGCTATACCGGATTATTATGATGTATATCTTGCCGAGAATGAGGAACCGTTAGGTTTAGTGGGAGATGAGCCAATCACCTTCCATGAAGCCATTAGTGGTCCAAATTCTCATAAGTGGATTGATGCCATAAATGAAGAGTTGAAATCCATGAATGACAATAACGTTTGGGATCTTGTCCCATTACCTAAGAATGTGAAACCCATCGGATGTAAATGGATCTTTAAGACCAAAAGGGATTCACAAGGTAATGTGGAAAGACATAAGGCTCGTCTTGTCGCTAAAGGGTTTACTCAAAAGGAAGGCATTGATTACAAAGAAACATTTTCACCGGTATCCTCTAAAAATGCTTTTAGGATCATTATGGCTTTAGTGGCACATTTTGACCTTGAGCTTCATCAAATGGATGTAAAGACAGCTTTTCTCAATGGTGACATTGAGGAAACTATCTATATGAAGAAACCAGAAATGGTGACTGATTCGGATCAAACTAGTCAACTAGTTTGTAAACTTAAGAAATCCATTTATGGGCTCAAGCAAGCATCTCGTCAATGGTACTTAAAATTTAACCAAGTTATTCTTTCATTTGGCTTTGAAATGAATCTTGGTGAAGATTGTGTGTACCATAAGTTCAGTGGGAGTAGATTTATATTTTTGGTCTTATATGTGGATGATATTTTACTTGCTAGTAATGATAAGGACCTTCTTAAGGAAACCAAGAAATTTCTCTCAAACAAATTTGAGATGAAAGATCTTGGAGAAGCTTCTTTTGTATTAGGAATCCAAATACATCGTGATCGCTCATGAGGTATGTTAGGATTATCACAAAAGAGCTATATAGAGAAGGTATTACAAAGGTTTAGCATGGAAAATTGTAAACCACATGACACCCCGGTCTCTAAGGGAGATAAGTTCAGTCTAAATCAATGTCCTAAAAATAATCTTGAATCCAAGTATATGGAAAATATCCCTTACGCATCGGCAGTAGGAAGCCTAATGTATGCTCAAGTCTGTACTCGCCCAGATCTTGCTTTTATTGTTGGCATGCTTGGGCGATATCAAAGCAATCCGGGAAGAGAACATTGGGTCACAGCCAAAAGAGTGATGAGATACTTACAAAACACGAAGAACTACATGCTTACATATACAAAGTCGGATCATCTTGAGATCATTGGTTTTTCCGATTCTGACTTTGCTGGATGCCAAGATAGTCGCAAATCGACATCGGGTTATGTCTTCACTTTGGCCGGTGGAGCGATATCTTGGAGAAGTGCCAAGCAAACATTAGTTACTACTTCCACCATGGAAGCCGAATTTGTTGCTTGCTATGAGGCATCCAATCAAGCTATATGGCTGCGAAAATTCATAGAAGGGCTGCGAATTGTCAAAGGTGTTGAAAGACCGCTTAAGTTATATTGTGACAATCAGGCCGCGGTATTGTACTCCAACAACAACAAGAGTTCATCTAAATCTAAGCATATAGATATTAAGTTTCTTGTTGTGAGAGAAAGAGTACAAAATGAACAAATAGAAATAGAACTTATTGGTACAAACTCCATGTTAGCGGATCCATTTACTAAAGCGTTATCTCCTTTAGTATTTCACGAGCATGTTGCTCATATGGGTGTAATGACTTTTGATAATGCCTAAATCAGTGGGAGTTTTAAATGTTTCTATTTCCTTGTGTTGTTTTCATTTAAATTGATCTCATTTGGTTAAAGTAGGACTAGTTGGAGAATATATATATGCATTCTTCATATATATTCATTAATTTTCCATGCTACATATCTATACTTTATCTATGTCATTTAGTTGGGTATATATATGTGATTAATGTGGGTTTAGTTGCGAATCAATTACAACGAATGCCCCTTTAGTCCTTATACTTATATGACTAATGGACGGGATTGTTTTCGAATGACAACAAAGTGCACATAAGGGTTGTCATTTGTGTTATAAATATGATTGAAGAAATTTATTAAGTGAAGGTATATGTTATAATAATCCAAGTGGGAGATTGTAAGAACATGGATTAATATAACATATAAATACTTAATAATATAATGATCAATATTATAACATATGGTATAAAGTATAGAACTCAATATAATATGTAGAATTCCATATTATAAGTATACCATTAAATGATGGGCATAATGGTAATATCTTATATATCAATAGGTGTAGTCCCTAAATGAAGTGCCCCTTAGATTCCTATATAAAGGCCTATCCATCAAGCCTATGAATCACTAGTCATTTTTACATTCTCATTCAGTCAAAACTCTTCCTAAGTACTTGAAGATCAAAGAGTGTAAAGGGCACTCATCATTTAGAAGATCTACTCCTCCATAATTTAAAGTCTATCTTCTTACTTCATCCTCTTTATTCAAGAACAAGAACAAGACTAAGAACAAACATGGAATCACAAGGTATTTACACGCTTCCGTCTTCTTCTTCTTCTCTTCTTAATCTAGTAATGAGTCGGTTCATATTTAATGGATCGTAATTGTTCCAACAGCAACATCATCTTGACTTTTGCAGACTATACAACATTATTATCTCTTTAAAATAATAATAATAATAATTTATGCATTTATTTTTAATCAATTAAAAACTCAAATAATAAAATGATAGGTGTATTACCGTGGGTTTAAAAAATAAAATAAAATGATAGGTGTATAGTTTGATTTGAATATTACTGAAACCCAGGTTCACACGCTGCTACATGTTATAACCCAACTTGACTCTTATACATAAATTTATTGTTTGAACAGGACAGAGCAAATAAGCTCAAACCATTCCCACCCACACAATCTTCATAAACAAATCGCAACACAAATTTTTACAACAAAAAACTCAACTGCCACACATTTAGTGGGCTCAATCTATTCTAACTTGTAATAAGATAGGAATGGATATAAACTATTTGTTTGGAACAATCATCTTAGGCATGACAGATTTACACATTAGCTCATTAACCCGTCCAGCCCAACTCACTACATACTCAACCTAACCAAATCCAATTAAATTAACAAGTTGTGATAAGTTACCCGAATTACCCATTTAGTTTCACGAGTCAAGTCAGGCTTAACCCGTAAACTCGCAAGAATCCACTGGAAAAAAAAAATCAACAACGCAAATCAGCAAATCCCCCTTTCCCGTCAACCCTATTTGGCTAATTTCTTCTTCGCCTCCGTCTCCCACAAGCCGCACCCATCGCCTCCCTCATCAAACCTAAGAAGAGCACGACAACAGGACGACGACAGACAGATGTAGATACACTCAAACATAATTCCTCTGCTTCTCCTTCTTTGAAAGAGTATGAGATACTCAGATTATGCATCTTTGTGTTTATGATTTTATGTTATTTTGTGTACATATTTAAGTTAAATGAAAATAATTGTGTATATTTACTTATTTTAGAATTGATTTTGTTTTACTAGCAACTAATCACTATTCTTATTAGTTATCACGTAAATAAGTTAGGTTTCAAGTATGGAAAGGACTCTATGTTGATAAGGAAATGAGCGGCTAGAATATTCCTACATGGAGAAGGATTACTTTCATCTATATAAAAGGAAGAGCCGCCTCACTTTATTTTTTACAGATTCCAGTGAATTCAGAGAGAGCTCTCGTGTTTGCAAAGAGTCCTAGATTGTTTTGGAAGTTCGCAAGTATAAGAACTTCAAGATTGTTTTGTGTTTTCATGTTCTAAATTTATAACCATTTTGATCTGTTTTTTGTTTTCTCTTTTCATTGCAAGTTTTTCTACAACTTGTTCCCAACAATATTGTGTTTAATGAAATGTTTTCCAGCAAGTTATTATTGATAAAGTGTTTAATTTCTAAATTTTTATCCATTGAGTTTATCTTCTATTTTGTGTGTGAAGTTGTCTAAACACTTGTGTGATCACTGTTACACACAAGTGGCTGATTTTCTGAATAGTCCTAGCTACAATTTCTTCAATTGGTATCAGAGTCTTATCTCGTTTCTACTGAGAATCGATCCTTGAAATAGCCATTATGCACTGTCAGAATATTCGTAACAAACCGCCTACTATAGATGATTCAAACTATACCATCTGAAAGGCAAAAATGATTATGCACATTAAGTATATTGATCATCGTGCTTGGGTAAGCATTGTTGTTGGATGCACCCCTCATGTAATTACCACCTCTACCTCAGAAGGTGATGATAAAAAGGAGAAAGTTTATGGTACTAAGCCCATACAGGATTGGAGTGATGAGGAAATTGCTCTTGCAAACTATAATGTCAAGGCCATGGGAGCAATCTCTGACAATGTGGATCCTCATATGTTTATGTTATTCTCTAACCAAGTCATTGCCAAAACTGCATGGGACATTCTCCAACTTCATTGTAAAGGACCAACTAGTGTTAAACAAACAAAATAAAGGACTCTAAGGACTAAATTTGAAAATTTAAGGATGGGAAAGAATGAAACCATCAAATACTACTCTGCTAAAATCTTAAACATTTCAAACGATTATTTTGCTGTAGGTGAATCCATATCTAATGCTAGAGTCAAACGAGTATTTTACTTTAGGTGAATCCATATCTAATGCTAGAGTCGTCAGTAAAGTACTAAGAACTATCCCTGAAAAGTTCAACATTAAAATCTCGGTGATTGAGAAAACCCATAACGTCCAAATTGTTGGACTCGATGTAATCTTAGGTATTTTAACTAGTTTTGAGTTGAATCATGGGGTACAGGAATTTAGCAAAGCAAATGCAATTGCTATTGCAATTACCCTTAAAGTATCTCAAAATCTATTCCAATTGTCTAAAGATATAGATGAGTCTAACTTGGGGGAAGATGAGTGTGCCTTGATAACTCAAAAATTCAACACTATGTTGAAAAAGAAATGATTGACAAAGTTTCCTACTTCAGCACCCTCACCTCCTTGCAAGATTGAATCATTTAAAAGGGAAAGTAGTGTAAAGAAACCTTTTTCGGAAAGTAAAAAACGTATTGATCAATTAAGTGTAGGGCTTGTAAAGATTTTGGGCATTATGATAATGAGTGTGCTAACACACTTAAAAAACAGGGAATGAGCTTTTCAGCGACACTAAGTGATTCTCATGACGATGATCAGACAGTAAACTTGTCAATATTGCGTTCATCGCTATTCACCTTGTCTTATAGTGATTCTGATTTGGAAGATGTTTAGTATTCTGATTACACAACTGACTGCACAACTGGTAGCAGTTTGTATACTTGCTTGAATTCCACAACTACATATGAAAATGAAAATGGTCCTGCAGATGAAGAAATGCAACATGTGAGGATCTGCACAGTACCTACAATGAACTCCATACTGAATGGGCCAAGCGAATGGAGCAAATCAAGGTAATCAAACAGGTAAATGAGAAATTTACCACTGATAACTTAATACTAAAATCTGAGGTTAAAAGTTTGTCTAAGGAAAATGATTCTCAAAAGACTTGATAGCCAAATTAAAAGTTTTACTCACAAATAAAGAAGTTGAGTGTGAGAAATACAAGAATGACCTTGCTAGAGAAATGGAAACTCTCACTAAACTTAACAATGGTAAGACTAAGTTGGAAGAGGTTTTGAATTTAGGAAACCAAGGAAAATCAGGAATCGACTATTGAGATCAACTTTAAAAAAGAGGGTGAGGGCACATCTAGAGTTCACAATGTCACTCTTGCTAATGATGTATCTCCCTGTTAAAAGTAGAAAATACAGAAAGAGGAGATATGTGTGTCATCATTGTTTTGCTCCTGGTCATATTCGACCATATTTTTATAAGCTGAAACGGGAACTTGGCTCGAAGAAGAATGGTGGACACTTGAGCAGATAGTTGAGAGCACAACCAGAGACTCAAGTGAATAGACAACCCAATACTGGAACAAAAACCATATGGGTAAGAAAGTAGAACATGAACTTTCAGGTGGTGTTCACATCCCTCAATAGTACTGTTGAATGATCCTGGTACTTTGACAGTGGCTGCTCCCGTCACATTACTGGATCACTTGAGCACTTCAGTGACTATGAACTATTCAAAGGTGGAAATGTCAACTTTGGTGGAAGAGCTCAAGGTAAGATAATTGGCAAAGGTACGCTGAATGTGGAGGGTTTACCTAAGTTACACAATGTCTTGCATGTTGATGAGTTGAAGGCAAACCTAATAAGCATAAGCCAACTATGTGATGATGATCTATTTGTTAAATTCGACAAGTCCAGGTGTGAACTGTTTGATAAAACCAATGTATGAGGAAATTTTTTTTACTGGGGAGGGGTGTGGGTGGTGGGTATGGAGGGGGGAATTGTGGGTGAGTAGTGGTTGGGTTTGTGGGGGGGGGGGGGGCATTGTGACGAGTGTCGAATTGCGTCAAAAATAAATTCCAACTCAAACTACCTACAATTGATTTGTAGATAGGGTAAGTAGGGTCGAACCACCGAGACACGTATTCAAAGTAGAAAAAATTATTGCTATGAAAAAAAAAGATTTAATAAAAACGAAGGTTTTGTTGTTTTAAAATCTAACACTTTTGAAGAAATACTAAATTTGCATAGAAAAGATTTTAATAATAATAAAATGGAATTCCCGGGATTGGGTTCACAACTATGCTCAAATTTCAATAATCATCAATCAAAGTATACTTGGGGTTCGTTCTTACAAAATTATGATTGGGACACTTAGGCGGGTGATTTGCAATCAAGTGCTTCCAACTAATCTATTCCCTTGGCCCGTTCATAGATTAATTGGAAACCCATTTAGAAAAGAAGAACATCAAGAACTACAATTCTTATGAATCTTTTGGCGGGGATTCAACAAATTGTAATTATCAAGCAACGACTAATTACAATTGCGAATTTGGAGGTTCACAATTATAATTCAAAATCATTCAAAAACATATATGGCATGCAACATACATATTCTAAAATTGCATTAAGAACTACTTGATAATCCCAAATCATACAATGAAAATGATAAAAATTAAAACTTAAAACATAAATCGTTACCTCCAATCCCAAGAATCAAATGTTTAGCTTTCCATGGAAATATGAAGAACACCAAGAAAATGAAAATGAAAAAAATGAAAAAAAGAAAAATGAATAAAAAGATGATAACTGACTATCCCCTAATAAAAACCATGGCTGCCATTTATATATTCCTAGGTTTAGAATATGAACAGCCAAAGCAACATCAAGGTCAAGCTAATCCAAGCCCCGTTCAATTCCTTCTTTCGGCCCAAATGCCTTAACCCTTCGGCCCAACTGCCCATTGCTTGCCTTGGTTCCTTCGGCCATTTGCTTCAATTTCAATTTCTGTTTGTTCCAAGTATATTCGGTTCGCCCCATAATTACACCGTCGCCTTTTATCGCATTTTGGACATTATCAAAAATTTATAAAAATTTATGTGCACCTTGTCCTTGAATTTCCAATATTTTCACTTTGTCCCGGACTTTATTTGACCAATTTTTTTCCTCGCAATTTTCCAAAATTACAATAAGGTCCCTGAACTTCCAAAGTGGCACAAAATACTTCTAAATTTCCTCAATCTCCACTTGGACCCCTGAAAACTAGAAAAACACTAAAAACACCCATTAAAATACACAAAACTCAAGGATTAAGCTAAGTATAAGTCCATAAAGTATTCAATGGATGAGTGTGAAACTCACTCATCACATTGAAAGTTGTTTTAATAGTTGTTAGGGAGTTAAATACCAAGTTCGTCACTTACTTACCTATTCGTCACTTAAGTATTTCATTTTACGATTTCTTCCTTAACCTAATTAGTAAGTTTACCATGTCATCCTTCTGTCTCATTTTCGTCCAAACTGTCGTTAAAGCTACCTATTTGGCATGCTGACGTTATAAAAATGATGAGTTGGCAATAAACTTGGTCAAGATGTGCTGATATGGAAATAAAAGGGGGTAAACCTATACATGCCCAATTTTGAGGGTGTGCAAGAAGCCCAATTGCACAGGGCCCATAATTTTATGGGGCCTCATATTTTTCTCCATTCCTTAAACCTAGCCCAAAGATGCTAGTACTAAATATATAAATTTTGATGTGATACCATGGCAAGTGTTGTTGCTAGCTTGGTTGGATAACTTTCATTATGTACATACTTGAGGTGCTAAGATCGAATACCCAGAAAGGTGTTCAAAAGATTGTTTTTTCTTTTACTATGTATTGTATTTTTATATATATACACATTAAGGGCCCTATATTCAATTTAGCACAGGGCCCCTATAATTATTGAGACGGGCCTGAACCTATAACATATTAAACTAAAGACCCTAATAGTTATTTCTCGAGAACGAGAAAAGTACCTCTTTCGTCCTTAAAGTACTTTAACTTTTACCTTTTCGTCCGTAAACAATTTTTTTTTACTTAAGAATCCATAACCTAATGTTTTAAGGATGATGTAGTTCCTCAAGTTAACAGGCGTTAATGTCACCATTAACTTCGTATGAGCTGGCACCTACATGGCGTCTTCCATCCTACATGGCGATGAGTAAGCATCCACCTCAATGTACCTTACCTCATGCACAATGCACATGACTAATTTTACTAAATAACATTAATTTTTTAATCATTTTTTCTTTTTCTTTTTTGCTTAGTCTAGAAACCATTACCACCCTATGAATTTTATTTTTTATTCCCACTTTTCATTAGCCACCCACTTTGTCAACGTCATCTTCCTCACCCCATAACCACCTTCATCATCTTCACCACACAACCACCATCCTCACCCCACAACCACCTTCAAACCACCACCATAACCAAACAACCCAACCACCACCTTCAACTATCCACCTGTCAAAAACATCACAAATCACAAAAAAAAATACAGAAATCAGACAACAAAAGGAGAAGAAAAAACCCAAATCTGGGATCGATTTTAAAAATGTAGGTCTGGGATCGAGTTTAAGTAATCAAAAATCAGACAACAAAGGAGAAGAAAAAAAATCAGAAATCAGACACAAAAAATTAAAAACCCAGATCTTGGATCAATTTTAAAAATCCCAGATCTGTTTGCGTTACTGGCATGATTGGAAGGGGGAGAAGAAGTCATAATGGAGACCCACAGCCACCTTCAAACCACTAAAACCACCACCATAACCAAACAACCCAAGCACCACCTTCAACTATCCACCTGTGATCAATTTTAAAACATCACAAATCACAAAAAAAAAAACCACAGAAATTAGACAACAAAAGGAGAAGAAAAAATCCATTTCTGGGTTCGTTTTAAAAATGCAGGTCCGGGATCGAGTTTAAGTAATCAAAAATCAGACAACAAAGGAGAAGAAAAAAAATCAGAAATCAGACAAAAAAAATTAAAAACCCAGATCTTGGATAAATTTTAAAAATCTCAGATCTGTTTGCGTTGCCGGCGTGATTGGAAGGGGGAGAAGAAGTCATAAATGAGACGGTGGGGGAAGTCGCCATTAGAGGTAGAAGAGATGTGGGTTGAGAGGGGGAAAGAATCGGGAAGAATGGGATAGGTGGCAGCAATTGCGGCGATGGTGGGGAAGGGGATGGCAGTAAGGTATATTGAGGTGGATGCTTACTCATCACCATGTAGGATGGAAGATGTTGGTTCCAAAGGTGGCAACAAGGGTGAAAAACAACTAGAGGGGGTGAATAGCTGTTACAAATTTTTTGCCCTCTTTTGAAAACTGAACCTCTTGCTTACAAAACCGCTTGCAGTGTATAAGAAACTGCAAGTAGAGTTGCAAAATGTACAGCGGAATGTTCTAAGTTTATAAAGTGGTTTTGAGGTACAGTTTACAATGCGGTTTTCAGTGCGGTTTACAAAACTGAGAAAGTGAGGTTTTGATAATAGTTAACTGCAAACACAATTTCACAATAATGGACAACTGAGAATAAGATCAAAAAGATAAATATAAAATAATTAACAAGCACAGTAAACAATAATGCAGAAATGAAGAACACAATATTTGGAGTGGTTCAATCGTTAACGATCTACGTCCACTACAAAGATGGTTAGTCTTGAATTTTCTAAGAGTTAGATTTTATATTTTGAAGTGATGGGATTTGAGTTTGAGGAGAAGCTGGTGTGAGAGGTATGAAGTTCAAGAGGGGGGTTTTCTGTTGATGGGGGGAATTAGGAGTAGTAGGAGATTTGGTAGGAGGAGGAGTTTGGGCGCGGTCAGGAGAAGGGGTTGGAGTTCTGTTGCGGTTGGAAATAGTTGGAGCAGGGTTGCGGTTAGAGAGAGGTGGTGATTGAGCGCGGTTGGAAAGAGGAGGGGATTGAGAGTGGTTTAAGTGTTGAGGAGATTGGGAGCGGTTCGAATGAGGAGGTGAAGGAGTTGGGGTCCTGTTCTGGGACATGGAAATAGCTAAGCCCACTAATGGTTTGGATGTCCATGTAGAAAATGCAGAGCCTAAGGAATATTGAACATAAGGGGAATGGGAGTGAGAGTTGGAAGGTGAAGGAGAAGGTGAATGGGAAGGAGATGGAGAAGGAGGTTTTGACCTTTTGGTTGGGGTTTTCTTTTTGGCTATGTGTTTGATTCTCCTTTTCCTAGGGTTCTCCCCCTCAGCGGTTGCAGCTCGGAGCAGTTGAGAAGGGGAAGGGAGTATAGGTGAGGGAGATTTGGCTGGTGAGGAGTGGTGAGATTGGATAGGGGATTGAGGTGGTGTTTGGTTAAGTGTTTGGGTTGGAGGCGGTTGAGATGTAGGCGGTTGGGTAGCTGGCTGTGGTTGAGAGGAAGGTGGTTGCGGTTTTGTCTTTCCTTAGGCAGCCCTTTTCTCAGCTGCTTCCTTCTCAATCCTTACAATTTCAGCCTTTTAAAAGGCGGTCAAGTCTTCATCAGATAATTTAGCCAAATCCACTTGGGTTTGCTTGGCCTTCTTGGCTCTTGCAACCAAGGGAGCAATGCTTGCATCTTCTTCTTCTTCAGCCTCAACTTCTTCATCAATTAGGGACATCTTCCCTTTGCCTTTCTTACTTGTACCAGTTCCAGCTGCAGTAGCACGCGGTTGTACTGGAGCAGTTCTAGCCTTTTTCAGGGGCGGATCAGCAGCAGGTTTTTGTTTCCTAGAGACTTTTCTTATGGCTTTGCCCAGACCCTTGACAGCAGTTTTAGGGGTCATCTCAACATAATGCTCCTTGGGCTGAAAAGTGTCAGCATCATAAAGTATCTTGTAATCATCATTTCCAAAGGAAAATCTGAAATTGTGATAAGCCTTGAGCCCAAGTGATTCCTCATTTCCTCAATGGACTGACAATTCAGGAGTAGAGGTTCGTAAATCCTCTAAGTGTTGATAATTTGCAAAGATGGCGGTCAGCAGCCTGCAGAAGGGTCTCCCCCGAATGTCTTGATCCTTGGTCCTTGATTGATAAGTATCTAAGTTGTTGGCAAGCTCTCTTAGCAGAATTTTGGGCCAATGGAGCTTGATTCCGTTGTAAATAGCACAGCAATACATCCACTGCTGGGAGGTGAAGTTATTGTCGTTTCCAGTTTTTCCACAAATAGACTTCCCTATAATATAGCATAAGTGGCTCATCATCTCATCAAATGCTCTTCTGGGCTTCTTCTTGTAATACCCAGTCAATGAGACAAGATCACCAGTGGTGGTTGAGCAGGTGGCATCCATAACCGCTTAAGACACTTCAAGGGGAGCACCAGACACGTTGAATCCATAAGTGCTTCTAATATCCAGGTAGTCAACTGAGACATCAAATCCTTCAACTGTTCCAGTCAAGCAGTTGATCTTCTTTCCATCAGAAAGCTTTCTTTGTCCAGGCTTTGCGGTTGCATAAAATTGATCAACGAACAGAGGAATTGTGTAGGATTGCTTCTTGTTAAAAAGAGGAAGAATTCCAGAAGCATCCATCTTCCTTATCATCTCTCTGCCTAGAGCATCTGATTTCAATTCTGGCTCGTTGATTTCCCAGCCTGGAAGAAAATATTGAGAATCCTACAAGGAAGACACTCAAGTTAGATCTATTATTTTGATTCACAGTTTACAAGCGGTTTGAGCACCTATGCTGTTGGCAATAGTGCGGTTTTGAAAAATGAAAATTTTCAAACCCCAAGGAAACTGTGAACACAAGGCAGGGAAACAAATGAGAAAATACAAAAGTATATTTACTAGTACGTGGCATTGTAATCCAAAGTTATCCCACACATGCAAGCAGTGTTTTGGAGGGGGAGGTTATGGTGTCCAGCCTATATACTAAGTAAAACATAAGTAAGTTCAAGCATGCGGTTGCAAAGTATAGACAAGCGGTTTTCAACATGCGGTTTATAGTCAACAAGAGCATGCGGTTTGAAACATAGAATATAAGCGGTTGATAACAAGTAGTTTCAAACATGTAGCATGCGGTTGAGAATTGAAGCGGTTCAAAATGTAAAACAAAATCCAAAATTTCAGAAAATTTTCTAAGTATGAAAAACAAGATTGAAAATCAAGGTAATCCAAAACATAAGAAATTTCTGAAAAGGAGATGAACAGTTGATATGAAGGCATGAAGAACACGAAGAACATCAAGAACAGAGATTTAATGAAAGTTAACCAAAATCAACAAATGATACGTCAAAATGATTACATTGAGCAGTAGATTAATAATATTACAATAGAAGTTCAATCTTTGCTCAGAATCATCACGAAAAAGCAAAAAAATAAGAAATGGGTTTTCGAAGTTGAGAAACCTAAAAATCCAAAATCAGTGCCCAAAACAGTCATTGGTCATGAAATAAAGTATATAATCATAATCTAGGCATGAATCCGAACAAAACCTAACTAATCTTACACAAAATGATCAAGAAATGAAGCAACAGTTAGCAAAAATCAGTTCAAGGTGTTCGAAACCTTCAAGGTTCAACAATGGCAGTTCTAAGCAAGTATGATTTGCAGAAAGTTAAGGAGATTAAGGTTAGAAATCATACCATGTCGAAGAAAGGCTTCTTTGGTGCCATTGATGATTTGAGAATTTAAGGTTTTTAAGAAGGTTTTTGAGGGTTTTTGGAAGAGATAGAAAGTGAGTTGGTAGAAAGGTATGGTGCAGAGAAGACAGAGTAGGAAGAGTTGAAATTGTTGATTTGTCTGCTATTTATAGGTAAACTCCAAGTGTAGAACAGTTTGAAAAGACAGTTTTATTTTCCCATAAAATGAATCATTGCCTCTGTTGTACCCTTTCATCTTTTTCTCAAAACCCTATGACGGCTGACATGATGGCTTTAAATGCCAATGTTCCCTTTGCATTAAATGCATTTAAATTTTAAAATTTTATGGGAAAACATTTGCAAATAAACCCTTATGTCAAAAATTATGGACTGAAAAATAAATAAAAGGAATTTGAACAGTTTTTTTTTTAAAAAAATAAATAAATAAATAGAAGAAATAAACAGAAGTTACTCTAAGTTGAAATGTCGTTGAGATCCAAGCGATCAATGCTGCAGCAAGCGGTTAGGAAGTAGGCGGTTGGCTGCATGCAGTTGACTGCATGCGGTTTGATACACGCGGTTCAACAGGTTGAGGTTTAAATCCTCAACAGGAATTTCAACATATACTCAACACACAAGTTAGCAAATAAAAAGCATGAAATTATTTAAGTTCAAGCATACTCATTTGTCCTCTAAGGAAGGAAAACCTCTTAGAGTCCAGAGCTTTGATGAGAATGTCAGCAATCTGGTTGTTTGTCCCCACATACTCTAAATGGATATTCCTCTTCTCCACATGGTCTTTGAGGAAATGATATTTGATATCTATATGCTTGGTCTTGGAATGCATGACAGGGTTGTTAGAGACTGAAATTGTTGAGGTGTTGTCACACATGATAGGGCAATTTCCTTCTTCAATTCCATAATCTACCAACTGCTGCTTCATCCAAAGGATTTGACAGCAACAACTTCCAGCAGCAATATACTCAGCCTCTGTGGTTGACACTGAAACTGAAGCTTGCTTCTTACTGGCCCAAGCAACTAGTCTATTCCCGAGGAAATGACAAGTCTCACTAGTGCTTTTCCTGTCAATTGTACAAGCTGCATAATCTGTATCTGAATAACCTACGAGATCGAAGTTTGAATCTTTGGAATACCAAAGTCCGAGGTTAGTGGTTCCAGATAAATAGCGGATTATATGCTTGACTGCAATTAAATGTGCTTCTCTAGGATCTGCTTGATAGCGTGCATAGACACAGACACTAAACATGATATCGGGCCTACTAGGAGTTAAATAAAGTAATGAGCCGATCATACCTCGATATAAGGTTTGATCAACCTTCTTACCTTTTAGATCTTTATCTAGCTTATTACCGGTGGCCATTGGAGTATCATATGCTTTAGCATTTTCTAGTCCAAACTTCTTTATCAACTCCTTGGTGTATTTGGCTTGGCTGAGGAAAATACCTTCTTCGCATTGCTTGATTTGAAGCCCGAGGAAGAATGTTAATTCTCCCATCATGCTCATCTCAAACTTGCTTTTCATTAGCTTTTCAAAACGCTTACAAAGTAACTCATTAGTAGAACCAAAAATAATATCATCGACATATATTTGATCAAGTAAAGTATGCTCATTATATTTGGCAATAAAAAGAGTTGTATCAATTTTACCACGTTTAAATCCTTTTTCTAGTAAAAATTTAGAAAGAGTCTCATACCATGCCCTTGGAGCTTGTTTAAGTCCATACAGAGCCTTCTGGAGTTTGTAGACATGATTGGGAAATTTGGAGTCTTCAAATCCAGGCGATTGGGCAACATACACGGTCTCTTGCAGTTCACCGTTGAGGAAAGCACTCTTCACGTCCATTTGATAAAACTTGAAACACTTGAAAGAGGCGTAGGCTAAGAAGATTTTGATAGCTTCCAATCTATCAAATGGAGTAAAGGTTTCATCATAATCGATTCCTTCTTCTTGCCTATATCCTTGGGCAACCAACCTTGCTTTATTCCTAGTGATGTTTCCATTCTCAACCATATTATTCCTAAACACCCACTTAGTTCCTATCACTCCTTGATCCTGAGGTCTAGGCACCAATGTCCAGACCTTGCATCTTTCAAACCAGTTGAGTTCTTCTTGCATAGCAACGACCCAACTGGAATCTTGGAGTGCTTCATCAATCTTCTTGGGTTCAACTTGAGATAACAGAGAAGTATGCTCATCATAGTTCGATCTCCTTGTTTGAACACTGGAAAACAGATCACCAATCACATTAGAGAGAGGGTGACTGCTGACTTCACGAACCTCCGGGGGTAAGTCTGGTTGGACTTAGGTTTGCTGAAGATCTTCAATTGGAACATCGTTAGATCCTTCAGCGAAGTCATGGAAGGTAATTTGATGAAGAGGTTCAATAAGCTGGATGGGGGAATTCTCAACATCTTCTTCCCTTGGAGTTGCATCTGGAGTGGGAACTTCAGGTGCGGTTTCAAAAGTGCAGTTTGAGGGAATTTCAGTTGAGGGTGCTGGATTTTGAGGGTTGAGGTTCAGGTGCGGTTCTAGAGGGTTCACCTGTTTCATTGTGCTCAACAAAATCGTCAGCAACATTTGGATCCAAATGTGGCTCAAGGAGAGAATGCTCATCGAATGTAACATGGACAGACTCAACTATCTTTAAACTAGTTTTATTAAAAACGCGAAAAGCTTTTGAATGTTTAGCATACCCAACAAAAATACCTTCATCGGCCTTGGCTCCGAATTTACCTCTATTTTCTCTTCCATTGTAGAGGATAAAGTATTTGCAGCCAAAGATCTTGAAGAATGCAATGTTGGGGGTTCTTCCTCTCCATAGCTCATATGGAGTCTTGTTATAGGTTTTGTTGATGAGGGAGCGGTTGTGAGTGAAGCATGCTGTGTTGATTGCTTCAGCCCAGAAATACTGAGGCAGCTTAGCTTCAGATATCATTGTCTTTTCAGCCTCAATCAACGTCCTGTTCTTCCTTTCCATAACTCCATTTTGTTGTGGAACACCAGCAGTTGAGAAATTGTGATCAATCCCATGGTCATCACAATACTGAGCAACACCATTGTTCTTAAATTCTGTTCCGTTATCTGATCGAACACTAACGATGTCGTCTTCTTTCTGAGTTTGGAGCCGTCTAAAGAGGGAGGTTAAGATGTCATAGCAATCGTCGTTAGAAATCATCATCTCAACCCATATATATCTTGAATAATCATCCACCACCACTAAAGTATATCTACTTCCTCCAATGCTGGCAATGGTAACGGGTCCAAACAAATCTATGTGAAGCAGTTGTAAGCATCTTGAAGTTGATGGAGCGGTCTTGCTGGTGAAAGACGATGCGGATTGCTTACCAAGTTAGCATGCACTGCATTTCTCAGGATGGTGGTCAGCCACTTTGGGTAAACCACGAATGAGGTTTTCCCTTCCAATCTTTGCTAGATACTTAAAATTCAAGTGGCTCAACCTCTCGTGCCATAGCCAACTATTCTCGCTCACATTTTTAGCTACAAAACAGAGATTAGTAATACTACATGCAGAATCTAGATCAATAATGTAAATATTACTCTTACGAATCCCTGTGAGTAGGGTGACTCCGGAAATGCTATCTTTGATAAAGCAATTTGATGACGTGAAGTTGCAAAGCATTCCTTTGTCACAGAATTGAGAAATTGAAAGGAGGTTGTGCTTGAGTCCTTCAACAAGAGAAACCTTCTCAATAGTTAGGTTTCCTCTCCTTATTACACCATACCCAATGGTCTTGCCTTTGTTGTTGTCACCAAAGGTTACAGACGGACCACTTGCTTCAATGACATCTTCAATTAATGATCTATCTCCAGTCATATGTCTTGAGCAGCCACTGTCAAGATACCATTCATTATTCTTGGAGTGACCAGCCATTAAGCAGAGGACCTGAAATGTAAACATTAAGAACGAGGTCCCCCTTTATTCCTTGGGTCCTGAGGTTAGCAACCTTTAATGACCCACACCTGTTTGACAGAAGGAGGTTTACTCTTCCTGGCATTGGGTGTGAACCGCAAAAGGCATTCTGCAGCCTTGTGACCTAAACCATCACACACAGAGCATTTATGAAAGCTACAAGCATCATGAGGTTTTACTAACTCCTTACTTTTCTTAGGAGTTGCATGCGGTTTGGGAATAGCGGTTTCAGCCTTAACAAAGGTAACTGTCTTTGGTTTGACCGCGGGTTTTCTGGGAATGCTCTTCTTGCTTTTGAAGGCAGGAGGTACGGTCGAAGAAGAAGGGCGGTCAGCCTTGCAGTTGTCTGCACCACCTATTCCAACAGGAGCGGTTGGATTAGTGGTGCTGCCAACTCCATAAGACATTTCCTCTGTATCTTCACTCTCAGAATCCTTTCCTTTCATCTGAGAGTTTTTCCCGTACTGTTTCTTTGGGTAGACATAATTGAAATTAAGTTGTCCTTTACCCTTAGAATCAGCACGCTTCCCTTTAGAAATTTCTTTAGTTAGTTTTAAAATTTCCTCATCCTTTTCACAACAGGATGCACACTTCTCCTCATCACCTGATCCAAATCCCAGACCTTCTTTAATTCCACTGGTCATTTGGGAATCTATAATTTGATCCATGGTGGATTTTGATTTGAGCCACCTGTTATGGGTAAAATTCAGGATTGATACATCTTGAGTTCTTATCAGCATGTCAACATCTTCACACTCGAGGGCAAGGTAAAAATTATTTATTTAATAACAATTATTTATTTCTGTTATATTTTATCACAGGGATAAAATAGCACGTGAGGAAAGCCATGACCAACAGACTCCTTTCAACGGATCGAAGACTAGGTCAAGATGAGGATGACCTACCGAGATTGTAGGGGAGTTAGTTAGGATTTGATTTTTTTCTGTTTTCTTTTTTATTATTTAAAGCTCATGGCTGGAAAGGAGAACACACGAACACATATACACACGCATTACACTCACACAGCTCAAGAACACGTTGTAATCCGCCATAGCTTTCTACCTTGTAATTCATATATAATACAATTGTTTGGGAAGGTAGGTGCTCATAATCACCTCCCGAGGTTTTGTGCCGGCGAGATAGTCATCTCAAGGGTTTTCCTCGTTACATGACCGAGCCATCTTGATTACATTATTGTACCAATTTTACTCCATTGCACCCTCCTTCGTTTCATTTCAAATTTCTTCTTTGTTGATTGTTTTTTACCAAAACAGTTTGGCGCCCACCGAGGGGCCATTGGTTTTTTAATTGGTTCAATATTCTTACGTTTTCTACCATGTCTACCCAACCTTTGACTTTCGCCGTCACCAAAGCCCTTCCTAGCACTATGAATCCTCAAACCCGATGCTTAGGTCGACAACCGGAGGCCAAGAAATATTGCCTCCTCCTCCTGTGATTTCTGGCAAGAAGCAGATGTCGCCATCTCCTGATCTTGAGATCAAGACCATGCTGATGCAAATGAAGAATCAGCTGGATCGTCAACAGAATAGCACCTCCTTGATAACCGAAAGCTTGATCAAGGTGCAGAAGGAGCAGGAGCTACTTTCCAAAAGAATGGATGATGTTTCTCCTTATCGTCCTAGAATCCTTGATTTCAACATTGGGGACAGCTCTCAAACTTTCAATGAATTCCTTCCAATGGCTTCATCTGTTAGGATGTCGACATCTTCTCCGCCCATTGTGACCTCTATGGCGATGTCGACACCCTTAGCCAATAATACCTACAGGATGACTTTTCCAGAAGGGCCTATCTTCACTAATAGCACCGCTATAACATCCTCTACAGATAATGTTAATCCTTTCATTAATTTCAATACTAGTTCTGCTCTAGATAATACTACTCATACCACTAACCCTTTTGCAGGAACTTATATTGCAAATCAGCTTCAGGAATTGAGAGATATGATCATGAATGTACCAGGTGTCACTCCACCTATCCAGCAAGTCTCCCCAACATGCTACAATCAATCTCGCTTTACTCCAGCTATTGCGCATGTGGATATCCCGAAAGGATTCAGCGTTCCTGCCATGAAATTGTATGATGGAAGTTCTGATCCTGAGGAACATGTTGCCCACTACCAAGAGAAGATGGAGATTGTTCGCATCCCGCTCCAGTTTCGTGAAGCTTGCTTGTGTCGAGGGTTCGGTTCGACGTTGGTAGGACCGGCATTGAAGTGGCTGATCCGTCAACCTCATGGTTCTATTGGATCGTTTGCTCAACTTGTCAACCTCTTCAACAATCAATTTTCTTGCAGTCGGCAATTTGAAAAGCTCACCAGCGACCTTTATCGTATCACTCAGCAACCCACGGAAGCATTAAAAGACTTTGTTAACAGGTTTAACAAAGAAGTCTTGGAGATCTCCAACCTGGACATGGCAACAGCTGCAGAAGCTTTCAAAATGGGCTTGAAGAAGGATTCTCCTTACTATGAAGACCTGGTGATGAACCCGTGCAAGAAGATGGAAGATATCCGAAATCGGGCCGTAAGATTTATCAGGCTGGAAGAGGACAAGATGCAACAATCCAAGAATCCTGATAAAGCTTCAACATATGACCATCCTGACAGGAAGATGGAGTCATCTCATCAAAAACAGAATAGATCTAGACCCTACCACAGAAATGAACATAACAAAGTCAATTATGTGGAAGATGACGGGGATGATGATATAGAATCTCCTAAAATATCTGATTATTGTTTTTCTGTGGATGTTTCAGGTATTCTCTGTGCCATGAGCAATCTTGGAGATAAAGCAAGGTGGCCCCGAAAGACTGACAAGTCATCCGGCTGGAAGGACAAATCCAAATGGTGTGCCTATCATGAAGACTTTGGACATCTTACCGAAGATTGCATTGCCCTAAGGAAGGAGATTAGTTACCTATTGTCTAAAGGACATCTTAAAGAGCTCCTTGGGAACCGCAAGACCAAGATGGAGAACAAAGAACCCGTTACAACCAGTCCACCATCTCCTCCACCGGTAACAAAGGTAATTAATGTTATTAGTGGTGGTTCTGATATTTGTGGTACTTCTTATTCTGCAGTTAAGAGATTCGCTAAGCAAGCTAAGGATGAGAAACCCGAGAGATCTTCCAAGATGTCACAGCTCACATATCAAGATACCATCTCCTTTGAAGAAAGTGACCGGGACAATGTTATGGATCCACATCATGACGCCTTGGTCGTTGCACTTCAGATAGCCAACTGCAAGGTCAGACGTATCCTAATAGATGGGGGCAGCTCTGTGAATCTCATCATGCTAGATGCTCTGAAGGAAATGAAAATCCCTGAAGACAGCATTATAAAGAGGACCTCGGTGCTCGTGGGTTTCAGTGGAGAAACCAAAAGTACAGTGGGTGAGATTACACTTCCAGTCTACTTCGAAGGCATCAATTCCATGGAGAAATTCTATGTAATCGATAGTACAACTTGTTATAATGTGATCTTGGGTAGACCATGGATCCATGGAATGAAGGTTGTACCTTCCACCTATCACCAATGTGTCAAGATGTTGACACCTTGGGGAGTTGTCAAGGTTTACAGCGATCAACAGTCAGCTAAAGAATGTTACATGACTTCCATGAAGGCGTCAACGACCCCTAAGATGGCATAGCAATTACAGAGAAAGGCCCATGAGGTTCTGGAGGCGAAAGAGAATAATTTGAAAGAGATACTCTTAGATCCCTCAAACCCAGATCTCAAAGTGCTGGTTAGCCAAGATGTTCCGGCAGAAATAGAAGAAGACCTTATCAAACTCTTACAGAGCAGAATTAAAATCTTCGCATGGAAACATGAAGATATGACAGGCATCAGTAAAGATGTAATCACCCATAAACTCAACATCGATCCGTCTTTCAGACCAATCCACCAAAAGAGAAGAAAGTTCGCACAAGAAAGGAATGTTATCATTCAAGAAGAAGTGGACATATTACTCAAAGCAAAAATGATCAGAGAAGTCGAATACCCAAGATGGCTAGCGAATGTGGTGGTAGTAGAAAAGAGGAATGGAAAATGGAGAGTTTGTGTTGACTTCACAGACTTAAACAAAGCTTGTCCAAAAGATCCTTTCCCCTTGCCACACATTGATACTCTGGTAGATGCTACTTGTGGACATGAAGTTTTGACCTTCCTAGATGCGTCTTCAGGATTCCAGCAAATTCAGATGGAACCATCCGACCAAGAGGATACCGCTTTCATCACCCCAACAGGTATTTATTGTTACATTGCAATGCCTTTTGGACTAAGAAATGCAGGTGCTACATACCAGAGGCTAGTCAACATGATGTTCAAAGAGCAGATTGGGGACACTATGGAAGTATACATCGACGATATGGTGATAAAATCAAAGAAAGCTTAAGATCATGTTCGAGATCTTGCTCAAGCATTCGACATCCTAGACAAGTTCAACATGAAGCTAAACCCAGCAAAGTGCAATTTTGGCACTAAGTCCGGGAAATTCTTGGGCTACATGGTGACACAAAGAGGGATAGAAGCAAGCCCGGAGCAGATCAGAGCAATCATCAACTTAACGTCACCCAAATCCATAAAAGATGTTCAAAGATTGACAGGGAAGGTGGCAGCATTGAATCGATTCATCTCAAAATCCTCAGACATATGCAAACCATTCTATGACATCTTAAAGAAGAATTCTAGGTTCGAGTGGAATGATAAGCATGAACAAGCCTTTCAAGATTTGAAGTTGTACCTATCAACACCTCCCCTTCTCTCAAAGCCTCAAGAAGGTGAGCCATTGTGTGTCTACTTAGCTGTCTCTGAAACCGCAGTTAGTGCCGTCCTGGTCCGTGATCAAGATGGCATCCAGCAGCGAATATACTACGTAAGTAAAACATTGCTTGATGCGGAAACCAGGTATTCACACCTTGAAAAATTAATATTAGCTTTAATTTCTGCTTCAATTAAGTTAAGGCATTATTTTGAAACTCATGCTATTGTCATTCGTACTAACTATCCAATAAAAAGTGTGATGAGGAAACCAGAAATGTCAGGAAGGATGGCCAAGTGGTCCGTTCAGTTAAGCACTTATGACATCAAATATGAGCCTAGAACAGCAATAAAATCACAAGCACTTGCAGATTTTGTGGCAGACTTTAGTCTAAGTATGCAACCAGAAGTGGAACTTGAAGTCCAACAACTCCAAGATGGGGACATCCTGAGGACGTGGACTCTTTACATAGATGGTGCTTCTAATATGAGGGGCACAGGGCTAGGTGTTGTCCTAAAGTCACCACAAGGGGACATCATACCCCAGGCCATTAGTTGTGATTTTAAAGCCACAAATAATGAGGCAGAGTACGAAGCCTTAATCGTGGGCCTATCCGTGGCTCTAGACATGAACGTCAAAGCAATACAGGTATATAGTGATTCATTATTACTTGTAAATCATTTTAACGGTTCCTATGCAGCAAAAAATGCCAAGATGACAGCTTATTTGGGCATAGTAAAAATTCTGGCAAGCAAATTTCAAATATTCTCTTTCGAACAAATACCACGAGAAGATAACTCTCAAGCAGATGCATTGGCCAATCTTGGATCAGCTTTCAAAAGCTTATCTCAGACCAATATCCCAATTATACATGTTGACATCCCTGCCATGGAAAGGTTAGACCTATTCTGTATAGATGATGAGATCCCTAATAGACAGATGGAGATATCTTGGATGACGCCAATAATTAAATATCTCCAAGATGGCACTATCCCTGATGAAGAAAAGAATGCCAGAGCATTCAGGGTAAGGATTTCAAGATTTATATTAATAGATAATGTGTTGTTTAAGAAATCATTTGCAGGACCATATTTGAGATGCCTCGAAGCCGACCAAGCTAAAGAAGTCCTAAGAGAAATACATAAAGGATCATGTGGTAACCATTCTGGGGGCAGAAGCTTATATACGAAAGCTCTGAGGATGGGTTATTACTGGCCAACAATGCGACAAGATGCTACCATCTTTGCCAAGAAATGTGATTTTTGCCAGAGACATAGCGACATCTTGCATCAGCCCGCAGAATTGCTTTATCCAATCCTCTCTACTTGGCCGTTCATGAGATGGGGAATGGATATAATGGGTAAATTGCCTAAAGCTCCTGGGGGAAAAGTTTTCTTGCTTGCTATGACTGATTATTTCTCTAAATGGGTTGAGGCTGAATCCTATGTGCAAGTTCGTGACAAGGAAGTTATATCCTTCATTAAAAGAAATATATTTAGTAAGTTTGGCATCCCATCTGAAATAATATGTGACAACGGCTCCCAATTCATCAGCAAAAAGACCCAAGACTTTCTCACTAGGTGGGGAGTTAAGATGGTGACATCTTCACCTGTCCATCCTCAAGCTAATGGCCAGGCATAATCAAGCAACAAAATAATCATCAATAACCTAAAGAAGAGGCTAGATCAAAAGAAAGGAAGATGGGCAGAAGAGCTTCCCTTTGTCTTATGGGCAGATAGAACCACACCAAAGAATGCAACAGGTCAAACCCCCTATTCTTTGGTATTTGGGGCGGAAGCGGTCATCCCTGCAGAAGTTGTCGTCCCCACTGCCAGATTCAAGATGGTGATGCCTGAACAAAATGATGCCAACCTAAGTCACGATCTAGACACCATTGACGAACTAAGGGACCTTGCTAAAATCAGGATAGCAGCATATCAGCAGAAGATTGCAAGATCCTACAACAAGAATGTGAGGTTGCGAAAATTCCAAGTTGGTGATTTAGTCTAGCGTAAGGTGTTTCAGAACACAAGAGAACCCAATGCTGGAAAGATGGCTCCCAAATGGGAAGGGCCATACCTAGTGGATGCTGAAGCAGGTAAAGGATCCTATTGGCTATCGACTCTAGAAGGAGTAAGGATTCCCAGAAGCTGGAACGCAATCCACCTCAAAGCCTACTTTATGTAAGTTTAAGTGATTATTTTACAATTCAAATAAAACCAAGGTACGATCTTTACCATACTAAGTTCAATAAAAAGTACTTGTTTTCATTTTTTTCTATTCTTAAATAATTACTGACTTAAGTATCGGAGGGGATGTTTCTGTTTTGCAAGGAAATAAGAAGCATTAAAGTAAAACTCATTGGTTAAAGATGTAAGCATCCTCCCAGGAACTTAATATCTTAAATCAGGTACAAACTATCTCTTACTCTTTATTTAAAAAGTATTCTTATGATTCTTTTATCAAATAAAATGTGACATCAGAAAAGATGTCGAAATCTTTCATTAACTTGTTATTTTGCAAGAAATAGAAGTCTCCAAATTCAATACAAGTCCTCGTGAATACAACCGTTTTGAGACTGGCCATCTCACCTCCGTTTAAGGTACTTAATCCCTTCAAAGGTTTAAAGAAATTACTTTCTTTCACCGCTTAAAGGTTTAAACACCTCGCCTGGAGCGCACGATGTCAACCATGATTGAGGTGTGTGGTGGGCCCATATGTTTAATATATACGAATTACCCATCATCAATCAATCAATGTGTTAGACCCTAAGATTTTTACAAATGGTTATGACACTTACGTGCCATCTAAAGTACAAACGGTTATTGACATTTACATGTCAATCTACGCAATTGCAAAGGATTTCTACATCCACTCGCAAGATGTTACCATCTACGAAGAAGTCAACATATCAACTTCTTAAAACATTTTTTCATAAGGATACTTGGGGAAAGTTTTTCCAAAACCCAAGTAAAGATTTTTCTACAGAAAGCATAAAAAGTGATGGACCAACCCAACACTTGAAAAACATATTGTCTTGACCCTTATGGGTCCATTACAAACCAAAAAACATTATCTTTGGGACACAGCCCATTTAAAACCAAAATATTTCAAACCAAAGTTTTCAAACCAAAAATTCTTACCATATTCCTTCATGGGGTGGCTACTGCCGCTGATGTTGTTACTTCTTCCTCCAAGTTGTCATCACCTTTTGCTACAAAAGATCCTTCTCCTACATCCCCTCCTTTTGCCTCCAAAGTCTTCAAGAGGGAACGTTGTTGCTCAATATTCCACTCTGTATGCTTCCCGGCATAGAACTCCTCCATCATTTGAATTTTGATTGTAACCATACTCTGAGCAGCAGAAGCCATCATATTCTTCTTCAAATCCTCAATCTCGTGCAGCTGTGTGTCTTGAAGGGAAGACATCCCTGTCATCAAGCTTTCCACTTCCTTTAGCAAATCTCCAATCTTCTTTGCCCCAGCTTCACTCTGTTTCTTGACTTGAATATTTTCCAGCACTAGCTTCCTATTTCTTTCCTCCAGACTACTCATTTTTGCCTTAGCAGTATCAATACCCTATAAAAGCCAAAAAATTCAAATAGTAACCTTAAGATACATTATTCATTTAGGAATATGTTAGAAACTCTGTTTTCATAGAAACCTACCACTGCAACCCTCGCCAAAGCTTCTTCTGCATCTCCTAATCCCGTTTCATCCAAAACAATTACCTCCTTAGAACTGCTTTTCCTCTTCTTTACCCTGGCTCCAACAGAAGGTGCCTCCATCTCCCTTTTGGGCACCAACAGTTGATTGCTCGCTTGGGATTAACCCACAAAATCCTGAAGGTCTTTAAGAGAAAAAGCGGCAGTTGATTTTGAAACTATCAAAAGAGGCACACTATCAGAAGAAGGCAAAAGTCAAGAAACGCCAATAAGAATTACACAAGGATCGAATAATCTTACTGGTAGACATTCCAGTGGAGGGTGGTATCTCTTTATTCTCAGGAACAATTACGTCTTCACAAGGTTGGAAGGATCTTTCCCCTTCTGGTAACTCCAACAGTCTATTCACCTTCCCAATCGTTTCCGCAGATGGAGGGAAAATCTTCACCCAATCAATAGCTGCAAAAACCAATAGAAAAATTACAACAGGTAAGTGCGAGAAAGAAGAAAAAATTGGAATTTATAAGAGGGATACCTTCCCTATTCCATTCAGTCACCAAGAAGTCTCCTTCCTCCAAAGAGTCCTTCTCAACAAAAAAGTACTTCGATTTCCAACCCCTATCACTTACAGTGACTTTCAAAAACAAAGGCTTCATACCAGACCTAGTCTTAAGAAGGTATCTCGTGGAACCAAACGTTTGGAGTTCATACACAAAGGCTAATTCCTTCAAACCTATATCTAAACCAAATTCACGGTTCACCCTCAAGACACAAGAAAAGATCCTCCAAACCATGGGTATCACTTGTACAAAAGCAAGGTTAGTTTTTCTAAAAAACTCATTTATCATTGCAGGGAAAGGGTAGGAAAATCCCAGAGTAAAGGGATACTCATAAAAACAAACCCATTTTAGGGAAACGAAGTCAGACCTAAGAAGAACATCGAACGGCCTAAAGATGGTAGAATCTGGGAAGCAGTGTCGAACTTTGAGAGATTCGATCAGTTCGTTATTGAAAACACGGATTTCTTCATCCAATTTTGTCAACAAACCTTCACACGAAAAACCCCCATCCTCGTGTAAACTCGGAGGATTTTTCGCGGCTTTTCCCTTTTTTGATTTCACCATGTTTGAAAAAAAGAAACAGGAAGAGAAAAGGAGGGAAGGATTTTACCTTCAAAGCAGAAATCACCGTCGTGAAGAAGAAACCGATGAAAATGATTGGAAAAGGTAAAGGAGAAAGTGAAAGGAGATTTTGGTTTTGAGCCCTAGATCTAGGGAAGTGGTTACGGTAATTAATTAAGAGATTAACCCCTTAACCGCCACGTCTCTTCTCCATTAATTAAACCGCAGAGCTTCTAGAAGGTTGTGGAAAAAACTGATCTCTTAAAATTCTTTTAAAAGACAGTTTTTTGGGGACAATTTTTATGGGTAAAATTCAGGATTGATACATCTTGAGTTCTTATCAGCATGTCAACATCTTCACACTCGAGGGCAAGGTAAAAATTATTTATTTAATAACAATTATTTATTTCTGTTATATTTTATCACAGGGATAAAATAGCACGTGAGGAAAGCCATGACCAACAGACTCCTTTCAACGGATCGAAGACTAGGACAAGATGAGGATGACCTGCCGAGATTGTAGGGGAGTTAGTTAGGATTTGATTTTTTTCTGTTTTCTTTTTTATTATTTAGAGCTCATGGCTGGAAAGGAGAACACACGAACACATATACACACGCATTACACTCACACAGCTCAAGAACATGTTGTAATCTGCCATAGCTTTCTACCTTGTAATTCATAGATAATACAATTGTTTGGGAAGGTAGGTGCTCATAATCACCTCCTGAGGTTTTGTGCCGGCGAGATAGTCATCTCAAGGGTTTTTCTCGTTACATGACCGAGCCATCTTGATTACATTATTGTACCAATTTTACTCCATTGCACCCTCCTTCGTTTCATTTCAAATTTCTTCTTTGTTGATTGTTTTTACCAATCACCACCCATCAATAATCTTTTGGATATCGTTGATTTGAGTGTCCAGATCATCATTCTAGAGAGGTTGCTTTATTTACCCATCTAGAACCTAAAGCAGCTAGGAAAGTCATATTGATTTCCTTATCAGTTAAAGTCTTGCCAAGAGATCTACAAGCATTAACTACCTCAACATAGCGGTCGTAGGTCTGACGCAAGGTTTCGTTGGATTTTCTGTTGAAGTTGTTGTAGGATCTTTCAACAGCAAACAATTTGTTCTCCTAACATTTGTCATCACCTTCGAGGTAGCTCTCTATGGCATCCCACATCTGCTTTGCGGTTTTGAGATACATCACTTTTTGAAGGGTTGAAACGGGGAGGGTTCCAGAAATGATGTGCCTCGCCTTGCTGTCCAAGGCAGCTAATCTCTTCTCTTCATCTGACCACTCGCCTTTTGGCTTTTTAACTTTTGGAGTTTCTTCACTGGTGGCTGGATCTGTGTTGGCCTTCATGGGAACGAACGGGCCATTGATCACGCATTCCACCAGCATCTCGTCAATAGTCTCCAAATGAATAAGCATTCGGCACTTCCAGATGTCGAAGTGGTCTTCGTTCAAAATTGGAATGTGTGAATAGTTAACAGTTGTCATTGTCTTTGAGTTTGCCATATCGAATCGGCACACAAGCTGTTAAGCTTGAAAAACAGTGGTTTTATAAATGTGTTAGCTCTGATACCACTTGTTGGTCCCAAAGGTGACAACAAGGGTGAAAAACATCTAGAGGGGGGGTGAATAGCTGTTTCAAATTTTTCGCCCTATTTTGAAAACTAAACCTCTAAGCTTACAAAACCGCTTGCAGTTGATAATAAACTGCAAGTAGAGATGTAAAATGCACAGCGGAATATTTGAAGATACAAAGCGGTTTTGAGGTGCGGTTTTGCAATGCGGTTTTAAGTGCAGTTGTAAAACGGAAAGTGAGGTTTGACAATGTTAACTCCAAACACAATTCTTAATGATGGATAACTATAAATAAGATCAAACAGAGATAGAGATAAATAATTAGTAAGCACGAGAAATAATAAATGCAGAAATATAAGAACACACAATTTGGAGTGGTTCAATGGATAAACGATCTACGTCCACTACCAAGATGGTTAGTCTTGGATTTTCTAAGAGTTAGATTTTATATTGAGTATGAGAGAGATTACAAGTTACAAAGTATTCAAACTCAGATCTAAAATCTATTCTATAAAGATCAAAACCTAGACTATAACCAGTGTATCTCAAATGATTAATCTATGTGATTAAACAAGTGAGGTGTGTGTGTGTGTGTGCAAGATCAAGGCTCTTTAGATCTATGAAATGGAGAGAACAATGATTCTTGATGGTGTTAAGGCTTGATTTCTGGGCTGGGATATATTTCTTGAAGTAGAAGATGAAGATTCAAATGACTAAGAATTTCTGGGAAGAGCTTCAGCTTCTATGAACACAGCACTTTCAATTTTCTCAAGCAATCTTCAAATGGTGAAGATTAGGGGTATTTATACCCAAGCACCAAGGAACTAGCCGTTGGACATAGCTGTATCAAGTACTGTACTGGTGCTTTCCCATTGGTCCACAGTATCCACTTTTGTCCTTTGGTACAGCAGTTGCAGATAAAGCTGATAAGGCTTCAGCTGCAAGTAAGGTAGTTAGGACACCTGTCACCTTTTCAAGATCCTTGCAGATCTTCTCTGACATTGAATCACGTGACAAGATTTGGTGGTTGACTTTTGTCATTGCTGACGTGGACACCAATGGTAAAATGTGGTTCACTTCAAGTCTTCAATCATTGGATGCGGTCTGGTATACAAGCGGTTGAGGAAGTGCGGTTGGATACACCAGAGGAGGATACACAGCGCGGCTGATGTTTGGAATAGCACAAGTGCGGTTCATAAGTGTGGTTGTGTTGCAGCTTGTTCAAAGGGCGGTAGTTTCAACAAAGGAATTCCACAAGGCGGTTCAGCACGAGCGGTTGCTTGAGTGCGGTTTGAAACTTTTGAACTGCAATCCTCAAATCCAATGAGTCTTGTGCCAGTATTCAAGCCTAATTTAACCTATTCTATAAAATGGACTTAGCTAAAAAATTGAAGTCTAAGCTTCATTACATATGGGCCTAAAGTCCTTAAAATAGAGAGGAGGTTATGGTATCAATCAAATCTAATCTAAAAATAGGAGGGTTAAAATATGCATACCCAACATCATGGCCCCAAGTTGCTCACTGACTTGGCATGTTTCAGGTTGATCTATTACAGGATACATGACGTGGATAATTGAGATATTATTATTCAACATGCTTCTGCAACTTGACCCCAGATTGGCCAGACATCTGCTTCAGTATTTTCTTCTCGCGGGATCTGCTCGAAGATGAAGTCTTCAAACTGTCTAGCTAATGCCTTAACATGCTAGAGATAACTTGTCATTTTAACCTGCTTGGCTGTATATAATCCATTGAAGTGGTTAACTAGCAACAGTGAATCAGTAAATACATTTATATATTTAACATTTAAATTTAAAGCAGTAGTTAATCCCATAATGAGGGCCTCATACTCAGCCTCATTATTCGTTGCCTTGAACTCACAAGCCACAGCTTGAGGAATGAGGTCTCCTTGAGGAGATTTTAGGACGATTCCCAAACCTGTGCCCCTAGCGTTTGAAGCCTCGTCCTTGTACAGCGTCCAGTATCTAGGTGAGTTGAGACCTTCAAGTTGTTGGACTTCAAGCTTAACTTCGGGTTGCAAACTGGGGCTGAAGTCTGCTACAAAGTCTGCCAAAGCTTGTGACTTGATGGCAGTCCTTGCTTCATATTGTATGTCATAAATAATAAGTTGTACTGACCATTTAGCCATCCTACCTGACATCTCAGGTTTTCTCATCACGCTTCTGATAGGATAGTTAGTCTTGACAATAATAACATGGGTCTCAAAGTAATGGCGTAATTTTATAGAAGCAGTGATTAAAGCAAGTATTAATTTTTCAAGATGAGAATACTTGGTTTCAGCATCAAGTAGAGACTTACTTACGTAGTAAATGGGATGCTGTGCACCATCCTGCTCTCTAGCCAAGACTGCGCTGACTGAAGTTTTAGATACCGCGAGGTAGAGGAGCAGCGGTTCCCCTTGCTCTGGTTTGGACAATAACGGCGGGGTTGTGAGGTAGTCTTTAAGTTGACCGAAGGCCACTTCGTGCTCACTAGTCCACTGGAACAACTTGTTATTTCGGAGCACCTCGTAGAACAACCTGCATTTGTCAGAAGACTTGGAGATGAACTGTTTAAGGGCTGCTACCCTGCCTGTAAGCCGTTGTACGTCTTTAACGGTTCTAGGTGACTCCAGGATGATAATAGCTTTAATCTGTTCAGGACTTGCTTCAATGCCCCTCTTGGTCACCATATAACCGAGGAATTTGCCTGCCTTTACTCCAAAGTAGCACTTCGATGGATTGAGCTTCATGTTGAAGGCTTCCAAGATGTCGAACGCTTCACTGAAATGTTCAACATGATCTTCAATGTGTTTCGACTTTACTACCATTTCGTCGATATAGACTTCCATGGTCTTTCCAAACTGATCTTCAAACATCTTGTTTACCAACCTTTGATAAGTTGCACCTGCATTTTTTAGTCCGAATGGCATGGCAATATAACAGTATATACCTTCGGGAGTAATAAAAGCAGTGTCCTCTTGATCTGAAGGTTCCATTTGGATCTCTTGATATCCTGAAGAGGCATCCATGAAAGTCAGGATGTCGTGACCAGCCGTGGCGTCCACAAGAGAATCGATATGAGGTAAAGGGAAGTGATCTTTCGTACATGCTCGGTTTAGATCTGTGAAATCCACACATACCCTCCATTTGCCATTCTTCTTTTCGACAACTACCACATTGGCTAACCACCTGGGGTAATCAACTTCCCTAATCATCCTGGCCTTCAATAGCCGTGCAACTTCTTCCTTTATAATATGGTTGCGTTCATGAGCGAACTTCCTTCTCTTCTGATGGACGGGTTTGACGTTAGAATCAACATTCAACTTGTGGGTGATGATATCTTTGCTAATCCATGTCATGTCCTCATGTTTCCAGGCGAAACAACTAGTTCTGGCCTTCAAGAACTCTATTATATTATCCTCAACTTCATGAGGGATATCAGCCCCCAATAACACCTTGACATCAGGTTTGGAGGGGTCAAGTTGAATTTCTTTAATGTCACTTTTTGCCACTTCCAAGGCGTCCCGTGCCTTTTTCTTTAATTGCTACGCTTGCCTGGGGGTGCTTGTTGCTTTCATTGAGACCTTGTAACATTCCTTTGCTGTTTGCTGATCTCCCTTCACCTTGACGACCCCCCAACGTGTGGGCAACTTGATGCATTGGTGGTAAGTTGATGGTACGGCCTTCATGTTGTGAATCCAGGGTCTCCCCAGAATGATGTTGTAAGATGAATTGCATTCGATGACGCAGAATTTCTCCATCGAGTTTACTCCTTCCACATAAACGGGCAACTTGATTTCCCCATAGGTATGCTTGGTTTCTCCACTGAACCCAACTAGAACAGATGAACTTCTAGTAACATGCTCGAGCGGGATGTCCATACTTGCCAAACTGTTAGTGGTCACTATGTTGACGGAGCTTCCATTGTCAATCAAGATGCGTTTCACCAAGCAGTTAGCTACTTGTAGAGTTACAACAAGTGCATCATGATGTGGTTCCAAGATGTCATCCTTGTCGTCTTCATCAAACGTGATTTTTTGGGTGCTCTCCTTCACTGACGGTCTTGCTGGGAGGTTCAACCTGTCTTCCTTTGATTTCGAAGCGTGGCGCTTAGCAGCCGAGTAGGAAGTACCGCATATGTTTGATCCTCCACTAATCATGTTGACTACCTTGGATGGGACTGGAGGAGTTGGTGGATTCTCAGTCTGTTGCTCCTGGTTGTCATTTCGCCCACGCCTTTTGCCGAGTAGATCCTTGGGAAACCCCTTAGATAAGAGGTGGTTGATTTCCTTCCGTAAGGCAATGCAATTCTCGATGGTATGCCCAAAGTCTTCGTGATAGGCACACCATTTGGACGTATCCTTCCAACCAAAGGGCTTGTCAGATTTCTTAGGCCACCTTGCTTTCTCGCCCAGGTTGTCCATGGCGTGTATAACTCCTGCAATAACAACAGAGAAACAGTAGTCATCTATTTTTGGATAGTGTAATTCATCCTCATCACCATTATCATTAATAATATTGACATTATAACGGTCAAGTTTAGAGTAGGGTTAGCCCCTATTGGATTTGGAATGGGAGGTTTCCATCTTGCCACCCGAATGCTCAGGAGTGACGGTCCTCTTGGCTGCTTTCTCTTGCATCAGCTTGTCTTCTTCCAACCTGATGAATTTTATAGCCCTGGTTCTGACTTCTTCCAGTCTCCTACAAGGAGTCATTACTAGCTCCTCGTAATAAGGGGAATCTTTCTTAAGCCCCATCATGAAGGCCTCTGTTGCAGTAGACATATCCATGTTGGGGATATCAACAGCTTCTTTATTAAATCTGCTCAAGTAATCCTTCAAGGATTCATCAGATTGCTGAACTATCCTATAAAAATCACTAGTTAGTTTCTCAAAGACCCTGTTGCAAGAAAATTGGTTAGTGAACATATTGATGAGTTGAGCATAAGATCCAATAGATCCTAGAAGCTGGTTGATGAGCCATCGTAAGGCTGCCCCGATCAAGGTGGAGCCAAAGCCTCTACACAGGCAGGCTTCCTTGAATTGCAAAGGGATGTGTATCACGTCCATCTTTTCCTGGTACAAGGAAATGTGCTCCAATGGATCGGTTGTCCCAACATACTGCTTCATATGAGGAACGGTGAACTTTTTTGGTATCACCATATTGGGAATTGACTGGGCTGAAGCGTGACTCATTATAACATGCTAGAGAAGCTTGATGGTATGGCAGGGTAACCCCAGGCACGTTCATCACCATCTCTCTTAATTCCTACAACTGCCTATTCACTGTATTTCCTACAATGGGGTTAGCAGCAGCATAAAAGGTAATAAAATCAACATGAGGGTTAACACTCCCTGCTGATCCTTGAATGGGTGTTGCAAATGTCGCTGTGGTGGACTGGCCAGCTTCAGGATTGGTGACCACACTATCCGTGGCACTAACCATTGGTATGAATCCTACATTATTGGTCAACATTCCCGTATCCCTGTCGAAGCCGAACCTCCTTGGTTGGATGGGGAAGAACATGTTGGAGCCCATGTTGGGGCCTGCACTCTGGAACCCAGGCGGTACATCTTAGTGCGTTCCGGATGACCCAGATTGGAGAACGGATACTTCACGTTGCAACCTAGTGACATTATTCATAAGCATGGTGGAAGTATCGATCTGCAGCATCACCTGGCGTCTCAACTCAGCCATTGTATCCATCAAGCTGGATAGGACATCCACTGGAATCCTTTGCGTATGCGCACCTGAGGATCCCCCCTGACCGTGGATCGTGCTGGAGGTGGGACCAACATTTTGACCCGACATCTTCATTCCAGCAGTGGTTCCCACTGAAGTCGTAGTGGATGACATTCCGGTAGACATCTTGAGTATTTTCAGTTAATCAAAAGACCAATGACTCCCACAGACGGTGCCAAACTGTTTTGGTCAAATTCAAGCAATTCAACTTCCAAAGGGAAAATTGGGTACAATGGAATAGAATAACGTAAATTCAAGATGTAGGGACAAGATATTTAATGAGGAAAGCCCTTGAACAACTTGTTCGCCGGCATAAAACCTCGAAACAATGGAATTTTATTAGTATCGTGATGATGGAGAGCCAATTGAAGTGTAAGTACAAAGAATGTTCGTGAAATGCGTACGTGTGTGTGTGTATACATGTGTTTGCTATTTAAATACAAATGATGATAACGGTAGCAACTAAGTAAATGCTATCCCTCAACATGCGCCTAGAATCTCGCAGGAGGTTAATGACGATGTCAACATAACAGTTGCTGAATGAATGTTGTTGAAGCCTCTATTTGACTTGGTCTATAAAGCTTGCAGAACTCCAGCAAACGGTTCCTACAATGTCGATATTCAGTAATTCTGGACAAAGCGGATAGTCTATCAAGTTGTACTGCCCAGTTGTTACCACAAGATGAGGTATCAAGATGTAACATGTTGCTGTAAATTTTCAACCCTGAACAGTTTCCAGCCTATATACTAAGTAGAATCTCAAGAAAATAAAGGAAGGAAATAGAAAGTATGCGATTTCAAAAGATTTATTAAAGTGGTTTCCAACGCGTGGTTTGATTTCAAAAGAACATGCGGTTTAGAAGAGCAAGCGGTTTGACGAAGATAATGTAAGCGATTTTTAAACACGCGGTTTCAACCAAGAATAGCATGCGGTTTTTAGAGAGATGTGGTTCAAAAACCAAAATAAAATTCAAAGTCTTCAAAATTTTACTAAGTATGAAAAACACAATTGAAAATCATTAACTCCAAAATATAAGAAATTTTCAGAAAATTCAATGAATATCATGAAGAACACGAAGAACAGTCAAAAACACCAAGAACAAAGACAAACAAAAACTTAACCAAAATTGACAAATAATATATCAAAATGATCACATAGGGAAAGGGAATAACAATATAACATTAAAAGTTCAACCTTTGCCCAGAATCATCAAGAAATCAAGAAAAACAAAAAATGGGTTTTTGAAGAGTGAAAACTGAAATTGACAAAATCAGTGACCTAAACATGGATGGATCATGAAATAACCAACATATATTGAATCCATGTCTAAATCCGAGCAAAACCCAACAATTATTACTTGAAATGAGCAAGAATCAAGAACAAATTCAACCAAAATAGTTTTGAAGAATACGAACAGTTTCTTACAGTTCATCAATGGCTATTCGAAGAAATTTAAGAGTTTAGAGTTAGAGATGATACCATGTCGTCATTGGTTTTTAGAGAGATTTTGTAGAGAGAGAAAGTGGTTGAGAGGGAAAGGACTGATTTGGCAGAGATGACAGGGTAAAGAGTCAACAGTTTCACCAAACTAGGTTTATATAGGTGGTGCCTAGGATGAAGGGGCAAAAGTGATGATGGTTCCACTAACACTTAAGTGTACCATCACTGCACTTGCACCCTTTCACCTTCTTCTCTTCAACCAATGACGGCTGACAAGAAGGATTTTAATGCAAATATTCCTTGTGCATTTAATGCCATTAAATGCATTTAAATTATGAAAATACGTGGGAAAATATTTGCGAAAATACCATTATGTCAAAATAAGGACCAAAAAATAAATAAAGAAAACATACCTGGTCCATGTGGCAGAAAAAAAATGAAAATGAACAGGTTTTTTTTTTAATAATAAGGATAAGAAAAAAATTGAAAATACTTTAAGTTGAAACGTGGTTGATATTCATGCGGTCAGGTTGCAGCAAGCGGTTTGGAACTGACGGTTGGCTGCAAGCGGTTGACAGCATGCGGTTTTGTTCACGCGGTTCAACAGGAGAGAGGTTTGAGACCTCAATAGGATTTTCAACCTAAAATCTCATACTTAACACACAAGTTAGTAATAAAAAGTAATGGACTCATTTAAGTTCAAGCATACCCATTTCTTCTCTGAGGAATGAAAACCTCTTGGAGTCCAGAGCTTTGGTGAGGATATCAGCAATCTGATTGTCTGTCCCCACATACTCTAGATGGATATTCCCCTTTTCCACATGGTCTTTAGAAAATGATACTTGATATCAATATGCTTGGTCTTTGAGTGCATGACAGGGTTGTTGGAGACTGAAATTGTTGATGTGTTGTCACACATGATTAGGCAGTTTCCTTCATCAATTTCATAGTCCACCAACTGTTGCTTCAACCAAAGGATTTGACAGCAACAACTTCCAGCAGCAATGTATTCAGCCTATGTGGTTGACACTGAAACTGAGGCTTGCTTCTTGTTGGCCCAATCAACTAGTCTATTCCCGAGGAAGTGACAAGTTCCACTAGTGTTTTTTCTGTCAATAGTGCAAGCTGCATAATCTGCATCTGAATAACCTACGAGATCGAAATTCGAATCTGTGGAATATCAAAGTCCAAGGTTAGTAGTTCCAGAGAGATAGCGGATTATACACTTGACTGCACTTAAATGTGCTTCTCTAGGATCAGCTTGATAGCGAGCACATACACAAACACTAAACATGATATCTGGCCTACTAGCAGTCAAATAGAGTAATGAGTCAATCATACCTCGATATATGGTTTGATCAACCTTCTTACCTTTTAGATCTTTATCTAGCTTATTTTCGGTGGCCATTGGAGTATCGTATGCTTTTGCATTCTCTAGTCCAAACTTCTTTATCAACTCCTTGGTGTATTTGGCTTGGCTGAGGAAGATTTATTCTTCACATTGTTTGATTTGAAGCCCGAGGAATAATGTTAATTCTCCCATCATGCTCATCTCAAACTTGCTTTTCATTAACTTCTCAAAACGCTTACAAAGTAATTCATTAGTAGATCCAAAAATAATATCATCAACATAAATTTGAACAAGTAATGAATGATTATTATATTTGGCAATGAATAAAGTTGTATCGATTTTACCGCGTTTGAAGCCTTTTTCTAGTAAAAATTTAGATAGAGTCTCATATCATGCCCTTGGAGCTTGTTTGAGTCCATACAAAGCTTTCTGGAGTTTGTAGATATGATTTGGAAATTTGGAGTCTTCAAATCCAGGCAGTTGAGCAACATACACGGTATCTTGAAGTTCACCGTTGAGGAAAGCACTCTTCACGTCCATTTGATATAACTTGAAATGCTTGAAGGAGGCGTAGGTAAGGAAAATTCTGATTGCTTCTAGTCTTGCAAATGGAGCAAAGGTTTCGTCGTAGTCGATTCCTTCCTCTTGCCTATATCCTTGTGCAACCAATCTTGCTTTGTTTCTGGTGATGCTTCCATTCTCGTCCATTTTATTCCTAAACACCCACTTTGTTCCTATCACTCCTTGATCATGAGGTTTAGGCACTAATGTCCAAACCATGCATCTTTCAAACTGGTTGAGTTCTTCTTGCATAGCAACGACCCAACTGAAATCTTGGAGTGCTTCGTCAATCTTCTTGGGTTGAATTTGAGATATCAAGAAAGTATGCTCATCATAGTTCGATTTCCTTGTTTGAACACCGGAAAACAGATCACCAATCACATTTGTGAGGGGGTGACTGCTGACTTCTCTAACCTCGGGGGGTAAATCTTGTTGGACTGAGGTTTGCTAAAGATCTTCAATTGGAACATCGTTAGATCCTTCAGCGAAGTCATGGAATGTAAGTTGACGAAGAGGTTCAATAAGTTGGATGGGTGAGTTTTCTACATCTTCTTCCCTTACGGTTGCATCTGGATTGGAAACTTCAGGTGCGGTTTGAAAGTTATTGCTTGAGGGAATTTCAGATGCGGTTGTGTGATGTACCCGATTTTTGAAATCAAACGGAGTCGCCACGCCATTTTTATTTTAAGGGCCAAAACTTTGAAAAATGCCCGAGATTAGAGATTTGGGTTCGGAGGTCACGTTACACGCCGGGAAGGACGTTGGTGTGCACCCGGAATGCCTCGTAAAACGAGTCTTCCAAGCTTAAAAACCATTTGTGTGTGTGTGTGTGTTACTTTGGCCAAAATAAGTTGAAACTGAGGAAAGTAAAAATTGGGAATTCTTTATTAGACTTTGGACAGATCCCATGATTTTTGGTGTGATTTTTGGGTTGAGATTTTGCACTCAAAAGATTTTTGGAAGTTGTAAACCATTTCTGCCAGAAGGAAAAAGACAGTGAACACTTGATTTTGAAATGGACTTTAGGGCTTGAAAACTCCAGAATCTGGGAAAAGTCCGAGAATGAAAAATGTTCAAAACACCTTAAATAAGGTTTCTGTGAAAGAACTTTTCATTTTGGAGATGATTTGAGGTACCAAAACCTTCTGGAAATCTCAGATGTGAAATCTGGATTTCCAGAGACTGATGAACTGACCTTTAAAGGAAAATTTGAAAAAGGGAGTTTTACTCACGAAAAAAATAAAGTAAAAATATGTCTGGAAAGCTCTAGATATTGGATACAAAAAGTATTTTGTAGTCAACACCAAATTCCAAGTTTATCTGTGTCCAAAAAATTAGACCATGGACAGAGGTCTTAGAGAAATGCTACTGGACAGCAACATTCTCAAGAAGGAAATGTGATTTAAAAAGGGGGTTTTGCATCCATGCTTATCCCCATTTCCCTAGGTTTTGATTAGTAGTCACTAGACATTTTAGTGGTGATCTAATATATCAAACCATCCTTGGGGTACATTAGGACTTAAGCATTTCATTTGCTTGGGAAGGGGAATTTTGTAGAGATGAAATTAAAGAGAAAAATCAACTAGAGATTTAAAATGTGGACCGTTTGAGATGGTCATTCATGAAGATGAACTTCAAGATGACCATCTTAGGTCAAGATTTAAGTTAAACTAGACATAAAGTAAATCAAAGTAAGAAGAACAAGATGAACAAGAAGTTAAAAGGGAGTTTTAGGGTTTAGAGAAGGAGGGCTTTACCAATGATGACACCCTATCTTCCTAGGCTTGGAATTTGACTTGGGGAGTATCAAGATTTGGTGTTTGACTTGAGGAGTATCAAGATTTGGTGTTTGGATTTGTGTTTGGGTGGATTCGAGGCTTGAATGTGTTTAGGGTTTGATGATAGAGTTGGTCAAAGAGAAAACAAGTAGATAACACTTAAGTCCTCTATGTTTTCTCTCTAATCCTCCTCCTAATGGGTGATTTGAACTTGAATTGGTGTATGTATGAGAGTATGTATGAGAGTGTTTTGAAGTGTTTGTGAGTGAGTGAGATTTGGGAAAGATTGGAGAGAAAATGGTGGCAATTCAAGTGAATTCCCACTGTTTTCTCTCTATTTTTCGCCAGTGTGCTGTTGCTGTGAGTGATTTGTGTTGTGTAAACTGAGAGAGGAGGGTTCAATTTATAGGCCTCTGGAAAATGCAATCATGTCCGCGCGGAGGGTATTGTAAACGTGCACTGTTCATTAAATGCTGCTCCAGGCTTTAAACAGGAAGAATAAAATTCAAAAATCCAACAGTTTATGTTTTTCAACTTGCCCAATTCGGATTTTTCCAATTTCTTTTGCTTTTTGAGATTCTTTCCTTGGTTTAACTTTAAATGGCAAACCCTAATCTACCCTTGGTTGGTTAGAAATGTTAGAAATGTTAGGAATGTTAAAACTTCCGTTAATTTTCTAACGAAAATACTAACAACTCAAATTGGAGCACTTACGGTAGCCCCTCGGCGACGGTGCTTTCGGAGGAAGCGGGGTCGTCGATAAGAGTAAGGCTCCATATTTGACAGGATGATCAAGTGATTGAGTGGCTGAACCTATTTAATAGGCTACCTACGTATCCCGAATGGGAATCAAGCCGGCCGTAGTTCGAGTCTTTGACCTTGGAATGACTATTTTAGGATGTCAACCTAAGATCTGACTATTTTTGGGAAGTCAACCTATGATCTGACTATTTTTGGGAAGTCGCCCTATGGTTTGACTATTTTTGGGAAGTCGCCCTAAGACTTGTATATTTTAGGGAAGTCGCCCTAAGACTTGACTATTTTAGGGAAGTCGCCCTAAGATTTGACTATTTTTGGGAAGTCGCCCTATGATCTGACTATTTTTGGGAAGTCGCCCAATGATCTGACTATTTTTGGGAAGTCGCCCTGGTAATGGTTTCGGTTTGTCAAATTAGGGGATGATTGCGATTTATCGCTTTACTCGTGTTGTGTGTGATAGCGTTTTAGGTGCCTCAAACCTTAATGATGGGGTCTTAGGTGTCTCAAACCTTGATGATGGCGTCTTAGGTGCCTCGAACCTTGATGATGGCATCTTAGGTGCCTCGAACCTTGGTGATGGCGTCTTAGGTGCCTCAAACCTTGGGGATGGCATCTTAGGTGCCTCAAATCTTGGTGATGGCGTCTTAGGTGCCTCGAACCTTGATGATGGCGTCTTAGGTGCCTCGAACCTTGATGATGGCGTCTTAGGTGCCTCGAACCTTGATGATGGCGTCTTAGGTGCCTCAAACCTTGATGAAGAGTGATCTGGAGGTATCAATTTGTTTTGAAATGATTTCCTTCGATGTTCGTATCCTTTCGTTGGGGACAGACTCCGAGGGGATAGACAGTCTTTTGGTGGACTTCATTTGAAGGGACCGAAATTCCGTTAACTTTCGTCGGGGATGAACCTAAGCTGAGGTTTAGAAGTATGAACCTAAATGAGAATTCAGTTCAGGAGTATGAACCTAAATGGGGACCTAGTTCAGGAGTATAAACCTAAGTGGGGACCTAGTTCAGGAGTATGAACCTAAATGGGGACCTAGTTCAGGAGTATGAACCTAAGTCGAGGTTTTATACCTGAGGGAGACTGTTCGAGGGCGTTCTCGCTGGGGAAGATTCGAGCTTACGAGGATTACCGGGGAAAAGGGTGACCGTGTTGGTCAAGTGGCTGGACCTACGGTAGGCTACCTACGTATCCCGAGTGGGAATCAAGTCTGGACGTAGTTCGACAACTGCTGGGGATGGTCTTTGATGGTTTGACGATATTTGGGAGTCACCCGAGGTTTGACTATTTTGGGAAGTCACCCTAAGATTTGATGATAATGTTCTTTTAGAAAAGTAGTTGACTAAGATATGCTTTCATACCTGTGCTGTGCTTACCTGTAGCTGCCGGAAGGATTGAGGCTACGGCTGATGTTGATGAAGAGTTGTTGGGTTGCCGTTCGTGGGACGGTTTCTGCTGACGATTTGCTGTCTTTGGAGGCATTTTGACCTGAAGAGGGGAGTTTGGTTGAGTCTGCATCTTGCTGGTGATCGTCAACCTTGTAGAAGTTGTTGAGCTTGTCTTCACATTGGGACTTCTTGCTTTTGAGAACTTCGTGTCTCTGACCGATTTTCATTTGAGAACTTGGTATCTCTGACCGATTTTCATTTGAGAACTGTGCGTCTCTGTCCGTACTGTATTTGAGAACTTGGCGTCTCTGACCGATTTGTAGACACTGGAGGTGATCTGCACATGTTTTGCCCGAAATCATCTCTTGTCGAAAAGGGGCATTTGATTTCTTGCGATTTTGTTGAAACCATTGATTTTGGACTTTGATAAATATCTTCCTTGTTGAGGGTAAGTCTCAATAGCGAAGGAAAATGGTCTTTCACGTTCGAATCCCTGCATTGGTTAGTAGAGAGGAAGATGTATATATGACATTCATGATGATAGATGCATGTATAGAATCAGAATGATTATGACAATATCACTGCATGTGTTCGCGAGATGATGCATTTACTTGCTTTCGAAGATGCACTTAGCCTAAGCTTTTGGCAGGGAAATTATGATTTATGATCTTCAATCACTTAGGATTTTTCCTATTGATTCAAGTTTTGTGCATGCTACATGAGCCCTTGGGATATTTTTGTGGGGATGAATGGTGATGAGAGGGGATGCATTGGGATGTATGTGTCTGGAGACTGTTTGGAACAGATTTTGAGCAAGTGGGGGAGGTGAGAGCCCTCGATTACGATTTAAACAGTGGTTGTTGATGAGGTTTTGTTAAAGATCACATGGACCTCAATCTTGATGAGATTGGATTCGGATCCCGGTCTTGTTTGGAATTTTCCCTCTCAATTTTGGTCATTTGAAGCCGATGCCGACAGGCTCTAGGGCACGTTGATATGAGTGCAACTTCTTTCATTTGGGTGAGCCGTGACTTGGCCGAACCCTTGTTCGGAGAATGACTTGATGGAATTGCTAATGCCGGGTGAAACCGAACTTAGACTCCGACGCTACAGAAGCCGCTATGTACCAAGTTCAAGCCGAAAATCTAGTTGTTGACGTGACTAGACCTTTCTTGTGACTTGATAAAATTCAGTGTCCAGAGGACCACTTGGCAAAGTCCAGATTTCGAAGAAGTGACTTGGCGAAGCCCCAATCTTATAACCTCGTTGTGATTTCGACACAATTAGCAGAGCCCCAATATGATTGGTAATACAAAGCAATCCTGAAAATAATCTGATGAAGATCGAATCTATCTTGTAGTGAAGAACCCAATGTGGACCCAAAGACGACTATATAAGCCCCATCTTGAAGAGCTGATACAGAGAACCCGGGAGAACCGCTTAGCAAAGCCCCAACGTGAAGAAATTCAGAGTAGTCTAACAGAGGAGGCACCCATCTTTTCGGACCTTAGTCAACCGCCATCGGACAAGACTCGAAATGTTTACGTGCAGGGGCATATCTTTTGAAAGGTGGGAATTTCTCCCGAATTTGTGTATGACACTCTCGCTTTTGGTTTGACTCTTTTGAGAGAGTATAAGCATCACAAGGTGTGGAAAAGTGTATGGAAGCCCCTGCTGACAGGAAGACAGTGTTTGGCTCTATTTCCCTATGATGGAGAGAGAGAAGACTTGTCGAGACACTTGAAAACTTGTTTTATTCGTGATAATCACAAGGCTACTTAAAACCATTTGTTAATGTTCGGGTTATTCAACCCCTAAATCTGATATGAACAAATATTTTGATTAATCACAAGGAGAAAATCAACTGATATCGAGAATCAAGCTCGGAAGGGCGGAAAGTGTATAGGGACAATCCTTGATGAGAACGGATTTTTTTTTTTTTGGGAATTTGTTTGTGATTTCGACCGGACCATTTCTGGTTGCCTACGTTCCCTTCATTATGAAGAGCTCAGGTCGCCGTAGTTCGGGCTTAGCCCGATTGAAGAGAGAATAAATGTGAAAGTTCGAGATTTTGAGGTTCTTTGAGGATTTTGAGGATTGGAGATTCGAATAACATATCCCCTTAGAGTGTCCATGAAAGACACGGATGCGGAGCCCCAATGGGACATCCACGGCAAGTGTTTGTGGAGGAGAAATGAAATATGCTCACATGAAATGTCGAATGAATCAGATTTGAATTTGCACAATCTTTGATTGATGATTTTGAATCAAGATGGATTAGATTCCAATTTAAGCAAGCAATGAAGCATCAAATTGATTTAGATCTTAAAGATATTACGGTGAAATTGCTATCCGATAGGAATTACAGCTGGGTTTCCGGGCTTCGATCGGCCATCGGGTGATTTTGGAAGTTATGACCTCTTAAAGTGAGAGGTCGGCTGGGCCTTTTGCTGACTGAACCTCTAAAGATGAGAGGTTGGCTTGCAGGGATGTGTTTGGGAAATCTATGGCGGGGAAGATTGATTGCCTCTAAGAATGAGAGGTCAAATTTTGACTTTGGCCAAAGGCGAGGGTAATGGGAGTATCCTCTAAAATCGAGAGGATGGCTTGGGATTGATTTAAGGTAATGGTGAGAGGAAGTCCAAGCTATCGACAACTTTTGCAAACTTGCGAGGATTCGGGCTCTTTTTTGATCATTGGAGAGCTTCTTGAGAAGTCGGGGACTTTTGCTGAATTGCGAGGATCGACGGTCCTCTTTTTTTTTTTGAAGTTCTTGCTTGAATTTTTCTATTTTTTTTAAGAGCCTCCTGAGACGTTGAGGATTTTTGCTGAATTGCGAGGATTTTAAAATCCTTCCTTTGATAATTCGGAAGGCCCTTTTGAGGAGTTGAGGATTATCTTTCCTTCCTTCACAACTTGAACATTTTATGCATCGCTGACTCTCGAAGCTAACTTCTTTGGCGTTGCTTGGACTTCTCTCAATAAGGAGCAAAGGTGATGGCTAAACAGGGTTTCAAAACATGCCGATCTTGAAATGAAAGGATATTGTTTGGTGAGGGTAAGGTAATGGCTTTCCTATGGGTGAAAGGCTTCGACCGCAATCCTTACCGGATGACCTAAACGAAATTAAGTCTTCATTGCTTGCTTAAGCTTTAAATGAGAAAAGATCCATGCAAATTCATCGAGCAACGAGAGGATGATGATGAAAGGGATGTGAGCATATGAGATGCAAGATGGGAGTTGGTAAGCCCCAATTTGGGAAGGATATCAATTGATTTTCTCACTCCGATTAATTTAAATATTAATCATTTCAAAGAATTAGTGGTTGAGCAAAGACAAGTGATCATCTAGGATAAAACCATTTCAATTAAGTGTAACGTGGGTGTGCAAGTGATGTCTCGAGTCTAGCAAGAAAAGAAAAAGACTTATATTAAAAGTTAGACATTTAACTACTATGTCCAAAATGGACTACAACGACAAATGTCCAGAAGGACTTAGGTGAAAGAAAAGTACTAGAACCTACGAAGGTTGACTTAAAAGACTATTTTAAAGATAGGTAGCCCCTAGTCTAGCCGCTCTTTGTTGTTGGACCATGCATCTACTCTTCGACGCCGGAGATGGGGGCTATTGCGCATCTTTCCATCAATTTCTTTGGCAATCTCTTGCTTAATCCAACCATTTTCATCATCTGCGATGGTCGGTCCACCGACCTTACAAAGGGGTGAGTCAAATTCCATTATGCCCACAAGTCTTGAATCACCAAACTCGACCATGTTGACATTCGGGTTGTTGTTTCTAGGGAATGGGTTAATGATAGTATTGGGCCCTTCAGCACCTCTAACCTCCCTTGTTCAATCAAACTTTGGATTGCCTTTTTCAGGGGGACGCAATCATCCGTCAGTGCCCATGGTATCGATGAAAGGCACAATGCTTGGAGGTATCCAAAGGAGCATTGGGGTTTCTAGGGCCGATAATTTTCCAAAGGCCGGAGCAAACCTTCTCTCACCAAACCTCAAGATATCACTCAAAGGCATCCCAAAGTTTCTCAAGTCTTGGAGCCGGATCTCGGATGCATCGTTTCTTGGGAACAAAGGAAGTGGCATTGTTACATCCCTGTCCCGCATAGCTAATCACTTCTTTACCTTTTGGTTGGGCAGAGCCGTGTCGAGGTGGAAGAAACCCAGATCTCGTAAGGGTGCAGCAATGGCCGCCGATTGTAAGCCTTTTCGAACTTAGCCCCGGAATTAACCATTGCACGCAAGTCCGCCGTAGGGAAGTGACCGAGGGAAGCTCTCAAATGCGGCTTCAAGCATGACCGAAAGATGTCTAACCGCTCCTCGTCGAGGGAGGAATGGCCATTTCACTAAGCTTCGTGTTCCACCTTTTATAGAAATCCCCAATATTCTCATCGTGGCGCCGCACCGTTGTCCGCAGTCAACTCGTTTGTTTCCCATTCCAAGTTGGCTTTATACTTATCCGTGAAAGTACCGGTAATCTGTTCCCAAGTAGCCCTAGCTTCAGCCGCAATCGGAAAACCATTTCAAAGCCCCCGACTTCAAAGAGAGATCAAGTAGTCACCAACCGCCGGTTTGTGCATCCCTTAGCTTTCATTGCCAAAGTGTAGGTGTCCAAGTGAGTTTTAGGGCACGCACTTCCATCAAACAAGCTTCGAGATTGGGCATCACGAACTTGTGAGGCAGGGGTACAATTGAGTCGGGATCTCGTAGGCCGAAGAGCGTGTTCCTTTTGACGGTCAATTCAGCGATCCGCGCTTTCATTTCCTTGTGTTGCTCCATAAACCAAGCCAATTGGGGATCCAAAGGTGGAGCGGGAATGCCCGAGCCGATATTTGAGCCGGAAGAGGACTAGCCGTTGGTGGTGCATTGGTGGAAGGAATACCATATCCCTGAGCATAGGTGAAAACCCGTCCGGCCCAAATTACCCCGGGGAGTGTAGGTAGGAGCTTGGGCAAAGGGATAGAACCCCGACTTGCCGTTGGCTTCCAATCGGCAGAGAAGATGGAGGCAGATCCGAGGTAGCCGATGGCTTGGATGTCCTGGAGTGAGGCCCATAAGTAGGCTTAAGTGCGGGCCGCCGTCCCCGGTTGTTGAATTGCATGGCCGGTTGTGGCGAGGATGCATAACCGAGAGGATACTGTGGTCCCGGTGATTCTCGATGAAACCGGGATGGGGGCTTGGTAACCCATTGAACCCCGAGTGAGAAATGGGTTTGCGGAAGCCGTGTGAGGAGCAACCGAGCTAGCATCATTCGAGGAGGGGCTCTCGACCGTTGCCCCGAACCAAACCGTGGTGGCATTCCAAACCGTTGCTGCGAAAGTCCGGATTGATTGGTCCCAAACCGAGGCGGGATCCCAATTTGCCGTGGCATTCCGGGTATCCCCAACCACGGGAAGGCATTTCGCATCGACTTTGTCCCCACCGAGGAACCGTGAACCGATTTGTGCCGTCTGCCGCATGGATCCGGTGGTCCGTGGTTGGGAGCCGGGCCGACCCGAAGATCGAGGAGCATGGGTTCTCGGTAGTGGTACCATAGGAGGTGGGTGGTGGCATCCCGGAGTAATCGTGGCGACCGAGAGTGGGATTGGCATCCTCGTCTTCTTCCACGGTGAAGGTGCCATCGGGATTGAGGCCGGCGGCCAAACCATGGCTTTTGATAGCCTCCATAAGGCTATTCACCGTGCTTCTGTCGCAATCTCATCTCGTTCGCTAACCGATTCCACCGTTGTTCTCGTCCGAGGGGTCCCGGAGGCGGAGTGACATTGTCCCCATCATTACCGGCCGATGCGTACATTCTCAAACCCGGAGTCGGAACAAACGGCGAAGCCGATGATGCGCTTGACTCTTCCCAACTAATCAAACGGTGACCCGGTGGCCCGAAACCAAGCTTTGTGAGGAGCCGCGGGAAAGGCACGAGGGTTCGTAGATTCGGGAATGAAGGAGGGTAGGTGTTTGGGCCTTGGGCTCATGCAACATGCAGTTATTTGTTCTAGTTTACTTAAAACATATTTTATTAACCTAATCGGTTGGAAAAGATTGCTCTTCTTTTTCGAAAACTACTCTGGAAACTGGATCAGTGGGCCCCGTCACTACGTCTATAAGCCCCTCGTATTCCACCTGTATTTCGACCTCCCAGGGTGGACAGCCCCGGGCGAGGGTCCTATAGGGCAAGCGGGTCCCACCGATCGAAAGAAAAACGATCCTAAAAGTCCTGCGGGTAATCGAGTCTTAACGAGCATTCGATGTAAATTACGGACAAAGCTGACGTCAAAAGTCAAGATCATGTCCGAGGGCTCGACGAAAAGTCGGCATGATTTGGACCGATGAATGTCCACAATTGATCTTGACTTGTCGTCAATAAGGCCGTAATTAGGCATGGAATAATCATTAATCCTTGATGACTCAGTTTCATGCTGGGAGTCTGTGTATAATTTGTGCCGCCGAGCCGAAGTCAAGGCGCCTGGTCAATATCTTGGTCAAAGTCCATGACGGAAAACCGGCGTAACTTCGACCGATTAGGGTCCCGAAAGATATTGACTTGGTATGCCGACAAAGGCTTGAAAGGAAAGGTCTATACACAGCAGGGCATGACATAGACTCGACTAAAAACCAACCGGGTCTCGGACAGAGTGTGTCACGGACAAGTGCATGGTCGACACGAGGCTCCATGGGATGTTTGGGTAGTCCTGTGCTTGCACCGAGAGGCGTAATAAGACCAAACGGGCCGCGACAAGGATTTCCCCGGGTTAGGGACGTAGTGTGCAGTGTAAGGTCACGTGCGCGTAGTGTGCAAGCAGTCTATCTTCTTTTTCTGAGTAAAATAGAAATTTTTTTTATGTGTCTTAAAAATATGATGCATGATCTTTTTTTTTGAAAATCTTTTTTTTTGAATTTTTTTTTTGAAATTTAATGAACACATAAGCACATAAGCACAAGAATTCCGACAGTTAGGGACATGATTCCGACAGTCAAAATTTTGGCTTTTTCCAAGGCGACCAAAACAACACGAAAATGTGCAAAAATCAACACACACAACAAATGATTTTTAAAGCCGGGACGGAAGCTTGACCCTCAAAAGCTTTTCTTTTTTTTTTGAAAACGGTGATACCGGTACGTGGGATTGTTAGATCACAATTTATCCCCGACTCGTGTTAGGAGGCGATAACGGAAAGTTTAATGGTTTCCACCGATATACCAAATATCATTTTTTTTTTTTTAGAAAAAGCTTATAATCCCCAGCGGAGTCGCCACTGTGATGATGTGCCATTCGCGGGAAAATTCGATTTTTCGTTTCTTTGAAAATCAAATAAAACCGGAAAACGGAGTCGCCACGCCATTTTTATTTTAAGGGCCAAAACTTTGAAAAATGCCCGAGATTAGAGATTTGGGTTCGGAGGTCACGTTACACGCCGGGAAGGACGTTGGTGTGCACCCGGAATGCCTCGTAAAACGAGTCTTCCAAGCTTAAAAACTATTTGTGTGTGTGTGTGTGTGTGTGTTACTTTGGCCAAAATAAGTTGAAACTGAGGAAAGTAAAAATTGGGAATTATTTATTAGACTTTGGACAGATCCCATGATTTTTGGTGTGATTTTTGGGTTGAGATTTGGCACTCAAAAGATTTTTTGAAGTTGAAAACCATTTCTGCCAGAAGGAAAAAGACAGTGAACACTTGATTTTGAAATGGACTTTAGGGCTTGAAAACTCCAGAATCTGGGAAAAGTTCGAGAATGAAAAATGTTCAAAACACCTTAAGTAAGGTTTCTGTGAAAGAACTTTTCATTTTGGAGATGATTTGAGGTACCAAAACCTTCTGGAAATCTCAGATGTGAAATCTGGATTTCCAGAGACTGATGAACTGACCTTTAAAGGAAAATTTGAAAAAGGGGGTTTTACTCACGAAAGAAATAAAGTAAAAATATGTCTGGAAAGCTCTGGATATTGGCTACAAAAGGTATTTTGTAGTCAACACCAAATTCCAAGTTTATCTGTGTCCAAAAAATTAGACCATGGACAGAGGTCTTAGAGAAATGCTACTGGACAGCAACATTCTCAAGAAGGAAATGTGATTTAAAAAGGGGGTTTTGCATCCATGCTTGTCCCCATTTCCCTAGGTTTTGATTAGTAGTCACTAGACATTTTAGTGGTGATCTAATATATCAAACCATCCTTGGGGTACATTAGGACTTAAGCATTTCATTTGCTTGGGAAGGGGAATTTTGTAGAGATGAAATTAAAGAGAAAAATCAACTAGAGATTTAAAATGTGGACCGTTTGAGATGGTCATTCATGAAGATGAACTTCAAGATGACCATCTTAGGTCAAGATTTAAGTTAAACTAGACATAAAGTAAATCAAAGTAAGAAGAACAAGATGAACAAGAAGTTAAAAGGGAGTTTTAGGGTTTAGAGAAGGAGGGCTTTACCAATGGTGACACCCTATCTTCCTAGGCTTGGAATTTGACTTGGGGAGTATCAAGATTTGGTGTTTGACTTGAGGAGTATCAAGATTTGGTGTTTGGATTTGTGTTTGGGTGGATTCGAGGCTTGAATGTGTTTAGGGTTTGATGATAGAGTTGGTCAAAGAGAAAACAAGTAGATAACACTTAAGTCCTCTATGTTTTCTCTCTAATCCTCCTCCTAATGGGTGATTTGAACTTGAATTGGTGTATGTATGAGAGTATGTATGAGAGTGTTTTGAAGTGTTTGTGAGTGAGTGAGATTTGGGAAAGATTGGAGAGAAAATGGTGGCAATTCAAGTGAATTCCCACTGTTTTCTCTCTATTTTTCGCCTTGATGTCTTTATTCTTTGTGAGTGATTTGTGTTGTGTAAACCGAGAGAGGAGGGTTCAATTTATAGGCCTCTGGAAAATGCAATCATGTCCGCGCGGAGGGTATTGTAAACGTGCCTGGTTCATTAAATGCTGCTCCAGGCTTTGAACAGGAAGAATAAAATTCAAAAATCCAGCAGTTTATGTTTTTCAACTTGCCCAATTCGGATTTTTCCAATTTCTTTTGCTTTTTGAGATTCTTTCCTTGGTTTAACTTTAAATGGCAAACCCTAATCTACCCTTGGTTGGTTAGAAATGTTAGAAATGTTAGGAATGTTAAAACTTCCGTTAATTTTCTAACGAAAATACTAACAACTCAAATTGGAGCACTTACAGGTTGCTGGATTTTGCGGTTAAGGTTCAGGTGCGGTTCTAGAACATTCACCTGTTTCATTATGCTCAGCAAAATCATCAGCAACATTTGGAGTCATATGTGGCTCAAGGAGAGAATATTCATCAAAAGTAACATGGACTGATTCTACTATCTTTAAACTAGTTTTATTGAAAACACGAAAAGCTTTAGAATGTTTAGCATACCCAACAAAAATACCTTCATCGGCCTTGGCTCCAAATTTACCTCTATTTTCTCTTCTGTTGTAGAGGATAAAACATTTGCAGCCGAAGATCTTGAAGAAAGCAATGTTGGGGGTTTTTCCTCTCCAAAGCTCATATGGAGTCTTGTTGTAGGTCTTGTTGATGAGAGAGCGGTTCTGAGTGAAGCATGTTGTATTGATTGCTTCAGCCCAAAAATACTGAGGTAGCTTCGCTTCAGAAATCATAGTCTTTCCAGCATCAATCAACGTCATGTTCTTTCTTTTCGCAACCCCATTTTGTTGTGGAACACCAGCGGTAGAAAAATTGTGATCAATCCCATAGTTATCACAATACTGAGCAACTCCGTTGTTTTTTAATTCTGTTCCATTATCTGATCTCACACTAACGATGTCGTCTTCTTTCTGAGTTTGAAGCCTTCTAAATAGTGAGGTTAGAATTTAATAGCAATCATCCTTAGTGATCATCATCTCAACCCACGTATATCTTGAATAATCATCCACCACCACTAAAGTATATATATTTCCTCTAATGCTAGCAGTGGTGATGGGTCCAACCAAATCTATGTGAAGCAGTTGTAAATATCTTGCAGTTGAAGGTGCGGTCTTGCCGGTGAAAGACGATGTTGTTTGTTTACCAAGTTGGCATGCACTACATTTCTCTAGATGGTGGTCAGCCACTTTGGGTAAACCACGAACGAATTTTTCCCTTCCAATCTTTGCTAGATACTTGAAGTTCAAGTGGCTTAACCACTTGTGCCATAGCCAACTATTTTCGCTCACATTTTTAGCTACAAAATAGAGATTAGTAATACTACATGCATAATTTAAGTCGATAATGTAAATATTACTCTTACGAATCCCTGTGAGTAGGGTGACTCCGGAAATGCTATCTTTGATAAAGCAATTTGAGGAAGTGAAGTTGCAATGCATTCCTTTGTCGCAGAATTGAGAAATTGAAAGGAGGTTGTGTTTGAGTCTTTCAACTAAAGAAATCTTCTCAATGGTTAGGTTTCCTCTCCTTATTAAATCATAGACAATGGTTTTGCCTTTGTTGTTGTCACCAAAGGTTACAGATGGACTACTTGCTTCAATGACATCTTCGAGTAATGATCTATCTCCAGTAATATGTCTTGAGCAGCCACTGTCAAGATATTATTCATGATCCTTGGAGTGACCAGACATTAAGCAGAGGACCTGAAAGATAAACATTTAAAACGAGGTCCCCTTTATTCTTTGGGTCCTGAGGTTAGCACCTTTTGACGGCCCACACCTGTTTAACAGAAGGAGGATTACTCTTCCTGGCATTTGGTGTGAACCGCAAAAGGCAGCCTTGTGACCTAAACCATCACACATAGAACACTTATGAAAGCTATGAGCTATATGAGATTTTACTAACTCCTTACTTTTCTTAGGATTAGCAGGCGATTTGGGAACTGCGGTTTTTGCCTTCACAAAGGTGTTCTTTTGCGGTTTGATCGTAGTTTTTCTAGGAACGCTCCCCTTGCCTTTGAAAGCAAGAGGTGCGGTCGAAGAAAAAGGGTGGTTAGCCATGCGGTTGGCTGCACTACCTACTCCACCAGGTGCGGTTGAAGTAGAAGAGCGGTCAGCTGTATAAGAGACCTCCTCTGTAGTTTCAACAACAGATTCTTTTCCTTTCATCTGAGAATTTTTCCCAAACTGTTTCTTAGGGTAGACATAATGGAAGTTAAGTGGAGCCTTTTGTTCCTGTCCTTTACCCTTAGAAATGGATTGCTTCTCCTTAGGAATTTCTTTAGTTAGTTTAGAAATTTCCTCATCCTTTTCACAGCAGGATGCACACTTCTCCTTTTCACCTATTTGAAATCCCAGACTTTCTTTTATTCCACTGGTCATTTGGGATTCTAAAATTTGATCCAAGGTGACACGTGATCTGGTCTACTCATCAATAACCTTTTGGAGGTCGTTGTTTTGAGCAACCAGATCATCGTTCCTAAGTTGAAGTGCAGCAACCTTAGTTTCTAGGATGCGGTTTTGATCAGCAATAGGAGACATACTTTTAATTTGGTCTTTAAGATTAGAAATTTCAGACCTCATTACAGTTTTCTCCGTATTCAACTGAGAAATATCATCATGAGCTAAAGCTAAAGCTTTCTTAACATTATGAAATTTTTGGATCATCATTTCAACTTCCTTGAACATCCTTTCATGTTCCATGGGGGAAACTTCTTCCACCACCTTTTTCAAAGTTTTCTTCTTTGGAATTATTTTTGAAGGTGGAGCATTTATAGGAGGAAAAATATGACGTGAGTACGAACAATTTCCTATCTTAATGCTAGGAGTAAGTTTAACATCATCATCCAATTTAAATTTGGAAATCTTTGGAGGAACCACTTCATCCTCTATATCCAGCGACTCAATTGACTCAGTATCTGAATCATCGGAAGCATCTGCAACTAAGCAGAGATTAACCTCTTCGATTTCATCATCACTTCCCTCATCAGAATCTGTTTCAATCCAAGTAGCTAACTCTTTTGAGTTTCTTCCTCTTCAGCAACCATTCCCTTGCAACGAGAAAATTTCGCAGGAGAGGTTTTCTTCTTCATATACTCAAATCTAGGCTGTGGACACTCAGATGCAAAGTGATCAGGTTTTCTACAGTTGTAGCAAACTAGATCACTCTTTTTCTTTGTATCAGCAGCCTTGGAAAAAGTTGCTGGAGGTTTGCCTTTAGAAAATGATTTTGTGAAGGGTTTTGAAGATTTTCTAAATTTTTGAAATATTTTCACAAACATGGCAAAATCATCATCATCCATTTCGATGAGTGATGCGGTTGATATGGAAGATTCAGTGGTTTGATCTGATGTGGTTGGTTTCTCCTCATGTTCCACTACAGACATAGAAAGTGATTTGGTTTTCTCTTCAACCTCTTCAATATGGTTTAATTTTAGTTCATAGACTCTAAGATTTGCATACAAGTTACTTAACGACCAAGTATTCAAAACTTTGGAGTCTTCAAGAGATGTGGCTTTATTAACCTATCTTGAACCTAAAGCAGCTAGAAAAGTCATATTGACTTCTTTATCAGTTAAAGTTTTGCCAAGAGATCTACATGCATTAACTACCTCAACATAGCGATCGTAGGTCTGGCGCAAGGTTTTGTTGGATTTTCTGTTGAAGTTGTTGTAGGATCTTTCAACAGCATATAATTTGTTCTCCTTGCAAAGATCGTCACCTTCAAGGTAGCTCTCTATGGCATCCCACATCTACTTTGCGGTCTTAGAATACATGACCTTTTGAAGGGTTGATACGGGCAAGATTCCAGAAATGATGAACCGCGCTTTGCTGTCTAAGGCAGCTAATCTTTTCTCTTCATCAGACCACTTAGCTTTGGGCTTTTGGATCTCTGGAGTTTGAGCACTGGTGGTTGGATTGGTGTTGGCCTTCATGGGAACGAACGGGCCATTTGTCACGCACTCCACCAGCATTTCGTCGATGGTCTCCAAATGGATTAGCATTCGGACTTTCCAGATATCGAAGTGGTCTTCGTCCAAAATGGGAACGTGTGAATAGTTAACCGTTGTTATGGTTTTAGAAATTGCCATAGCGAATCGGCACACAAGCTGTTAAGCCTGAAAAACAGTGGTTTTATAAATTTGTTTGCTCTGATACCACGTGTTAGTCCCAAAGGTGGCAACAAGGGTGAAAAACAGCTAGAGGGGGTGAATAGTTGTTACAAATTTTTCGCCCTCTTTTGAAAACTGAACCTCTTGCTTACAAAACCGCTTGCAGTGTATAAGAAACTGCAAGTAGAGTAGTTGCAAAATGCACAGCGAAATGTTCTAAGTTTATAAAGCGGTTTTGAGGTGCGGTTTACAAAACTGAAAAAGTGAGATTTTGACAATAGTTAACTGCAAACACAATTTCACAATAATGGATAACTGAGAATAAGATCAAACAGATAAATATAAAATAATTAGCAAGCACAGTAAATAATAATGCAGAAATGAAGAACACAATATTTGGAGTGGTTCAATCGTTAACGATCTACGTCCACTATCAAGATAGTTAGTCTTGGATTTTTTAAGAGTTAGATTTTATATTAGAGTATGAGAGATTACAAAGTACAAAGATCAATACTCAGATCTAAAATATATTCTATGAAGATCAATCCTAGACTATAACCAGTGTATCTCAAAAGAATAATCTATGTGATTAAACAAGTGAGGTGTGTGTGTGTTGAACAAGATCAAGGCTCTTTGAATCTAAAAGATGTAGAGCACATTGATTCTTGATGGTGTATAAGGCTTGATTTTTGGGCTGAGAAATATTTCTTGAAGGAAGAAGATGAAGATTCAAAGGGCTGAATATTTTCTGGGCAGAGCTTCAACTTCTTATGAACTCACAGCAAATCAATTTCTCAAGCAATCTTCATGTGTTGAAGATTAGGGGTATTTATACCTAAGCTCCAAGAATATAGCCGTTGGACACAGCTGTTTGTAAGGACTGTACTGGTGCTTTCTAATTGGTCCACAAATCCACTTTTGTCCTTTGGTACAGCAGTTGCAGATAAAGCTGATCAGACTCCAGCTGCAAATAAGGTATGAAGGACACCTGTCACCTTTTCAAGATCCTTGCAGATCTTCTCTGACATTGAATCACGTGACAAGATTTGGTGGTTGACTTTTGTCATTACTGACGTGGATTCCAACAGTCCTAAAGTAGTTCATTCTTCAAGTCTTCAATCATTGGATGCGGTCTGGTGTGAAGCGGTTGACTAATTGAGGCTTCACCAGATGAGGTTTCTTAGTGCGGTCTCAAGATTGGAACTGCAATGCGGTTTGCTAGAGCGGTTCGCCAACTGCGGTTGCACTTAGTTTGTCAAAGGGCGGTTTCAGATAAAGAATTCCACAGAGCAATTGCTTGGAGCAGTTTGCTAGTGCGATCTTGATGGAGCGGTCTGAAACTTTTGAACTGAAACCTCATGTCCAATGAGTCTTGTGCCAGTCTTCAAGCTTAATTTATCATATTCTATGAAATGGACTTATGCTAAGAAATTGAAGTCTAAGCTTCATTACATATGGGCCTAAAGTCCTTAAAATAGAGAAGAGGTTATGCTATCAATCAAATCTAAGTTAAAGCCAGGAGGGTTAAAGTATGCATACCCAACAAAAGACGCCAGGTAGGTGCCAGCTCAGACGAAGTTAGGTTAATGAAGATTATAAGGGAGGAGTGTGTATTATTTAAAGTTTCAATTTTACACCCTTTATAATGAGAAATAACTATTAGGATCTTTAGTTTAATATGTTATAGGTTTACCCCATTTTATTTCCAAATCAGCACATCTTGACCAAGTCTATTGCCAACTCAGCATTTTTATTACGTTATCATGCCACATAGGCAGCTTTAACAACAGTTTGGACGAAAATGAGATGAAAGGATAACATGGTAAAATAATTATTTAGGTTAAGGACGAAATCATAAAATGAAATACTTCAGTGACGAATAGGTAAAAAGGTCAATATGTCAGTGACGAACTTGATATTTAACTCGTTGTTAGGGGTAAAGGTGGGGTTGGGAGAGATGGGTATGGGATGATGGTGTTAAGAAACCATGGCCGGTCATGTTAAATTTGTGACCCTAGGCTAACTTTTTGGATGGACCCCCTCTTTTAAGTATGTAACTTTTAACTAAACAAATAAAGATATGGTCATTATCAATCTGATAATTAACAATATTTCATACTAAATAAAAGTATGATATATCATAATATCCTTACATGATACTATATAAACCCATTTCTCCTATCATCATATTTAGAAGCAAAATCATGAATCAAAGTTGAATAATCAACTTTATCAACTATATTTTCTCAATTAATATCAAAGCTAGCCCATTTAGCCTTTCTTGAAAATCGTACTTCGAAGATAACTTTTTATCAATTTTAACTTCGAAAAACTTCTTTCACCGGATGCAACTGTAATCGAAAAAGTCAACAAATCCGATAAGCAATCTCCATGTTGTACCACATTTGTACAATTGTACTAATATTAACATTATTTCTTCTATGCACTAAATTTTGTGCAATAAACCCTTGATATTTTTTGCCATAATTTGTGAACTTGGGATTTATATGTCTGAAATAATTTGTTTGGCAGTTATTTATCTAAGAGTTATTTATCTAAGGCATGCCATTAGGGGATGAGAATTGGGGCTTTTCGAATTAGGACTTATAAAAAGGGATTTTTACCAATAAGACCTTTAGATAGGGTGGAATTTACCAATAAAAACAGGACATTTCGAATTCTACCTTGGGGTCCAAGAGTTGAAATCAAACGACCGTAGAGTCCCTTGGCTGTTTATAACAATTTAAATATCCAAAAATACCCTTCTTTCTCTCTCTATTGCGCAACTCCCTTTCTCTCTCTTATCGCAATTTCGGCGATCTTCGTCTTCATCGATCTCCAAATCATCTTCATTTTCAAAAATCCAAGTGATTCAATTCAATCGATGGAAAAATACAATCAGAAATCAACCCTTCGCCACCCTCCGGTCCTCATTTATGCTCCCTTATCCCCATCACTACTAAACTCCATCTCTCTTGCTCCTTCTCCACCACTACTTTATCTTTTTCTCTCCATAAGAAATCCAATTTCTGGTCAATTATCACTTTCGTTGCCGCCCAGCAAGAAGACGATAACACAATTGTTCTTGAACAAGGAGGAGAAGTTGCCGACGTATCTGAATCGGAAGGAGAGATGGCGGATGTGGAGGCCTCTGGAGAGGAGGATGAGGACGCCGATCAGTTCTTGTTCAATCTCTTGAAAAGATTTTGATCCTATCCTAGGCTGTTTAGTGATTTGACTATTGCTAGTCAGTAATTTGGGATTAGTCTGTTTTTATAATATCAACACAATCTGTTTTACTTGATTGAACTTGTTTGCGAATTATACAATTGTTGACCATGTTGGTTCTTGTTTCGTTCTTAGTGATTGGTTCTAGTCAGTAAAGTATCTACACTTGTAGACCAACTGTACATATTTTATTATTGTTGGCGTCTGGGATGCATATGATCTTCTAATTATTGATTCTTGAAAGTTCTGATGTGTGTTAAGGATTGAACCCTTGTATGAATTTCACCATTGTAGGTGGCTGTGGTGCTTGTAATGTTCTGTTATCCAAGTAGACCAAAAGCTTGATCAAGTTGAAGATTGTACTGTAAGTTCATGCCTCACTCTTCTTTGTAGTGTCAATGGGTGTTCAATTACTACAAGTGAAGGCCTTGGGAATAGCAAAGATGGGTTCCATCTCATCCATCAACGAATGGCCGGTTTCCATGCTTCTCAATGTGGTTTTTGCACTCCTGGAATGTGTGTTTCACTCTTTTCCGCCCTTGTCAATGCAGAGAAGAAAACGCATCGGCCTGAGCCCCCAACGAGGTTCTCTAAGCTTACTGTTTCAGAAGCTTAGAGAACCCCGCTGATGTTAGAAACCCGCACAGTAAAGTTTAACGCAGCAGTTTATGATATGATGTTAGTTTCCTATGTTGGGAAGTTTGTTAAATCAATAACATCATGTTAGGTACTACTGGATTACGAGTTTCAAACTGTTGGAGAAATTTATGTGAAATGAACAGAGAAGTTATGGCATGAATCTCAGTTGCAATCTACATAGTCGTGAAATGGTCGGACGATATAACATAGCTTGGAAGTTGCTACTGCATATGAGAGCGTTTATGGAAACCTTCTATTTGGTTTAAATCGTGGATTCTCTTTTCCTGCATATGAGAGCGTTCATGGGGTTATTTGCAGCTTGTATACATGCAGGCCTTGTAGATCTGGGACTTGATTACTTCAGAACGATGAAGCTAGAATATGGAGTTTCACCCCAGATAGAGCATTATACTTCAGAACGAGGTCGTTGGGGTTTCGTGAGTAGTAATGTATGGATGATGCTAATACACTCATGGATATTCAGATTATCTAGTTGCTCATTAACTGAACTAGAAACATTTCGTGGGAGATTTTTTTTTCTTCATTTATTCCTGTTGTAGATTGTTACTTCATTCACCGTTATTGTGCATAACTGTGAATTTTATTTCACATATTCATAGTGATTTTTGACATTTATAAACTGGGAATTATGATGTTAATTTCACATTTATTTTGCAATTGCATGTGTAATGATTTTCACAGTTATTGTGCATAAGCGTGTAATGATTTTCACGGTTATTGTGCATAAGCGTGTAATGCTTTTTACAATTATTGTGCACGATTATTTTGCAGCGTGTAATGATTTTCACCGTTATTGTGCATAAGCGTGTAATGATTTTCACGGTTAAAATGCATAACTTTGTAATGATTTTCACGATATTGTGCATAAGCGTGTAATGATTTTTATGATTATTGTGCATAAGCGTAATGATTTTTACAGTTATTGTGCACAGTTAATTTGCAACTGTGTAATGATTTTCACTGTTATTGTGCATAACTATGTAATGATTTTCAACTGTGTAATGATTTTCACAGTTATTGTGCATAACTGTGTAATGATTTTCACAGTTATTGCGCATAACTTTGTAATGATTTTCACGGTTATTGTGCATAACTGTGTAATGATTTTCACAGTTATTTTGCAACTTTGTAATGATTTTCATGGTTATTGTGCATAACTGTGTAATGATTTTCACAGTTATTGTGCACAGTTATTTTGCAACTGTGTAATGATTTTCACAGTTATTGTGCATAACTGTGTAATGATTTTCACGGTTATTTTGCAACTGTGTAATGATTTTCACAGTTATTGTGCATAAATGTGATATATATGTCAAAATCATTTCACATTTTTATATAACTGTGAAATAGAATTCTCAGTTTATAAATGTGAAAATCATTATACAGTTATTTACATCAATACTATGAAATAGAATTCTCAATTTATAAATGTGAAAACCATTATACAGTTATTTACATAAAAAACTGTGAAATAGATTTCTCAGTTTATCAATGTGAAAACCATCATACAGTTTTATACTCATGTGTGAACAAATGATAAATGATTTTCTCAGTTTTTACAAGTGAAAAATAATTTTTTTTATTTATAAAATTTGAAATATATGATGAGTAAACTTGTTTGATTCCTCTTGGCGATGCGATTAAAACAGTGATTTTGAATTATTTTTTCGACTTTCAGATTTTAAAATATTGCATTTTTAAAAAGTAAGAGAAAAAAAAGGAAGAGAGAGAAAAGGAGAGAGAAAGAAAGTAGAAGAAGAAAGACGTAAAAAGAGAAAGAGAGATTGTGTTGCTTGGGTGGGCAGTGAGAGGATGCGTTCTTTGGCACGTCAATGTAGCTGAGGGGTATTTTGGTCCAGGGAAATTTCAAGGACTTATTGGTATGTTTTGAAAATGTGTGATTTTATTGATCTTTTTCATTTATGTAAGGGACTTATTGGTCAAAGCCTCTTATAAAAAAACCACAAATCAATCTCAAATCACATTATTCAATTAGGCCTTTTCAATTAGGTTTTCAATTAGGGCTTTTTGAAATCAATTAGGGGATGGGATTTGGAGAAGGAGAACGAATTACCAGATTATTTGATTGCGGCAGCGACAGCAGTGGATGTTGGACTTAACGTAGATAGCATAACTAGTAAAGAGCGTCGTTCTTTTTTTTCCCCTTGAATCTTTATTTTCATTTTTTTTTTTTTTTTAACTAATGCCCGATCAAAAAGAATTTTGGAGAAAATTAAATTTGAATTTTTTTAATGTGGGATGTTGAATTTGTGTAGACCAATGTTGACTTGTTGTGTATAGTTTTTGGATTAAAATTGGACCTACCTAATACATATACACAACAAATTTTGAGCCCCTAAATTAGCTTCTTTTTTTTGACACTAGGCCATGGCCTCACTTATCTTGAGTCATGGCCGGCCTGTAAGAAACAATTTTTGAAAAATGTTTTGAGTCGGAGAAATCCAGAAGTTATTTTCCTTAGAAAATAAGCCTATTTTTTATTGATCGAAAAATCTTTTCCGTTAACTTTATTTTTCGGTGGTTATAAAACACCGGAAATGAGAAAAATATTTTTCAAAAATCATTTATCTCCGGACAAACGGAGCCTAAATGTCACTCACTCCACGTTCATAAGTCGAACGTTGCACCAAACAATAATTCCAGGAAAACTGTCCTATTACGACTCCAGTTATAAACAAAACAAACACTTGAGGAATACACCATTCATGAATGTGCAGGCAAAGCAAAGCAAAGCAAACAACGTGCCTATCCAGAATATATGACCACATTCAGTGGAATTCTGTAAAATTGGTTCCTGGTAAAAGTTATCACACACTAAATATGGGACAAAGGGAGTACAACAACAAGAATACATCAATCTTAATTATTCAAGGCAATTCTGCTTCAAATTGTTTCCGGCTCATATACAAACACCCAATTAACTGTGTGATAATCATATAAATGCAAAATGATGAAGATTACATTATTTAACACAGCTTTGCATAGACACAACACATTTTTCACGTGCACTTATAAGCTAATAAATAATAGGTTAAATTCCACTGCCCACCCACCCCAAGGGTTGAACAATATCCTTTGTTTCATCTCACTTTCCCCCCTCTGTCAACTTTTTGTAAACAAAACAACTATTTCTATATACTCCCTCCGTCTCGTTTGAAATTACACACTTTGAGTAGTGCACAGGAATTAAGGAAACGTGTTAGTGAATTAGTTATTGCGAGTATAGGACAAAGAAATTGGGGCAAAGAATAGTTAGTGGAAAGTTTTTGTGAGACTGAAAGTGGGTCCCATCCCATTAATTAAAGAAATACTATAAATTTTCCCAAAATGGAAGTGTAATTTCAATGGGACAACATTTTGGGTAAAAAGTGTAATATCAAACGGGACGGAGGGAGTAGTTACTAATCTAGTATTTGGGCTTCGTATTAGAAGATTTATGAGTACAATAGTCATTTCATATACATAAAGTTGAAGAAGGGGGAAAGTGAGATGAAATCTTGAAACTCGGCCATAAAGGGGGGGGGAGGGGGGGCAATGATATTTGTCTAAACCTCAAGGGCGGGCAAGAAAATTAATTCATAAATAATCAAAACATAAAAGCATGAAAGAGAACATTATATGGATTGTGGCATGTTACCTGACTAGGAAGAATCATGTGTTTCCACAAAACTCTGGTGTTTAAAAAATCCGCCAATCACAATGATCCAATTAACCCTCTCATTTCCTACGGTTGCTGTGATGGTTAAGGTGCCAGGAGAGCTAAGCTTAGCTTGCACAAAAGCGCAAAGTACTTTCAGATTTAAACCAAAAGAAATAACCTTACCATATCTGTATTGTTTAGCTGATCAATCAAGAATGACAACAGACGATATCCCTGGCAAAAAGAAGGTTACAAGTCATTTCCTCCACAGAGACACAATGTTCTGTGGCTTGGAGGCGCTTTTTCTCCTTCCTATTTAATTCAAACTCCATAACTCTCCCACTTCTTTCAAGACCAGCTAATAACACATTATAAGTTCCTAATGCAACCGGAATCTCTTCATCTTTCATTCTTTTCAACATTTTAAGTCCTTTAGCAGCCTCTGTTGAAGCAAAGTAAGCAGCCATTAAAGCAGTGTATGCAGTCGTGCTCTTCTCACGTTCCGGTAACATATCAAATACTTTAGCTGCAAAAAGGGGCTTTCTAGCACAGCCAAGCCTGTATATTAGGAGAGCACCTAGATGTGTTCCTAAAGAGATTCCAGCTCCCATCATTTCCTCGACAATCTCTACCGTCTTTAAAAAAGAATTTGTTCTAATCAATAGACCTATCAAAGAAAGATACGCACTTCTCTCAAGCTTTATGTTCATTTTTTTGCTGTACTCGAATGCTAATAAACCACCATCCACTCTGCTATTAGCACTGTATACCTCGATAACAGCTGTAATAAGATCTGAATTCAATTTAATATTCTTTTCCATCATGTTGGTGAGTAGGCGGTCAACCGCAAGAAAATTCTGTCTGGTCAAATAATTTACTAGAAGGCCTTGATCAATAGTGTTATTATCTGCTGGTGTACTAAAACCATTAGACAGCTCCGCATCATTGCACTCAATGGAAATGTGAGGATTTGCTTGCCTTAGGAGGGCATCGCTCTTACCAGTAATTCTAAAAGTTTTCAGGGCTTCCATGTATACAGGTTTACGAAGGACGAGTGAGTTTTCTTTCATATACTGAAGGATTTTTGTCATTGCCCATGTTTCCCCAACTTCGCAGCACTTGCCAACCAAGATGTTGCATGCAGCTTTATCAGGTTGTACTCCAGCGTCTTGCATCTTGCTAAAGATCTCCAAAACTTCATGGAACTTTCCTGAAACCCGTTGAGAGAAACTATTCATTAGATAAAACTTTCCAAGTATGAAGAGTAAATAAAAGCAGCAGACATATCACACTCTAGTGCAACAGAGCACAAATGAAATCTGAATTTGCAAAGCTATATAACATACTCCCTCCATCCCAAAATGATCTTCCCACTTTTTTTGCAGTTACTACTAAGGAACTTTGAGCAATAATTTTAGGTTGATTTACTTGTACAAATGAAAATCAAAAACATGCTATAGATACATCATCAACAATACTATCAATAACAAATTTTAGATTTTAATTAGGATAATTAAATCAACCTAAAATTATTGTTCAAAGTTCCTTCGTAATAATGGCTAAAATAGTAGGAAGATCATTTTGGGACGGAGGGAGTATAATACTCCTAACTTTCAAAACCAATAAGAAAGAAAGAAGATAGATAGATTCAAAGCAATTGCAAATTGTATTCGAAATCTTATGTGCTATAAATTTATCATTCAGACAATAAACTGAGAAAAAGATGAGTATATTTCATCTGGTCTCTGAGTTTTGAAAACAATCTTGCATGATGCTAGGGATGCACATGATATACGTATATACTCGTTTGTATTTACACTCCCAGACACTAGTTCATAAGGACATTCTTGGTATGTACTTGAACTAGTCTGGAAATAAAAACTAAAAATAGTTTCAACTAGTTAATACAAAACCGGATGTCACATTGACCATCAGTAATGACAAAGTATCCACCAATATACTGAAATGGCTCATTCTGGAAAAGCGTCTTCACAAATCCTTCGCTAAAGCATGATTCCAAGTAGCTATTTGATAAACGAGAAGCCTTTGTAAGGTACAAGCATCCAATACACACTGGACCTGACTTGCTCACTCAGCCATTGACTCAATTACTTAAATCATTTCTTTGTTAGTTCAATTCATCTAAATACAAAATCACAAGACTGGTAGGGGAGCTAGAGATAGTTAATTGTGTGAGTGTTGAGGGGGGGGGGTTGAGGTTATTACTTCCAATTTGCAAATTGATCAACATCTAAGTATCTTGGCAATAATAGAACACTATTCTCAAGATGTGATTTTGAGGTGAAACTAGAGAAGAAAGTAATTTTTGGCACTGCCGGATAAGACTTGTGTGGATTGATTCATACTCCTCCATCCCAGAAAAATGGCCACCTTTTTCTTACTCCCTCCGTCCTGAAATGATCTTCTTACTTTTTTCGTTGTTAACACAAAAATATACTTTGAGCAGTAATTTTAGATTAATTTAATTATCCTAATGAAAATGGAAAATTATTATTGATATTATTTATAATGATCTATCAATAACATGTTTTAAATTTCACTAGAATTATTAAATTAACCTAAATTTGTTGCTTAAAGTACTTTCATATTGACTATGAAAAAAGTGGGAAGGCCATTTTGGGATGTAGGGAGTACTTGTCAAACTTTTTAAGGATGGTGCATTAATTGCTTGAACCATTACAAAATTTCACTAAAACTCTAAAACTTTACTTTTTCTAGCAATGCGGCTATCTTTTTTGGGACTAATGAAAAAGAAGAATACGACAAAAGGATAGTTATTCCATTGGATTGTGAAGACAATTTTATGCGGTTGAAGATGAAAGTGCAAAAGTCATATTCACAAGCAAACGGGTTTCAAAAGAGAAGTACAATAGTCAACTCGGATGTGGGGAAGTGGCGTGGATGTAGAATCCCAGTTAACATACCAAAGCTGAAAATTTATCTGTAATAACAAAACAACTGCATAGCTTCAATTATAAGTTAATATCTTTCTATTCCACATTCATAAATTGATTGATATTCTGTAACCAGTTTAAACATGCACGTTTGTCTTTTCCCCAAATTTACAGCAAACATTCCCCTTTTCCCAACCTCCAAACCGTAGCCAGTACATAATAGAAAATAACTGTTGAGAAATCTGTGTGCAATCTTACATGTACGGCAGGAAAATGCTGGAAAAACAAAACACAGCTTCCACAAAATGTTTAACTATGGTTTAAGGAGGAGAAGTAAAGGTCCAAACTTTGTATGTTTTTTGATGTTTTGCAGATTTAATTTTGATAGGTTAATGTGGTCAATCTGCTGCTTATAAACCTTTAAACTGTTGAGTAATTAATAATCTTTTAACATTTGCAAAACACAGATAGGTGTATACAGGGGCGGATCCGCCCTTGTCATGTTGGGTGAATGTGATGTTGGGGATTTGAGAGGTCTCACACCCACCTAGCCCATACTAGCAGGAATAACATGGTGAGAATAATTAACAGCAGATAATATGAAAGAAAATAACATACTAGCAGGAATAACATGGTGAGAATAATTAACATCAGATAATATGAAAGAAAATAACACAAGTATATGGTAACCCAGTTCGCCATCACATGACTACATCTGGGGGCAATTCCAAACCAAGATATGCAATCAATATACGATGGTGGTTACAACTATGCACATGCAATCATTAATATATAAGCATGGCTACTCTAAATGAACAACAATCTCATATATATCTCCTCTCCTCTAAGACGAACACACATACCTTGGTTATGGCTAGGGTTGTAGGAGTGTCCCTCATGACATCTCCTAGGCCCCCATGCCCTCTCATTGACACTATTTGTCTCTCACTTGTGTACCATATCTCTCTCTGTCAATCACTCAATATTATGGTCAAACTATGTTTATAAAGATGTATAAGAAGTCATAAACCTAGTCCAAGAAAAAATCTTGTTCAATTAAGGAAACTGAATCGGCTCTAAACTAGATGATATTCTGTCTGATGTGCATGACTGTGTGCCCACAATGGCACACTCGTGCAAACAGTGTTGAACCTGCTATCCGCTAAAATCCAAGCTTTCGCTCAAGTACTAAGGCGAGTTGAAACCAAGCGTCGCTTCAACCTCACCACGTCGGATTCCCTGCCTCCTCGAATCAAGCACTCGTATGATTCCTCCATACAAGTCCGCCTTCGCCTTCTCCCTCCGAACCCACTTTTTTCGCAATGCCTCTACTTAAAACACGGTCTCCCTTGCTTCTTACATTAACTGCTCGTGGTCTTTCTTCGCTCTCTGTTAGGTATATGTGACTTGTTTTCCTTGCTGCCAGCAATGTCATCCTCCGCCCTAACAAGTCGTTTGTTGATGGCTCTCCATTTTTCATCAAAGGGTCATTCGACTAGCCCCTTACTCCCACCGAAGCTTTTGATGTGGTTGCAGTTAGTGTACAACATATTCTCCTCTCCTAGAGCTATTATTGGTCACTTTGTGCAAGAAGTCCTCCTCTACTCGCAAGGCCAACCGACTTATACCACTCCCCTACATGGCATTGCAAAACAGTTTCTTCTGTGTTCTTATTTGCATGTCTCCTTTACTTGTGACTATTAACTGGCTTGTTCTTCCAAAATCACCTTGAGTATCCGAATCTAAGACCTAGGAAATATCTGACTAATCTACTCCTAAAATTAATGCATCCACGACCTCCATCTCCTCTTCTTTATTATCCCGCTCCGTCACCCAAATTCAAACTAAGGAAATTTTCTGTTAGCGATTTTTCTCCAACCCAAGTTGACTACCAGACAATCCCACTAACAACTTGATTAATCTAGATCTCTGCATCTCCTAATCCCTCCTAGATTTATGCAAATCTCTTAAATATGTGTCATGATCATGACTGAATTTCTGCAACCTCCTTATCATAAATTCTACGATCCGAACCACCTGAATCTGCTCTCGCATGCATCTATAAATCTGAATCTTTTGGATCTATGCAATCGAAGCTTGATTTCCTGTAGCCTCATTTCAATCGAATTTAGGCATCCCTCGAATCTCCCACTGTAGCTCTGATACCATGAGGAGAATAATTAACAACAGATAATATGAAAGAAAATAACACAAGTATTTAGTAACACAGTTCATCAATAAATGACTAAATTTGGGGCGATGTCAAGCACGAATATTCACTATAATCAATATATGATAATAGTTACAACTTTGCACACGCTATCACTAAAATCTAAGCATGGCTACTCTTCATAAACAACACTCTCATATAAATCTCCTCTTCTCTAAGATAAGCACACATACATCGATAATGGCTAGGGTTGTACGAGTGCCCCTAATGCATCTCCTAAGCCCCTTTGTCATCTCCTTGACACAATTTGTGGCTCTCTTTTGTGTATTCTAGCTCTCTCCGTCAAGCACTCAATATTATGGTCGAAACTATGTTTATATAGGTGTACAAGAAGTCATAAACCTTGTATAAGAAGAAATCATGTTCAATTGATCAATTAAGGAAACCAAATCTTCTCTGAAACCAGCCGATGTTCTGCCTGATGTACACGGTCATGCATATAATGGCACGCCCGTGCAAATAGTGTCGAACCTGTTGTCCGCTGAAATCCAACTCACACGATTGTGTGCATCCCAATGCACGGCCGTGGAAACATACATCGACCAGAATAAGGTTTCTTGCCTCCTCGAATCAAGCACTCACATGATTCCTCCATGCAAGTTCGCTTTCGGCTTCTCCCTCCAAACCCACTTTTCTCGCAATGCCTCTCCTTGAAACATGGTCTCCCCTTTTTTCTTGCATTGACTGCTTGCGGCCTTCTTTCGCTCTCTGTTATGTAAATGTGACGTGTTCTCCTCGCTGAACCAGCGATGAGTAGTCATCCTCCCCTCTAACATGCCTTTTGTCGATGGCTCTCCTTTTTCCACAAAAGGAGACAAGTTGATGAATTTTTTAACAATGTAATTTGTGCACCCAATATGAATTACTCTTGGATCCAACATTGGGTATATATCTAAAGTAGACGAGTTGATGAAACAAGAAAATATGCTATGTCTGGGTGCATGGAATGCGACCTTAACATAGGAATCATAGCAAATCACCACGATATCTGAGCTAAATGGGCTACCATACTAAGGCCTCAATTAGGCTCCCATTCACTGGAATATATGAAGCAAAAATAAGAGCATGACAATTATGCTGAATGCCAATGTCAAAGAGTTCCTATTTAATTAACAGAAGACCACAGATGGAATATTGGAACTTAATATATGAAAATACGACGGTATAAGGATACCCAAAACATGAAATATAAGATCTTAAATTATATTTGATCATTCTGTCACAGCCAAATGAGCATCAAACATTCATGAGGAATATGAAGACATAATTATGAGAAAAAGATAAATATAGAAGTGAAAACTAAATATAGAGATAGAGACAGCACTAACCAGAACAACCAAGATGCTCCATTAAGACCGTGTACGTATAACAATTCGGTGTGAATCCCGAGTCAATCATCTCCTTATAAGCCTTAGTAGCCTCTTTCACTCTATTGTGAACAAACAAAACTTTCATATAAGCAGTGTAGGAAACAACAGTTGGACTACAACCTGCATCTTTCATCTCCTCCCATAACTTGAGTGCCCCATCAATATCCCCATCGTTGGAAAGCCAATGGATAAGTGAAGTGTAAGTAACTGCATCAACCTTGATCTCTTTTTCTTGCATTTGCTGAAAAACATATTTCATAGAAGAAATCCTCCTTGCCTCACCAAATATATCGAGCATGGTAGTATAAGTATATTGGTCATGCTTAAACCCTCTCAGCCTAGAAGCCCAGTTGAAAAACAACCAGGCCTTCTCCATTGGGGGATGGGTTTTGAGAACTTGATTAACTGTGTAAGAATCCCATCTAATGTCAATACTATCTAACTGTCCTTGAGCCGAATCCCAAGTTGAATACCTCAGAATGTTGGATATCTTAGCAATGATATCCCTGGAGTAAATTTTTGTATAAACCGTTTCTTCTGGAGGTTTTTTCTTGACATATTTCTTAAATTTCCAAGTGGGTTTCCTTTGTTTGAATTTGGAAAGGTAATGGACATGTTTGATTGTAGCCTTCCTAAAGAGGAAAGGGGAATCAAGAAATAGGGCGAAAACAGGTTTAAAGTTTCTGAGGAACCGAAGATTACCATGAGTGACAACCATAAATGATCATACAAAAGTTTCATTAGCAAAAATGTTGCCGGCCAAAAAACATCGGAAGTTATTTGTCAGGTAATCTAGCAATCATCAAAATTTGATTGAAGAAGTGAATTTTGGTGGACACCAAAATTAAGTCATGGGGAAATTCAAAAGGGGGAATCTTTCAGTTGAAGCTTAAATACCTGATACAGAAAGGCTTCACAACCGGGCTTCGAGCATATATTTGCAAATTCGAGTCCTTTGCAATCTTCTTCTCAGCTACTAGTCCAGAATCCGTCAAAGAAAGACTTCACAACCCTCCGTTGAATTCCTCCAGTCAAGGCTGAACTGGGATATTCTATTTCCCCTTTCTTTCTCTACTATGGTTTGTTGGCCGGCGAGTTTGGGCATTGGACCTTGATGCCGCATGAATAAATAGTTAGGTAATCAATCTCGATCCAGCTGTTAGTATACGGGTTTTGACCTGAAAATAAATAGAACCCACGATTAATTGGAATGGTCTTCAACAAAAAAATTTGTGCGTGAGAATAAGTACCGTATATATAAGAGCTGATAAGTTATAAAGAATAACACAAGATTTTGGGGGAAACTAGTTTCTTCTTAAGTTATAAAAAGTCCTGTTTTATAAACTGTTCCTAAATATTCGCTAACTACTTGCAAGTAGAAAAAAAGTGAACTTTTTATAATTTATGGAGAAACTAGTTTCTCCCAAAACTTGCTCAAAGAATAATGTATTTAGAATAATAAATAGCAATTACTTTGAAATGGTTGATATTGTCATGTATTTATAGTTGTTGATGAGAGATATAATAGTGGTAGGATTGTATGAAATCCCTATAATCACGGATCAAATTTGTATAAGATGTTGTGTCCATAAATAACTCATGTTTTATAGGAAGTCTGTTAAGGAAAGAATTGTAAATACGCCTGGACTATGTAGGTCGTCGTAGTATCGTAGGTCGAGGTCGCCTGTTTGGATCCAGATCGACCTAACTGATAGATTGGGTCGGACTATACCCGAATGGCATCTGGATCGTATGTCGGACGATAGCTAGGTCGGGACAATGTAGGTCGGACAATGAGATAGGTCGATTGATCTTGCTGATGGGCCTTGAGCCTAGTAATAATTGGGTCTAGCCCACTGAGAATGTGGTGGCAAAAATATATAAATAATTGGGCTTACTCGTTAGGCCTAGCCCGTCACTTTTATTCCGTTCAGTGGCCCCCAACTTTCTGAGTTGATTTTTGTCAATCAGGAAGTTATAAGAAATTTTGATAAAGATTGAAGTAGGTCGCAGTTCGATGCTCGAACTGATGGTTGGTCGGTCAATGGTGACGTGGCTCAATCCTGGCCGTTGACTGCGGACGGCTGGATTGGTAGAAGAGCCATTTTTCTGTAATCATTGCTATTTTAACGTTTGGAAAACTGCCTCGAAAATCGCCTCGACGCATTAATTGTGAGGGAACCGTTTGAAAACCCTTCTTTTCCAATTTAATTAAGGAAAGATCTAAAAGAGAAAAACCTTTTCCTTTTCGAATTTTACAATTTTCAAGCTCTGAATATTCCCAGCAAGAGCAGCGACGCAGCAACTGGTTTCTTCCACAAAGTCGAACCTTCGTCTCTTGCAATAACCCCTCTTTGTCAAAGCCGACTAAGGTACCCCTCTTATTTCCTTGCTTTTAGGTTTAATTTCTGTTTTTCCTTCGATTCCGCCATGGCTAGGACCTTTAGTAGTGAACCTGGAGCTTGGTATGGCTATTGTGCTGCAAACCGTAGGGTATATAAATGTCTGGGTGGAATGTGGAAGGAGATGTCCATTGATGAGTGCTTTATCATTCTGACTAGGTGGGGGTTGCGATTTAGCGAACTTGAGCTTCCTGTAGGAGATGAATTAGGTGACTTGGTTATTGACGACCCAAGAATCGTAGGTTTCCACCTGTTTCATGAACTGCTTGATCACTTGGTGCTGTGTTACATTAGAGGCCCAAAAACCTTTTTTCACTAGGAATAGTTAAGGCTTCCCAGGGGAATCTAGGTTGCCCTTAGGTAGGTCGCATGAGTTTGTATATAGGACTGATTCCCCTCTTTCTTCTTCTTTAGATATGTCAACCCAGGCATCGGTGAGCTCCTCCTCGGGCAGAATTGTGGATGAGTTTGGCTCGACTGCTCTGCCCGGTCATAATGAGAGGGGATATGTGGCCCCTAAACCCGAAACCGGAAAGAAGGGTGCAGATTCAAGGCTGGAGCTTCTCTACAGCTTTTTCGAAGTAAACAAGGGGGATTATCTACTTACCCATGTGAGTGCTAGAGAGAAGAAGGCTCAAGGGTGGGAGCATTGGGCTTTGAACCCCTTGAGAGTAGCATTCTATTACGGCCAATTTGAGGCTGGACTAATACTCCCACTTGACCCCTTCATCTGTGAGTTTTTAGAGTGTACAAATGCTGTCCCGATACAGATAGGGGCCAACTCTTGTAGGGTGCTGGTATGATTCGCCATGGTCTGTAGATTTTTAGGGTATGAACCTTGTATGAAGGTTTTCAGGGAATTTTTCAAGGTGGTCTTTGATAAGAGAACTCAGGGGTATAGCACTCCTGCTAGGACCAAGGCCCCCAGGTTGTTTATAAACTTGCCCGACAAAGTGGTGGGTTGGAATACTCACATGATCTTGGTTGAGAGTTGAACTGGATGAGAATTTCCTCTGCCAAATGATGAGTCAAGGGAACTGAGGGAAGATGAATATTGGGCTCCTGATTGGAGTAAGGATTTGTCCGACAAGTTGCGTTCGATAGCTGGTAGGGGACCGATCAATTGGGAACTGTTGGGGAGCAAAAAGAACAACTTCATACAGGCCGGAATGTTGTTAGGAGATGAAGATGTGGCTCCCCTAGTCTTGATAGTGAGAGGCCCTAGGTATCCTGATTGGGTGACCCATGCCTTAGGCAAATTTTTCGACCAATGTCAATTCTGCAGAAAAACTCCTGAGTACTGTAGAACCAATGCAGTGCATGCAGGTGGTAAACTATTATATTATGTTCTTTTTGCTCGTCAAGTTCTGCTTACTCAACAATATGTAGCTCGAACCTATCTTGCTAACTTTTCTTTTTAGTTCATGTAGTGCTTACCCCTGAGCAGCAAGCCAATATGGTGCATATCGTGAGTACCAGTCAAAGAAAGAAAACCACCAGGGCCCACGGAGTGGCCAATGCCAGAGCTGGTAGGGAGAGAGAGGCTGTGGAGAGGAAAAAGTTGCTTCCAAAGGAAGGTGATGGGATGGTTCCTATCGAGGAGGCCGAGATTGCGGACTCTTTGGAAGTTGATCCCCCCAAGGATCGAACAGCTGAGGCGGAGGCTGGTGAGGTCGATGCTTCGACCGAGAGACCGCTGAATCCTGAGTCAACACACGAGCCAGCTGGGGAGGTTCCTCCTAACGATGATGATATTGACCTCATCAACCTGGAAGATGAAGATGCACAACCGCTGAAATCTAGGCTGAGGAAAAGATCTGATGGCGACCAAGGACTTGGAGGGAAGAAATCTCAAAAGTCGTCGAGCTTTGACCATCCCTCTTCTCGGACTCCTTCTAGAGTGGAATTTATCCAGGCCGAGGTGGCCAGGTTGAGTGAGGTGCCTCCTCTTACTTCTCTTAACTGCACAAGTCACAGTCAACCTGAACTGGAATTTGGGCAGGTCGTTGTCAGGCGAGCTGTTGACCCCAACCTGCAGGCTCAACTGACCGAGCATGGATTTACTCCTGAAGAATATATCCAGAGATCTGGCCTTCTTCATAGCGAGGTACGTCCTTTGACTTTATTTGATTGATTGTTTTTTATTCTTTTTTAATGTTTAATTGCCTTATCGAACTGACCCTTGGGTTTTGTTTTTATGTAGTCTCTTACTATCAATGAGCAAGCCAAGAGTAGCTGGAAAGCTGATCTGGAGCAAGAGAAGTTGGCCAAGATCCAATATACTCGAAAATGCCAGGAGGTGACTGAGCTGAGGGAGGAGTTGGTGGATGCTAACTCGGCATATGATTCTCTGAAGCTGCTTCACAATGATACTGTGAAGGAGAGGGATGATGCACTGTTTGAGCTGGGAGTCGCCAGGACAGAGGTAGGTATGTTGAGGGAAGAGAACACGACCATCCAGCTTGAGAAGGAGGCCGCTAAGGCTGAACTTGAAACTACCAAGAAGGTGCTCCACAGTCGGGATGAATTTTTGTCCAAGTTGAATGAGGACCATGCCGCAGCTCGCGCCAAATGGAAGGAGGAAGCTGATACCCAAGCAAAGGCTGCCGTAGAGGCCTACAGGGATAGTGATGAGTGTTTTGAAAACATACAGCGCCAAGCTTTCTCCTTTTATGATGTTGGTCGACGCCATATGGCTCGACGTATTCTGGTGGACCCCTCAGTCGACATCCTCCTCCAGCAATTGGCCAAGTGGGCTTCTGAGGAGCAGTACGACATGGCTACCCGTCAAGGTCATTCTATGGTCCCTACAATGACAATGATCTAGCTTCCCTTGCTGCAGAGGATGCTGATATGGAGGCGGAGCCTTGGGTCGCACCTCCCGTTGAACTTGTCAACTTTAATACCATACTTAAGGAGCTGGAGAATCCCGACGAGCTGGCATTGGATGATGACACCCCAAAGCATACTTTTCTGAATCTGGGAAGCTTACTCAACTTGAACAGCAAGAGAAAGATTTGAGCCAAGTCTCTGGTGATCAAGCTAGGATGGGCGACCAGACTGAAGATGCTCCTGCAGCTTAATATTTATTTGACATATTCTGATGATGTAATGAAACAAGTTTCAAAACAATTTTTTGCTTTTGTGTATGTGTCAATGCCTTGGCCCAACTTTTGGGAGGCATTTTAACTCGTAATATCTTATTTGCCCAAGTCCTGGCCCGCTTTGGGGGACTTGCTTTTCGTTTTAATCGTAGTTGACTTTTTATACTTGAATCTTTTGTTTTTGATCCTCGTATGAATGTATGTCGAACTAGATTTGATGGAATGAACGAGATCGCTACGAGCCTTTGGTCGGACTACTTTTAGAAATAAAGTCGACCTAATACTTGGCTCATTTAATAAAGAGATTGACTAAGAGTCGAATCTTATTAGAACGAGGTCGACTAAGAGTCGGACCTATTTAAAGAAATGAGGCTGACTAAGAGTCGAGCCTGTTAAAAAGAAGTCGACAAAGGGTCAGACTTGTTAGATGAACGAGACTGATTAAGAATCGAGCCTGTTAGAACGAAGTCGACTAAGAGTCAGACTCGTTAGATGAACGAGACTGATTAAGAATCGAGCCTATTAGAACGAAGTCGACTAAGAGTCGGACTTGTTAGATGAATGAGACTGATTAAGAATCGAGCCTGTTAGAACGAAGTCGACTAAGAGTCGGAATTGTTAGATGAACGAGACTGATTAAGAATTGAGCCTGTTAGAACGAAGTCGACTAAGAGTCGAACTTGTTAGATGAACGAGACCGATTAAGAATCGAGCCTGTTAGAACGAAGTCGACTAAGAGTCGGACTTGTTAGATGAACAAGGCTAACTATGAGTCGAGCCTGTTAGAATCGATGCAAAAAACGTAACACAATCTTTGGTTGAATAAATCTGCAACTTTATTGAAGTAGTAGCACGATTACATAGATAAAGTGGAGCTAGAACTGAAGCTAAAACTCAAACTTGAAAACAGAAACTAAAACTGAACTTGAACTAGTAAACTAAACTAGGAAACTGAACTAGAAGACTGAACTAGAAGTAGTATTTGATAAGGTGGGTAGCATGCCACGGGTGCTTCAACTCCTCACCATCCAGATGAGCGATCATGTAAGTTCCCTCCTTAATGACTCGAGTAACGATATAGGGACCTTCCCAGTTGGGAGATAACTTGTTCATCTGAGTTCTCCTTCCAGTTGACTCGATCCTCCTTAACACATGATCGCCTACTTAGAACAACCTTATCTTTACTTTCTTGTCATGGTAACTCTTAGTTTTCTGCTTATAGTTGATCATCCGTAACTGGGCTGTATCTCGCTTCTCATCGAGCAAATCCAAGTCAATCAGCCTGTTGGTGTTGTTCTTCTCCTGATCAAAGAAAACTACCCTTGCTGTAGGGAATTGTAGTTCGGCCGGTGCCATGGCCTCTGATCCATATGCAAGAGCGAAAGGGGTTTCACCCGTGGGCCCCCGAGTGGTTGTGCGGACTGCCCAGAGAGCAATGGGTAGTTCGTCCAACCAGTTGCTTCGTCGACCAACTAAACCCGTCTTGAGTGCAGAGAGGACCAACTTATTTACTGCTTCAGCTTGGCGGTTACCTTGGGGATAGGCGACAGATGACTTCCAATGCTTGACTCCAACACTATTCATCTCTTCTTCGAAGGCCAGTGGAGAACTGTAGACCATTATTCGACACTATAGCTCGTGGAATCCCAAATCGACACCAAATGAAATCGTGAATGAAGTTGATGGCGTTCTCCTTTGTAATTCTGGCTAATGGCTTGGCCTCGACCCACTTTGTAAAGTAATCAATAGCGACGATCACATACTTGCAATTTCCTTGGGCGGGTGGGAAGGGACCAATCAAATCTACTCCCCACATATCGAAGGGCCAAGTTGCGACCACTGGAGTTTGCTCGGTGGTGGGCAAGTGAGGTAGATCGGCAAACCTTTGACACTAATCACACCCTTGAACGAAGTCGTGAGCGTCAGCCCTCATGTGCGGCCAATAATAGCCCAATGTAATCAATTTTTCAGCCAAAGTTTTGGGCCCCGAGTGTCCACCACAAACCCCACTATGTACCTCGTACATCAGCTGAGTAACTTCTTGAGGGTGAACACATCTTAATAATGGATTAGTGAAGGACCTCCTGAATAACGTGTTTCCTTGAATAACGTACCTCGGAGCATTTTTCTTGATAGCTCGAGCTGCTTTCTCGTCATCAGGTAGCTCGCCAGTCTCTAAATAAGCTCGCATTTCCTCAATCCAGCACTTGGTGTAGACCGAATCTCTAGTAGTATCCTCCAGGCATTGAATTTGAACCCTCTCATAAGCTGGATGTTCAAGGTAAGAGATAGGCTCCCCATGATGTTCATCCGATGTAGCCAGTTTTGAGAGTAGATCGGCCAATTCATTGTCATCTCGACCAACCCTCTGTATCTCCCAAAATTCCAAGTCTTTGATCAGCTCCTTCACCAGGTCGCAGTACTTGACCAAGGTGGGATTCAGGACTTCATACTCTCCTCTAACTTGATTTACTATCAACTGCGAGTCACAGTGAGCCACGATCTTGGTTGCCCCAAAACACTTTGCATATTCGATTGCTGCGACCAAAGCTTCATACTCGGCCTGGTTGTTAGATGCTTCAAATTTGAATCTCAACGCTTCCTCGTAGACTGTCCCTGATTCTAGCTCGACCAATACAATCCCCGCCCCACTGACGTTCTTTGTTGCCGACCTATCAGAGTATACTTTCCAGCAATCGTCGGGCAAACTTATGGTGGGCTGAGTTGCTGGCTCCTTTCCCTTTTCTTTTTCCTTCTGAGCTCGTACATCGCTATCTTCCTTGGTGAACGTAAGCTCGACTAAGAAGTCTACCAAAGCTTAAGCTTTCAATGCCTTTCGAGGCCTATACTCAACGTCGAATTCTGTGAGAGCAATTGACCAGTTGAGTAATCGGCCTGAAATTTTTGGTTTATGCAGGATTTTCCTTAAAGGTTCATTAGTTAGCACGACAATAGGATGAGACAAAAAGTAGGCTCGCAACTTCCTGGAAGCTACGACCAAGGCGTAGACCACCTTCTCTGCATTATAGTATCTGCCTTCCACGTCGGACAGGGCCTTACTTACATAATATACGGGCTTCTGAAGCCCTCCTTCTTCTCGAACTAAAACAGCGGCCACAGCTTGGTCGCCAACAGCCAGATAGACGAACAATGTTTCCCCCATAACCGGACTTCTCAATAAAGGCGGAGAGGCAAAATACTCCTTAAGTTGCTGAAACGACGAATGACATTAGGCCATCCACTCAAAAATTTTCGTCCCCCTCAAAGATTTAAAGAAGGGGAGAGATCTTTCTGTCGACTTAGCAATAAAGCAACCTAGGACTGTCACCCTACCATTGAGTCGCTACATCTCCTTGGTATTCGTAGGCTCCTTCATATCAACTAGAGCCTTGATCTTTTCCGGATTTGCTTCAATACCTTGCTGAGAAACCATGAAACCCAAAAACTTCCTTGCAGCTACCCCAAATACGCACTTGCTAGGATTTAGCTTCATGTCGTTTGCTCGCAAGTTGGCGAACGTTTCCCTTAGGTCGACCACATGACGTCCGGCCTTTGTTTTGATGACCATATCGTCGACGTAGGCCTCCATGTTTCGACCAATTTGGGAGGCAAAGACTTTGTTGACCATCCTTTGGTAGGTCGCTCCTGCATTCTTCAAGCCGAATGGCATCATATTGTAACAGTAGATACCCTCAGCAGCTTAGAAGGCCGTCTTCACTATATCATCCTAGTGCATCTTGATCTAATGGTAGACCGAATAGGCGTCGAGGAAGCTTAATGTAGTATGCCCAACTATGGAATCTACAAGCTTGTCAATCCGGGGCAGTGGGTAGCTATCCTTTGGGCAGGCTAGATTCAGATTGGTGAAGTCGATACACATACGCCATTTGCCGTTAGATTTCTTCACCATGACCACATTGGCTAACCAGGTGGTATGAGTAGCCTCCTTGATGATACCTGCACGTAAAAGTTTTTGTACCTCAAGTTTGATCACCTCTTCTTTGTCGCGAGCAAAGCTTCGTAGCCTTTGTGCCTTATGTTCCATAGTCGGATTAACTTCCAGTCTGTGAACAGCGACCTCCTCCTTGATTCCTTTCATGTCTTCCACACGCCAAGCAAAAACATCAATGCTTTTCCCAGTAGCTTGACAATCTCTGCTCTTTCCTCAGCTGACAACTGTTTACCGATTTGAATTATTTGATCGGGATAGGAGGGATTAGTCGCCACCGCTTCTAGCTCATCCACAGCTTATAACTCCGGACCATCTCTGAATTGTAGGGTCTCGATGATGATCTCACGAACCCTCTTTCTTTCTTTGGCCCCTAAGTGTGGAGCTTCTTCAACAATCATACCATCTAGCTCAGCTGCAATCTCGTCACTGGTGGCCCCCGAGTTTTGGTCGATCTGTAGGCATAGGTCGCCTATGATGACTTGGTCGACCATAACTGCATCTGAATCAACCATAGTGTCTTGGGAGGGACGTGTCGGCTCAGTCATGACATAGTCATGTGAGTGATAGGTTGCCTCATCCACGCAGGTGATTGTAGATAGTCGTGAAATTGTGGTGATAGATTTAGAAAGCTTTAAGTATCCCTCAGGAGTATCAACTTCCAGTTTCCTCTTCTTCCTTGTTCGAAGGACGTGATCAAGGTAAGCTCGAGCTGTACTTTGCACGCAGCCAATTCTAGCTAACGTCGGGAACTTAACTTACTGATGGGGAATAGAGGCCACCATTCCAAGTGCGACCTGGCCAGGGATACCCAAAATAGCATCATAATCACTATTTACATCAATAAAAATAAATGTTACCTTGGTCGTGACCCTGAATGGATGTTGGCCTATGTCGATGTCCAGCTCGATCTGCCCTCTAGCATCCAACCTATGATTGGTGAAGCCCTCAAGTCGACCATCATAGGGCGACAACTGCTCCTTCGTAAGTCCCATTTATTTGAATGTCTTGTAGAAAAGGATATCCTTGCAGGCCCCCTGTGTCTATCAAGAGTCTGCTCGTCATACACCCATCAATCAATCCTGGGATAACGAGAACTTGCTCTCTGGCAGCCATGTTGGTCGCTAGCTCGTCCGAATAGAAACTGATAACCTCATCCCTGTTGTAGCTTCTAGGCGGCACGTGAGGGGCTTTGTTGAGTTGAAAGATCTTGTTCTTCAAAGCAGTGTTGCTAGCTTGCTCAGTGATCACTCCCAAATTCAGTCGAGGTTGCCTTGGCTCTTACATACTTCCAGTTGCTCGCTCACCTCCACCAGGCTGAGCTCCTTTCACATATCTGTCGAGCTTTCCACTGTCGACCCACTTCTGAATGATACGTTTCAGACTCATGTAGTCCTCTGTAGTGTGGCCCGTATCCTTGTGATAATCGCAGTATTTGCTTTTATCCCTTCTGAACTTATTTCCTGGGTTCATTGGGGCAGGTGGGCCTAGCTCGACCGTATTTAAAATTTCAGTGCGACTTACTGTCAATGGGGTAAAGGTTTCGGGCACTCTCTCAGTCGCCCTAGTCTTGTTTTTCCCATTTTTGTTGTTACCACCGTTCTTTGCTGGGTCTTTCTTATCAGCATCTGTGACCTCGGACTTGGAACCTTTTTCCTTCTTCTTTTCCTTCCTCTCTTCAGCTATAGCCACATTGTAGGCCCTTTCAAACAGTTCTTTTTGGGTCTTCACGCTCCGGACTTGTAGCTCGTAGTCTAAGTCTGCAGAGGTCACCCCATTCCTGAAGCAATTTATCACTTCCCTGTCTATCAGGTCCTCTTCAATTTGGTCGACCATCTCCTTGAACTTGGTATAGTAGCTCATCGAGCTTTCATTCTTTCCCTGAGCCAAATTGTTCAGGTCGGTGACTGTCAACTTCCGGGCTCTAGGTGTCGAGAAGCGATCTAGAAACTTCCTTCTCATCTACTCCCATGTGGTAATACAACCCGGTGCCAACCCACGAAACCAGGTCAGTGCTGCCCCTGTGAGGGTGCTGGTAAGTGCCTTGCACATCATAGCATCTTCGGTGGAGACGAAGCACATGGTAGCCTCCAGATGCTGCATATGGTTCTGGGCATTGGTCGCACCTGAATATTTGTCAAGAGTGGGAAACTTGAAGCCTTTAGGAGGTCGTCGCTCGAGCAATTTTATGGACAAGGGGCGAAGAGTAAAGTCGTTTCGTTCGCCCTTTCCAGTATCCTCCTTCCTGTCGGGCTCCCATTGCTCTAACCTCTTTTTCCACTGCAACCATTCCCTCGCATCTGGATTGCCATTTCTTGATGGTGAGACATTATTAGATCTCTGTCGCTCGTCCAGGTGAGGCTCCCTTCTTGAGTTGGCCCTATGACTTTCACTTCTTGGGGGAGTCACCTGTCTACCTCGTCGACCTCTATGAGAAGGGGACCTTACTAAGTTTACAGGCGACCTGCGCCTATCATCTCTTGTTAGCGACCTGCGCCCATTCCTATCTCGATGAGATTGCGATCTTTTCGCTCTACTAGGCGACCTGCGCCTGTTTTCCTCGCGACTGGAATGAGACCTCTTCGTCCTGGCAGGCGACCTACGTATGTTTCTCTCGGCTTCCCTTTGTCACCTCGAGTGGGATTATACCTCCTGGTCCCTTTTCATGTTGAGATGACTTCGCAAGTCGTCAGGTGGAACCGGTATGTGGGTGCGAATGTGGGGTATGATCTGCTGCTCGCCATTCTGCCTAGCGCTCCCATTTTGCCTGGCACTCCCGTCGGGCTGCCTGTGAGAATTTTGAGAGGGAGCTGCCCTTTCTGACCTTCTATCATTCTAATCAGTCGAGTCTGGCATATCCAGCAATTCCGCCAAAAGTCTAGCCCGCTCCTGCATCATCTCCTTCTTGCTGAGGGAATTGGTTGAGGGACCTGGTCTGTCGCCTGCAGCCATTCGCCCTGCTTGTTGGCACTTTGGAGGGGGCTGTGCTCCTTGCTCGACCATAGGTCTTTTCTCCCTTCTGCCATCGAGCAAGCCTCTGCTATCAGCAACGCTGTTCGAACGTGTTGCCCTCCTGGGTTGACGTAGAGGAGGAGGAGGAGGAGGCATGTTAACAATGCGATTTCCAGCACCAGCTTCCGTGTTAGCGCCGGCGTTTCCTTCATTATGCTCGTCCGAGGCTTCTGAAACATGACCGTTAGAAGTCACCATGATGATGGGTTGTAAGAAATTTCGAGGTAAAAAAGCAACGATTTCTGGCAATGGAACCAAACTGATGCTGCAGGAATCGTGCTGTAATCAATCTCCGTCCAGCTGCAAGACTGATCACCTGGCTTTTGACCTGAAAACAGAACCCACGACTAGCCGGAATGGTCTCCGGCGAAGACCCTCGGGCGTGAGAGTAAGTACGGTGTATATGAGAGCTGATAAGTTATAAAGAACAATGTATTCAGAATAACAAATAGCAATTACCTTGGAACGGTTGATATTGTCATGTATTTATAGTTGTTGATGAGAGATATAATTGTGGTAGGATTGTATGAAATCCCTATAACCACGGATCAAATTTGTATAAGATGTTGTGTCCATAAATAACTCCTGTTTTGTAGGAAGTCTGTTAAGGAAAGAATTGTAAATAAGCCTGGACTCTGTAGGTCGTCGTAGTATCGTAGGTCGAGGTCGCCTGTTTGGATCCAGTTCGACCTGACTGATAGATTGGGTCGGACTATACCCGAATGGCATCTGGATCGTATGTCGGACGATAGCTAGGTCGGGACCATGTAGGTCGGACAATGAGCTAGGTCGACTGATCTTGCTGATGGGCCTTGGTCCTAGTAATAATTGGGCCTAGCCCACTGAGAATGTGGTGGCAAAAATATGTAAATAACTGGGCTTGCTCGTTGGGCCTAGCCCGTCACTTTTATTCCGTTCAGACCTAAATCAGTACTCCGTAGTTTAGAGTCGGTTAAGATGGGCCCAATGCTTCAGCTAAGATGGGCCTAATGCTTCAGCTGTGCTCTATCAAGGATTGATTTTCAATTTTTTACAGCTCGCCCCTTATCTATATAGGCTTAACATTATAGATCAGCAACTTGCATGGTGGACTAAAGACAAATTAGGGTTTAAAGTTGGAATATTGTCAATATGTTTCACTTTTGTTATTTTAGAGTTCAAAATTGATAATGTTAGTCATGGGATTTTTTATGAAATTACTAACATGATTCAGATAGATAACAAGTTTCTTACACGTGTGACTTAACTGTAGTTATTTTTATTTTTACGTGCGGGCTTTTTGTCATTTTAAATGGAGAATATCACTAAACCCTAAATAATTGAACACTGGCCGTGTATACTCACTATCGTTCTAAACCCTCCCCAACCCACAAATACATGTCTAACCCAACTCGCAATCAGAGTCAACCATTCCCCCAAATGGCACAAAATAACCTCCATAGATGTGTTGTGTTGACTACAAATCATCCCTCTCAAACATGGACACCACCCTTTGGGCGCCTCCCAACTCCCAGAACCTAAACACTCGTGTCCCAGGATGGAGGGTCCTAAAATACCCTTTTTGAAAAAACTTTTCTTCATATTAACTTGAAAAGTATGCCACCCATTTTCAAAACCATTTCAAAATAACTTCTCTACCTGGAGGTGATAAATAAACCTATTTCTACCAGTTATAACCTGTATAAGTTACAAGTACTACAATTGTAACGGCTTACACAAGCCAACTTTAAAACAAACCAATCCCAAGATTAATTACAACATAACATACTGAAATTGTTTTATAACAGTTTCCCAGTATAAAATAACCACAACTACTCCCAACTCCCGCACAAATATATACATACCCTGACAACCCAAAATACGATCCAAACTCCTTTCCGGCCTCACCGGTATGGTCCACCTGTCTCAGCTGGATCTAAAACAGTAAAGGGAGAAGGGGTGAGAATAAATCTCAATAAGTTATTATGTATGCAACAATATGCCATACAATATGAAACACATAACAGGTTGCTCACAATCACATTGGAAAACAGTAAACACTTTACGTTACCTTTTCCGCCTGACCAGCAAGTCCTACAATAGGCAACACATAAACAGGTTGCTCATATAATATGCAACACACACAGGTTGCTTAATATCAAATATGCAACACATAAATAGGTTGCTCCATATCACATTAGTAAAGCGGTAAACACATTCTGTTACCTTTTATTTACCTTTTCCATCTGAATCATATGTAGTACTACGGTGGGAGTTATACTCCTCTCATTTTGTAAACTGCTAGTGCATATCCACATCTTATACGACCCCTTGCAGAGATCCATATAAGCTGCCGCGCTATCTTGTGAACGGTTCATACCTATCCACAGAAGCTGTACCCCCAATCCGTGGCCACAGAAGGGGGTGAATGGTCACAAGTATAAGGAAATCTAAGCATCTTATGAAATATCTTCTCATAAGTGATCGTATTCCCTATACCCCCGAGGCTCAGCTGATACAACTACATTCAATCACATAACAGATACTTGAAATTAAGTCCACCCCATAGGACATCAACACACACACACACACACACACACACACACACACACACACACACACACACACACACATATATATATATATATATATATATATATATATATATATATATATATATATATATATATATATATATATATATATATATATAACATGGTGCTGCAACTCATGTTAACCCAATCACAATAGTGCACATATATTTCAACACTATTACATAACAACAATCTAATGACATGGTATTAATACTCATGCTCAAACAAATGAAACAGTGCAACATGTATTTAAACACTATGTGCACAATCCACCATGAATATGCACTCACATAGGGGCCCAATATATATCAAATAAGCCCTACATATCCATGTTCAACCCAATGAAGTAGTGCAACATATATTTCACGAACTATCTAAACCAATAACTACCTATAGGTAACCACGTAAGGGTATAATATAATATAAGTAGCCCTACGCACTCATGTCATAATGTTGAACACTTTCTATAAAGGTTCCAACCAAGCAATTAGTGTATTACACCTTCTACACATTATTTGAACCAACAACCAGGTAAATATAACCACGTAAGGCACCATGTATCACATACGAGGCCTACATATTCGATATACAATGTATAATTTAGTAACAGGGTATTGACACTCCTGCCCAAACCAATGAAGCAGTGCAACATTTATTTAATGCACTAATTAACCCAATAACCAGATACATGTAACCACGTAGAGGTATAATGACATACAAGTAACCCTATGCGTTCATAATATAACAATAGACACCTTCTATAATGGTTTCATATGCAAATACCAAGTTTTATCAACTTTGGTTCAAGTTTAACAATTGCCTTTCAACCCTTTTTGAGACAATATTTAAAACCTTTCTTAATATCCATTTGGACCATTTAAAGTTCCATAGTGTAGTACTAAAGTTGTACTAGAATCATGGTTGAAGAGTTCTCAATTATATACTGCGTAGAATAGGTGTTCAACGCTTAGAAAATTGCTCAAGGACTGTAGGGTAGGGCACGACTCGTGCCCTATTACACCCCACCAGCAACTGTCGTCCCTTTAAGGTCACAACTTGTCCCTATCAGCCAAGGAATGTCGCACGACTTCAAAAAACCAGGTCACGACTCGTCCTTCAGGGCACAAGTCGTGCCCAAGCCCAGAAACTGCATTTTGCAGCTGCAACATCAGCAGCAACAAACAACAACTCAAGTTCTCATTTCAGCAACTACAAGGTCATCCCAACAATAGTATATACACATGTTTTGGACCATAAGATACTCCCTTCATATCCCATAACATATATATACCAAGCTCCCAATTCAATTCAACCCATTATAACACCTTTTGACATCTTTATCAATCTTACTTGGTTGTTTCCATTTCAAACACCAAGAACACTGATTTTAACTTTACACAAATCATTCATAACTTCATAATAACATCATTAGACATATTATGAATAGTTATAGAAGAAAATCATAACAACTTACCAAATTTCACCAAAATAAAAGGAAGATATAATTGTCTATTCTTGCTCTATTCAACTCCCTTAGCAATAATTCTAAGTTGGAATCAACAACAAAGCAACGGGTGAATTTCTGGGATTTTAGGAAGATCAGCTATGGTTTAGGACTTCTCTAGAACGTAGAGAGAATAAGAGAAGACTAAGGAAGCAAATAAGCTTCTTGGAGAAGCTTAGGATGATATTTATATAACCATTTTATATTCTAGCTCCTCGAGGTTTCAAACAACTACAAGCCACTACCTTGAACTTATAATTACACATAAGCTCCTCACACTTTTTATAACCTTTCCATTTAAAATTTCAAGTGCCATTACTTTACAACACAATTTCCCTTTTCCTTCATTTAGACATTATATAATCAAAATCACTTTAATAACATCTAAATTATCAAATTATCCACATAAACACATAACCATTCACAATTTCATATAAAGCTTAATATAAGGGCAATACACCCCACTCCCACGTGCTCAACACGTGGCCAAATTAGTTCCCCGACTTAGGGTCGTGACAACCCTACCCCCACCCCCTCCCCCCTTTAAGACATTGTCTTTCCACCATAAACCTCTATTGATGTCAGAGGCGGGCGTATGTGGGGGTATTTAATTATTAGTAATAAAACGACGTCATTTTGATATAATATAAATACAAAACTTAGCCAATAGAATTTGACTAACAAATGAGAAAGAATTTGATGGCAACTTCAACTCCTCCTGCGATCGGCAAAGGCGAGATCTTCAAGGTGACTCAATCAGTCGATTAGACTGATTCCAAACAAAAAAAATCTCTTTGATTCTTCCCTATTCAAACATTTAGGAAAAAACTTCATATTTGTCGATTTTCACATTCTATTATTTTGATTTCCCATTAGGGTTATGGTTTTATTTTGGTTTTGATTTGAATTTTGGGATTCTCGACTCAATCTGGTTCTTTAATCAGTGTTGGGGATTCTCAACATTTAATTTTGAATTTCGGGATTCTTCCCTATTAAAAAATAAAATTGTTTACTCTATAAGAAATTGTCTAAAATCTTTTTTTTTTTGTTAGAAAATGGATAGATATTATAAAAGAGCTTTGTCTGAGTTGTCTCCGCTAGTGGTTGATGGTGAACGGTTGAAACAAAGTCGTGGAAAATTCAATTTTAGTGGCCTTCCTTATGATCCTGGACTAAGGAAAAAAAATAGCAGATTATCATCTAGATTTGAAGGATCAAGTTCGACGCGAGTACTTACAAAGAGACCAGCCTACCAGCCTAAAGAGCATGTGTTTGTGCAAACAAAAAAGGGGCAAAACTCAAGAAGTTTCGTAGCTACTTGGTTTGGTGAATATCCGTTATGGTTAGAGTATAGTATATCTAAGGATTAAACTTTTTGTTTGTTTTGCTATATATTTAAACCAAATAATAGTGCAAAAGGAAGAGCAAATTGTTTCAGTGATGTTGGTTTCAGAAATTTTAGGAAAAAAGAGAACTTGCACGAACACGTAGGGAAGCACAACAACTTTCACAACTAAGCACGTCAAAAATGTGACATTTTGATGAATGAGAATCAACATATCTGAAACATTATCAAGACTTTTGTAGAGAATTCTGAAGCAGATAATCGAGTTCGCTTGGGGACATGATTTGATTATATTCGATTTCTCCTAAGACAAGGTCTTGCCTTTCATGGTTATGATGAGTCAGAGAAGTCAAGTAATATAGGTAATTTTCTTGAGCTATTGCAGATTCTTGTTGATCACAATAATGAAGTGAGAGATGTTTCATTGAAACTTGCCTCGGATAATCATAAATTGACTTCACCACAGATTCAGAAGGACATAGTAAATGCTATTGCTAGTTTGCTACATAAACCACAAATGTTATTCTTCAATATATGAGTGATGCATTTTTTTTTCATTATTGTTGATGAATCTAGGGATGTCTCGGTGAAGGAGCAAATGGCTATCGTTTTTCGTTATGTGGACAAAAATGGGTGTGTCATCGAATCTTTTATAGGTATCCAACATGTGTTGAGCACCACTGCTATATCAATTAAGCAATCTATTGATGCTTTAATTTCTAAGCATGAGTTAAGCATCTATAGGGTACGTGGTGAAGGTTATGATGTGGCAAGTAATACGAGTGGAGAATTCAATGGTTTGAAGACACATATCTTGAAGGAGAACCCAAGTGCTTTCTATATTCATTGTTTCCCACATCAACTTCAACTACTTCTTGTTGGTGTCTCTAAAAACATGAAGTGATTAGAACATTTTTCACATACTTTGCTAGTGTTGTAAGAATTGTTGTAACATCTTCTAAACAACGGGATTTCTTCGAGAAAAATAAGCTATCAAAGTTGTCAAGGCACTTAAAAGTGGAGAACTGACAAGTGGAAAATATCTCAATCAAGAAACAGATATCAAGTGCTCTTGTGACACACGTTGGAGCTCACATTACGGTACTCTTATAAATTTTATGATAATGTTTTCTTCCATTATTGATGTGTTGGATGAGATAGCATATGATAAAGTGAGTTCTGACCCAAAATACGAACCATATATCTCTTTGAAGTTGATGCAATCATTTGATTTTATATTCAATTTGCATTTGATAACACACATACTTGGAATCACTCACGAGTTGTCTCAAGCTCTACAAAAGTCTGATCAAGACATAGTAAATGCTATGGATTTTGTGAAAGTCTGCAAAACAAATTTATAAAAAATGAGGGAGAGTGGATGGTGTTCTATGTTAAATGAAGTTGTTATCTTTTGTCAAAAAAATGAACATAATTATCCTAACTCATGGATGACCAATATGTATCTCCAAGAAAGTCAAGACGTAGAGATCCTAAAATGACAAATATGCAATACTAACGGTTTGACTTCTTCTATGCAGTGGTTGATTTTCAACTTCAAGAGCTAAATAACTGTTTAAACGAGGCTAATACTGAGCTTCTTCTTTGTTAGGCATGTCGAAGTCCTAATAATTTGTTTGTTGCTTATGACAAGCAATGTTTGATGCGTCTTACTGAATTTTATCCCCAAGATTTTTGTGATTCAGAGGTGTTTTTGCTAAAGTTTCAATTAGAGACTTACATTGAGGATGTACGATCTAATGATAAGTTTAAAAATTTAAAACGGATTCATGAGCTTGCAAAGATATTGGTCAACACTAGAAAGCACCAAACATATCCTTCTGTTTATTTGTTGATCACTTTAGCATTATTACTTCCATTGTAACAACTCCAGTGGAAAGAGCTTTCTCTACAATAAATGATATAAAGAACCATATGCGCAATCGTATGGGAGACCAATGGATAAATGATTGTTTAGTTATGTATCTTGATCATGACATGTTCAATGCAATTAACAATGAATCTATTTTTCAAAGGTTTCAAAAGAAGGCACCTCATCGAGGAGAATTACATACTTTGAAGTAAAATGTTTTATATTTATGATTTTCTTTTGGTAGCTGTGAGAATTAGATGTTGAAAAACTATATGCTAAAACCTTTTGGTACATGTTCTTATGCAATGGATGTCTTATTATCACCATCAAATAAAGAATTTAAGTATGTCTATGTCTAAAGTTGTACTGATTTATTTGATAGTTGGCTTTTTGTAGATGTTGTATTTTTTTTGGCTTTTGGGACATGATGTTAATACATATGATGTTGCTGAGGAATGGATCATGGAAGAATGTCGATATAGATTTGGCTACTAAGGTTTTGTCAATTTTTCTCATTCTATTTTGTTTTTACCCTGCATAGTTTTGTTATTTTGCTTGCTTCCTTACTTTACATGAATTAATACTTCTATTTTCAATGATATATATTTTCAATCATGTAGTTGAACGAATGAAAACTTGAGGATGATCTAGATTCTAATGATGAAGCAACATAAGAAGATGAAGAAATCAATGACTCAGTAGGTGAACTAATTTCAGTGAATTGACTTATTTATCTTTGATTGATAAGGTACTCCTCTTATTTGCTTTCATTGATAAATGATGTTCTTAGTTTGTTAATGAACTTGAAAGTTGTCTTTCAATTTTCAAAACATGCATTAGTTTCTGAATAATTGTTGCTCCTTAGAGAAATTTTACTGCCCAACCACGGTTTTAAATGATGAATCTCGAGTCAAATGCCTTGCATTTTAAAAGATCATTGTATGATTGACATAAATTGCCAAAAAAAATTAAAAAAAAAAAAGAAATCAAGAAAAAGAAAAACTGTTAAATGGGGTTGACATCAGTGGAATGATTATCCTCTATTTAGACTTAGTCGAACTAAATTATGTCAAATTTGTATTGTATATGAGAAAAATAGCCACACAAAAAAAAAAAAAAAAAAAAAAAAAAAAAAAAAAAACGGGGGCGCTACCCCCAAACCCCATTCATCATTTCTTTGCTCAAATTTTTTGCCCCCCTCCTTTCTTAAATATCCGTGTCAGCCACTAATTGATGTGTTGTGTCAGAGTAAGGGAAGCGCCAAAGAGAACAACGTCGAGGGAGCAGTGGGATTAAGGAGGGCCAAAGGTAGGAATCGCCAGAATATTGGTAGTTAGCGCCAGAATGTTGGTGGTTAGCTCAGATAAAGAGGAGGGAGTATCATTTTCACGATTTTACCAACCCAAAGCCAACTGGAAATAATCAAAATAACCCCAAAATTTGAACCCTTAATTTATATTTGCATACAACCCCTAAATTTGAACCCTGATTTATTATTTTCCTGTTAAAATTAGGGTGGGCGAATGTCATGAGTTTATGAGTTCTAAGAGCATGCACAATGGTGAGTGAAATTTTCGCTCACCGGATGAGCGAAACTGGTGTTTAAGTGAATTTTCGCTCACAGAAACTGATATCCTGCATTGGTGAGCTAAATTTTTGCTCAAAACATTTTTATAATTAATAAATAAAATATTCATTTTATTTATAAATTAGTGATATAAATTAGTTTTTTTATTCGTTCACATTACAAAATATTTTTTAAAAAAATTATATTTTATTGTAATTGCATTTTTTTTTATATAAAACACTGATAAATAAACATCAAGTTGGATATGACAAATCAACTTTAACAACTATAATTTATTGGATTCCTGACTCTTGACAAATAATGGAGATGAGTTGAAATTAAATCTGATCATGACAAATCATACACTAGGCATGTGAACTTGCTCAGCGTTTTTTCATTTATTGGTATACTAGTATCCAATTTTTTAAAAAATTGATTAGACTATACAATATGTGTGTGGACAAAAGAACTAGATTCCATGATAATAACCAGCTTCCTGATGCCATTCATTTATTGACAAGCTAGACTACAAATGCCATTCATTTGATATAACAAAACACAATATGTAACAAAGAACACACATTTAATCATAACAAACCACTTCACAATACAGAAATTTAAAAACAACAATACAATAAATTTAAATACAATACTGAATTAAAAAACACCAAACTACGATAATTAAAGAAAACAAACTTAAACCGACTAAAAATACTTCAACTCGCTCATCAAACGTGCCTTCATCTCCTCCTCTTCAGCGGACAACATCGCCTTTTCAAGTAGCTTTCCAAGTAAAGCTGATTTGGCCAACATTTTCTTCATAAAGTATTTGTTTTTCAAATGCTCCAATTTCTCTCGTTCCAGTTCAATAATTGCTGGGTGTTGGTCAGAGAGTAGCTGGAGTCGAGTAGTAAAACCCTCTACTACTTCAGCAGTTGAAGACCCTCCACTTGAATACCCCATCTTTCCAGCTGATGCCGCTGCCTTTGCTGTTTTTTTCCCCGGTGGTCGCTCTCTTAATTGAATGGTGTCTGCATCATCACTTCCCGTTGTCGCGTAACCTCCCATCTCATTAAGCTTGAACCTTTTGTCGCTACCTGCACTGTCATTGTCACTCTCCACACGAATGGGACAAGATGCCTCAGCCTTTTTCTTTCTACTACCCACGGTGGTAGTCTGAATCTGCTGCTCCCATTTTGGATAGTTCTTCAGCATAAATCACACACGCTCATCTTTAAAACGTTTGCTTTTAGGATTTTCATACAGTTGTTTAGCCTCACATCGAACGTCTTGTTCGTTGTATCCACTCCCCTTTTGTCTAGTTGCTTTATCGTACATTGCAACAAACAAGTTTACTGATTTCGCCATCCTACCCCATCGAGCTCGAAGCATAGAAAAAGTTCTTTTACCAATTTCTGATGGCTTTTGTTGCTGCGCCGTATCGTACCTTACCTTTACAGTACCCCACAAATTCTCATACTTTTGGTTGTACCTATTATTGCATCAGTGCTTGTATTCATGTAAGCACCGACGAGAGCTTCATCTTCTGCGAATTTTCAGCCAATGGTTTTTTTTTTTTTGGAGCTCCTTTTCGCCTTTCTGGTACAACCACTTCTTCTTCGCCTCCTTCATCTTCCTCTTGTGTCTCTGGAACAAATTCAGTGTTCTGCGACTCAGGAGTGAAGCTTTGGAATGGAATCGAGCCATAAGATGTTTGAGTGTTTAGTGGAGAATTAAAATCAAGGGGTGAGTTTTGGGAGAAGTTGATAGGATTTGAGCTTTGAGAGTAGTTTTGGAAATTGTTTTGACGGTAATTGCTTGTGAAATTTGGATCAGTAACCAACATTTCTTCGAGACAAGCTTGGTTAGAATTATATCCGAAATTGTTTCCGTAATTATCCATAATCAAAAACTCAAAAGTTATTATTTTTTATTTTTTTTAACTTAAGGTTAAAGAGAGAAAGTAGGGAAGAAGAGGTGTGAATAACCTATACAATATTAGACTCTATTTATAGGCGAAAAAAATTATGAACTTTTTTGATATATTGCATAAACGACGTTGTTTGGTGTAAATCAAAATTAAAAATTAAACTTTTAGTCCGTTTTGAGTTCGAACACATTTTCTCTCACAGTTTTGCTCAAATTTTGAGCGAAACAGTTTCGCTCATAAATCTGAGCAAAAATTCGCTCACCATTGCAGCAGTTGAGGAAATTTCCACTCACCAATTTTCACTTGATGAGCGAATTTTCACTAAATTCGCTCATCAGCGCACATGCTCTAATAATCCTGCTTTGCCTTAAAAAATAAATCCCGTTTGCATATGTGATTTGAGTACGCCGTTGCGTGGCAGTATATCAACCACAAGTAACATACTCCCTCCGCCCCAATAGTAGCTTCTTATTTTGTCATTTTGGGTGTCCCGTTAATAGCTTCCACTTTCTTTTTTTTGACAAATGAATCTTTACTATTCCCTCCACTCATTCTCTCTCCTACATTATTTTAATACTCACAACACTATTACAATTTACTATTCCCTCCACTCATTCTCTCTCCTATTTTCAAATTACACTCACAACATTTTTACTTCCCCCTCATTTTATTAATTTGTGTGCACAGAAAAATTTGGGCAGCTCTTATTGGGACGGAGGGAGTATTGGTTTAGTCAAACAATTTTCAAGTTTTAAGTTCATTCTTGTACTCCCTCCGTCCCAATAAGTGATTCACCCTTTTGGGTGGGCACGCAAATTATAGAAATGGGAGAGAAAAAAAATGTTGTGAGTGTAATTTGAAAATAGGAGAGAGAATTAGTGGAGAGAATAGTAAATTATAATGGTGTTGTGAGTATTAAAATAATGTAGGAGAGAGAATGAGTGGAAGAAATAGTAAATATTATTTGCCAAAAAAGGAAAGGTGAAGCTTCTAACGGGACGCCCTTTTGGGTAATTAGTGAAGCTTTTATTGGGACGGAGAGAGTATATACTTCCATCTTCTTATGGTAATATTCAAAAATACTCCCTCCGTCCCATTAGTAACTGCACTGTTACTGTTTGCGCGGGAATTAAGGAAAAAAAATAATGATATAAATGTTGTGAGTGTAAAAGTAAAATAGGAGATAGAATGAGTGGAGGGAATAGTAAATTATAATGGTGTTGTGAGTATTAAAATAATGTAGGAGAGAGAATGAGTGGAGAGAATAGTAAAGATTCTTTGCCATTTTAGGAAGTGTGCGGTTTTAATGGGACGCCCAAAATAGAAAGTGTGCGGTTTGTAGCGGGACAGAGGGAGTATATATTTTATTCATCAGTAATCAGCAAAAAAAATGAGACTTACTTGTAATACTAACAACAATTATTCATTTACTTCACTTTTTCTCTCCTATCTAATCATTTACACTAACAATATATCACCTTTTACATTTTTCTCCTTAATTTTTGTACTTGGTAAAATTGTGCATATTTTTTTTCTGACACAAAGGGAGTATTTCACTGTTCCAAAATAAATCTTATACTTTTTATATTAGAAGGAAGTTTGAGAAATGATATAGGTTAATTTAATAATTCTAATAAAAATATAAAAATTGTTATTATTATAAATTTTATCAATTACAATATTTAAATTTTCAATAAAATAATTAAGAGCAAAATTTATTACGGGATAAAAAAGTAAATGTATTATGCAAATGGTACTTGAATAGAATAGAATAGAATAGAATACATAAACTAAGCAGCAGTTGAGGCGGCTTCTATTTGACTCTTTTTCGTGATTGCTGGTATGGACTACGTAGTTTAGTTTAAGTATCCTTGCTTGCTCCCCAATCTGGGAAATATCAATCAATCAGATTAAGATAATCCAATCCAAGCTTATGTAAGAGAACGCAAGTATGGTAGTAGTTAATACACCACATGTCCCCAATAAATGTGGTATTTAACTTGTTATTTCTTATGCTTTTTAAGGAAGCTGTTTTGTACTGTATTTGTATTAGTTTATACATTGTTTTTACAATAATACATTCATTGTACTATTATTTTTTTCTCAAAAATGAATGTGAATTTGAAATTCAATGTCAACCTTTTAGTTTTACAAAAGAAATTTCAAAATATCATTTAGGCACCGTTATTTGAGGAAGAAATTTCAAAATATCATTTATTTTTGGGACAAAAAAGACATTTAATTTGGGACAAAGGTAGTAGGTTTGTTTCATTATTTGAAAATGAAACGTAGCAAAAAGGAAAGGAAAGTGTGACATTATATTATTACGGGAAGGATGAAGTAACAAAAGTCAAAAAAAGAAAAAGCATTGCACAGGCCTATTTTACTGATGAATGTGGGCACAGAGTTTGTGACTTGAGCAAATAGTTTCAACTAGCACCATAATCCATTGGTGGGAAAGGGAATGTTGTTGCTTGAAAGACCAATTTATCAGAAGGGCTATTCTACCTGCAAATCACAAAGTCCCATTGATATTCAAGCCTGGTAGCTCTTTACAAGTTTAAGCATGTATCATCTGCACTGCAGTCACTTTAAATCACATATTTCATGAACAAGGTCTAGACGGAGCTGTACTGAGACACAAAAACTATCTAAACAGAATTCACACCGAAATCCACTGGACAGCTCCCTCAATACCTACGTACATTATCAACTGAATCGATCATCAGAAGATTATTCTAACCCGTGCTTTTATTTTGTCTCAGTACATTGCACTTCCTCTCGAGGAAAAACTAGTAGACTCTCCTCCATGCTCAATAAACCTTATCAACCTCCTGACAACATGCTAAACTTAACAATGTAATTCTACTTCAGTTAAATGATCTGAACATACTTTTTAGTTTGACATCACAAATCACATATATAAAAATCTCTAGCAAGCATCTCTTTTATGTTTATGAATTATGCTTCTCAATCAACCAATTCCTCAGAACGCAAAGCATTTAAAGTACTAATTTATTAGTACAGAAAAATCAAAAACAAGACAAAGATAAGAAAACATTACCACGAGAAGTTGAGCAGGTGTTACAATGTAACATCTATCTTTACTGCTTTCTCAATTGAGGTTTATATTCATAATACATAGTTTGTTGGGTGTTCATAATTAATATAAGATACAGGCTATGTAAGTAAAACAATATACTTTGTACCAGATATCTAAAGTGAGTTACTTGGATGCTTGATTATCCTTTGCAAAATGACAGTCCTTGCCCTTCTTATATCCCGACTACATTTATCTGCATGCTCACTCAAGTCTTCAATGGTCTTTGCAAACACGGTTAATTTCTTCTTGATCTCGTTCACTGCAATCATGACAGCCTCCTCCTCTTGAACAATAGCAAACTCTGCATTATTCAACAACGCCTCCATCTCAATCTCCAATCTATCCACAAGCAGACGAATATTATCCAAATCCTTAATCACAATATAAGTCCCAATCTGCATTGAGCCAACCATATCCCTCTGCCCCTTCAACTCATTCTCATACTTCTTCCACATCGAACTATACCACTTTCCCATTGACCCTAAAGGCACGGCGGCAGCAGCTGCCAATGCAGTGATCACAGGTGGTGCAGCGATTGCTGCAGCCACCACTGAGCAAATCAAAACTGCAGTAAAAGTGGCTGCAAATATCACATTGGACACTTTTCTCCACCCTTTAACTGACTTCAATTTCTGATCAAGCTTACTCTTTTCACGCTGCAATTTTCCCAGCATCGATACTTGTCGTCTGTAAACAGACTGAAACAATGAGAAAAACTCATCCGAAAATGGACTGCCGGTAGCCTTAAAATTCTTAAATTGCTGCAATGTCTTTAAATAATTCTGGGTACCTTCCCTCTGTTCTTCCTCAAATTGCTTGACAGCCACCTGAATAATCAACTGGCTATCGCGAGCACGCTTCAAACATTTCTCTAAAGCCGTACAAAAATCGAGGGTTTGGAGGCTGTTTTCGAAGTAATCCTCAACTAAACTACCCAATTCTTTGTTTTTCCAAATGTCTTTCTTGCATTCAAGTATGACTTTAACTACCTCTTGGTTCATTTCTAGCAAAGATTCGGTGACTTCGCGGAGGGAATCAAGAGAAAGAGAACGAACCTCGACGCCGACGGCTAGAGTGTTGATGACCCGACTGGTGCGATCCTGGAGGGTGGAATCGAAGGAGCGGAGGTCCGGATCGGCTTTACAGGCGGCTTCATAGGAGCTCAGATCAGGTACAGCAGCTGAATTGGAGCTTGAGCTTGATCTTGAATGGGAAGACGTGTTGGGGCTGCTGTCAGGTTTGGTGAGAATACAGCCCATGGTCTGCCGGATTCGGGTCTGGAAGAATTATCAGAGAAGAGGAGACATTAGAGAAATGGGGTTTGACTGATGGGTATCAGATTAGGGTGAGTCAAAGAAAGATGGCTGCCAATGGAAATAGATAGAGGATGGGAGAGGTCAAATGACTCAAATGAGAGAGAAAGTGTGAGTTTTTTGTTGGGATATTTCCGCTAAGGGAAATGTCGCCGTACCTTTTGTCTGATTAGTCAGTGAGAAGGAAATAGGGAGGAAGTCGAGCGGTTGCTTCGTGAAATGACAGATGTCCCTTAGCATCCATAATGGTAAGCATTCATAATTATAAGAGCTTTATTTTTATAATATTTTTGCAATTTTTAATTGACACATCATAAATAATTCAAAAATAATACTTTTTTCGTTTCACGATAATATATAAAATTTTCTTTTTGAGCGTTCCACAATAATATACTCCCTCCGTCCCAGACCAAGGGTCCTCGGGGGAAATTTCACGCTTCTTAAGAAATTTTTTTAAAGTAGGTAGAAAATTTTAGGAGAGAGAATGTAAAAGTTAAATGTGTGGTAGAGAATATGAGAGAGAATGTAAAAGTTAAATGTGTGGTAGGGAATAGGAGAGAGAATGTAAAAGTTAAAAATATTTAATAGGAGAGAGAATGAGTGGGAGGAATAGTAATGGTTTTTTTGTAAATATATGGATATGATAAGGGTATAAGTATATGAAAAACTTTCCATTTAAGGAAAGGGACTCTTGATCTGGGACGGACCAAAAAGGAAAGTAGGACTCTTGGTCTGGGACGGAGGGAGTATAACTTTCTTAAAATGGAAATGAATCTTTACTATTTCCTTCACTCATTCTCTGTTCTACATTATTTTAATACTCACATCACCATTATAATTTACTATTCTCTCCACTCATTCTCTCTCCTATTTTATTTTCACACTCACAAAACTTTCAATATAATACTTCGTCCTTAATTCCCGTGCATTGGCAAAAGTCTATATAAAGATGGGACGAAGGGAGTAACCTTCAAGCTTTTTTCACAATGATAGAACTTTTTCATCAATTATTTTATGGCCTCCACATCCAAAATTAAATTATTTTCTTGCATTTTTCTATGAATTTCAATTTAATTTATTTAAATAAACCACCCAAGTACCATCCTTCCTTTTATTTAATGTTCAACATTGGGAAATAGTGAAAATTAAGGAAAATAACTCCTAGAGAGCTCTTTGTAGAAGAAGCTGCTCTTTATGAAGGAGCTTTTCAACTTTTTTTACAATAGAAAAAAGCTCTAGAGAGCTTTTTCATGAAAATTAAGAGCTCCCAAAAAGCTCCCATTGTGGATGCTCTTATGATTGCCAAATTATTTGGAATTACAATTAGTTTTCTCCATTTGTATTTCTTTCCCTCTATTAAAAATGTGTGATGGAAATATTTAAAGATTATGCCTGAGATTAAGTTTTGATGACAGTCAAAATTTTTGGTTCTCACTAGAATAACTGTCTTTAGTATGATCCAAACCTAAAACACAACAAAAATATGAAAATACCAATAGATATCAAGATGGATTTAATTCTGATTTATACCATCGGGTGCGATAGTAAGAATTTCGAGGAATATGATCTGAGATTAAGTTTTGGAGTGTCTTATTGTATGTGTATGTTAGGTTTAGATGATGTGACATACTTTGCTAAAGAGGGCAATGAGGAGTACTTATAGTGTACATGGAGATCTCTCTCCACTGTTAGATGTATTTGTCTCATTCCTGACCTGTGGCAGGCTCTGATAGGAACATACGGATAAAGTACACTGATACTGTAGAGAATGTCGTTGAAAGGACGAAGGTTAGAGAAGCAGGTGACAGTTGGTTCGGCACCCACAACGCTCGTGATGGGCGTTTGAAGTTTCATTTAATGCGATGGAGACAGGCCGATCAGATTTGTTAGTATAGTACATTTTTTCAGCGATAATGATGAAGAGAAGAGCTAGTCCAGATGAAGAGAGTCCACAATGAAGTGGATATGAGATGGTGACTCGGTGAGGTAGCTTAGCACGCTCCCTGAGCGAACTAATAATTGAATGTGGTCATTAATACAATTGGGTCAGTTCGAATGCAACGATACTGAGCCCGGTCTGAATAGTTCGGGCTCATCAGTGGCCCCTTGCTGCAAGCGCTAGATTATTTATGTTCTGGGCAAGGATCTATTATTAGAGTGGAATGTGGGCTGACATCTTGGAGGGAGGAATTGTCTTAAAGGAAAATGACCCCAGGCTACCAACATCGAGGAGAGATCCTGGTAAAGTGTTTTCATCTTTTTGCCAAGTGTTGGTGGAAATTGGTAGACTTGTGGGGAAGCTTCTGGAATAAGACTCAGGAGGGCCCCACATCACATTGGAATTGTCAGGTGGCATCAGGTACAGAAGAGACGTGGAACGAATATCAAGGGGCGCCATAAATGCTAACCGCCATAAATTCAAAATTTAATATTGAACCATTACACTCTTTGAGGGAATTTCGGTCGGGCGACTAATAATATGAGTCAACCATTTCAAATCCGGGGCTTATAAATCGGGCAAAGCCTTTCTTCTTCAAACTTTTATCACCTTTGTTATTTCGCTGTGAGTTGTTGAGAGCGAAATTTCTGAGTTTTCCAAAATCCCTCTATGTCCTCAATCTTTCTTTCGTTTCTTCTCAATTTTAAGAACATGTAGTTAATTTTAACAACAATTTAACTCTTCTCCTTCTTCTTTAATATTATGATTGTGTTTCGGTGTAACCACTTTCTTCTGCCGGACACGTACGGTTGTTGTACACACTTCGGTGGGCTTTATAAGAAATTGGCTGGCTTTTGAATGAAGGTTCCATTGCACATCCTTAAAATTATTGCCACGACGTATGACTTAGGATCTTGGACCCTACCCCTGTTGAGGGAGTTCGGACCGCGAGTTCACTGTTTGACTGACCCCATTAGGATTAAATGAGATGAGTCTAGGGTAGCCTAATTTATTAAGGTTGTTTTAACTCGCTTCCCTGATTTTGTAGATAGGGTGTGCAACGCTAATAAATTGCCCAATCTGGCAGGTCACCCTCTTCTAGGCCCACGCGTGGATGAACGTACCATTCGTTGACGTCCCTAGGGAGGGAAATGTCAGAAATCCTGGTTAAGTGGTGATTCTTCTCCTAACTTGCCATATTTAGATGTGCCTCAGGAGGGAAATAGGCCTGAAGGAGAGATGGAGAGCCGCCTAACGGAGGTCATGGGGGAAAGCTCCTCCATTCACTCTAATGACCATGAGACCTTACAGCCTAGGGAGGACCGATTTGCGGGCAAGAAATCGATGGAAATAGTGCATTCATTTCCAGAGGGCCACACCAGAGTGGTTCCTGCACGCCACGCTCAGTCTGGAGATTCCTCCCTACAAAAAACTAAAGTCACCATGGCTCCACTATCTGGGGATGAACCTTTGGATATAATCCATTCTCGATATGCCATTGACCCGTAATAGGCTAAATTTCGTACGCCTTCAAATTAAATACCAAGACTCGGCTACAAAACTGCAGCAAGGGCAAGTCCAAGGTCGATCCACTGAAGAACGGTTATTTATTCACGTAATTGCCACTTAGCAAGATTGGGGGTTTATTTGATTTGTTTGTTGTAATTAAACTAAAGCAAGTAATTAATAAAGTTGTAAACAATATATAAAAGAAAACCTTGGATTATAGTTCTATCTCCATTCTAGTTCCGAATATCATTGATTAAATTCTTTCACCCAATCACGAAATATATTTCAATCTCTGCTTCTTTCTTTGATAGTAGTTAATAGCGGCGATACGCTCAACTAAAAACCCTAATTGATAAACAAACTTAGCCGACACGGTCAAAGTTCAAGTAACCAATAGATTCGATTTAAGAAACCAAGATTAGGAACAATTACTAATATACTTTCACTTAGATAATTGTATAATTCTACCCAAATCACAAATCAAGATGATATATACGAAATTTATGAAATTGCTACAATGAAAACCCTAATCCGACACAAAAGAAGTGAATCCTAGCAATAATTAATCACAAGAATTAAGAAATTGATCAAGTTTCTAAATCCTAGTAATCAACATAATCAAGCAATACAAGTAGAATTATGAATTAGGGAAATAAAAGGAGAAACAAAACAAACCTCAATTCATTACATAGAATGGTTCAAGAACCCTAATCCAAAGTTATGGAGAATTTAACACTCCATGGAATAATCAAAAGCTTCAATTGTTCTATGAACTAATTTAAAGAGATATCATAAAAGATAACCTAAAACAAGTTGAAAAGGTAGTATATATACTCCTCCCTAAAATACCCAGTCTAAAAAGGAAAAGAAAAATAAATTAAAATACCAAATCTGCCCCAAAATGCCGTTGCCTGCTTTGCTCAGCGCTGAAGGCACGACTCGTCCTGGGAGGGACGACTCGTCCCCTGTCATCTCTTCTCTGCTTCTGTCGTCCCCTTATGGGGAATACTTGGTTATGTCCGAGATGACTCGTCCCCTGATCAACAATTCCAGATTTTCTCCTCTCTTAAGACCCGCTTTGATCCTTGTTGCGATTCCAAACACCCTTGAAATTTGCCTTGACTTTGTCGGCTTTCATTGATGTAGAGATGATGTTCTTGAGCTCTTTGAGAACCATATTCAATTACAAGTTAAAATCACTCAATTACTCTCGAATTACATCTTTTCTCACTAAATCCTTTCAATACATTTTTCACTCAAATTACATCAAATCTATACTAAATACATGAAAATAAAGAATTATAGAGATGATGTCATATCACCCGGATTTCCCTCATATTGCCTGTATGATTGATCCTGCTTTGGTGGCTGACTCTGATGAGGAGGAGACCCCTTTCACTATGCGCTACAAGGATACGTGCTGTGTTTTCTATACCTAGCAATTCGAATGCGAGTTGAGGCTTACCCTTGACCCCTTCATTGTCTCCTTTATAGAACACAAGTGATGCTTACCCTGTGACTTGCCTCTAAACTCTGAGAGTTTTAGTTTCTTTTGCTATAGTGAGGAGGATGCTGGGGTATGAGCCCTGTTTGGAGGCCTTCTACCTTTAATTTTTTATTGAGTTATCGAATGGTAATTTGAGTATCAAATCTAGCCCCTCCATTCCAAAGATGTTTATAGAGGAGATCAATAAATTTGACAATTGGCAATGGGCTCCTCTCTTGATTGAGAGTCGGATGGGGTGGTCTTTCTCTAGTCACGAGCTGCCGTCTTTGATAAAGAATACTAACAAACATCCACGCTCCGCTCCCCAATGGGTGATCATATTAAGAAGGTGGTGGATAAATATCTCGAGTTCGGGCTAGGTCAAAAGATCATGCTCTATTTGACATCCATGAGATTATTACAGATGAGTCCCTACTTATAGGGGCTGGGGTGGCTCCTATTAGGACAACTTTGATAGTGTCTCCCCGAGTTCATATAACAGACCTTCTGCGGGATCCAAACTGGAGGGTCCATGAGAACGTTCTATTTTCTTTTGACTGTGGGACTTGTGACCATTTGGCAATGTCCGAACCTCCAGGCACCTGCGATGCTCCCAATTTTATTGGTCTCGATTTTGGTGTTCTAGCTTTAGTTATTTCGTTTGACACTGTTTAATTTGTACTTCTTCTAACTTTTTTCCCGCTTTTTCTTCATATTTGCAAAAAATGAAGGGACCAGCGGTGAAATTACAAGAGGAGATGAAGAGTATCCGCAAGGAACAACAACTCAAGGATGCTAGAGCTCAGGTAGCTCAGTTGGCCGGGGTGTCGAATGAATCTCAGACTCTGCCCACCACTAAACCGGCTCCCGGGGCCAATGGGGTTGTTGGTGATTAAGCCTAGAGCTACACAGAAGACCTCTACTACAGGAGGGATCAAGATTGGGGTGCCCCAAAATGGTCCCTTCTCAAACTATAACTTCTGAGACCTCGGAGGCCGCCACTGGATTGAAGCCACGGGGAAAAAGGACTAGGGGTAACTTGGAGGCCCAGAAAAAGAAGCAATCCAGGGTTGATCCTCCAGCTGTAGAGGCTCAGCTTGGTTCCCCACTTAGGTCTACTACTACTCCTCCTCCTCCTCCTTCCAGCTCAAAAGTAGTTGGCACCTCCATGCCCTTCCCTACGAAGGATATTCATACTAAAAAGGTTGGTAAAACTGCTGCTCGGGAGGTGGCAGATCTGTCAATCCCACTTGGCGGCCTTAATCTTTTGGACCGCACTGGGTACAATGCCTATCTAGGCAATGCGGCCTTGTCCCTTATCTACGCCTCAGATCTCCCCAACCAATGCTTGGCCAACCTCAGTATAACCTCCATGTGTGGTTTTTCTAGGTTAGGTCTCACTGAGGTGATTTTCTACTCCAGTTTGCCTTCTCTAACTATGATTTTTTTCCACATCTAACCTTCTCTGCCTTTTATTTTGTACCAGCAAGCTAATAATCTGATGATGATCCCGGGCTAAGGGTGAGGCCCTGTAGAAGGAGGTTGGTGATAAGAGAAAGGAGCTACAAGCCTAGAAAGAGGCAAATAAATAAGATGTTAAAGCTGAATGAGGATTTGGAGAAAAACTTTAAGGCCAAGGAGCAGCTTTTGGGGGAGAAGGACTGTGAGGACGATGTGCTGGTGGGCAGAATACAAGGCTCAAGGAGGAAAGGGATCAAGTGGAGAAGGATATAGACTCCTACAGGAAAGAGAGGGATCTAGCTAGAAGGGAGAAAACCTCCAAGGAATCCCGAGCTGCAGAGATGGATAGAGCTCTAGCCTCTCTCTAGGAAGATTGAAATCTTGAAAGTTAAGGTGGATGAGCTGGATGCTCAAAAGTTGGAGGTTGTGGAGCTCCATATTGAGAGGGAAAAAGTAGAGCAGGCCGTTGTGGATAGATACTTAGGGGGTTTTTGTTTTTTTTTTAAGTGATAAGTGCTGAAATCTGATTTCAGTTCTGAAAATGGCTGAATGATTAAGAGGTAGCAACTGAAAACTGAATTCTGAATTGGATAAGTTGTTTGATTTTCTATCTGAATTCATTATCTGAAACAGTTAAAAAAAAACAAAAAAAAAAAAAAAAAAAAAAAACGTAAATGCAATATGAAACATTAGAACGAGTTTAAAAAAATTTAACCAAAATCAAATATGAAACAGTGTGGCTTTGAGGCTTTGAGAGGCAATTCAGCAACATTTTAACCACTTAAAATTAAGAGGACTTTAAGAGCCTAACAAGCCTTATTTCAAAAAAAAAAAAAAACAAACACACTTATTTCTCTAATCCTCTTAATGAATAAGTGTTAAGAGGCAAACAAGTCTTAAAATAAAAAAACAAACGCCCCCTTAGACTCTGAAGAGTGCAACTAGGCTTTGCTGGGCTAATATGAGGTAGGAGGCCAACAATCTGCCAGGGCAATGGCGACAATGGGGAAGTTTACTGTTCCACAAATGGTTCAACATCTCTCCATTCTGCCTATGGATCCAGAGCGCCACCCTGGTCATGCACTTGTCCCCTTTACTGAAGAGGTCATATCTCATATTAAGGGCAAGATTGTTGCGGCTGGTGAAGCTCCCCTTGCTCTTCCAGATATTGTGGTTCCCATAGTTCTTGACTTGGCCACTCAACAGGATGATTTGTGCTTCCCAAGGGAGGGAAAAATTATCTTGTCCTTCTAGGCCTTCATGGCAAAATTATTTAGGGACGATGAGCCCTTCATTTTTGACCAGCCTGGAGCGCCTCCTACTGAGATTGCTAAGGATTCTAAGCCCGATGCTGCTGAGCCCGCGACCACTGACCCTGCTCCTCCTCGAGAGACTATTAAAGAACAAGAGGCTCGAGGTCCCTCCAAGACTGCCCCAGTTGATCCTTCTCCCTCAAATCAGGCTGGGTCCTGAAGTATTCTTGTAATAGGCAAGATTCAAACAATTTAATGTTAACTTTTTTTCATTTGGGGCCCCATTCGTTGGGCATGTAACTAAACATCTTTGTTTTGACTGCTTTATTTTTTAATTTAATTTTCTCAAGATATTTCATCCCGTTTTAAGGGATATGCTTGAATGATATTTATGTTTGCAATATTTGACTTTTTTGAAAATTTTATTCAATATTTGACTTGAAATTATTGAAGTTGAATTTTTAGTAAATTCTTATTTCGCAAGAAAATATTATCTTTTTTGTCACCTTTTTTTTGGGCTTGTGAGACTTTGCTTGTTTCTTACTAGCCAAAATTTAGTTTATTTTGGGAAGTAGCCTTGTAGGTTTGATTACAATCTCATTTTCTCGGAGACTACTTGCCTTAGTCTGTATTTGAGTCTTATTGTGAACGCTTTTTCTCCATAGGATTCACCAAAGTGACTTCGCGATTTAAACCCTTAAGTCAACACAAATGTGAGATAACTAAGGCAAGTTTCTCATATATGTGAATGCAGAGTGATTTAAGGCCGCTCCGCACATCAGTAGAGTTAGATCGTACTAGCATCCGTGATTTGGGTGTTGCCCTACAGGAATTCACTTATCTTGAGTTTTAAAGAATATGAATTTCTAATACTGATTTTTCTTCAACTTGTTTTGATCATTAATATATTGGTCCCCAAAGGGCTTACATGAGATGACTAAGACTACTAATAGAATTATCTTCTAAGATGATCACTATTCCATGCATTTTTAAGTCTTTTTCTTCCTTAGTCCAGAGTTTTTAGGTTCCTTCTTTGATGATTTGTGTGACTTTATAAGGACCTTCCCCGTTCGGGGAAAGCTTGCCGAATCCGGGCTGCGTCCCTTGGAATTCAACACTTCTCAAGTCCTAGTCTCTCACAGAGAAGCTTTTTTTGTTAACCCTCTTGTCGTGATATCTTTCGTCCTTTTTCTTACAGATAACCATTTTTTCTCGTGCCCTTATCCGCCTTTTGTCTAAGTCATTTAGATGGCATCTCTTTGCTTCTATGTTCTTTGTTTCATCAAAGTAAATGACTATGTAGGAGGGGAAGGCAACTTCTACTGGAGCCACGACCTTCGATCTAAAGGTAAGGGAAAAAGGAGTTTCTCTAGTGGCATTTATGATAGTGGTGTGGACCACCTACAGTGTGATGTGAAGTTCATCCAACCATCTTCCTCCTCGCCCATCTAATTCTTCTTTAGGGTGGCTAAGACTAGTTTGTTGGCCACTTTTGATTGCCCATTTCTCTCAGGATAAGCCACTGTGGACTGCCGATGTTCCACTTTCATCCTTTCGAATTTTGCAGTGAACTTATTTGTGAACTGCATGCCATTATCCGTTACTATGACTCAAGGGCAAAATCGACACCAAATATGATCATGGATAAAATTAATGACATTTTTCATAGAAATGGTTGCCAAGGCCTTAGCTTCTTTCCATCTAGTAAAGTAGTCCACTGCTACTACTATGTGGCTTAATTTTCCTCTTGCTATGGGTAAAGGTCTAATTAAATCTATTCCCCACATATCAAACGGCCATGTAGGTACAACCAAAGTTTTTTCCATGGATAGAAGTCTTGGAACTTCTGCAAATCGTTGGCACTTATCACACTTTTTCTGACATATTCCTCCGCGTCCTTTCTCATGGTTAACCAATAGAAACCCTGGAATTTGATTTTTTCTGCGAGAGTGCAAGCTCTGGGGTGTCCACCACATACTCCTTCATGAACCTCATAGAGCAGGTTTATTACCATGTGGGCTTTTACACTGAGGAGGGGTTTGGTGAATGACCTTCGGCATAATATCCGATCTATCACTGTGTATTTTGTAGCCAACTTTATCATGACTCTTACTTTGCTTGGATCCTCGGAAAGGGCTTGATTTTATATGTAACCCTTCATCTCATCTACCCAATCTTCATCGGTAGGTCATGTCCAATACTTGTTCTCTAGCAAGTATCCATAAGTGTAATGTGCATCATATGCATATAATCATCTCCATGATTATCCACTACCAACTTATACTATTTATTCACAATAACTAGGGACGCAGTTAAATATAATAAACATGCAAACATATAATGAACCAAATACACTTTCTCTATAATAAATGATAAAGACGATTACATAGCGATTTAGATTATAAGTCAAACATAACTAAATGCCTAGGGCATTACACCAACATTAAAATGGGGAGAAAGCTTTGATTTGGGTTTTATTACTTCTATTGTTGTTGGGTTTTGTTGATTTGAGTTTTGTTAATTTGGGTTTTGGTGAACCCTAAATCCTACCCCAGATTTAGAAAATGTTTATGGGTTATGTGAACTTTGAAGTAATACCCCACCCTTTTTGTGGTTGATGGTGGTGGAATGGTGGTGGAATAATGATTAGGAAATGATGTGGTTGTCCATTTGATAGGGATGAAGGAGATAACAGAAAGTTAGTTTTCATATGCGTGTTTACAATTTTACCCCCAACTAGGTTAATCAAATGAAACCTCATTTTCCACATTAGCATTTCGTTAATTTTTTAAACACTGTTAGTTAAAAATGAAATTTATTGCATTATTTGAAATTGAATTCAAAAGTACGTTGTATTTTTTAGACACTAAGAAGTACTCTACATTTTTTGTGGCTAATCGTAAAAGTATGTTACATATATTAGTCATTTGGCCAATCTTTTTCTTGTTCATAATGTTGTTGATTTGGATCCTGTCTATGGCCAGAGTTTCTAAAAACTCAATTTTGCAGTCTACCTTGATGTCTTTGATATCTTGTTCTGTGATTCTTAACAGAAGATCCGCCTCTGCATTGTTAGCTCGAATGATTTAGTTCAACTCATAGTATTCAAATTTTTTGAGGAGGGACTTGGCTAGCTCATAGTACTTTGATAGCACCGGATTGATGGTATCATACTCTCCATTAATTTGATTCATATTGAGCTAGGAGTCACTATAATCTCCAAACTTGGGAATCCCATGTTTCTAGCCAGTTCTTGTCCTCCCATCAATGCTTCATATTCTGCCTGATTGTTTGATGCTTCAAATTTGAATCTCAAAGCTCTTTCAAACCTTTCCCCACATGGTGCGAGCAGGAGAAGTATGCCCGCTCCACTGACAAGCTTGCTTGCTGACCCATCCACGAACAAGGTCCATGTTTCTTCAAGTCATTCTTTGGGAATCTTAATGTCCTCCTCTTGGGTTCTGTTGGTTTCAGCCCATTTTTCTTCCCCAGCTCGCTGTCCATAAACCTGAATGAGGTTTCTGCCACAAAATTTGCTAAGGCCTGAGCTTTGATGGTTCTTCATGGTGAATAAGTAATTTGGAACTCAATGAGTTCAATGGACCAGGCCAACAATCTGTCTGATGATTCAGGTTTGTGCATGATTTTTCTAACTGGTGCATATGTGAATATAATGATTTGATGTGCAGAAAAGTAACCTCATAACTTTCGAGCGGCAACAAGCAAGGCATAAGATAATTTCTCTATATTGGTATAGTGACCTTCTATGGTGGAAAACGCCTTAGATACATAATAGACTGGTTTTTGGGAGTTACATTCCTCCCTTACAATAACAGCGGCTACTGCCAGATCAGTAGCTGCTAAAAACAGAAAAAATTCTTCCCCGGGCACCAGACTACTGAGGAGAGGGGCCCGAGGTATGCCTTACTTATTTGAAAGATATGTCTCACTCCGCATTCCAGGCAAAATTTTCAGAATCTTCCCCCCTTTAAAGGTTTTGAAGAAGGGGAGGCATTTCTCCGTAGACCGAGAGATGAATCGGCCGAGAGAAGTGATTAGGCCATTCAGCTTTTGCACATCTTTCACTCATTTTGGGGGCTTTATATCTAAGAGTGCTTAAATTTTCTCCGGGTTGACCTCTATCCCACGTTGGTTGACCATAAACCCCATGATTTTTCTCACTTTTATCCCAAATGCACATTTCAAGGGGTTAAGTTTCATGTTGTTGCGACGCAAATTCTCAAAAGTTTCTTCCACATCTTTATTGTGGGATCCCTCCTTGCTTTTGATGACCATATCATCCATGTAAGCCTCCAAAATCTTTCCCAATCGATCCCTGAAGACAATGTTGACCACTCTTTGGTAGGTACCCTTATATTCTTGAGCCCGAAGGGTATCATTGTATAGCAACAAGTTTTGCCTACCGCTATGAAAGCTACTGAGGCAAAATCTTCAGGTGCCATCTTGATTTAATGGTATCCAGAGTACACATCAATAAAGCTTAAGAACTTGTGCCCGGCTATTAAGTCAGTCAACCTATCTATCTGGCGTAAAGGAAAACAATCCTTGGGTCAGACCTTGTTCAAGTCTGTGAATTCCATGCACATTCTCCATTTCCCATTTAGCTTCTTCACCATAACCACATTATCCAACCACTTCGGGTACATTATTTCCTTGTTTATCTCTGCTTTTAGCAGCTTTTCAACCTTTTCCTTGATGGCTATCTCTTTTTTCGGGGAAAAATATCTTGACTTTTGGTGAATGAGCTTGAAGGCAGAACTATAATTGAGCTTGTGGACTATGACATCCTCATTGATCCCTTGCATATCTTCAACTCTCCACACAAACACGTCACAACTTTTACGGAGGAACTCAATCATAATATTTCCTTCTTCAGGGTAAATTTCCAGTCCTACATTTACCTCATGGTCGAGATAATTGACATTGATGAGCACCTTCTCTAGTTCATCATTTGACCAGAGGTTACTGATTTCCATGTTGCGTAGAGAATCAATGATGATTATTGGGGGCGATGATCTTGATCCGAGGAGAAAAGACATAGATTAGATGATTTCCTTATCAATTTCTCCCAAGATGCCTCTATCAACATATCCTCCGGCTATTGGGCCTAGTTTCTTGGCCTTCCTACTTGCCCTTAGCTTCATCTTGGTAGAATGGAAGGAATGCATTCCCATGAACTCATTCCCATGAATGCATTCCCCAGGGTCCGAATATGAGGCCTTGTTTTTCAATTTTCGTTTCTCCCCCAATGTTTTAAAGAATTTTTCTGGTAGGTTTTTGATGCATGCCACCCCTAGGTGTGTTGAATTTGATCCATTGGTGAGAGACTGAAGCAACTATCCCCAACGATTCATGTGTTGTGACCTCAAAAATTGCATTGTATTGGTATTGCAGGTCGATGACCATGAAGGTGAGCTTGGCAATTTTTTACAGAGGTTTTTCCCCGATTATTACATCAAATCAATGCTGCCTTTGACATGCACAGTGTGATCGATAAATCCCTCCAGGAGTCTGGCATAAGAGGTGAGGTGGGCTTCCGACATTATCATCCCTACCAAGGCTTGATAGTGGAGAGTGTCCTGAACTGCTCCTATGTCTATGAGCATCCTAATTATGTTCGCTCTACTTATCCTCATTTTTATTATCAGAGGTTGGGTTGAGTGGAAGATGATGGGTTGGTGAGGGCTGGAATTAGAAAAACCTTATCCGAAGATTTGATTTGATTAGATAGCTGGGTGTTACTGGGAGCTCCTACTATGATGTAGTTTATGTCATAAGTCCCCTTATCTTCATCATCATTTACTCTTAGGTTTCTTTCAATTCTCTCCGGCCCTCGCGGAGTCCGCCCTTTGTTGTTATTTCTTTTGACCCAATTGGTCAGCTCGCCATTGTCAATTAATAGCTGAATAACCTTTTTCAACTGGAAACATTCATCCATGTTATGGCCATGGTTAATATGATATTCACATAATTTATTCCTTTACCTTTCATTAGGCCTTCTCAATATTAGAGCGGGGGGAGGGATTTCAACAACTATGAGAATGGCAGAACGAGGAGTAGTCAACAAAGTATAAGCACTCTCATTATCAATTCTCTTGAATTTCTCTGTGTTCCAGCTTCTGTTTCTTCCCTGTCCATAGCTTTGGCAAGAACTTTGACCACGCTCCTTCACGTGTTCAATTATCTCTTTAGTTGGCATGCGGGCTGCATGATGTTATTCGGGCTTCTCTGTGGAGGCAATAGTAGTAGCTCTTTCATACATTTCCTCCACGCACCTTCGTCTATCTGAGGCAAAGTTCATTTTCAGGTAACTTGAGACTAACCATACCTAAAAAACATACCTGAATGTCACTCTGGGATATGTCTACTATCTATTTCATCACTTTTCGGAAAATAATGATGTAGGATTTTGTGGTCTCCCCAACTTCTTGTGTTATCCAAACTGGATCAGCTTTTGGTTTGGATGGCTCCCCTGCCCCTGCAAAAGAGTTGAGGAAAGCGTTCTTCAATTGTTCAAAACTATCTATGTATTTAGATTTGTGGTCCATCATCTAGGAAAGTGCCTTGCCCATGAAGGTTGATATCAAGGCCTTGTACATCACTGCCTCGTTAACAGAAAATAAGGCAATTTGTCTTCAAACCTTCCCATATGAATTTTTGCATTGGTCGAGCCATCATAAGATTCTAAGGCAGGAGGTTGGCCTTCTGTATAGGGGTCTCTATTATCCAGTCCATGAAGGCATCCATGGTAGAAGTGCGTTTCTCACTGCCCTTATTTTGTGCTTCCAACATTTGTTGCATAAGTTTTAAAAATTTCGGATTCATCTCTTCAGTTTTGGTTCTTTTGGAGGGAGGAATCACGACCTTTCCCTTGGCACTTGCCTTGGGTTTTGCTTTGGATTTCTCAGAGTAAGGATTAAATTCTGCCTCCTCTTCATCCTTTTCATCTTGGCCATTTCCTTATTCTAGGTCAACAAGGGGTATTTCTGGCCTCTTAACTCCTCGAGCCTGGCCAGTTACTGTCCGACTCTCACACCACCATATAAATGAAGAGATTTTTCTGACAAAGGTCCTCCTCCATTAGATTCTAACTCTACTAGATCGAGTTGAGCAACATTAATTTCCATGGCCTCAATCAATAACATAGCCCTCTGTTGGTCCCAAAGGTGGCAACAAGGGTGAAAATACAGCTAGAGGGGGGGGTGAATAGCTGTTTCAAATTTTTCGCCCTGGATTTAAAACTAAAACCTCTACGCTTACAAAACATCTTGCAGTGTATAAGAAACTGCAAGTAGAGTTGTAAAATGCATTGCGGAATATTAAAGTTATAAGCGGTTTTGAGGGGGCGGTTTTGCAAGGCGGTTTTAGTGCAATTTCCTGAGCAGTTGAAAAACTGAAAGTGTGGTTTGACAATGTTAACTCCAAACACAATTTCACAATAAAGGATAACTATATAAAGATCAAACAGAGACAAAGATAAATAATTAGCAAGCACAGAAAATATAAATGCAGTAAAGTACGAACAAGCTATTTGGAGTGGTTCAATCGATAAACGATCTACGTCCACTACCAAGATGGTTAGTCTTGGATTTCTAAGAGAGATTTTATATTGAGTATTGAGAGATTACAAAGTACAATAAAATCTTTTCTATGAAGAACAAATCCTAGACTATAACCAGTGTATCTCAAATGAATAAACTATGTGTTTATAACCAGTGTATCTTTTCTGGGCAGAGCTTCAACTTCTTATGAACACATCAATTTCTCAAGTTTCAAGCAAACTTCAAATGATGAAGGTTGGGGGTATTTATACCCAAGCATCAGGAATATAGCCGTTGGACACAGCTGTTGTAAGGACAGTCCTTGATGCTTTCTCATTTGTCCACAACAACCACTTTTGTCCTTTGGAACTGTTGATGCAGGTAAAGCTGATCAGACCTCAGCTGCAATCAAGGTGGTTAGGACATCTGTCACCTTTTTAAGATCCTTGCAGATCTTGTCTGAAAAGTAGTCACATGACAAGATATGGTAGTTGACTTTTGATATTGCTGACGTGGATTCCAACGGTCAAAGGAGTTCACTTCAAGTAGCCAATCATTGGGGCGGTTCTGGTGATGAGCGGTTTGACAAAAAGCGGTTCCACCAGAAGAGGATTTCCATATGTGCGGTTTGCACATTGGTATTCAAGCGGTTCCAGACTAAGGGGATCACAAGGCGGTTTAGCAAAAGCGGTTACGCAAGCGGTTCACTGAGGCGGTTCTGAAACCTTTTGAACTGCAATCCTTAGATCCAAAGATTCTTGTCCCAGTCTTCAAGCCTAGATTTAACCTATTCTATAAAATGGACTTAGCTAAAAAAATTGAAGTCTAAGCTTCATTACATAGGGTCCTAAAGTCCTTAAAATAGACAGGAGGTTATGGTATCAATCAAATCTAATACAAAATAGGAGGGTTAAAATATGCATACCCAACAATCTCCCCCTATTTGATTGATGCCATTACCTACTACAGCAAAAGCAAACATTGTACTTGGTAAAAACATGTCCATAAGAATTAACATGGTAAGTCATGTCCCAAGTCAATGCACACACTAGCTTAAGCTATAGGTTTCTATACTTTTGAAAGATTGAAAAACTTACAATTTGAAGAGTATAGAAATGCATTCAGTGCACTTAAAAAATGTGAGTTTAAGTTCAAGTGCAGTTTAAACTGAATGTTTAAACATCAATTCAAAAGAGTGATTTTTAAGTTGAAAAATATTTGAATGAGGTTTAAGACCTTAAGCGGTTTCATTGTTCTACAAACAAGCAGTTTGATATGAACAAGGTTTTGGAACCATGATGCAATTTCCATTAATTCCTAAGATGATTACAAGTACAGGAATGAAGGAAAATTACAAGGTTACAAAAAACAAAACAAAGTAAGTTGGACAAAGAAAATACAAGGAGAGTGCGGTCCAACTTACACAAGCGGTTCAAAAGAAAAGGAAAAGCGGTTTACTGCTGGGGCGGCTTGTTAACTTCATGATCAGCTCCACTTGGCCCAGCTCTTGATTGGTCAGGGGCAAACGCTTTCCTCAATCTTCTAACTTCCTCTGCGGTTCTGGTGAGAGTAGCTTCAAGCTTCTTTAAGGCATTGACAGAATGAGCAGAGGTGGAATTAGTGGCACCAACCGCTTTGGTATTTTCCACAAGGTTTTCCTTGATAATGTCAAGCTTCACATTGACAGAGGAATAGATAGAGTTGAAAATGGTGTGGAGTTCCTCTTGAACTAAAGCGGTTTGAGCTTGAATTGCTTGTTCCATAGGCTCAAGATCCACAGATACCTTCAGGGAGGATTTGAGTTCATTGACTGTTGAGCCTAGTCTGGAGTTGAATCCTTCCCTGAGGTTGTCCAAGCGGTCATTGAACTCATCTTGGATCTCGTTCAGCTTGGCCTTCACATGTCGACACAGTATCCAGATTCACCTTGGAATCCACCTTGAATAGATCAATTTGTTCCAAGACTTCTTCTCGCAGAGAATCCAAAGTGGTCTGGACAACCTGAGATAATTGCGGTCTGGATTGAAGAAAGTCAAGGAATTTGGTGCTCAAATTACCCAAATCTTTATCAAGGGAGGCACATAATTTTTCTCCGAGAACATCCAAAGATTTCTTCATCTCCTCAACTGAAGCTTTTTCTTCTAAGGCTTTGACCATACCAGCTTCGAGAGATTTCTGAAAGGCTTCAGAGGCGGTTTTGATTAAGGAAGCGGTTTGGTCATGAGTGGTGGTTGAGGAGGAGGATGGAATTGCTGTAGATCTCTCCCCCTTAATGGCATCAAGCAAAGAAGCTTTAAGGGTTGCCAACTTAAGGGAGTGAGAATCCACCATGGCTTGTAAAGCACGGTTGGATGCAAGGAGGGATTCATTTGAGGCGGTTAAAGAGATGACATGGCCTTGGTTTATGACCAGTTGGCCTTGAATCAGATTGAGAGTTTGGAGAATTTGGGAGTACTCAGAAGGAGGGGCGGTTGAGGGTGAGGCGGTTGGAAATATGGGAAGTGGTTGGGTTTGGTTGGTTTCAGGCGCGGTTTGGGTTTGGTTGGTTTCAGGTGCGGTTTGGGTTTAGGGAGGTATATTTGGAGGAGGTGAGTCCTGTCTAATGGATGAGTTGTGAGGAGTTGGTGATTTTGAAGGGGTGTTAGATTTGGAGCGGTTAGGTGTATGGGAATGGGAGCAGTTTTTGTTAGGGGAATTGGTTGGGGTTGGATCATCCCTAACAGATTTGGATGTAGCATGTCCAGCAGAGGGCTTGGACTGCCATTGTTGATAAGCAGATTGAGTAGGGGTTTGGTTTGAGTGTTGTGAGTTTATAGAATGGGAATGTTGGGGTGATTTATATTGGGATTGAGAAGATAGGGGTGATAGTGATTTTCTGGGAGAAGGTGAAGGGGAATTTTGAGGTGATTGAGGAGGGGAATTTCTGGGAGGTGAAGGAGAGGGTGAGGTTTGGACAGGCTTGGTCTTTTTAGAGGTTTTCTTTCTGGCCATCATTTTTCTTCTCTATGGTTTCTCCCCCTGAGTTTGTGCGGTTTTGGAAGGGGAAGGGGTTATGGATTTGGTTTTGGAAGGGGATTTGGAAGGGGATCTGACTGGGGATTGGGTAGGTGATTGGACAGGAGAGGTTTGAGGGGTTGGAGGCGGTCTCTCTTCTTGAAGCGGTTCTTGTTGAGAGGCGGTTGGGTCAACAGTTTTGCCTTTGGCTTGATACTTCTTAGCTTGTTCCTTGGCCAATCTATCAATTCTATCCTGAAGAACCTTCATCTGTTCTTCCACAGTCAATCCATCCATCTCATCCCTTGCCTTCTTGGCCCTAGCTACCAAGTTGGGAATACTTGGGTCTTCCTCTTCTTCATCCTCTTCATCCACCAAGTTCATGGTTTCAGATGGCTTCTTCTGCTTCTTCGTACTGGGACCAGTTCCATCATCAGCTGTAGACGGTTTGGTTGCTGGAGCGGTCTTGGTCTTCTTTGGTGGCGGTTCTGCTCTTGCTTGTGGCTTCCTGGACCGCTTGGCTCCTTTAGCCTTTGGAGCGGTTGTGGGATCTCTTAGTTCATAGGGCTCCTTCAAGGGATAGGTATCTGCATCATACAAGGATTTGTATAATGCATCTCCATTAGCATACCTGAAGGAGTGGTATGCAAGCAATCCAAGAGAATCATCTGAGCAGTCCACCATAAGCTCTGGATTCTTGGTGACCATATCATCTAGATGCCCATAGTCCATCAATAGAACGGTTATGATCCTGCAGAATGGTCTCCACCTCTGATCTTCACCTTTGACCTTGGACTGATAGGTCTCAATGCTATCCTTTATTTCCATGTAGAGGATTTTAGGCCAATGCAGTTGGATCTCCATAAAGATAGCAGAACAGTACATCCATTGTTGGGATGTAAAGTTGTTGTGGTTTCCTATCTTTCCACAAATAGTTCTCCCAACCAGATGACCAATGTGGCTCATCAGCTCACCAAAATTCTTTCTGGGGATCTTCTTGTACTTCTTAGCCAAGGTGTCTACTTTGGCGGTTTGAGAGGCAGCAGAGTCTTGAATAACTTGATCAACTTCTAAGGGAGCACCACCAACAACAAATCTGAAAAGCCTTCTGATGTCAATGTAGTCAATTGATAGCTTCATGCCTTCAACAACAGCGGTCAGGCAGGCGACTCTTTGACCTTGATCCAGAACTCTTGATCTTTTCTTGGCGGTTGCAAAGAACTGATCTACAAAAGAAGGCACTATGAAATCTTGCTTCTTGGTGAAAAGCGGTAGGATGCCTGAAATTCTCAGCTTCCTCAGCAACTCCCTTTCAAGAGCATCAGTTTTGAGCTCTTCCTCATTTACTTCCCATCCAGGTAGGAAGGTAGATGGATCCTACAAGGTAAAACATGAAGTTTTAGACCCATATTTGTATTCACAGTTCACAAGCGGTTTGAGCACCAAGCGGTTAAGCAATGGTGCGGTTTGAAAATTTCAAACCCCAAGTGAACTATGAATATACAATGATAATGAGGACTTGAGAATAAAATTACTTAAGTACGTGGCATTGTAATCCAATTTTATCCCACACTGCAAGCGGTGCTTAGAGAGGATATTTATGGTGTCCAGCCTATATACTTAGTAAAATCTCAAAAAGATTAGGAATGGAACTAAAACAGCATGCAGTTTCAAAAGATTTGAAAAAGCGGTTTAGAACATGCGGTTTTAGATTGAAAAGGGAGGAGCGGTTTGAAACTAAAGATTGAGCGGTTAGCATACAGGCGGTTTCAAACCAAGGAAATCCAGAATTGTTGAAAATGTTGAAAAATTTTCTAAGTATTGGAAAACATTTTTCAAAGTCAAGGCAACCAAAACATATGAATATTCAAGAAAAGTTCATGAGTTTCATGATGAACACGAAGAACAGTTCAAGAACACCAAGAACAGAGATTTATCAAAACTTAACAAAAATTAACAAATAACATGTCAAAATGATCACATTGGGAAGGGGATTAACAATATATTATTAAAAATTCATCCTTTACCCAGAATCATCAACAAAAGTCAAGAACACAGAAATGGGTTTTCAAACACATGAAATTGAATAAATCAAAATCAGTGTCCTAAACTTGGATGGATCATGAAATAAGTTAAGTGTATGAAATCTAAACAACAATGCGAGCAAAACCCAACTTATTTCAACAAAAATGGTCAAGAAACAAGATCACAATCATCAAAATAAGAACTTAAAGAATACGAACAATTTATGTTCATCCATGGCTGATTTTGACAGAAATTAAGAGTTAGGGTTTAGAAGTTGTTACCATTTCCAGAATAGGTTTCTTTGCCCTAGCAACAGTTGAGGCCCTTTGTCTTTTTGATGTTGTTGCCATTTCAGTTAAAGGTTTAAAAATGGAGGTTTTTGAAGGTTTTAGAAAGAGAAAGTGAGTTGGTAGACAGAGAGAGGACGATTGCAGAGAGTTGGCAGTAAAAGGTTTTAGGTTTTCACCAACTTAGGTATATATAGGGTGAAGGGGGCAGGCAGTTGGTTCAGAAGGAATGATTGAAATTAAACCAACTGTTGCACCCTTTCACCTCCTGCACATCTCTCTATAACGGCTGACATGAAGGAAATTAATGCTCATGTCCCCTTAGCATTAAATGCTCTTAATTTTGAAATAAACGAGGGAAAACATTTGCAAAAATACCCTTATGTCAAAATAAGGACTAAAAAATAAATAAAAAAATTTGAACAGTTTTTTTTTTTTTTTATGGAATAAGGATGAGACATAAATGGACAGAATTTACTCTTTGTTGAAATGCGGTTTTGATCCAAGCGGTCTGACTACATCAAGCGGTTGGGAACTGGCGATTGGATGTAGGCGGTTGGACATCTTGCGGTTTTGGTACAGGCGGTTTCAACACAAGCGGTCTCAATCCTTAAAAGTTTCAATCCTATACTCAACAAACAAGTTAGCCAATAAAAAGTATGGAATTTATTTAAGTTCAAGCATACCCATTTCTCCTGCGAGGAATGAAAACCTCTTGGAGTCAAGAGCCTTAGTGAGGATATCGGCAATGCGGTTTGTACGTCCCCACGTACTCTAAATGGATATTCCTCTTCTCCACATGGTCTTTGAGGAAATGATACTTGATATCAATATGCTTGGTCTTGGAATGCATGACGGGGTTGTTGGAGGCTGAAATTGTTGAAGTGTTGTCACACATGATAGGGCAATTTCCTTCATGGATTCCATAGTCCACCAGCTGCTTTGCTTCATCCAAAGGATTTGACGGCAACAACTACCAATGACAATATACTCGGCTTACGTGGTTGACATTGAGGCCCGAAGCTTGCTTCTTCTGGCCCAAGCAACTAGTCTATTCCCAAGGAAATGACAAGTACCACTAGTGCTTTTCCTGTCAATAGTACAAAGTGCATAATGCATCTGAATAACCTACAAGATCGAAGTTCGAATCTTTGGAATACCAAAGTCCAAGGTTAGTGGTTCCCGAGATAAATAGCGGATTATACGTTTGGCTACGCAATAAGATGTGCTTCTCTAGGATGCGCTTGATAGCGTGCACATACACTAAACATGATATCGGGCCTACTAGCAGTTAAATAAAGTAATGAGCCGATCATACCTCGATATAAAGTTTGATCAACTTTCTTACCTTTGAGATCTTTATCTAGCTTATTGCCGGTGGCCATTGGAGTATCATATGCTTTAGCATTTTCTAATCCAAACTTCTTTATTAGCTCCTTGGTATATTTGGCTTGGCTGAGGAAAATACCTTCTTCGCATTGCTTGATTTGAAGCCCGAGGAAGAATGTTAATTCTCCCATCATGCTCATCTCAAACTTGCTTTTCATTAGCTTCTCGAAACGCTTACAAAGTAACTCGTTAGTAGAACCAAAAATAATATCATCGACATATATTTGAACAAGTAAAGTATGCTCATTATATTTGGCAATAAAAAGAGTTGTATCGATTTTACCACGTTTAAATCCTTTTTCTAGGAAAAATTTAGAAAGAGTCTCATACCATGCCCTTGGAGCTTGCTTAAGTCCATACAAAGCTTTCTGGAGTTTGTAGACATGATTGGGAAATTTGGATTCTTCAAATCCAGGCGGTTGGGCAACATACACGGTCTCTTGCAGTTCGCCGTTGAGGAAAGCACTCTTCACGTCCATTTGATATAACTTAAAACGCTTGAAAGAGGCGTAGGCTAAGAAGATCCTGATAGCTTCCAATCTTGCAACTAGAGAAAAGGTTTCATCATAATCGATTCCTTCTTCTTGCCTATATCCTTGTGCTACCAACCTTGCTTTATTCCTAGTGATGCTTCCATTCTCATCCATCTTATTCCTAAATACCCACTTAGTTCCTATCACTCCTTAATCCTGAGGTCTAGGCACCAAAGTCCAGACCTTGCATCTTTCAAACTGGTTGAGTTCTTCTTGCATAGCAATGACCCAACTGGAATCTTGGAGTGCTTCATCAATCTTCTTGGGTTCAAATTGAGATAATAAAGAAGTATGCTCATCATAGTTTGATCTCCTTGTTTGAACTCCGGAAAACAGATCACCAATCACATTTATGAGGGGGTGACTACTGACTTCACGAACCTCTGGGGGTAAGTCTGGTTGGACTGAGGTTTGCTGAAGATCTTCAATTGGAACATCGTTAGATCCTTTAGCGAAGTCATGGAATGTAAGTTGACGAAGAGGTTCTATAAGCTGGATAGGGGAATTTTCAACTTCATCTTCCCTTGGTGTTGCATCTGGAGTAGGAACTACAGGTGCGGTTTCAAAAGTGCGGTTTGAGGGAATTTCAGTTGAGAGTGCTGGATTTTGCGGTTGAGGTTCAGGTGCGGTTTGAGAGGGTTCACCTGTTTCATTATGCTCAACAAAATCATCAGCAACATTTGGAGCCAAATGTGGCTCAAGGAGAGAATGCTCATCAAAAGTAACATGGACAGACTCAACTATTTTTAAACTAGTTTTATTGAAAACACGAAAAGCTTTTGAATGTTTAGCATACCCAACAAAAATACCTTTGTCGGCCTTGGCTCCAAATTTACCTCTATTTTCTCTTCCGTTGTAGAGGACAAAACATTTACAGCCAAAGATCTTGAAGAATGCAATGTTGGGGGTTCTTCCTCGCCAAAGCTCATAGGGAGTCTTGTTATAGGTTTTGTTGATGAGGGAGCGGTTCTGAGTGAAGCATGCTGTGTTGATTGCTTCAGCCCAAAATGCGAGGTAGCTTCGCTTCAGATATCATTGTCTTTCCAGCCTCAATCAACGTCCTATTCTTTCTTTCCACAACCCCATTTTGTTGTGGAACACCAGCAGTTGAGAAATTGTGATCAATCCCATGGTCATCACAATACTGAGCAACACCATTGTTCTTAAATTCTGTTCCATTATCTGATTGAACACTAACGATGTCGTCTTCTTTTTGAGTTTGGAGCCGTCTAAAAAGTGCGGTGAGAATATCATAGCAATCATCTTTGGAAATCATCATCTCAACCCATGTATATCTTGAATAATCATCCACCACCACTAAGGTATATCTATTTCCTCCAATGCTGGCAGTGGTTACGGGTCCAAACAAATCTATGTGAAACAGTTGTAAGCATCTGGAAGTTGATGGAGCGGTCTTGCTGGTGAAAGACGACGCGGACTGCTTACCAAGTTGACATGCACTGCATTTCTCAGGATGGTGGTCAGCCACTTTGGGTAAACCACGAACGAGGTTTTCCCTGCCAATCTTTGCAAGATACTTGAAGTTCAAGTGGCTCAACCTCTTGTGCCATAGCCAACTATTTTCGCTCACATTTTTAGCTACAAAACAGAGATTAGTAATACTACATGCAGAATCTAAATCAATAATGTAAATATTACTCTTACGAATCCCTGTGAGTAGGGTGACGCCGGAAATGCTATCTTTGATAAAGCAGTTTGATGACGTGAAGTTGCAAAGCTTTCCTTTGTCGCAGAATTGAGAAATTAAAAGGAGGTTGTGCTTGAGTCCTTCAACAAGAGAAACCTTCTCAATGGTTAGGTTTCCTCTCCTTATAACACCATATCCAATGGTCTTGCCTTTGTTGTTGTCACCAAAGGTTACAGACGGACCACTTGCTTCAATGACATCTTCTAGTAATGATCTATCTCCAGTCATATGTCTTGAGAAGCCACTGTCAAGATACCATTCATTTTCCTTGGAGTGACCAGCCATTAAGCAGAGGACCTGAAATGTAAACATTAAGAACGAGGTCCCCCTTTATTCCTTGGGTCCTGAAGTTAGCAACCCTTCACGACCCATACCTGTTTGACAGAAGGAGGTTTACTCTTCCTGGCATTGGATGTGAACCGTAAAAGGCATTCTGCAGCCTTGTGACCTAAACCATCACACACAGAACATTTATAAAAGCTATAAGCATCATGAGGTTTTACTAACTCCTTACTCTTCTTAGGAGTTGCATGCGGTTTGGGAGGAGCGGTTGTAGCTGTGACAAAGGGAACTAGATTTAGTTTGACCACGTATTTTCTAGGAACGCTATTCCTGCTTTTGAAGGCAGGAGGAGCGGTCGAAGAAGAGGCGTGGTCAGACCTGGAATTGCCAGAACCGCCTTTTCCACCAGAAGCAGTTGGAGCAGGGATACGACCAATTCCATAAGCCATTTCCTCAGAAGCTACACTCTCAGAATCCTTTGGTTTCATCTGAGAGTTCTTCCCATATTGCTTCCCTTTTGGGTAGACATAATTAATTTGTTGTCCTTTACCCTTGCCTTTAGCATGCTTCCCCTTAGGAATTTCTTTACTTAGTTTCAAAATTTCCTCATCCTTTTCACTGCAGGATGCACACTTCTCCTCTTCCTCAGATCCAAAACCTAGACCTTCCTTAATTCCAGGGGGAACTTGGGAGTCTATGATTAGATCCTTGGTGGATTGAGACTTGAGCCACGAATCAATAATCTTTTGGAGATCGTTGATTTGGGTTACTAAGTCATCATTCCGGAGTTGAAGTGCAGCAACCTTAGTTTCAAGGGTGCGGTTTTGATCAGCAAGAGGAGTCATACTTCTGATTTTGTCCTTAAGATTTGAAATTTCGGACTTCATCACAGTTTTCTCCGTCTTGTACAGATTAAGTTCATCATGAGCTAAGCTTAAGGCTTTCTTAAGATTAGAGAATTGATGGATCACCATTTCAGCTTCCTTGAACATCCTTTCATGTTCCATGGGAGAAACCTCTTCCACCACCTTTTTCAAAATTTTCTTTGGAATTGCTTTTGAAGGTGGAGCATTTTTAGATGAGAAAATGGGGCGTGTATACGAGCAATTTCCTATCTTAATGCTAGGAGTAAGTTTGATATCATCATCCAATTTATAATTTGGAAGTTTTGTAGAAACCTCTTTTTCTTCCATATCTTGCAACTCGAATGACTCAGAATCTGACTCATCGGAAGCGTCTGCAACTAAGCAGAGATTAACCTCTTCGGTTTCATCATCACTTCCATCATCAGAATCTGTTTCAATCCAAGTTGCTAATTCCTTGGAATTCTCTTCCTCCTCAGCAACCATTCCCTTGCGACGAGAAAATTTCGCAGGAGCGGTTTTCTTTTTCATATATTCATACTTAGGCTGTGGACACTCAGATGCAAAGTGGCCAGGTTTCCTACAGTTGTAGCAAACTAGGTCACTCTTTTTCTTTGTATCTGCAGCCCTAGAAAATGTTGCAGGAGGTTTGCCTTTTGAAAATGATTTTGTGAAAGGTTTTGAGGATTTTCTAAATTTTTGAAATCTTTTTACAAACATGGCAAAATCATCATCATCCATCTCGATGAGTGATGAGGTTGATATGGAAGGATCTGCGGTTTGATTGGATGTAGATGGTTTCTCCTCATGTTCCACGACGGACATAGAAAGCGACTTGGTTTTTCCTTCAATTTCTTCAATATGATTTAATTTAAGTTCATAGACTCTAAGATTGGCGTACAAGTTACTTAACGACCAAGTACCCAAAACTTTGGAGTCTTCTAGAGAGGTAGCCTTATTTACCCATCTAGAACCTAAAGCAGATAGGAAAGTCATATTGATTTCCTTATCGGTTAAAGTTTTACCAAGAGATCTACAAGCATTAACTACCTCAACATAGCGGTCGTAGGTTTGACGCAAGGTTTCGTTGGATTTTCTGTTGAAGTTGTTGTAGGATCTTTCAACAGTGTATAATTTGTTTTCCTTGCACTCTTCGTCACCTTCGAGGTAGCTCTCTATGGCATCCCACATCTGCTTTGCGGTTTTGAGGTACATTACTTTCTGGAGAGTTGAAACGGGGAGGGTTCCAGAAATGATGTGCCTAGCCTTGCTGTCCAAGGCAACTAATCTCTTCTCTTCATCCGACCACTCTTCTTTTGGCTTTTTGACTTCTGGAGTTTCAGCATTGGTGGTTGCATCAGTGTTGGCCTTCATTGGAATCCATGGCCCATTGACTACGCATTCCACCAGCATCTCATCTATAGTTTCCAAATGAATAAGCATTCGGCACTTCCAGATGTCAAAGTGGTCTTCGTCCAAAATTGGAATGTGTGAATAGTTAACAGTTGTCATTGTCTTTGAGGTTGCCATAACGAATCGGCACACAAGCTGTTAAGCTTGAAAAACAGTGGTTTTAAAATGTGTTTGCTCTGATACCACTTGTTGGTCCCAAAGGTGGCAACAAGGGTGAAAATACAGCTAGAGGGGGGGTGAATAGCTGTTTCAAATTTTTCGCCCTCGATTTAAAACTAAAACCTCTACGCTTACAAAACCTCTTGCAGTGTATAAGAAACTGCAAGTAGAGTTGTAAAATGCACAGCGGAATATTAAAGTTAAAAGCGGTTTTGAGGGGGCGGTTTTGCAAGGCGGTTTTAGTGCAATTTCCTGAGCAGTTGAAAAACTGAAAGTGTGGTTTGACAATTTTAACTCCAAACACAATTTCACAATAAAGGATAACTATATAAAGATCAAACAGAGACAAAGATAAATAATTAGCAAGCACAGAAAATATAAATGCAGTAAAGTACGAACAAGCTATTTGGAGTGGTTCAATCGATAAACGATCTACGTCCACTACCAAGATGGTTAGTCTTGGATTTCTAAGAGAGATTTTATATTGAGTATTGAGAGATTACAAAGTACAATAAAATCTTTTCTATGAAGAACAAATCCTAGACTATAACCAGTGTATCTCAAATGAATAAACTATGTGTTTAAACAAGTGAGGTGTGTATGTGTTCAAGATCAAGGCTCTTTAAATCTGAGAGATGTAGAGCTCAATGATTCTTGAATGTGTTAAGGCTTGATTTCTGGGCTGGGGAATAATTTTTGAAGGTTGAAGATGAAGATTTAAAGGACTTAGAATTTCTGGGCAGAGCTTCAACTTCTTATGAACACAGCAATTTCTCAGGTTTCAAGGAAACTTCAAATGATGAAGGTTGGTGGTATTTATACCCAAGCATCAGGAATATAGCCGTTGGACACAGCTGTTGTAAGGACAGTCCTTGATGCTTTCTCATTGGTCCACAACAACCACTTTTGTCCTTTGGAACTGTTGATGCAGGTAAAGCTGATCAGACCTCAGCTGCAATCAAGGTGGTTAGGACATCTGTCACCTTTTTAAGATCCTTGCAGATCTTGTCTGAAAAGTAGTCATGTGACAAGATATGGTAGTTGATTTTTGATATTGCTGACGTGGATTCCAACGGTCAAAGGAGTTCACTTCAAGTAGCCAATCATTGGGGCGGTTCTGGTGATGAGCGGTTTGACAAAAAGCGGTTCCACCAGAAGAGGATTTCCATATGTGCGGTTTGCACATTGGTATTCAAGCGGTTCCAGACTAAGGGGATCACAAGGCAGTTTAGCAAAAAGCGGTTCTGCCAAGCGGTTCACTGAGGCGGTTCTGAAACCTTTTGAACTGCAATCCTTAGATCCAAAGATTCTTGTGCCAGTCTTCAAGCCTAGATTTAACCTATTCTATAAAATGGACTTAGCTAAAAAATTGAAGTCTAAGCTTCATTACATAGGGTCCTAAAGTCCTTAAAATAGACAGGAGGTTATGGTATCAATCAAATCTAATACAAAATAGGAGGGTTAAAATATGCATACCCAACACCCTCTTAGCTAGAGCTTGGTTACTCTTTTTGTATTAAGGCCATTGTTATAGGGGAGGGGGGACTTTGTGGGCTATTTTGTTTTTGGTGTGCTTTTTCAGCCCTTGCTGCCTCTAACCTTTCCCTCAGGTCACTCTGTGAGGGGGGTAAGAGAGCCTTGACTAGTAGTTCGCCCTCCTAACCGATTGATGAATGTGTTTCTATCCATTCAAATGATATACTTTTAGACTTATTTAATATTCAACCTTGGGTGTTTTAATGTCTTGTTGGAGTATTTATGAGTATAGGGAATTGAAGGAAAATGTCGTATATTATGGTAAAAAAGGATGTACAAATAATCAAGAGTGGAGCGGTAAAGGAGGAAAGAATGGAAATAACATAAGGAAAAGAAGGAGGTGACCATGAGCAACCATTCCCATTATATATTACTCGTTAAGAGTTTTCCAACGATATATGGCACGTCCCAATCGGAGTACGTATGAAGAAGTTATGATCTCCGGATGTTTCTCGAAGGAGGCACAAGTCCACAATGCATGAAGGGCGACCGCACAAGCGATGAAGGGCGGCCGCACAATAGATTAGAAAAAGGGGAGGAACACACTCCATAGGTGTGAGGTTGCACACCCTCACATGTGCGGCCACACAGCCCCCCAATCAGCAACATCAGTTTTTCCTTTTTCGACTAGGTTTTGATACTTATTTCCTAATTTTTGACACCCCTTGTCCTTATTATAAATAGAACCACCCCAGCCCTACTTTAGAGACATGTTTTACTACACTTTTGAAGATTGTAAACAAGGATTGAAGGATCAAGATCCAGGTTTTATGTTCTTATTTTATTTCTTTGTTTCCTCTTTTATGCCTCTTATCAGCTAAATATCTTGATTCATGGATTGGAGTAGTAACTATTAGATCTCTATGCTAAACATGATTTAATACTTCCAAATCAATCTTGTACTTGTTTATCTCAATATTCATAAATACTATTTTTAGGTTTCAATTGTATATTAATGTGCTTTTTACCCTTCAATTACTTTGATATAAATTGTTACACTAGCATGGATGATTTATACATTGACCATTATTGTGAGGAATAGATTCAATTGATGACCTAGTGGAAATAAAAATAATCTAGGTTCAATTGTTTTTAAGGATTAAATTAATTAAATGAATTTCTTGAATGTTGTATTGACCTAGCTGAAAGTATAAACAAAAAGGAAATATTAGGGTTGCAATCCGCACATTAAGCGTCCTAACCCTTAATTTGGTGAACGAACTCTTGAATGAGATTGATCCCATTCTCTTATTAAAATATCATAGAGTGAAGATAGTTATTAATACCAATCCATGAATCCCTTGTTAAGTTGATTCCTTTCGTTTGCTTTAATCCTTGCTTTTGTAGTTAAATAATCGACAATCAAACAAAAACCCTTTTTGTTACTTTGCACTATTGAAATAAACTTGTTTGACACCCAAGTCAATGTGGTTCGACTTTTGTACTTGTACATTGCTATAACAGTAACTAGTACACTTGCTAGGTAAATTATTATAAGAGAGAGAAATCCTCCATCAAGTTTTTGGCGCCGTTGCCGGGGACTTGTTATGATTGAATAAGTTAATTTTTGTAGTGCATGCTTGGTCGGCGTTCTTTGATTCCTACTTTGGTGTCATTGAACAACAACATTGATAAACTAGGTCGTCATAATAAATGGGAATTAAATGAGGGAAATCTCCTCAAAATTGACCTAGAACCGAAACGTGAATCTTATACCACCAGGGTAGAATAACCAAAAGCCAAGATGGCAGTACCACCGGCTCAGACAATGCAAGACTTTTTGCATCCTAAGGTAGACACCTCTGTATCTTGTATAGTGCTGTCCGAAGCAGCAAAGAATTTAGAGATCAAGGGTCAATATTTTGCTATGTTGCCCAATTATCAAGGTCTTTCATCTAAAAACCCTTTGACCTTTTTGCGTGATTATATGATGACTATTTCACACTTCCTAGGAAAAGAGGGAGTGATGATAAGCAAATAAGATTAAAATGCTTCCCTTACACGTTAAAGGGGAATGGAAATACTTGGTTGATGATGCTCACACCTTGGAGCATAAGCGCATGTAATGAACCTCATGACGCATTTTTATGCAAATATTATTTATATCCCATATTGACTACATTTAGACAGAAAATAATAGAATTTACGCAAGAGATAGGAGGACCATTCCACAAAGCATGGGATAGGTTCAAAATGATGTTGGTCCAATGTTTCCACCACAATTTTCCTCTACCATTGTTAAATCAAACTTTTTATGATGGCCTAAATCCTGTTAATCAGGCCATGGTTGACAATGCAGTGGGTGGCTTTCTAGTAACTCTCAATAAAAGAGTACTAGGGGTAAAGTGAGGGGTGTGCATGAGCTAAACGCGAGTGATGATATTTTTAGGCAAATAGCTCAGTGGAATCCGAAACTTGATAAGTTAACCACATATGGTGCTTCTTCTAGTACCAATGCTATTCATGATGCTTGTTCTAATTATGGTGTATATAATCATGCTACCAATTTATAAACTAGTGGTGAAAAATTGGCTTTTGATTCTGAATAGGAACATGCAATGAATGGGTATACCCCAAGGCCTTCTCAAAATAACCCATACAGTACGGGTGGGGTAATCACCCAAATTTTTCATGGGGAGGTAATCAAAATCAGCAAAACAAACCCCTCCATACTACTCCACCACCACAAGGACAATTTGAGCAAAAGAAAAAGCCTTGGGAAGAGGCCATGGATCGGATGAGGTTGGAGCAGCGACAGTCATCTAGGCAACATGTTGCCGCAATAAAGAAAATGGAAACACACATAGGGAAACTTGCTAAAGCCCTACAAGGCCACAAGCCCAAAACCTTCCCAAGTCAAGGGCTACAAGCCATGGCTATATACACTCTAAGGAATGGCAAAGAGGTAAGTAAAGAGGTAATTTCTCCTTCTCCTCCCTCTAATCTTGAAAAAGATTTTGATGAAAGTAAAAATTAAATGGGGAAAATCCTAAAGATATTTATACACCCAATCCATATGTACCACTGGTTCCATTTCCCGGGCATGTGTTTAGGCATAAGTTGGAGCAACAAATGTCGGAGTTAATGGACATGTTCTCACAAGTAAGTATTAACTTCCCTTTTTTGAAACTCATTAAAACATTCCTGCTTATGCCATGTTTTCAAAGAAATTAATTCTAAAAAACATAGGTATGGAAAAGATGAGAAATTAATCATGGGAGAAAGTGCTAGTGTTGTTGTTCGACAAGACCTCCCACCTAAACAAAAGGATCCCAAAAGTTTCACAATTTATATTTGTTGGGGGGGGATTATATTAAGGTGAATGCGATGTTGGATCTTGATGCTAGCATTAATTTTTTGCCATACTCCATATACTTAAAGTTAGGTTTATCTGAGTTGAAACCCACGACAAGGACCCTTTAACTAGTCAATTGTTCTATTAGATGACATTTGGGCATTGTGGAGGATGTGTTAGTCCAAGTAGGGACTTTGATTGTCCCCGTTGATTTTGTTGTTCTAGAAACTGTTAATGGAGGGGGTAATTTTCGTGAATCACCCATTTTGCTTGGGCATCCATTCATGGCCACAACCAATACCATCATAAATGTGGGGAATGGGAAATTGTCAATGTCTCTAGAAGATAAGACAGTAGAGATTCTGGTCTTGTAAAACCCAATGGATGATGAGGGAGATTCATGTAAGTTTGTGGATGCGATAGATGATTGTGTGCATGAGCACTTACGAAATGAGAGTGAAAGTGTAAAGTTAGAGAGAATGTTGAGTGGCGGTGAGAATCCTAGGAATAGTTCAGACGTCATGGCTAGTAACAATAAAGCTGACATACACTCTTGTAGTGATTGCCCGTATCACCCCGTAGACCACCTGCACACGAAGTCAGAGCCACCACTGAAATCAATCTTTCCTTTAAAATCTAAATCCATTGATTTATGCTCACAAATAGATGAATGTTATTTTCTTGATATATCTGATTCTATATTTGTTAATATTTTTAATCAAGATAACATCTCTGAAAATTTTGCTGAGAAAGATGCTCCTAAAATTGTGGATATGAAGGAATCAAATGAGTTTGGGGGAAAGACCCCCCAAAATGAAGAAGAAAAAAGTGAAATATAAAGCTACAAAAGTTCCTTGGGTACCACATGAGTTGATCAATAACGGAAATTATTCTTGGAAAGTAGTGGACATTTGTGCCCGAGAAAGCATGAGGTAGGCCAAAGGAAGAAAAGCAAAGGCCAAAGACAACGTGGCCACCTCAACCCCCAAGTAAAACTGGGGTCATAGTAGGGCTAATGACTTTAAATAAATGTGTTTATTGGGAGGCAACCCAACTATGTATGTTTTAATTGCTTTATTTTATTTGTTTGTTGTGTTATGCCATCCTTTAAACCCAAGACATGTGTTTTTTCTCTATGCCATACAGACATAGCATGTTTTGAGTTTGGGGGTAGGCATCTTTTCGAGTTTGTTGGTTTATAAATGAATGTAAATAGTGTCACTCTCCAAAAAAATAGAAAATTTTAAAAAGTTTATTTTTTTCATATTTTGGGATTTTGGCTAAAGTTTATGATGATTTGAGAGTACATTAATAATTAATCTTAAATATTAATATCAATACGAGGATATGATTACATTGAAACACATGAAATATTATTGATCCATCTTTCACTTCCATTTATATTTTCTTGATGTGTTATCCTACTGTTTTGGTAGAAAAAACAATAGTACAGAATCTTAACCTTGACAAGTGTGTGGATTTAAATACTAAGGAGGGGACTGTGGAATTCGAATAAATGGAACAAAGACATGAAAAGAACGAATGACACCACGAATTGTTAACGAGGAAAACCTTGGAGGTGACAACCTCTTTGGAAAAAACCCCGGGAGTTAGGTCTCCAACCTTAAAAGTTTCACTATGATAATTGAGTTACAACTTTGGAAGAGGATGGAGAGGATTACAAGTAGCTTGTGCGTAGAGTGTGTGCATATGAGAGAGTGTATTTGTTTCCGTCTCCATCTCCCCTTAAATATAAGTAAGTATGACGGGGTAATAGTTTGTTCCTACAATCTCGGAAATGATCTTTATCCTCTTCAACGTCCGTGAGACTAAGTCATCCTTGCCGTTGAAGTTGTGTTGAACGTGCTAGAAAAATATCCCGTATTCTTCTCTCTTATTTACTGGAAAATAATAATAAAGATATTAGGAAATATCAAATAAGTAAATATTAAAACGATACTTACAGTGGAATAACATCTTGACATGCAGGATCAACTGAAGATGTCACCATGCTGAAAAATACCCACAACAATTTGTCCCCAAAAACATTTGGCTATGTTGGCAATTGAAGAGGCAAATGTTTTTCTTCCAATTAAATGCTCAACTGCCAGCTTGCATGATGGGACGGTTAGGGATACGTGGCGACAAGAAAGGAAGAGTCTCGATAGGAACTAGTAACCGTAATTCTGGATAACCATTGTTATCATCGAATCTTCTTAAAATTCTTATCCAAATCAGACGTCTCCTACTATATTATGGTGAGAGTAGCCCTAAAGAGTGCAGTTTTTATCCCTCTTCCTCAAATACATAGTTACGACGTTCCCCAAAAAAGTGAGTCAGAATCAACGTGTCATTGAATAGGTGACTCTATTAAATCCGTGCTAACATATATCCTTACATGCAGTGACTCGATCCGGCTTTACGACGAGTGATATTGTGGCTAAATACAAAGGCAAGATGAAAGCGGAAGAGACCATACCTGAGATGGATAAGCTTACTTCGAAAAGAAAAAGGATGGACCAGATCTCTGGCGTGGAGAAACAAATTTGGAATGAAGAAGTGTTGGAGAATCAGGTAGGAGTCGATTTGGGTCGTTGGTACATTGATCCTCTTTTATTTTAGTAAAATGTCTATTTTTGTTTGTTGATGACAGATTGTCTCGATGGCTAAGTTAATGTCCAAAGAAATCAGGATATGGAGGGAAAAATGCGATACATTTGATATGAGTAGGGTTGAATATGAGAAGGATTTGAAAGAAGCTGCAAGGATAATAAGGGAAAAGGGATTGGAACTCAGGGATAAGAATGAAGAGATATTAAAATGGCGGTCCAAAGCTATGCCAGTGTTGACATCACCATGAAAGGGAGATGGAAGCATTTCGGGATGACTTGGTGCATGAGACTGCGAAAGCAGTTTTTGAAACTAGAATCCAAATGATCGAGGAATATCGGGCAGGAGAGCATGTGAATTGGGACCTGAATGATGAAAAAACAGCTTTGCAGCGGATCCATGATGAAAAAGCGAATGAGGCCTCCAAGGATCTTGAACAGGTTGACGATGCTCATGACAGCGATATGGGATGACTTTCAGGATGTGAGAAAAGTAGGGTGTTTAATAAGAAAGATCAGAAGTTTGGAGAAGTTACTCCCAAAGCAACACCTGCGGCGGATGCCACCTGAAAAAAGGTAAAATAAATTTGTTCTGGTCTTTTGATGGTATTACTGGGGTGGAATCCCTAAAGACAATTTTTAATTTTTGTTTGATTGTGTAATAGGTCCATAAGGACCAAAGACAATTTCTTTTACGTGTTGGGTTGGTCCAACACTTTTGCACTTTAACTTTGGTAGTTTGGATGTTTTTACGGTAACTTTAGTTTAGTTATGGTTTAGTAGATTTCAAGCATGTCAAGGCTTGTTTCCTTTTGGATGAAATTTTTCCTTGGATGATCATTTGTTATGCTCATAAGGTGACATGATAGTATGTCAAAACGGTAGGTACTTAAGATGACATGTATATGTCATAACCACAAGAATAATACGTAAGATCAATCATCTAACTGAGTGGGAATGGGTAAGCTATATGAGTTTACCCATATAGGCCCACCCCACACCTCAATTAAAGAGATAACTTGCGCTCCAGGCGAAGGTGTGGCAACCTAACATCTTAAGAAAGAGGTAATTAACTCTTTAAACCTTAGAAGGGATTGTGTACCTTTACTTGAGAAGAGATGGCCAGTCTCTGACGGAGGAGAATTCATTGTTCTTTGCGTACTTTCAACATGTCCCCATGTATGCATGTCAACACCTCATAAGACAGAAACATGTTAAAATGGACGCCAACTAATGTTGACGCCTCTCTACTAGGTGCGTTAGTGACATCTTGATTTGCAGTGAAGTAAAGAAAAGTACATAGGAAAATGAAAGGTTACAAATAAATAAAGGATTATTCATACCTGGGAAGAGATGAGTTTAAGGGGAGTTTTTGTTTAGATGTAATACCTTTTAAGGTGAATGGCATTCCAACTTCGTGGTATCATTTGGCCATCCAAGGTTGCCAGGCGATATGCGCCTTTCCCGGCCTGCGCATCTATTAGGTAGGGTCCCTCCCATTTTGGGGCGAGATTGCCTGCATTGAGCTCTTTGGTATTTTGAAATGCCTTTCATAGGACTAAGTCTCCTACTTGAAACCTTCTAATCCTGACGTTTTTGTTGTACGATCGGGCTACCCTTTGCTGATATGCTGCCATCCGAACTTTGGCCATGTCCCTCAGTTCATCTACAGTATCTAAGTCATGTATCAAGATGTCTTTATTATGTTCAGATGTCAACAAACTGTATCTGGCCGTAGGTACAAGTACTTCTGCTGGAATAACTGATTCTGTTCCAAATACAAGTGAATAGGGGGTTTGACCAGTAGCGTTCTTAGATGTCATCCTGTCGGCCCATAGAACCATTGGTAACTCTTCTGCCCATCATCCTTTCTTCTGGTTCGGTTTCTTTTTTAAGTTGCTTATGATTATTTTGTTGCTAGATTCTGCCTGTCCATTGGCTTGAGGGTGAACAGGCGAAGATGTCACCATCTTGACTCCCCAAGATGTCAAGAAATCTTGGGTTCTCTTGCTAATGAATTGAGAGCCGTTGTCACAAATTATCTCTGATGGTATTCCAAATCGGCTGAATATATTTCTTTTGATAAAAGATATAACTTCTTTGTCGCGAACTTGTACGTATGCCTCAGCTTCTACCCATTTAGAAAAGTAGTCTGTCATAGCTAGTAGAAATACTCTTCCACCTGGTGCCCTGGGTAATTTTCCTACGATGTCCATTCCCCAAACCATAAACGGCCATGGCGACAGGATAGGATGTAGTAGTTCACCGGTTGGTGCAGATGTCCCCACGCCGTTGACAGGAGTCACATTTCTTTGCGTATTCCATGTTGCCTCTTCTCATTGTGGGCCAAAAATAGCCCATTCTAAGAGCCTTGGTATGCGTACTTCCGCCCGCATGATTTCCACATTGTCCTTCATGCAGCCTCCTTTAGAACCCGATGAGCCTGCTCGCCTCTAGACATCTTAAGTAGTGACCTGCAGCAGATTTTCTAAATAGAAGGTTATCAATAAGTAAATACTTAGATACTCTTACCCTGAAGGCTCTAGCATTTTTCTCCTCGGCTGGGATCGTATCATCTAAGAGATACTTGATAATAGGAGCTATCCAAGAGATTGCTGCTGGAGAGGGAGGTACGTCGACATCTAGAGCAAACAGCTCAAGATGATCAATTGCTGGGATGTCAATATGCACAATTGAGATACTTGTCTGTGAAATTCTTTTGAAGGCTGAGCCCAAGTTTGCCAGAGCATCTGCTTGAGAATTTTCTTCTCGTGGAATTTGTTCCAAGGAAAATGATTTGAATTTGGACAAAAGAATTTTTATGATTTCCAAATATGTCGTCATCTTTGCATTTTTCGCTATGTAGGATCCGTTGTAATGGTTAACAATTAGCAAAGAATCCATAAACACCCGGATATGCTTGACATCTAGGTCCTGGGCTGCTGTTAAACCTGTGATTAATGCCTCATATTCTGCTTCATTATTAGTGGCCTTGAAACTGCAACTGATGGATTGTGGTATTATGTCCCCTTGTGGGGATTTTAGTACAACGCCAAGACCTGTACCTCTTATGTTAGAAGCACCATATGTGTAGAGAGTCCATATTTTCAGGATGTCATCATCTTGAAGTTGTTGTACTTCCAATTCCACCTCTTGTTGCATGGTTGGACTAAAATCAGCCACAAAATCAGCTAGGGCTTGAGATTTTATTGCAGTTCTGGGCTCATATTTAATGTCATACGTGCTTAATTGTACGGACCATTTCGCCATTCGACCTGACATCTCTGGTTTTCTCATAACATTCTTAATAGGATAGTTAGTACGTACAATTATAGTATGTGTTCCAAAATAGTGCCTTAATTTACTTGAAGCAGTTATCAAAGCTAAAATTAACTTCTGTAAATGGGAATACCTGGTCTCCGCGTCTAAGAGTGTCTTACTTATATAGTAGATGGGTTGCTGATTACCATCTCGTTCTGTCACCAAGACTGCGCTTACAACGCCTTCTGATACTGCTAGGTAGATGTAAAGATGTTCCTCCTCCTGAGGTTTGGCCAATAATGGAGGTGTTGACAGGTAAGTTTTGAGCTCCTGAAAGGCTTCTTCATGTTGGGTCTCCCACTGGAACTTCTTGTTCTTCCTCAAGATATCATAGAAAGGTTTACATCGATCCGAGGATTTTGAAATGAACCTGGTGAGTGCAGCAATCTTTCCCGTCAATCTTTGGATGTCCTTGACAAATTGAGGTGACGAAAGGTTGATAATAGCATGTATCTGTTCTGGGGCAGCTTCAATGCCTCTTTTAGTAACCATATAACCCAAAAACTTCCCTGCCTTCATTCCAAAGTTGCATTTTGCTGGATTAAGTTTCATATTGAAACAATCCAAGATGTCGAAGGCCTGAGATAGGTTGCTTATGTGATCTTCGGCTTTCTTGGATTTTACTACCATGTCGTCAATATATACTTCCATTGTGTCCCCAATCTGATCTTTGAACATTTTGTTGACGAGCCTTTGATATGTTGCACCTGCATTTTTTAGTCCAAAAGGCATAGCAATATAACAATAGATACCTGTGGGTGTTATGAAGGCGGTGTCCTCTTGGTCAGATGGTTCCATCTGGATTTTTCGAAATCCCGAGGATGCGTCCATGAATGTGAGGAGCTCATGTCCGGAGGTGGCATCAACTAACGAATCTATGTGTGACAAAGGGAAAGGATCTTTTGGACAGGCTTTTTCAAGTCGGTGAAGTCAACACAGACTCGCCATTTCCCATTCTTCTTCTCAACCACAACCACGTTTGCTAACCATCTTGGATAATCTACCTCTCGTATCATGTTGGCTTTGAGTAAGCGCTCTACTTCTTCCTTGATGATCTGGTTTCTTGTTTCTGCAAACTTCCTACGTTTCTGGTGCACTGGTTTAAAACTAGGATCTATGTTAAGTTTGTGAGTGATGACATCATTGCTGATACCTGTCATGTCATCATGTCTCCAAGCAAAACTTTTTATTCTGCTTCTTAATAGGTCCACAAGCTTCTCTTCTATGTCTGATGGGATGTCATTTCCAATAAGTACATTGATGTCCGGGTTGGAAGGGTCTAGCAATAATTCTTTCACATCATCCTCCCTAGCTTCCAGGACTTCACGTACATTCCTCTGTAATTGCTATGCTTGTTTTGGAGATGTCGACGCCTTCATTGAAGTTTTATAACATTCCTTGGACACCTGTTGATCACTGTATATCTTAGCGACACCCCAAGGTGTTGGAAACTTCACACACTGATGGTAAGTGGAGGGTACAGCCTTCATTCCATGAATCCACGGTCTTCCAAGGATGACATTGTAGGATGTTGCACAATCAATTACGCAGAACCGTTCCATGGTGTTGAGGCCCTTTGAGTATATGGGAAGCTTTATCTCCCCCACCGTTTCTTTGACTTCACCACTGAAGCCTACCAACCTTGCGGGATTTCTTGATGATCTCCGATTCTGGGATGTTCATTTCCTTAAGGGTACCCAACATAATAAGATTGACAGAGCTACCCCCATCAACCAGAATGCGCCGGATTGTACAATTGGCAATCTGCAAGGAAATAACTAGGCCATCGTGATGAGGTTCCAGCAAGTTATCTCGATCACTCTCATCAAAGGTGATTGGATCCTGGCAGGGTGTCGACATCCTGGGCTCTCTTTCTGGCTTCTCCTCTTTTGACTCCTTAGCATGTCATTTTGCGGCAGAATAGGATGTGCCACATATTTCTGAACCTCCACTAATGAAATTGATCACCTTTGTTGATGCTGGGGGAGAAACTGGTCTTTCGGCTTCATGAGGAGCTTTCGCACATTCAGCATTCTTCTTTCTGGGTCCCAGTAACTCCTTAAGATGTCCCTTTGAGAGCAGGTAACTGATCTCCTTTCATAGTGCGATGCAATCTTCAGTAACATGCCCAAAGTCTTCATGGTAAGCGCACCATTTTGATTTGTCACGCCATCCCGTGGACTTATCCGTCTTCTTTGGCCATCTGGCTTTGTCCCCTAGGTTGCCCATTGCACAGAGTATACCTGAAATGTCAACAGAAAAACAATAATCCGAAATTTTAGGCACATTATCACTATCTTCATCCTCACCATCTATTGAATTAATTTTGCTAGTATCAATTCTCGGATAAGGATTGGAACGGTTGTTCCTGCGATGGGATGATTCAGTCTTTCTGTCAGGGTTGTCATATGTCGACAACTTGGATGAGGTCTTCGATCTTCGCAGCTCATCTTCCTCCAGTCTTATGAATCTCACTGCCCTGCTCCTGACTTCTTCCAACCGCTTACAAGGAGTCATCACCAAATCTTGATAATACTGTGAATCTTTCTTCAGTCCCATTTTGAATGCTTCTGTGGCTGTCGACATGTCAAGATTGGGAATTTCTAGCACTTCCTTATTGAACTGGTGGACATAATCCTTCAGAGTTTCATTAGGCTGCTGAGTCACATTGTAGATGTTGTGGGTATTTTTCAGCATGGGGACATCTTCAGTTGCTCTTGCATGTCAAGATGTTATTCCACTGTAAGTATTGTTTTAATATTTACTTATTTGATTTTTCCTAATATCTTTATTATTATATTCCAGTGAATAAGAGAGAAGAATACGGGATATTTTCTAGCACGTTCAACACATCTTCAACGGCAAGGATGACTTGGTCCTACGGACGTTGAAGAGGATAAGCTTATATCCCGAGATTGTAGGAACAGCTTTTGACTCATTCATACTTACTTATATTTAAGGGGAGATGGAGACGGAAAACACACACACATTCCCATACGCACACACTCTACGCACAAGCTACTTGTAATCCTCTCCATTCTCTTCCAAAGTTGTAACTCAATTATCATAGTGAAACTTTTAAGGTTGGAGACCTAACTCCCGGGGTTTTTTCCAAAGAGGTTGTCACCTCCAAGGTTTTCCTCGTTAACAATTCGTGGTGTCATTCGTTCTTTTCATGTCTTTGTTCCATTTATTCGAATTCCACAGTCCCCTCCTTAGTATTTAAATCCACACACTTGTCAAAGTTAAGATTCTGTACTATTGTTTTTTCTACCAAAACAATTTGGCGCCCACCGAGGGGCCTCGTGGTTTATCGGTTATTTGGATCATTTCCTAATCAAATTCATTATGTCTGCACCCCCAATGTGTCCGCCACCGTCAAAGCTCCCGCCATCACTCCAACATCAGTAGGTAGAACCAGTTTGTTGCCACCACCTCCTCAAACTGGACCTCAGCAAACTCAACCTACAAAGACTCCGCAAAAGGGAGCAACCTCATCCAATGTAGATGATGACATCCGGACTATCCTAACCAAGTTGAATCAGAGGTTGGATCAGCAAGACAGCAATTCGAAGGTGGCCAATTCCATGATTAAGATGCAGAAAGATCAACAGTTCATCGCATCTCGGCTTGACAACATATCACCATTGCGTGCGAGGAACCTCAACTTCGACAACACCGAAGGATCTACGCTTCAGAGTGAATTTATACCAATGGGTAGTCCACCTCAAACTCATCAGCCGACATCCTTAATGATGTCAACATATTTGCCCGGGGACACCCCAATGACGCCACCTTCCGCAGGATTCACCCAGTTCATCCCATTCATCGACAACACCACTGTCACAACGACCACGGATAACTCTAGTTTGCTGAATAATCTTTTAAATAATAATAATTTCAATCGTATTCCTATGGCTGACCCTTTTGCAGGAAACCCACTAGCCAAACAGATGCAGGATCTCAGAGAGCTGATAATGAACGTGCCCGGCATAACTCCTCCAATCCAACCAGTGTCTCAGAATTGCTACAATCAATCTCGGTTTGTCCCAGCAATTGCAAATGTCGACATCCCGAAGCGTTTCAACGTTCCATCTATGAAGCTGTATGACGGCACCACAGACCCAGAAGAGCATGTTGCCCACTATCAGGAGAAGATGGACATAATCCATATTCCACTCCAATTCCGGGAGGGTTACTTATGCAGAGGATTTAGATCTACCTTGGTTGGACCAGCTCTCAAATGGCTGATTAGGCAGCCTCTAGGTTCAATTGGTTCATACGCCCAGCTTATCAACATGTTCTATAACCAATTCTCATGCAGTCGACAATTTGAGAAGTTGACAAGTGACCTCTACAATGTGACTCAGCAGCCTAATGAAACTCTGAAGGATTATGTCCACCGGTTCAATAAGGAAGTGCTAGAAATTCCCAATCTTGACATGTCGACAGCCACAGAAGCATTCAAAATGGGACTGAAGAAAGATTCACAGTATTATCAAGATTTGGTGATGACTCCTTGTAAGCGGTTGGAAGAAGTCAGGAGCAGGGCATTGAGATTCATAAGATTGGAGGAAGATGAGCTGCGAAGATCAAAGTCCTCGTCCAAGTCGTCGACATATGACCACCCTGACAGGAAAACTGAATCATCCCATCGCAGGAACAACCGTTCCAATCCTTACCCAAGAATTGATACTAGCAAAATTAATTCAATAGACGGTGAGGATGAAGATAATGATAATGTGCCTAACATTTCTGATTATTGTTTTTCTGTTGACATTTCAGGTATACTCTGTGCAATGGGCAACCTAGGGGACAAAGCCAGATGGCCAAAGAAGACGGATAAGCCTACGGGATGGCGTGACAAATCAAAATGGTGCGCTTACCATGAAGACTTTGGGCATGTTACTGAAGATTGCATCGCACTAAGAAAGGAGATCAGTTACTTGCTCTCGAAGGGACATCTTAAGGAGTTGCTGGGATCCAGAAAGAAGAAGGCTGAAAGTGCGGAAGCTCCTCATGAAGTCGAGAGACCAGCATCTCCCCCAGCATCAACAAAGGTGATCAATTTCATTAGTGGAGGCTCAGAAATATGTGGCACTTCCTATTCTGCCGCAAAACGACATGCTAAGGAGTCAAAAGAGGAGAGGCCAGAAAGACAACCCAGAATGTCGACACCCTGCCATGATCCAATCACCTTTGATGAGAGTGATCGAGATAACTTGCTGGAACCCCATCACGACGGCCTAGTTATTTCCTTGCAGATCGCCAATTGTACAATCCGGCGTATCCTGGTTGATGGGGGTAGCTCTGTCAATCTCATTATGTTGAGCACCCTCAAGGAAATGAACATCCCAGAATCAGAGATCATCAAGAAATCCGCAGTGTTGGTAGGCTTCAGTGGTGAAGTCAAAGAAACGGTGGGGGAGATAAAGCTTCCAATATACTCAAAGGGCCTCAACACCATGGAGCGGTTCTGCGTAATTGATTGTGCAACATCCTACAACGTCATCCTTGGAAGACCGTGGATTCATGGAATGAAGGCTGTACCCTCCACTTACCATCAGTGTGTGAAGTTTCCAACACCTTGGGGTGTCGCTAAGATATACAGTGATCAACAGGTGGCCAAGGAATGTTATAAAACTTCAATGAAGGCGTCGACATCTCCAAAACAAGCATAGCAATTACAGAGGAATGTACGTGAAGTCCTGGAAGCTAGGGAGGATGATGTGAAAGAAATATTGCTAGACCCTTCCAACCCGGACATCAAGGTACTTATTCGCACTGACATCCCATCAGACATAGAAGAGAAGGTTGTGGACCTATTAAGAAGCAGAATAAAGAGTTTTGCTTGGAGACATGATGACATGACAGGTATCAGCAAAGATGTCATCACTCACAAACTTAACATAGATCCAAGTTTTAAACCAGTGCAACAGAAACGTAGGAAGTTTGCAGAAACAAGAAACCAGATCATCAAGGTGTTAGTGTGTGTGCCCTAGGCTTATAGTTTCTATAAACCTTGATGTATCATCTTTATCATTAATAAAAGAGAAATTTTATTTTAATTAATATATGTTTTGCATGTTTATTATATTAATCTGTGTTCCTAGTTATTTAGTGTAAGTTGGTAATGGATGATCATAGAGATGATCATATGCATAGAGATGCACATTACAAACTTGTAAATAACTAGTATAATTGTCAATGGATAATCATATGATGATTATATGCATAGAGATGCACATTGAAATTATGGGTACTTGTTAGAGAACAAGTGACTGGACTTGACCCGTATGAGATTTATGTCATGGTCAAATGTCATAATTAAATCTCATATGGTCACTTCATTTAGTCCCTAGACCTGAGATTATCATGACCTTACATATGATGAAAGTTATGTTTGATTTTAGTCAAACGGTATCTTAACACGATATCTATAAAGGCTATCTTTGGCATGATCGGATTCATGATGGGAAGGATGATAAGTCAAGATGGAATTTGTCCCTCGAAAGAGAGATGTTTTGCTTGGGCCCCTCGATAAGTGATAATGATGAAAGCGTGTGGCCACACCCCAATATGATTGGACTATCATTATACTCAAGATCGAGAAAACATTGAACAAATACAAGTTGACGTGGACCATGACTTGTGTTCAATATAACATCGTGAGACAAAGGGAGAAATGGAAGTGTACCATTGGAAACGTGAACTCTTACGTTGTGTTATTTGGGTAGACATAATGACTTGCTAGAGTCCGCTTATGTCTTATGAGGGTCGATATGATCGGACTCATTGCCAACATAATACAATCCTATTGGGTCACACACAAATAGAATGAATTGGTTGAACAAAAGGAAGAATGATTGAAAGTTCTCAGAACCGGCTAATTATGTCACGCGACATAACTAGCCACCGGCTAGTTATGTCACGCGACATAACTAGCCACCGCACGCGTTTTTTGATGTACTGTTCTCCTAATTCTATTAGGAAAAATATTTACACTAAAGTAGTATAAATATGAGAGGTTTGTTAACCCTAATGGTCTGGCCGAAATTTTCAAGGGAAAATCATAACAAAATACTCTCAATATTCTTCCATAAGTTTTAGGAATCTAGCAATTCCCAACCCGAGAATCGTTCTCGACATTCATATTTGTGTGGATTACCAAAGAGGGTCTTAATTTGTTCAAACAAATCAAAGGCCTAGAGTTCAAATCTGAAGATCCAAAGAAGTTGAAGATTCGAAGATTTGAAGATCAAAAAGTTTGTGATTACGAATCACATAATTATCCGTTCGATAGCTCAAGACCGGAAAGCAATTAAGGTTGGTAAATTCTATCTCATAGGAATTCAATTTAATCGTATAGAACGGATCTTAGGGCTTGGGTTTTGTGTTAATTTGATGCTTAATTCCGCTGCGCATGGATCCATAAAACCCAACAGTGGTATCAGAGCCCCGTTCGTATGGTTAGATTCGAATTGGCATGCTAGAAAGTTGTTATAAAATTGTTTATAAATGTTCTAGGCTTGCTTTGTATGAGTTAGATTTAATTGTTTATGAGAAACAATTTGCTAATCTGCGAAAATCGTTTTCTGATTATGTTGAATTAAATCCGTAAAAGCTGTTTACTTGATTTGATTGCTCCATGATTGGAATTGATTGAAATTCAGAAAATCTGCCAAACTGGCAACTCATGTCGTGCGACATAGTTGGCCACAAGGAGAAAATCTGGTAATCTGGCTAGTTATGTCACGCGACATACTTAGCCACTGGCTAGTTATGTCACGCGACATAATAAGCCAAATCTGGGCAGAATCAGTTTGTTTAATTTTTCTGCTAACCTGTGATTGTGTTTACAATCTGAGATGTTTTATGTCTTAATCTGGATGCTATAAATTTCTGGAAATTGAGTTTATAGGGCTATGCTAGATTAATTCATTGTTTATGCTTGCTTAATTAATTAAAAGGTGTTTATTTAATTGTTGCGTTGCATAATTATTGAGTGTTCTTATGCTTGCTTAATTAATTAAAAGGTGTTTATTTAATTGTTGCGTTGCATAATTATTGAGTGTTCTTATGCTTGCTTAATTGTTTAAAAAAGTGATTTTATTAATTATTGCGTTGCATGAAGAACTGTTATAATTCTAGAATGTTTTTGAACATTGAATTATAGTTCACTAATTGTTTATGAGAAACAAGTTAGTGTCTGATTGTTTATGAAACAAGTCGCTTTTACAAGTAAGATTATGCCGCAATCAAACCGATATTGTAGTTGTACATGTCTAGGAGAGTTCGTCTAAGGATTGGGTACTTAAGTAGTCCTTGTAGCTCACCGCTCCGGGAACTTACCTGGTGTACTTTACAGTTATCTTTGTTGACATGCTTATGATCTATTTTAAAGAACCTTCATTTAATGTTTAAGTTTTATGCCACCCCGAAAGTAAAACACTTGAGAAGTATTGGGATAGGTTGATGTAGTTTCGACTCAGTTGGGTGCATCATTCTATTCTAAGTATGGAGCAAGATGAGATAATGGTTGATGTAGTTTCGACTCAGTTGGGTGCATCGTTCCATGTGTCTCATACGTTTGAAATTGGTTAGACTTAATTGGTGCTTTCAAAAGAGTTTTGACCCAAGGCATAAGATGAGATTAAAACATGTTTTGACATATGATGTCTAAAATCTCATAAAGGATCTAAGAGTCACATATGATGTGATTGATAAATGTTATCTACCTAAATAACTTAATTTTGGGCATTGACTCAGTTAAACCAAAATTGAAGTGAAATATGGATCTTAGCCCATTATAATTATATGATACATGCTTGTATTTGAAGGTGTATAATTTAATGGGAGTATTTGTGAAATACTATATTTTTCTCTTAGATAATAAATATGTTGATATTGATATCTGTTCATATAATTTGTATATCTTGTTGTAGAAATAGCATTAAATAATGATAATTGCGATTCGTCCTTATGAAGGACAAAGTTCGAAAGGAATGATACAAATAATTTTGATTGGATCAAAAGCCTAAAGAATGGTTCTTAGGTAAATTTGTACGTTCTTGACGAATCCGTTCCTACTGAACCCATTGCAAATGTTGCAAAGGGCAAACAAGGAAGCAACATTAGAAACATATTGATGATTCTGACAATATTGCTTGCCTTGTATTTGCCACCATGTTTAAAGGCTCTTATGAAGAACCTTGAGAACATGATAACTATTCTTTTGTTCTAGCATAACGCAAAAGGAAAATGTTCCAAGTGCAAGCTAAGAAAAAGATATATGTTGTGGTGAAGGCTCTTAATTCATATGATGAAAGAAGGAGCAATCCGCAAATTGTGTTAATGGTTGACACAATAAAAGGGTTCATAAAGGAAGGAAAAGTAGGTAAAGCAAAGGTTGCTAAACCTAGGACAAAAGTTGTCAAAGCCGAAGAGGCTAAACCCAAAGTGTCTCAAAAGGGGATGCAGTTTGCTATCATTACAATAAGATTGTCATTGGAAGCAAAGTTGCAAGGCTTATTAGGAAGGCCTAAAAGGTGAAGAAGGGCAATATGATTGCTACTACTTCAAGTATCTATATGATAGATATTTTCTTTTCGACTTCTTGTTCTTGGGTATATGATACCGGATTGGATCCCATATTTGTTTAAATGTGCAAAGAACAAAGAATAGAAAGCTACTCAAAGAAGGTAAATTAAACCTAAGCATGGGAATGGAGCAAGAGTTGCAACATTAGCCATAAGGGACTTATGAAGTCACTTTACCTTGTGAAGTAGTACTTATTTTGAACAAGTATGACTACGTTCCGAATTTGAGTAGGAGTATTATTTCCGTTTCTTAAATGGATGATGAAGAATATAATTTTCTTATTTTCAATAAGAAGTTTTATATTTATTTAATGATATGCCTTATTGTATTGCATATGTCATTGAATGGTCTTCATATCCTGGAAGATGAGAAACAAAATAATGTTGAAGATATCTATAATATAAATGGAAATCTAAACCGAACAATATGAACAACGCGTTCATATGGCATTGCCGGATTGGTCAGATAAATAAGAAACATATATCTAAACTCCATTAACATGGACTTTTAGACTCATATGACCATGAGTCATTTGAGGAATGTTGATCTTGTTTATTGGGATTATTGACCAAACCACCCTACACTAATAGTAGTGGGAGGGCTAGTGCTTTATTGGTCATTATACATGAGATGTATGTGGACCATAAGCAGCATTGCTAGGGGAGGATTTTGGTGTTTCATCACATTCACCAATGACTTATTAGATGTGACGATGTCTATCTGATGAAGTCCAAAGGTGAATCGTTTGAGATGTTTCGAACATTTCAAGATGAAATACAAAAACAACTTGGTAAAACTATTAAATACTTCGATTGGATCGAGGTGGTGAATTTTTGAGCCAAGAGTTTGACAATCATCTCAAAACTATGAAATCGTTTCAAGAATTGACTCCACAAGGAACACCACTATGAATGGTGTGTATGAAAGGAGGAATTAAACCTTGTTAGACATGGTTCATTCGATGATGTGTCAAGTTGACTTTCCTAATTCCTTTTGAGGATATGCATTAGAAATAATGTGGTTACACTGAATTGAGTCCCTACTAAATCGGTTCCTAAGGCCCCACATGAGATGTGGCATGGAAGAAAACTTAGTTTGTCTTTCATGAAGATTTGGGGTTGCAAATCTTATGTAAAGAGACTTGTCTCTTATAAGTTAGCACCAAATTTGACAAAGTTATTTTCGGAAAGTAATCTTACAACCGCAAAGAGAACGAAACGTTTGTTGCTCTACACGATTTGTTTCTTGAGAAATAGTTTCTCAATAAAGAATCTAGTGGGAGTAAAATTAATCTTGAAGAGAGTTCAAGAACCCGAAAATAATATGGAACCAAGAGTAGAGACGGAACCAAGTTCACAAAGAGTTGTGGAAACGGTTCAAGATGCACAAGTCAATCGTAGAATGGATAGGTTACGATACGAACTCAAGAAATATTGATTTCTCGTATCGGAAAGTAATGAAGTGGAAGTCATTGAGAATGACAATCCTACTTCCTATCTTAAGGCGATGTCCACTCCTAGTTTGGATAAATGGTTAGGAACCATGGAATCCAAATTACAATCCATGTTTGATGATCAAGTTTGGAACTTGATTGGGCTACCTGAAGGTTTAAAAACTAATGGGATGCAAGAAGGTCTTCAAGACCGACATGGATGGGAAGGTGTGTACTTTTATGACTAAGGATTGTAGCAAAGAGATTTAGGCAAATTCATAGTATGACTATGATGGAACCCTTTTTCGCCAGTTACAATGTCGAAGTCTATTAGAATTTCAATTGCCATGATCGCATATTATGACTATGTGATATGACAAATGGATGTCAAACGACTTTCTTTAAATGGAAAGATTATTAAGGATGTGTATAGTACACAACCCGAATAATTTATCGATCCAAGAAACTCTAATAAAGTATGCATGTTGCAAAAATCCATGAGATGGGTTGAAGCAAGCTTCAAGGAATTGGAATCTTCGTTTTGATGAATTGGTCAAAGAGTTTGACTTCATCAAAGAACAAAGATGAATCTTGTGTATGCATGAAATTCAGTGGGAGCGTAGGAGTATTTCTTTTGTTTTATTACAATGATATCTTACTCATTGGAAAAACAAGTTCCGACACTTAAGACTGTTAAGTCTTGGTCAAGGAAAGGTTTCTCAATGAAAGACATGGGTGAAGCCGCTTACATCCTTGGAATCAAGATCTATAGAGATAGATCTAGAAGGATAAATTGGTTTGAGTCAAAGTGTTCACATTGACAAGATTCTTAGAAGAGTCTAAGAAGAGTAGCTTGTCAATAGGTCATGGTATTTCTCTTAGCAATACTCATTGTCTTATGACAACTGATGAGCAAAAGGAAAATGAATGAAGTTCCATATGCTTCGGCATTTGGATCTGTCATGTATGCCATGATTTGTACTAGACCCGACGTCTCATATGCTCTAAGCATGATGAGTCGATACCAATCTGATCCTGATATAAACCATTGGATGGGAGTCAAGATGATCCTTAAATACTTAAGAAGAACTAAGGATATGTTCTTGGGATTTGAAAGATTGGAAGTTAATCTTGCTGTAAGGGTTACATAGATGCTAGCTTCCAAACTGACAAAGTTATTTTAAAATCGCAATTAAGATTTATGTTTATGCTTATTAGAGGTGCAGTTTTGATTGGAAGAGTTCCAAGCAGAAATTGTAGCCAATTCTACTACTAAGGCCAAAATTTTAGCAACATATGATGTGGCTAAAAGAGGCAGTTTGGATCAAAAGTTCATTAGTGTTTTGGAAATGTTCCAAGTATCACTAATCGGTGAAACTCTTGTTATGACTATAGTGGTGCCACTTGTGCAAACAATGAAACCAAGGTCACAACAACGATCCAAACACTCACTTAGACGTTCTTTGAGGAATTCATAAAGAATGAGAAGAAGTCAAGATATACAAAGTATCAACCGATGATGACATTAGGGATTCACTTACAAAGACCCTCGCACAGGCAGAAGCATGATGGTCATGTTAGATCCATGAGTATTCGATACATAAATGGAGCCTAGTGCAAGTGGGACCTGTTAGTGTGTGTGCCCTAGGCTTATAGTTTCTATAAACCTTGATGTATCATCTTTATCATTAATAAAAGAGAAATTTTATTTTGATTAATATATGTTTTGCATGTTTATTATATTAATCTGTGTTCCTAGTTATTTAGTGTAAGTTGGTAATGGATGATCATAGAGATGATCATATGCATAGAGATGCACATTACAAACTTGTAAATAACTAGTATAATTGTCAATGGATAATCATATGATGATTATATGCATAGAGATGCACATTGAAATTATGGGTACTTGTTAGAGAACAAGTGACTGGACTTGACCCGTATGAGATTTATGTCATGGTCAAATGTCATAATTAAATCTCATATGGTCACTTCATTTAGTCCCTAGACCTGAGATTATCATGACCTTACATATGATGAAAGTTATGTTTGATTTTAGTCAAACGGTATCTTAACACGATATCTATAAAGGCTATCTTTGGCATGATCGGATTCATGATGGGAAGGATGATAAGTCAAGATGGAATTTGTCCCTCGAAAGAGAGATGTTTTGCTTGGGCCCCTCGATGAGTGATAATGATGAAAGCGTGTGGCCACACTCCAATATGATTGGACTATCATTATACTCAAGATCGAGAAAGCATTGAACAAATACAAGTTGACGTGGACCATGACTTGTGTTCAATATAACATCGTGAGACAAAGGGAGAAATGGAAGTGTACCATTGGAAACGTGAACTCTTACGTTGTGTTATTTGGGTAGACATAATGACTTGCTAGAGTCCGCTTATGTCTTATGAGGGTCGATATGATCGGACTCATTGCCAACATAATACAATCCTATTGGGTCACACACAAATAGAATGAATTGGTTGAACAAAAGGAAGAATGATTGAAAGTTCTGTAAACTGGCTAATTATGTCACGCGACATAACTAGCCACTGGCTAGTTATGTCACGCGACATAACTAGCCACCAGACGCGTTTTTGACAGCCTGTTCTCCTAATTCTATTAGGAAAAATATTTACACTAAAGTAGTATAAATATGAGAGGTTTGTTAACCCTAATGGTCTGGTCGAAATTTTCAAGGGAAAATCATAACAAAATACTCTCAATATTCTTCCATAAGTTTTAGGAATCTAGCAATTCCCAACCCGAGAATCGTTCTCGACATTCATATTTGTGTGGATTACCAAAAGAGGGTCTTAATTTGTTCAAACAAATCAAAGGCCTAGAGTTCAAATCTGAAGATCCAAAGAAGTTGAAGATTCGAAGATTTGAAGATCAAAAAGTTTGTGATTACGAATCACATAATTATCCGTTCGATAGCTCAAGACCGGAAAGCAATTAAGGTTGGTAAATTCTATCTCATAGGAATTCAATTTAATCTTATAGAACAGATCTTAGGGCTTGGGTTTTGTGTTAATTTGATGCTTAATTCCGCTGCGCATGGATCCATAAAACCCAACACAAGGAAGAGGTGGAGCGCTTACTCAAAGCCAACATGATCCGAGAGGTAGATTATCCAAGATGGTTAGCAAACGTGGTTGTAGTTGAGAAGAAGAATGGGAAATGGCGAGTCTGTGTTGACTTCACCGACTTGAATAAAGTCTGTCCAAAAGATCCTTTCCCTTTGCCACACATAGATTCGTTAGTTGATGTCACCTCCGGACATGAGCTCCTCACATTCATGGACGCATCCTCAGGATTTTAACAAATTCAGATGTAACCATCTGACCAAGAGGACACCGCCTTCATAACGCCCACAGGTATCTATTGTTATATTGCTATGCCTTTTGGACTAAAAAATGCAGGTGCAACATATCAAAGGCTCGTCAACAAAATGTTCAAAGATCAGATTGGGGACACAATGGAAGTATATATTGACGACATGGTAGTAAAATCCAAGAAAGCCGAAGATCACATAAGCAACCTATCTCAGGCCTTCGACATCTTGGATTGTTTCAATATGAAACTTAATCTAGCTAAATGCAACTTTGGAATGAAGGCAGGGAAGTTTTTGGGTTATATGGTTACTAAAAGAGGCATTGAAGCTGCCCTGCAACGTATACGTGCTATTATCAACTTGTCGTCACCTCAATCTGTCAAGGACGTTCAAAGATTGACGGGAAAGATTGCTGCACTCACCAGGTTCATTTCAAAATCCTCGGATCGATGCAAACCTTTCTATGATATCTTAAGGAAGAACAAGAAGTTCCAGTGGGAGGACCAACATGAAGAAGCCTTTCAGGAGCTCAAAACTTACCTGTCGACACCTCCATTATTGGCCAAACCTCAGGAGGAGGAACATCTTTACATCTACCTAGCAAGATCGAAGGCGCCGTAAGTGCACTCTTGGTGACAGAACGAGATGGTAATCAGCAACCCATCTACTATATAAGTAAGACACTCTTAGACGCGGAGACCAGGTATTCCCATTTACAGAAGTTAATTTTAGCTTTGATAACTGCTTCTATTAAATTAAGGCACTATTTTGAAACACATACTATAATTGTACGTACTAACTATCCTATTAAGAATGTTATGAGAAAACCAGAGATGTCAGGTCGAATGGCGAAATGGTCCGTACAATTAAGCACGTATGACATTAAATATGAGCCCAGAACTGCAATAAAATCTCAAGCCCTAGCTGATTTTGTGGCTGATTTTAGTCCAACCATGCAACAAGAGGTGGAATTAGAAGTATAACAACTTCAAGATGATGACATCCTGAAAATCTGGACTCTCTACACAGATGGTGCTTCTAACATGAGAGGTACAGGTCTTGGTGTTGTACTAAAATCGCCACAAGGGGACATAATACCACAATCCATCAGTTGCAGTTTCAAGGCCACTAATAATGAAGCAGAATATGAGGCATTAATCGCAGGTTTAACAGCAGCCCAGGACCTAGATGTCAAGAATATCCGGGTGTTTATGGATTCTTTGCTAATTGTTAACCATTACAACGGATCCTACATAGCGAAAAATGCAAAGATGACGACATATTTGGAAATTATAAAAATTCCGGCGGCCAAATTCAAAACATTTACTTCGGAACAGATTCCACAAGAAGAAAATTCTCAAGCAGATGCTTTGGCAAACTTAGGTTCAGCCTTCAAAAGCATTTCACAGACAAGCATCCCAATTGTGCATGTTGACATCCCAGCAATTGATCATCTAGAACTGTTCGTTCTAGATGTCGACGTACCTTCCACTCCAGCAGCAACTTCTTGGACAGCTCCTATTATCAAATATCTCTTAGATGATACGATCCCAGCCGAGGAGAAAAATGCTAGAGCATTCAGGGTAAGAGTATCTAAGTATTTACTTATTAATAACCTTTTGTTTAGAAAATCTGCTGCAGGTCACTACTTAAGATGTCTAGAAGCAGACCGAGCCCATCAGGTTCTCAAGGAACTACATGTAGGAGTGTGTGGAAATCATACTGGAGGCAGAAGTCTGCATACCAAGGCTCTGAGGATGGGATATTTTTGGCCCACAATGAGAAGAGACGCTGCTGACTACGCAAAGAAATGTGATTCCTGTCAACGACATGGGGACATCCTGCACCAACCAGCTGAACTACTACATCCTATTCTGTCGCCATGGCCGTTTATGGTTTGGGGAATGGACATCGTAGGAAAATTACCCAGGGCACCAGGTGGAAGAGTATTCCTACTAGCTATGACAGACTACTTTTCTAAATGGGTAGAAGCTGAGGCATACGTACAAGTTCGCGACAAAGAAGTTATATATTTTATCAAAAGAAATATATTCAGCCGATTTGGAATACCATCAGAGATAATTTGTGACAACGGCTCTCAATTCATTAGCAAGAGAACCCAAGATTTCTTGACATCTTGGGGAGTCAAGATGGTGACATCTTCGCCTGTTCATCCTCAAGCCAATGGATAGGCAGAATCTAGCAACAAAATAATCATAAGCAACTTAAAAAAGAGACTGAACCAGAAGAAAGGACGATGGGCAAAAGAGTTACCAATGGTTCTATGGGCCGACAGGACGACATCTAAGAATGCTACTGGTCAAACCCCCTATTCACTTGTATTTGGAACAGAATCAATTATTCCAGCAGAAGTACTTGTACCTACGGCCAGATACAGTTTGTTGACATCTGAACATAACAAAGACATCTTGATACATGACTTAGATACCATAGACGAACTGAGGGACATGGCCAAAGTTCGCATGGCAGCATATCAACAAAGGGTAGCCAGATCTTACAACAAAAACGTAAGAATTAGAAGGTTTCAAGTAGGAGACTTAGTCCTACGAAAGGCATTCCAAAATACAAAGGAGATCAATGCAGGCAAGCTCGCCCCAAAATGGGAAGGACCCTACCTAATAGATGCACAGGCCGGGAAAGGAGCATATCGCCTGGCAACCTTGGATGGCCAAATGATACCACGGAGTTGGAACGCCATTCACCTTAAAAGGTATTACATCTGAATGAAACCCCCCTTAAACTCATCTCTTCCCAGGTATGGATAATCTTTATTTATTTGTAACCTTTTATTTTTCTATGTACTCTTTTATTACTTCATTGCAAATCAAGATGTCACTAACACACCTTGTGGAGAGGCGTCAACATTAGTTGACGTCCGTTTTTAACATGTTTCTATCTTATGAGGTGTTGACATACATACATGGGGACATATCGATAGTACGCAAAGAACAACAAATTCTCCTCCGTCAGAGACTGGCCATCTCTTCTTAAGTAAAGGTACACAATCCCTTCTAAGGTTTAAAGAGTTAATTACCTCTTTCTTAAGATGTTAGGTTACCACACCTTCGCCTGGAGCGCACGTTATCTCTTTAATTGAGGTGTGGGGTGGGCCTATATGGGTAAACTCATATAGCTTACCCATTCCCACTCAGTTAAATGATTGATCTTACGTATTATTCTTGTGGTTATGACATATACATGTCATCTTAAGTACCTACCATTTTGACATACTATCATGTCACCTTATGAGCATAACAAATGATCATCCAAGGAAAAATTTCATCCAAAAGAAAACAAGCCTTGACATTCTTGAAAACTACTAAACCATAACTAAACTAAAGTTACCATAAAAACATCCAAACTACCAAAGTTAAAGTGCAAAAGTGTTGGACCAACCCAACACGTAAAAGAAATTGCCTTTGGTCCTTATGGACCCATTACATAACCAAATAAAAATTAAAATTGTTTTCAGGGATTTCACCCCAGTAATACCATCAAAAAACCAGAACAGAATTATTTTATCTTTTTTCAGGTGGCATCCGCCGCTGGTGTTGCTTGGGGAGTGACTTCTCCAACCTCTGCTGCATCCTTTACAATCGCTTCATTTGGGTTTGAGGACACCACACCTTCATCCACTGGTTCACCTGTCAACCTGAAAAAGTGGGCACACTCCTTATTGAGATCCCAGCTCTCAGCCTTCCCTTCTCGAAACTCCCTCATCATCTTGATCTTACACTGGGAAACAGTCTTAGCAGCAGCCAACTTGCAAGAACCTTTAACCTCTGCAATCTCCTTAAGATGATCCTCCTCGCTTTTCGCCAAGCTATTCAGTAAGTCCTTTACCGTTTGCTCCTGCTCTTCCAATGACTTTCCTTGTTGCTCCAGGGTCTTTTCATGCACCTTCACCTTGTTCTCTAACGCTGTCTTCTCCTTCCTAACCAAAGCAATGTCAGCTTTTGACTTCTTCTTCAGCATCTCAATTTCTTTTACCAAATCCTCCACATACCCTACAGTCTATAAAATAATAACTTGACATCTTTAGATGTTATAAAATCTTTTTGAGTTAGTTAATATCCAATTAACAACATCTTACCCCAGTCGCAAAACTCATGCATTTCTTCTTGAAATCCCCTACTGGCATTCCATCAAAAGAATCTCCAACCTCAACTACCTCTTCTTGATTAGACTTTCTCTTCTTCACCCTAGAGCCAATACCTGCACTCTCATCTAAAGCAGGAATCTTCTTAGGAGCGGGTGGAGGTTTCATCTCTATCTTTAGAGCAGTGCCTTCGAAAATGGCTTCAATGTCATCAAGATCAAAATCCGATCCTGAAATAACTGGTTTGGAAACTACATTGACATATGGAGATTGTCAAGAAATATAATACATTAGATTGATAAACTAAAGTGAAAAGACAACATGCTTACCTGTAGACATAATTAAAGGGGTGGAGGCCTTTTGTTCTTCCGGGACAACCAGAGACGATTCCAGTAATCCCTTAGGAGATCTCTTGTCTAAGGGAAGCCTGAAAAATTCGTCAACTTTGGTTAAGGTATCTTCAGCCGGTGGGAATAGTTCTCCCCAGTCAATATCTGCATAAAGGTAAGAACAATTACGATTTCAGTTTGTTTCAAGAACAGAAAATCACAAAGTTAGGAATTCAAGTACCTCCCTTGTTCCACTCGCTTGAAACCTCATTCCCTTCTCCAATGGATGCCCTATCAACAAAGAAAAACCTATTTTCCCACCCCCTATCACTAGAAGACGTAGTGCTCATCAAGGAGTTCCTACATGACATTTTCTTAAAAAGATACCTCTTTGAACCAAAAGGTTGGAGACCGTACGAATAGGCTATCTCATGAAGCCCTAGATTTAACCCATTTTCCCTGTTAACCTTGATAATAAAAGCAAAAACTCTCCAAGCCATGGGCATCAGTTGGGGATAGGCAAGATGGGTCTTTTGAAAAAACTCAGAAACCAACAACGGGAAGGGGTAACTAAACCCTAGAAGAAAAGGATACTCGAGGAAACAAATCCATTTGGCGGAAACGAAGTCAGATCTAAGGTTTACAGAGAAAGGATGAAAAATCGCACCTTTGGGGAAGTAACATTGTTGTTTTAGTGATTCTATTTGGGTATCACTAAACAAACAAGTCTCTTCATCCGGTTTTGCAAGGACATTTTCACAAACAAAATCGGTAAGACTGATCTCTATGGGACCTTATAGGGATGGGGCATTCTTAGCTTTTGACAAACTCCACCTGGTCCTACCCATGGATGACAGACGAAAGAAAAGAAGTAAACAATGGAAGAAAATAAGAAACGGAGAAATTTTACCTTGAGGAAGAACAACGCCGTAGCAAGCAGGTGAAAAGGAAGGTTTGAGAAGTCTATTAATCCTTCCAAGCGGTTATTAAAAAGAAAAAGAACTCTTTATTCAAAAAAAATCGCTTTTCTCTAAGCATTACTCCCCAACCGTCCATTGTCGCCACGTATCCCTAACCGTCCCATCACGCAAGCTGGCAGTTGAGCAATTAATTGGAAGAAAAAACATTTGCCTCTTCAATGGCCATCTCTTCTTAAGTAAAGGTACACAATCCCTTCTAAGGTTTAAAGAGTTAATTACCTCTTTCTTAAGATGTTAGGTTACCACACCTTCGCCTGGAGCGCACGTTATCTCTTTAATTGAGGTGTGGGGTGGGCCTATATGTGTAAACTCATATAGCTTACCCATTCCCACTCAGTTAGATGATTGATCTTACGTATTATTCTTGTGGTTATGACATATACATGTCATCTTAAGTACCTACCATTTTGACATACTATCATGTCACCTTATGAGCATAACAAATGATCATCCAAGGAAAAATTTCATCCAAAAGAAAACAAGCCTTGACATTCTTGAAAACTACTAAACCATAACTAAACTAAAGTTACCATAAAAACATCCAAACTACCAAAGTTAAAGTGCAAAAGTGTTGGACCAACCCAACACGTAAAAGAAATTGTCTTTGGTCCTTATGGACCCATTACATAACCAAATAAAAATTAAAATTGTTTTCAGGGATTTCACCCCAGTAATACCATCAAAAACCGTAATGTAATTATTTTACCTTTTTTCAGGTGGCATCCGCCGCAGGTGTTGCTTGGGGAGTGACTTCTCCAACCTCTGCTGCATCCTTTACAATCGCTTCATTTGGGTTTGAGGACACCACACCTTCATCCACTGGTTCACCTGTCAACCTGAAAAAGTGGGCACATTCCTTATTGAGATCCCAGCTCTCAGCCTTTCCTTCTCGAAACTCCCTCATCATCTTGATCTTACACTGGGAAACAGTCTTAGCAGCATCCAACTTGCAAGAACCTTTAACCTCTGCAATCTCCTTAAGATGATCCTCCTCGCTTTTCGCCAAGCTATTCAGTAAGTCCTTTACCGTTTTCTCCTGCTCTTCCAATGACTTTCCTTGTTGCTCCAGGGTCTTTTCATGCACCTTCACCTTGTTCTCTAACGCTGTCTTCTCCTTCCTAACCAAAGCAATGTCAGCTTTTGACTTCTTCTTCAGCATCTCAATTTCTTTTACCAAATCCTCCACATACCCTACAGTCTGTAAAATAATAACTTGACATCTTTAGATGTTATAAAAACTTTTTGAGTTAGTTAATATCCAATTAACAACATCTTACCCCAGTCGCAAAACTCATGCATTTCTTCTTGAAATCCCCTACTGGCATTCCATCAAAAGAATCTCCAACCTCAACTACCTCTTCTTGATTAGCCTTTCTCTTCTTCACCCTAGAGCCAATACCTGCACTCTCATCTAAATCAGGAATCTTCTTAGGAGCGGGTGGAGGTTTCATCTCTATCTTTAGAGCAGTGCCTTCGAACATGGCTTCAATGTCATCAAGATCAAAATCTGATCCTGAAATAACTGGTTTGGAAACTACATTGACATATGGAGATTGTCAAGAAATATAATACATTAGATTAATAAACTAAAGTGAAAAGACAACATGCTTACATGTAGACATAATTAAAGGGGTGGAGGCCTTTTGATCTTCCGGGACAACCAGAGACGATTCCAGTAATCCCTTAGGAGATCTCTTGTCTAAGGGAAGCCTGAAAAATTCGTCAACTTTGGTTAAGGTATCTTCAGCCGGTGGGAATAGTTCTCCCCAGTTAATATCTGCATAAAGGTAAGAACAATTACGATTTCAGTTTGTTTCAAGAACAGAAAATCACAAAGTTAGGAATTCAAGTACCTCCCTTGTTCCACTCGCTTGAAACCTCATTCCCTTCTCCAATGGATGCCCTATCAACAAAGAAAAACCTATTTTTCCACCCCCTATCACTAGAAGACGTAGTGCTCATCAAGGAGTTCCTACATGACCTTTTCTTAAAAAGATACCTCTTTGAACCAAAAGGTTGGAGATCGTACGAATAGGCTATCTCATGAAGCCCTAGATTTAACCCATTTTCCCTGTTAACCTTGATAATAAAAGCAAAAACTCTCCAAGCCATGGGCATCAGTTGGGGATAGGCAAGATGGGTCTTTTGAAAAAACTTAGAAACCAACGACGGGAAGGGGTAACTAAACCCTAGAAGAAAAGGATACTCGAGGAAACAAATCCATTTGGCGGAAACGAAGTCAGATCTAAGGTTTACAGAGAAAGGATGAAAAATCGCACCTTTGGGGAAGTAACATTGTTGTTTTAGTGATTCTATTTGGGTATCACTAAACAAACAAGTCTCTTCATCCGGTTTTGCAAGGACATTTTCACAAACAAAATCGGTAAGACTGATCTCTATGGGACCTTATGGGGATGGGGCATTCTTAGCTTTTGACGAACTCCACCTGGTCCTACCCATGGATGAAAGACGAAAGAAAAGAAGTAAACAATGGAAGAAAATAAGAAACGGAGAAATTTTACCTTGAGGAAGAACAGCGCCGTAGCAAGCAGGTGAAAAGGAAGGTTTGAGAAGTCTATTAATCCTTCCAAGCGGTTATTAAAAAGAAAAAGAACTCTTTTTTCAAAAAATCGCTTTTCTCTAAGCATTACTCCCCAACCGTCCATTATCGCCACGTATCCCTAACCGTCCCATCATTCAAGCTGGCAGTTGAGCATTTAATTGGAAGAAAAAACATTTGCCTCTTCAATTGCCAACATAGCCAAATGTTTTTTGGGGACAAATTGTTGTGGGTATTTTTCAGCATCGGGACATCTTCAGTTGCTCTTGCATGTCAAGATGTTATTCCACTGTAAGTATTATTTTAATATTTACTTATTTGATTTTTCCTAATATCTTTATTATTATATTCCAGTGAATAAGAGAGAAGAATACGGGATATTTTCTAGCACGTTCAACACATCTTCAACGGCAAGGATGACTTGGTCTTACGGACGTTGAAGAGGATAAGCTTATATCCCGAGATTGTAGGAACAACTTTTGACTCATTCATACTTACTTATATTTAAGGGGAGATGGAGACGGAAAACACACACACATTCCCATACACACACACTCTACGCACAAGCTACTTGTAATCCTCTCCATTCTCTTCCAAAGTTGTAACTCAATTATCATATTGAAACTTTTAAGGTTGGAGACCTAACTCCCGGGATTTTTTCCAAAGAGGTTATCACCTCCAAGGTTTTCCTCGTTAACAATTCGTGGTGTCATTCGTTCTTTTCATGTCTTTGTTCCATTTATTCGAATTCCACAGTTCCCTCCTTAGTTTTTAAATCCACACACTTGTCAAAGTTAAGATTCTGTACTATTGTTTTTTCTACCAAAACAGTAGAGGTCACTTGTCAACTTCTCAAATTGTCGTCTGCATGAGAATTGGTTATAGAACATGTTGATAAGCTGGGCGTATGAACCAATTGAACCTAGAGGATGCCTAATCAGCCATTTGAGAGCTGGTCCAACCAAGGTCGATCCAAATCCTCTGCATAAGCAAGCCTCCCAGAATTGAAGCGGAATATGGATTATGTCAATCTTTTCTTGATAGTGAGCAACATGCTCTTCTGGGTCTGTGGTATCGTCATACAACTTCATAGATGGTACACTGAAACGCTTCGGGATGTCAACATTTGCAATTGCTGGGACAAACCGGGATTGATTGTAGCAGTTCTGAGTCACTGGTTGGATTGGAGGAGTTATGCCCGGCACGTTCATTATCAGCTCTCTGAGATCCTACATCTGTTTTGCTAGTGGATTTCCTGCAAAAGGGTCAGCCATAGGAATACGATTGAAATTATTATTATTGAAAAGATTATTTAGTAAACCAGAGTTGTCCGTAGTCGTTGTGACAGTGGTATTGTCGATGAATGGGATGAACTGGGTGAATCCTGCGGAAGGTGGCGTCATTGGGGTGTCCCCGGGCAAAGATGTTGACATCATTAAGGATGTCGGCTGATGAGTTTGAGGTGGACTACCCATTGGTATAAATTCACTCTGAAGCATAGATCCTTCGGTGTTGTCGAAGTTGAGGTTCCTCGCACGCAATGGTGATATGTTGTCAAGCCGAGATGCGATGAACTATTGATCTTTCTGCATCTTAATCATGGAATTGGCCAGCACCTTCAAATTGCTGTCTTGCTGATCCAACCTCTGATTCAACTTGGTTAGGATAGTCCGGATGTCATCATCTACATTGGATGAGGTTGCTCCCTTTTGCGGAGTCTTTGTAGGTTGAGTTTGCTGAGGTCCGGTTTGAGGAGGTGGTGACAACAAACTGGTTCTACCAACTGATGTTGGAGTGACGGCGGGAGCTTTGCCGGCGGCAGACACATTGGGGGGGTGCAGACATAATGAATTTGATTAGGAAATTATCTAAATAACCGATAAACCATGAGGCCCCTCGGTGGGCGCCAAATTGTTTTGGTAGAAAAAACAATAGTACAAAATCTTAACCTTGACAAGTGTGTGGATTTAAATACTAAGAAGGGGACTGTGGAATTCGAATAAATGGAACAAAGACATGAAAAGAACGAATGACACCACGAATTGTTAACGAGGAAAACCTTGGAGGTGACAACCTCTTTGGAAAAAACCCCGGGAGTTAGGTTTCCAACCTTAAAAGTTTCACTATGATAATTGAGTTACAACTTTGGAAGAGGATGGAGAGGATTACAAGTAGCTTATGCGTAGAGTGTGTGCATATGAGAGAGTGTCTTTGTTTCCGTCTCCATCTCCCCTTAAATATAAGTAAGTATGACGGGGTAATAGTTTGTTCCTACAATCTCGGAAATGATCTTTATCCTCTTCAACGTCCGTGAGACTAAGTCATCCTTGCCGTTGAAGTTGTGTTGAACGTGCTAGAAAAATATCCCGTATTCTTCTCTCTTATTTACTGGAAAATAATAATAAAGATATTAGGAAATATCAAATAAGTAAATATTAAAATGATACTTACAGTGGAATAACATCTTGACATGCAGGATCAACTGAAGATGTCACCATGCTGAAAAATACCCACAACACCTACCATTACACTTATACACTATTTTCTCACATTTAAAAAAAAGTGAAACTAGGTAATGAATGGGAAATTGTGGGTTATGTTTGTGAAATCAAGGGATTGAGTGGAAAGAGGTCTAAAAAGGAAAGAAAAGGGTTGTGTATTTCAATGTAAAAGAAGGGCAAGGGAAAATTTGTTGTTGAGTTTATATATACATATAGTGTATAGTGTTCGTTGTGATTCTTATCTATGCAAGTCATCAATAGAAGAAAAAGCTTAAAAATGTTGCCTTCTTATATTATGGTAATTGTGATTTGTAGTAAGCAAGGAAAGAAAGGAAGGTGATCAACCCTTTGAATGAAAATATGAAAAATTCTAAGTTTGGAGGTTGAAACATGGGTTGACATCGGTGAGCAGAGAGATACACTCAATTGAGGATATATTTTAAGGACTTTCAAGTCTCACTAGCTTGAATTCGTATATCCTTACCTTCGTTTGTAACCGTGAACCTATCCTACGATTTTTGCGATACATTACAAGCCATAAAATCCTATTTAATCCCTAAAGAGTAGCCGGGTTGACAGATGTGGTTAAACATGCATATGAGTTTCCTTGTGTAGTATTTTCATCTTATTATCATTAGAGCATGACATAACTAACCCTATAAAATATCTTATTTTTGTGACGATGATCTCCCATTATTCATTCATATGATCATTCCATGTTGGAGAATTGTAAGTTAGATGGATACATGTGATTGTAATCCCATGTTTATAATAACTCTTGTAGATTATGTGTGTTTGTAAAGATTTGAGACTCATTTGTCTAACAACCCTTTATATAATTTGAACATCCTAAAAATATTTTCTTTTGTTTTATTGTTTTTAAATTTTCTAGTTTAGATATTAGCTTTATTTTTGTTTTAGTTGTTATTTTACTCGAGAACAAACAAAAGATATGTTTGGGGTATTTGATGGATGTGTTTCTATCCATCCAAATGATATACTTTTAGACTTATTTAATGTTCAACCTTGGGCTTTTTAATTTCTTTTTGGAGTGTTTATGAGAAAATCGAATTGAAGGAAAATGTCCTAAATTATGGTCGAATAGGATGTACAAAGGAACGATCAATAGCAGAGCGATAAAGGAGGAATGAATGGAAAGAACAGAAGTACAAGAAGGAGTGACCCTGAGCAACCATTACCATTAGATATTACTCATTGAGAGATTTCCAACGATATGTGGCACATCCTAATCGGAGTCCGTATGAAGATGTTATGACCTTGGAAATTTTGACAAAGAAGGTATAAGCCCGTAATGCATGAAGGGCAACCGCACAAGCGATCAAGGGAGGCTACATAAGAGAGCATATAAAGGAGAGTAACACACGACATAGGTCTGCGGTCGCACACCCTCACTTGTGTGGCCACACAACCCCACGATCAGCAGCATCAATTTTTCTGACTTGGTTTTGGTCCTTATTTCCTAATTTTTGGCATCCCTTCTCCCTAATATAAATAGAACAACTCCAACCATATTTTAGGGACATGTTTTACTACATGTTTGAGGATTGTAAACAATTATTGAAGGATCAGGATCCAGGTTTTATGTTCTTATTTTATTTCTTTGTTTTCTATTTATGGCTTTTAGTAGCTAAATCTCTTGATTTATGGATTGGATGTAGTAACTATTAGATCTCTATTCTAAACATGATTTAATACTTCAAAATAAAATTTTCTATTATTCATCTCAATATTCTTAAAGACTATTTTTAGGTTTCAATTGTATGTTAATTTGCTTTTGACCTTTAAATTACATGGGTATAAATTTTTACACTAGCGTGGATGATTTATACATTGACCATTATTGTGATGAATAGATTCAATTGAGAACCTAGCGGAAATCAAAAGAATCTTGGTTCAATTGTTCTTAGGGATTAAATTAATATTTTGAATGTTGTATTGACCTAGCGAAAAGTATAAACAAGAAGGAAATATTAGGGTTGCAATCCGCAAATCAAACGTCCCAACCCTTAATTTGGTGAACGAACCCTTGAATGAGATTGATCAATTTCTCTTATTAAAATAGCATATAGTGAAGATAATTATAAATCTCAATGCATGAATCCCTTGTTAATTTGATTCATTTCGTTTGCTTTAATCCTTACTTTTGTAGTTTAATAATCGACAATCAAACAAATACCCATTTTGTTACTTTTCACTATTGAAATAAACTTGTTGTACTTGTGGTTCGACCCTTGCACTTGTACATTGCTATAAAGATAACTAGTACACTTGCTAGGTAAATTATTATAATAGGAATAAATCCTCCATCACCGATTAAAAACGGAGGTGTCTGGTCTGACTGGATTGAAATTAGAGGGGGAGCCTTGATCATTATCTCTTGGAGGAGGAGTGAGAAAACCAACATTTTGCAAAGGGGTTCCAGTCATTTTTATTTTTGGAAATTTAGAAAAAGAAGAAAAAGTTTGGTTTAACAGTTTATGAAAACTTTGAAACCGTTTTAGACCTTTGATTTTTTTTTTGAGATTAAAGCCAAGCTATTCTCATGTTTTTGAAAATGGCTGAACACAGAAAAAACAAGTTTATATGAGAAAACTTAGACGTTTTCCGACAATGGAACCACTGATGACGCCAACACTTTTGGGTCTCACTATAATAACTGGTGTTAGCATGATCTAAACCTAGAATACAACACAAACAGGAAAACAACGTTAGAGACCAAGTCGGATTTGATTCCGACTCAGGCCCTCGAGTGTGAGAGTAAATTCTCTGAGGAATATGATCTGAGATTAAGGCTTGGAATGCCTTAGTGTGTGTGTGTGTGTGTGTGTGTTAGGTTCAGACGATGTGACATACTAGTGGGGAAAAAACCTACTTAGTATAAAAACCTTGCAAGTACACAAGTGATCGATGTAGTAATATGCACAAGCAAGGGTCAAATCCACAGAGATTTGTGTTATCAACAATTCGATTCTCAACAGTTAAATAGAAAATAAAAGACTAGGTTTGGTTTTCATTTAATTAACCAATTAAACAATTAAACTTAACTAACTAATAAAAATGGAAATAAACAAAGCAAGTTAAGGATTACCGAATTCAAGGGAAGAAAAACCTATAGAATGGATTCATATGTTTCTCACCAATATGCATATTAATCATACAATCAATCATTGTTGGGGGTTCATTCTTTTTAGTAAAATTGAGCGTTCACATGCCTACAATTTACTGTTATTCAAATATTATTTCTTCTGCAAAGTACATATAATACTCAAAAACCTATTAAAACCCTAGGTAAAAAGAACCTACAATTTTGGTTTACAATTACTTGTCAAAACTTAAATTATATTCATTCAAAAGTTTGACTTTGTATGGATCAAGCAATCACTTGACAATCACTATACACAAATTTATTTAAAATTCAATCACATCTACATATGTGATTGTAGCTAGGAAACTCCAATTGAGAATACTTTTGATGAAACCAACCTTTGATTGATTGCAAGATTAATTTAAATATAAAGGATTGATACATATTACCTTTACTCAGCAGATAAAAGAAGATTAGCCGCTCATATTTATGATGAACTTTGACAAATCTTCAATTGAATGCATAAAAAATGAATTAAATCTTTAATTAAAAACTTCAATCATAGGTACAACTTGAAAGAGAATAAAGCATAAATATGTCCTAAAATGTGGCTGCAGTTGTTTTGGTAAAAAACAATCAAAAGTAAAGTAATTCGAAATAAAGTTGAGGAAGGTGCAATGGAATATAATCGGTGTAACAATGAAACTAAGATGGCTCGATCATGTAACGAGGAAAACCCTTGAGATAACTATCTCGCTGGCACAAAACCTCGGGAGGTGATTATGAGCACCTACCTTCCCAAACAGTAGTATTGATCATTATGAGTTACAAGTGGTGGAGCTATGGCGGATTACAATGTGTTTGTGAACTGTGTGTGAGTAATGCGTGCTTAGTGTTCCAGCCATGAGCCTTTAAATAAAGAAAATAACTGAAGATAACATAAACCCTAACAAACTTTCCTAGAATCTCGGCCTTGCTATCTCTATCTTGACTTGGTCTCTCAACCGTTGAAATGAGTTCATGGAATATGTTTTTCCCACGTTCTTTTATACCTATAATTAAATATATAACATAAATAATTAAATAATGAATTAATTATCTAAGTAAATTTTACCTTGTCTACGGGTTTGAAGATGACGACATGCTGACAACTTTTCAAGATGTGGCAATCCTTAATTTACCCACAACAATTGTCCCCAAAAACTGTCTTTAAATGAATTTAAAAGGACGGTTTTTCTACTTCCTTCTAGAAGCTCGGGCGGTTAATTAATTCGGAGGAAGACGTGGCAGTTGAGGAGTTTAATCCATCTTATTTAGCGTAACTACCAAAGATCTAGGGTTTTTAACTGAACTCTTTTCAGTTTCTTCTTCACTTTTCCAACGCTTTCTTCATCTTCTTCACGGCGGTGATTTCCTCTCAAGGTTAAATCTTTCCCTCTCTTTTCCCCCTTTTTACTTTTTTGAAAAAATGGTTAAGCCAAGAAAGGGAAAAGCTGCAAAAAACCCTCTGAGTTTGAACGAGGATGGGGGTTTTTCTTGCAAAGGCTTGTTGGCAAAACAAGACGAAGAAATCTGTGTTTTCAACAACGAGCTCATCGAATCTGTCAAGGATGCTTCCCGGATTCCACCATCTTTAGGTCTTTTGATGTATTTCTTAGGGATGATTTCGTATCTCCGCAGTGGGTCTGTTTCTATGAATATCCCTTTACTCTAGGTTTTACGTATCCTTTCCCTGCATTAATAAATGAGTTTTTTAGAAAAACAAACTTGGCTTTCGTCCAACTCAGCCCATGGTTTGGAGGATTTTCTCTTGTGTCCTGCGGGTGAACCGCGAATTTGGGTTAGATATAGGTTTGGTAGAGTTAGCCTTCGTATATGAGCTCCAAACTTTTGGCTCTACAAGATATCTTCTTAAAACTAGGTCTGGCATGAAACCTCTGTTTTTGAAAGTAACGGTGAATGATAGGGGTTGGAAATCAAAATACTTTTTTGTTGAGAAGGATTCCTTGGAGGAAGGAGATTTCTTGGAAACTGGATGGAACAGGGAAGGTATCCCTCCTTCAAACTTCAACTTTTCTTTATTTCCCACACTTACTTGTTGTAATTTCTTTGTTTGTTTTTGCAGCCATTGATTGGGCGAAGCTCTTCCCACCATCTGCCGAGACAATTGGGAAAGTGAGGAGATTATTGGAGTTTTCAGAGGAGGAGCGATCCTTCAAGCCACTTGAAGCAATAGCCATTTCTGAAGAACAGGAGATACCACCATCTACTGAGATGTCCACTGGTAAGGTCCTAAAAATGTGCCTTTTTGTATCTGGATTTTGCTTTCCTCTGATAGTATATTTTCTGTTTTTTGACAGTTTCAAAGTCCACAGTTGCTTTTTCCTAAAAGGACCTCCAGGATTTTGTTGGGCAAACCTAGGCTAGCCAACAGTTATCGGTGCCTAAGAAATAGATGGAGGCACCATCTGTAGGAGCAAGGGTGAAGAAGAGGAAGGGTAGCTCTAAGGAAGTGATAAACATTGATGAAACAGGTTTGGCTGATGTAGAGGAGGCGCTTGCTAGAGCAGCAGTGGTAAGTTTTTCGAAAAAACAGAGTTTCAAAGGAATTTTTATTTGAATAACGCATCTCAGATTTTGATCAAATTTGTCTTTTGCAGGGTGTTGATGCGGCTAAAATAAGAATGAGTCGTCTTAAGGAAAGGAACAGGAAGTTAGTGCTGGAGGCGATACAGACGAAGAAACAGAAGGAGGCTTCGGCTAAGAGAATAGAGGATCTACAGAATGAGGTTGAGAGATTGATGAAAGGCATGTCTTCCATCCAAGACACCCAGTTGCAGGAGATTGAAGATGTGAGGAAGAACATGATGGCCTACGCTGCCCGAAGCATGATAGAAATAAAGGTTCAAATGATGGAAGAGTTCCACGCTGGGAAGCATACAGAGTGGGATGTTGAACAACAACATTCAATCTTGAAGGCCATCGATGCAAAGGGATAGGAAGCAGGAGAAGGATCTTCAGCTGCTAAGGATGATGATATCCTAGAGGAAGGAGCAGCGATAACATCTGCGGCAGTAGCCACCCCGTGAAGGAAAAAAGAAAATGGTTCTTTTGGTTTTGAAAAACTTTTGGTTTAAAAAACTTTGGTTTGAAAATGGGTTGCGTCCCAAAAACAATGTTTGAATATTTTGGTTTGTAATCGGTCCATAAGGGCCAAGACAATTTACTTTTCAAGTGTTGGGTTGGTCCCAAATGGAGTCGCCACGCCATTTTGATTACCTCAAAACTTTGAAAAAAAGGTTTTTACTTGGGTTCGGAGGTTAAGTTACCCCTTGGGAAGAACGTTTGGCGTTCACCCAAAGTGCCTTGCCGGAGCAAGTCTCCCAAGATTTCAGTAATCGTGCTTGCTTGCGTGCTTTCTTGTGTGCATGTGTTTGAGAAAAAAGGGGGGGAAATGTCCCAAGTTGTCTTCCGGACGTACAAACCATTTGTTGGTTGTCGCTCGGGATTCCTTGGAATTTTATGTATTTGGGATTATGATCCCGTCCTCATCTTATGACTTGTGATCATCGCATTTTAACCTCGGGACCCTCGGGACTTGCGTGATCGAGAGAATGACTCTCTTTTGGTCAAAGATGAGGTTCTTTAGAAAAGGAGGGTCCTTAGCCCATCAATCCTACGCTTTAAGACGGTCGAGCTCGTATAGAGGCTTCATACTCTTTCTTAGCGATAATCGGAGATACAGGGTTCAAGGTTATCCCTTTCCAAAGAAATCGTGAACCTTTAATGGAAGGAACGATGTAAAGATAGGATCTTTTACACCAGTCCGTTCCAAGGTTGGGGGATAGAGGAAATGCATGATGAAAAATGACTCTTTAATGAAAAGATGACATTTTTGGTTTTAGCAAATGATGCTTTTTGATTGAAAGAAATGATCTTTATGCAAGTGATGCGTAAAGATAGGTTTTTTATGCAAATGATGCATTGGAAAAGGTTTTTGAATGCAAAGGATGCATTTTTATTGAAAAGATTGGATTTTTATGTGCAAATGATGCATAAAAATGACATTTTTATTTGAAAATGGGGTTTTAGGTGCAAAGGATGCACCTTTATGAAAAAGACTACATTTTTATGACAAATGAGGTCTTAATGCATGCAAAAGGGAAAGGGGGTGATAAAGATGTGATCTTTATGAACAAATGCCAAGTCCCAAGCAAGATATATGAATGCAATGAGCAAGTATATCAATTAAAAGCAAGGTTAGGGCGTGCGAGGTTACCAATTGCTTCCTTTGCTTCTTCGAACGGAGCTAGGAGGAGAGGTTGGTCTTGGGTCTTCAAGGAGGAGGGAGGTAGCTTCTTGGCCTTCCTTCTTCACCTTCTTGAGCTTGCACCAATATTCTTCACGTCTTGGGAGTGTTTATCAGGTGTATTGTGTATTTTGTGCCTCTATTGTGTGTCTTGAAATGGGTAGAGGAGGCCTCTATTTATAGGTAATCTGGATAAGGTGAATGAAGCCGTGCGGCTAAGAACGACGAGCTAATGCGGCCGTGCGGGCTTATCTGAATGACTCAAGCATTCTAGAACCATGCAAGGTGGCAAATTCTAGAACCCTCCTTCCTAATTAAGAAAACGTGTTTCTTAATTAGGAAGGATCCCCTTCAGCCCTTATTTAATAAAAAACAGTTTGAATGTTTCGGAACGCTGGGAAGGTTCTGGGAATTACCGGAAAACTTACCGAAATTGTCGGAAAATTAACCAAGGCATGAGCCAGATTTGGGTACTTACAGAAGCCCTCGGCAACGTCACTTGCAAGGCAAGTGGGGTTATCGATAGAAAAGGATCCCCGCGAATGCCGAGACGAATTAGATGACCGAGACGGTCGAGTGGCTGAACCTTTTGGAAGGCTACCTACGTATCCGGAGGAATCAAGCGGAATAAGATCCGCCGAGGAAGGGAGAAGAGAAGCGGTCTCTTCTTGGGAAAATAGAAAATGACCTAGGAGGTCAAGCAATTGATCCTACTGGGGACATGCTAGAAATGACCAAGGTGGTCTCTATGAGGGATTACTTCATCATTGAGGAGTGACGAAGGAACAGGGTGACCAAAGTGGTCGGATGGCTGGACCTTTTATAAAAGGCTACCTACGTATCCCGGAGGAATCAAGCCTTGATCGTAGTTCAAGCTTTGACTAGATCGAAATGTTATTCTTCCACCTTGGAATAACGGAGATCGAAAGAGAGAGCGAAATGTCATTCTTCCACCTTGGAATGACGGAGATCGCGAGAGAGATCGAAATGTTACTCTTCCACCTTGGAATAACGGAGATCAAAGGAGAGAGAGCGAAATGTCATTCTTCCACCTTGGAATGACGGAGATCGAAAGATAGAGCGAAATGTCATTCTTCCACCTTGGAATGACGGAGATCGCGAGAGAGATCGAAATGTTATTCTTCCACCTTGGAATAACGGAGATCGAAAGAGAGAGCGAAATGTCATTCTTCCACCTTGGAATGACGGAGATCGCGAGAGAGATCGAAATGTCATTCTTCCACCTTGGAATGACGGAGATCGAAAGAGAGAGCGAAATGTCATTCTTCCACCTTGGAATGACGGAGATCGCGAGATCGAAATGTCATTCTTCCACCTTGGAATGACGGAGATCGAAAGATAGAGCGAAATGTCATTCTTCCACCTTGGAATGACGGAGATCGCGAGAGAGATCGAAATGTCATTCTTCCACCTTGGAATGACGGAGATCGAAAGAGAGAGCGAAATGTCATTCTTCCACCTTGGAATGACGGAGATCGCGAGAGAGATCGAAATGTCATTCTTCCACCTTGGAATGACGGAGATCGAAAGAGAGAGCGAAATGTCATTCTTCCACCTTGGAATGACGGAGATCGCGAGAGAGATCGAAATGTTATTCTTCCACCTTGGAATAACGGAGATCGAAAGAGAGAGCGAAATGTCATTCTTCCACCTTGGAATGACGGAGATCGCGAGAGAGAATGCATTTTGTAAAGAAGTAAGAAGGACTCAATGATTTTTGTAAAGAAAGTGGGATGTACCCGATAATTTTGTAAAAGAAGTGAATTAAAAATGCCAAAGGCAAATAAAATGATCCACAGGGGATAAATTTGTAAAATAAGCCTCGGGGGCACTGGAGGGAAAAATTTGATTGATATGATTGGAAATGCCAGGGGCATAAAGGGTAAAACAGGCCTACGGGGGACAAAATTGTAAAATTGAGCCTCAGGGGCAAAATTGCAAAGAGATGCTGGTCCCTTACTATAAGGATGGAAACGGGGTGACCTAGGAGGTTAAACGGCCGATCCTATTAGGAATGTGCCAAATAAAAGGGGGGTGACCAATGTGGTCAGATAGTTGGACTTTTATGAAAAGCTTACGCACCATTGAGGAATGGGGAAAGAAAAAAGGTGACCAATGTGGTCGGATGGCTGGACCTTTTATGAAAGGCTACCTACGTATCCCGGAGGAATCAAGCCTTGGTCGTAGTTCAAGCTTCATCTAGACAGTTAGGAACGATGTTTAGGATCCTTGAGATTTTGACAATTAATGAAGGTTGTCACCTGAGGAAGCTAAAGCTTACGTCACTATCGAGTAGATAGAGGCAGCTATAGCTGAAAAACTTGAGCATACTTCTCAATCTGTGATAGAGGTAGCCAAAGTTGGATTTTTGACAATTAGGAAACTGTCGCCTGGCGTTATCTTGTTATAACGGAAGTAACGAAGGCGCTTTTGGGAGAAAATGTTATCATTCGCAATTGGCACGTTACTTGAGCCTAGGGGTGATTTTTTTCTTGGAAATATGGTAGAGGCTGGGTCTGGATGTACATATGGAATGTGTTTAAGACGGGTTTCAAGCAGGTGGGGTTGTATCCCTTGGGTGCGGACTGAACTGCTGTTGTTGTCAACGTGGACTAAGATTCCCTCTTGGGCTGAGACTGAGTTTGAACCTCGGGTCTCGGTGAATGTTCTTTTCTCACACTCTAGCATTTGAAGCTGATGCTAACAGATGTCGAAGTGACCAATCCTCTCTTCTAGGGATGGATGCAACTTATCGAAGCCCCGGTCTAAGGAAATACTCTCTGCAAAAGCCCTATATCTTATTGAAGTAAGGAAAGATCCTTTCACTGGCAAAGCCCCGGTTGGATGAACTGAGTAGCCAAAGTTTTAGGTTACGGACAAGTGACTTGATGAAGCCCCAATCTGATGACCTAGCAAAAATCCCAATATGATTGGTACTGCGAAAGTGATCCTGAGGTTGATCTGACCAAAATCGAATCTATCTAGGGACCTAGTGAAGAACCCGATGCGAACCCCAAACATGGCTAAAGAAGCCCTAGTTTAAAGGAATGGCTTGGCAAAGCCCCAACCTTGGAGAGTTTCGAGGCAGCCCTAATGCGAATTGTAGCAGAAGAGGGAGAACCTATCCTTTTTCTCTTTTTTTTTTCTTTTATTTTCTTTAATCAATCAGTCAACCTTAAGAAGATGTGGATGAAGAGAAGAAATTTAGGAAGATATATACATGCATGGGCATATTTTTCGAAAGGTGGGAATAGATCCCAATTTTGTGTTATTTTGACGGCCTTATTCGATGTAGGCACAAAACTCGCTTTGTGTTTGACTCTTTTGAGAGAGTATAAGCGTAGAAAGGTTGGTAAAAGTGTATGGAAGCCCTGGCGAGAAAATCAGTGTTTAGCACTATTTTTCCTAAGATGTAGAAAGGGAAGACTTGTCAAGACATCTGAAAACTTGTTTTATTTACGATGATCACAAGATTGCTTAAAACCCTTTATTAATGTTCGGGTTATTCAACCACTAATCTCGATATGAAAAAACATTCTTATTAGTCATGAGGAGAAAGTCAACCAATGCCGCGGATCAAGGTTGGCTGGTGTGAAAGAAAGGTTTGTGTATAGGGAGGTCATTGATGAGACGGGTTTTACGGGATCGGCGTGTCCATGGGAGAGGTCATTTGATGAGACCGAATTCTCTGGGATTTGAATATGCTTATGAGGGAGGTCATTGATGAGACCGGATTTTACGAAACTTGGATATTCTTATGAGGGAGGTCATTGATGAGACCGGATTTTACGAAACTTGGATATGCTTATGGCCAGGACCATTGCTTTGGTTGCCTACGTTCCCCTCATTGTGAGGAGCTCGGGTCGCCGTAGTTCGGCCTTGGCCTGGACTGTGCTGTTTGGGACATGGTATTTGCGGTTCCTTTAGTGAAAAGGCTAGGATGAGGCGATGATGAGGCGTGGGCCTCGAGATGATTCCTTGACCAAGTCATTCTTGGACGGCGCCTTCGATTGCTTCCTCTTTCATTGGGGAAGAAAGGATTTGTACGTGCCTACGAGGCTTATGAAATGCTTGACTTTGCTTCGACCGCCCCATTGTTATCGACAACTTTCATTCTACTGAGCTTTGATTTTTGCCCGTCCGTCAAGCTTTTGATTGGCGGTGCGGGTCCTTGGCCTCATTTTTTTTTTTTTTTTTTTTTTATGTGCAACCACTGTTTTTGCCTAGACCGCCCTTTTTTGGGATTTTCGGCCTAGGGCATTACTCTTTTACTTTGCATTTTTATTTTCTGAAGTACTTGAGGGCCAAGGCGAGCCCCTGCTAGAACATTCTTGATACCCTTGAGGTCTAAGCCAAGCTCCTAGGTTGTTGTCACCACGGGGTCGATCTTTCGAAGCTGAGTGGCTTCTTGTTGTCCCTTGATGTTGCCGCCGTCGTTGACTTGGTCAAGATGAAGGTGGGGGCATGATTGGGAAAGTGTATGGTTTAATGAAGGCCCTTTTGTGAAGTAAGGAAAGTGTATGGCTTGATGGAGGCCTTTTGTGGGGTAAGGAAGGTGTATAGGGAGAGCATTGGTTGACTTTCTCACACCGATTAATCAGAACGTGAATTATTTCGAGAGATTACTTGTTGAGCAATGCAAGTGATCATATAAAATAAAACCATTTCATTAAATGTAATGTAGGTGTGCAAATAATGTCTTAAGTCTAGCAAGAAAAGAAGAAGGCTCTTTTATAGAAAATTGAAGATTAAATACAATGTCAGTAGAGGACTTGATTGAAAAGAAAAGTACTAGAACCTACGAAGGTTGGCGAGAGACTATATTTTTTTTTTTTTTTTTTTTAAGGATAGGTAAACCCTAGTCTAGCTACTCTTCGCTGGTTGGGCCCGGGGAGCTTGAGCTTTCCTTCGTAGATCGGCCACTGAATTTCTTTCTTCGAGATCCACACACTGTCGTCACATGACCATAATGCTTGTGGTACTCACAGAACTTGGCCTGTTAACTCTACTTGGGTTTCTTGGCTTATAATTCTCGAGAGGTGTGAGAAGGCCTCGTTTCATCAAATCATTGAAAACTTTGCTCATGGGCATCCCAACATCATGTTGCACTTCTTGAATTGACCTCTTATCAAAACTTTCTGTCTTTGGCCCATGGAGGTTCTCAAACTTCCCATCTTCTATCAACTTCTGGATCTCATGCCTCAAATAGGTGCAATCATCAGTGTTGTGCCCATGGTATTGATGGAAAAGACAATGCTTGGACTCATCCAACCGAATACGGGGTTCTGGGCTTCCAATTCTCCGGTGGCTTTATCGGCTTTTCTTTCATTAGCTCTTCCAGTAATCTTGCTTAAAGGCCTCTCTGTATTGTCAAAGTGAAAGGAGCGAGGTTTTGGGAAACCTTGTTGTTCTCCAGACTTTGATCTTCACTGTCCAATTGGTTCCACTTTGTTGAATTTGGGTGAAGGAAGCTACGACACCCTTTTCTTTGTGAGGGTGGTCTTTGAGCCAGGTATGGTTCTTTGCTTGAGTGCTTGGTGGCATTGGGTTACACTTGGTGGAATCATTTCCTTGCTTGGCTCGACATCTTGGGTCAAGGGAGTATTGATACTCATCACGAGGTCAAGCTTCTCTTGCATCTGTTGTACTTGTTCCATCAATATTACCACGTAGGGGTCAACGGGGACTCTCGGGTTACTGGAGCGCACAGGACTTGTAGTAGCAAGCGACGGCTGAATTCATTAAGTCCGGTAGGTGACGGTGAAAACTCGGATCATCCTTTGGCAACTCATGATCGCATTCGGGCGAGTATAGGGGCTTTAGAACATAGCCACATATCTCAGCGATTATGTGAGGTTGGAGCATAAGCTGGCGGTATTGCGAAAGTGAGAGACAGGTGGGGTGAAGCCCAATCTGTTCTGAGGAGTTGAGGGCAATGGGGCCCTGATGAGATGGGATGTTGGAAAGGACTGAGGAGAAGTGGTCCTTGACAAGGGATCATATGTGGATGGAGGAAGGTATTGGTTATAGGCTGGGGGGTCTTGGTTATAGGATGAAGGGGCGAAATCACTGTTTACGAAGTCTCATCTTCGACTACCACCGGAGAACCGTTCGACTCAACTGTGACCTGAACTCCATGACGACGGAGTGCGTCAATAAGCATGGCTTGCTGTTCCTCATGAGCCTTATGGGCATTTTCCAAATCCAGGGCTAACTCTTCCTTCCTAACCATCGATTTCCTGCACCCTCATTTGTTTTACATCCAAATCTGCCATTCTAAATTCCTAAGGCGATGAAACGGACGATTCGACGAACTATCGAGCTTGAAATTTCCGCACGACAAGCCGCTGACCCGATATTCTCACCCACTTCTTTCTCGGCTGCGGGAAAAGGATAGACAAGGTTTAGACTCGGGGTAGGCAAGGTTTAGACTCGGAGGTAAGTGTTAGGCACGGAGGTAAGTGTTTAGAATTTGAAGGCTCAAGTAACATGCACTTATCGCTTAAATTTTGCTCAAAACACATTTTCTCCTAATCCTAATTGATCGAAAAAGATGAGACCTTGAAAGGTCAAGATTGAAAATTGGACCGTGAGGATCTTTGATTGGAGACTTGACCGTGAAAGGTCGGGATTGCATTTGACCGCGAAAGGTCGAGATAGAAAATTGGAGATCGGACCGAGGAGGTCGCGATTAGGGATTTGACCGCGAAAGGTCGAGATAGAAAATCGGAGATCGGACCGAGGAGGTCGCGATTAGGGATTTGACCGCGGAAGGGTCGAGATGGAAAATCGAAGATCGGACCAAGGAGGTCACGATTAGGGATTTGACCGCGAAAGGTCTAGATAGGAAAATCGGAAATCGGACCGAGGAGGTCTCGATTAGGATTTGACCATGAAAGGTCGAGATAGGAAAATCGGAAATCGGACCGAGGAGGTCTCGATTAGGGGTTTGACCATGAAAGGTCGGGATAGAAAATCGGAAACCGGACCGAGGAGGTCTCGATTAGGGTTTGACCATGAAAGGTAGAGAGAGAGAAATCAGAAATCGGACCGAGGAGGTCTCGATTAGGGATATCAGAGATAGGAAAATGCAATTATGATTACATTAATTGTTCAAGTTTACTTAAAATCATGTCTTTTATTAATTCCTATTTGTTTGGAAAAGGGGGGTTTGCCCTTCTTTTTTTCGCAACTACTCTAGATCCTGGATCAGTGGGTTCTGTCACTACGTCTATAAGCCCCTCGTATTCCACCTGTATTTCGACCTCCCAGGGTGGACAGCCCCGGGCGAGGGTCCTATAGGGCACGCGGATCCCACCGACCGAGAGTAAAGAATGCTCCTAACGGGTCTAGCGGGTCATAGGACCTTTTAACGCACGAGCGATGCGGATTATAGTCAAGGCAATACCGGGAAAGTCTCGTCTTTCTGCCTTGATAGGATTTTGGCAGAATTTCGCTTGAGCGAATGACGTTTTGACTTTCGGTAATGTCCGAGAAGATAATAGGCATGGGTCGGGCGGCAAAAGCCGGATGACACAGTGTCACATTGAACTTCGTTGCATACACCGGGCGTGAGTTAGAATCGAAGTCAATGCCGGGTCAAGATCTTGCCAATCTTTCCTTGTCGGAATTTTGGCAGAGCTTTGCTTGAGCGAAAGATCTTTTGATTTCTTGGCAAAGACTCGGTCTTGACTCTTACGCATTCCGTGAAGGTCAAGGTCAATAGTCAATGTCGGAGTTGAGATCTCGCCAATTTTTCCTTGTCGAAATTTTGGCAGAGTTCTTCCTCCGTTATGAACTAAGGCTTGACCTTTACGAGGGTATGCAACTGGGCTATATGACACGGACTAGACCAAAAACCAACCAAAAAAGTCACGGTTTTTTGAAACGTGTGACACGGACTGTGCATTGGTCGACCTTGGGCTGCCATGGGGAGGTTGGGATGATTCCGTGCGCGCTGGGAGCATCGTAAGGCTGTCCGTGGCAGTGGAACCACCCTCGGGTTTGAAGGACGTGCGTGCAAAAGTGTACGGGATATATCGGAGTGCGCGTAGTGTGCGGTCTCTAAAAATGTTCCTTTTTGAGTTAAAACAGAGATTTTCGAAAATGTGTTTTAAAGTAATGATTTTCGGGACGGGGAGAATGCAACACATAAGCACGTAAATTTTAAGGAGCCCGATCGGTCATGGAGCTGAGTAGCCCCAAGCTGCTAGGACTGCCAGATTAACCATGATTTTTCCTGGTGGAATTGCCACTGAGGTCGCCCGGTCAGAATCCAAGGAGGATTGAGCCGTACGACTGCATGGATCAATTTTCCAGGTTCCACTCCTTTCGCTATTTTTCGGGTTGTTTCCCGTTCAAAGTATGCACAAATTCCAAGATGCAAATGATGCAATGCATGGTAAAGAAAGCAAGCATGATTAATGAAATCGGCGATGGGAGTCTAACCCGCTCAAAGGGAAAAGCTTTCTTTTATTTTTTTTCAAAATTGTTTTTCGAAAAGGGATACTGGTACGTGGATTGTTAAACCACCGGTTATCCCAACTCCCACGTCAGGGAGTGTACAGGAAGGGTAAGTGGTTTCCACCTATATACCGAGTATCGGTTTTTTTTTTGTTTTTGAAAATAAAGCTTTTCTCCTTTGGGATTTCCCCAGCGGAGTCGCCAAACTGTGAATGTGGTGCCCAAATTTGGTGGATTCACGCGAGTTTGAAGACATCCGAGTTTAATTTGAAAAACGGAGTCGCCACACCATTTTGATTACCTCAAAACTTTGAAAAAAAGGTTTTTACTTGGGTTCGGAGGTTAAGTTACCCCTTGGGAAGAACGTTTGGCGTTCACCCAAAGTGCCTTGCCGGAGCAAGTCTCCCAAGATTTCAGTAATCGTGCTTGCTTGCGTGCTTTCTTGTGTGCATGTGTTTGAGAAAAAAGGGGGGAAATGTCCCAAGTTGTCTTCCGGACGTACAAACCATTTGTTGGTTGTCGCTCGGGATTCCTTGGAATTTTATGTATTTGGGATTATGATCCCGTCCTCATCTTATGACTTGTGATCATCGCATTTTAACCTCGGGACCCTCGGGACTTGCGTGATCGAGAGAATGACTCTCTTTTGGTTAAAGATGAGGTTCTTTAGAAAAGGAGGGTCCTTAGCCCATCAATCCTACGCTTTAAAACGGTCGAGCTCGTATAGAGGCTTCATACTCTTTCTTAAGCGATAATCGGAGATATAGGGTTCAAGGTTATCCCTTTCCAAAGAAATCGTGAACCTTTAATGGAAGGAACGATGTAAAGATAGGATCTTTTACACAGTCCGTTCCAAGGTTGGGGGGAAGGGGAAATGCATGATGAAAAATGACTCTTTAATGAAAAGATGACATTTTTGGTTTTAGCAAATGATGCTTTTTGATTGAAAGAAATGATCTTTATGCAAGTGATGCGTAAAGATAGGTTTTTTATGCAAATGATGCATTGGAAAAGGTTTTTGAATGCAAAGGATGCATTTTTATTGAAAAGATTGGATTTTTATGTGCAAATGATGCATAAAAATGACATTTTTATTTGAAAATGGGGGTTTTAGGTGCAAAGGATGCACCTTTATGAAAAAGACTACATTTTTATGACAAATGAGGTCTTAATGCATGCAAAAGGGAAAGGGGGTGATAAAGATGTGATCTTTATGAACAAATGCCAAGTCCCAAGCAAGATATATGAATGCAATGAGCAAGTATATCAATTAAAAGCAAGGTTAGGGCGTGCGAGGTTACCAATTGCTTCCTTTGCTTCTTCGAACGGAGCTAGGAGGAGAGGTTGGTCTTGGGTCTTCAAGGAGGAGGGAGGTAGCTTCTTGGCCTTCCTTCTTCACCTTCTTGAGCTTGCACCAATATTCTTCACGTCTTGGGAGTGTTTATCAGTGTATTGTGTATTTTGTGCCTCTATTGTGTGTCTTGAAATGGGTAGAGGAGGCCTCTATTTATAGGTAATCTGGATAAGGTGAATGAAGCCGTGCGGCTAAGAGCAGCGAGCTAATGCAGCCGTGCGGGCTTATCCTGAATGACTCAGCATTCTAGAACCATGCAAGGTGGCAAATTCTAGAACCCTCCTTCCTAATTAAGAAAAACGTGTTTCTTAATTAGGAAGGATCCCCTTCAGCCCTTATTTAATAAAAAACAGTTCCGGAATGTTTCCTAACATTTGGAAAATGCAGGGAATTACCGGAAAACTTACCGAAATTGTCGGGAAAATTAACCGGAAGGCATGAGCCAGATTTGGGTACTTACACTTAGGTTGCATGAATATGCCACAACCATATTGATAAATTCTTGTTGGACTTTTGGTAGGCTTCTCAAGAACTTAATTGAAAACATAACAGAAAAGGTAACGGAGATTGGAAAACTATGAGACAAGTCGAGTCTTGTATTAAATACAATCTCCGTAAGAAGTTATTGCCCCGCACAGGTGCTTACGGTTTCAATGGCAATCTTCTAGTAAGATAAAATGACTTTTAAGTATATGATAGGAGCACTCCAAATCAAATACTCTAACGAACAACACTATGTTTGAAACTTTGGACTTTGAAGGATTTGATGCAACAATATGCCAATGATTTGGGTATGTTTTTCTATCTTACTAGAGGGTAGGAAGGCTCAAATGACTGTATTTATGAATTGAAATTCGGAGGAGAAGTATATAAGGAGAGTCAAAAGGTTTTGTGGCTTTTCACTTGAAAAGGTACAACTATTCGAAACAGCAGCATGGGCACGACTCGTGCCCCTTGGCACGAGTCGTGCTCACGACTCGTTCCAAAGCAGTCCACTCGTTCTGATCAGTTTTGAGCAAATGGTCATCAAAGTCCATTCGTGCTCACGACTCGTGCTCAGAGTCCCCACTCGTTCTGATTACCAGATTGCACAATTTCATCAGCCAAAAAACATAGTTTAAATCCAATTTGATCCAAACGATCAAATTGACCCTTTTAACCAACTCTCGTTAAGTTACAAAACTTTGTCATTAATTTCTCATTCACCCGGAAATGGTTTTGAGATAATAAATGAGTTTCATAATCTACGCTAAATGTAGAATACATTTTGTAACTTGCTTCGTTAACTATTTAACGAATTTCGTTAGGAAGTTAGGTCAACGTTAAGTCAAACTTAACTTTCGTTACCCATTTCCAACAATCCCCCACATGAATGACAATTAATGCATGAATGCAATTTCGTCCAAAGTTCCGGCAAACTATTATTACTTCGGGTGAGATAGCTTGTGGCCTTGAATCTTCCCTAGTGAAATATTATCGAATATACTAGCCATTTGGTAGCGAGTCGCTTTGAACCAGTGACTGTCGGATGTATACCAAGACAATAATACTCACATAATAACAGCTCTAACAATTGTTGTTCTCACGTTTTGTCCATTTCGGCCCTGGACCGTATCTCATTCATAAGCATTCATTTAGAGGCGGCCTGATTACCTCTCGCTTATATAGGTGATTCTCACTATAAGGAGTATCATGCACTACTCCACCCGTAGGTATAGAAATCATTAAAAGTTTTCTCAACTTATCCTTACCACTGCTGCATGTGCTTGTACTTGGATGTTCTGGGAATGAGTATTCAACATCTCCAGGTTAATAAACCGAGTTGTTGTTTCCAAGTAACTCTACTAGAACTTATAACTTGGTTGTCTCATTGAACCAAGGGCCTGGGATCTCCATTTCTCAAGGTTGAGTGTCCGCTATAAGTTCTTTTGTTGTGGGTTTTAAACCCATTCCCCTTAACAGTTTATACAGTTGATCTCGATTTATACCTTTGGTAAATGGATCCGCTAAGTTATCACATGATTTTACATAATCAATAGTGATAATGCCATTCTTGATCAACTGTCGAATGGTATTGTGTCTACGCCGAATATGTCTAGACTTACCATTGTACATACTATTCTGTGCCCTTCCTATTGCTGATTGACTATCACAATGTATCATAACAGCAGGCACAGGTTTACTCCAACAAGGAATATCCTCCAAGAAGTTCTTAAGCCACTCTGCTTCTTCCCCAGCTTTATCCAAAGCTATAAACTCAGATTCCATCGTGGATCTGGCTATACACGTTTGTTTGGAGGATTTCCATGACACTGCTCCTCCACCTATTGTGAATACATATCCACTCGTGGACTTAGAGTCTTTCGTGTCCGATATCCAATTTGCATCACAGTATCCTTCTAATACTGCTGGATATCTCTTATAAAGTATCCCATGATTCATAGTGTACTTTAAATATCTTAGTACTCTCATTAGTGCTTTCCAATGATCAGTACTAGGATTACTTGTGAACCTACTTAGTTTGCTCACTGAATATGCAATGTCTGGACGTGTACAATTCGTTAAGTACATCGATCGCCAATTACTCTTGCATATTCCTTGCATATTCCGGTTGAAAGGTTCCCTTTGTTCTTGGCTAAATGTTGAGCCAAGCCTACCGGTGTCTTAGCCGGAGGGTCATCAAAGACATTGAATTTCCGAAGAAAATTCTCTAGGTAATGGGATTGTGAAAGAACTAATCCTTCAGATGTTCTAGAGATCTTTATCCCTAATATTACATCAGCTAATCCCATGTCTTTCATGTCAAAGTTCTTCTTTAACATGCCTTTGGTATTCATGATCAAATCATGATTACTTCCCATTATGAGCATATCATCTACGTAAAGACAAACTATTACAAATGATTCAGATGATCCTTTGATGTAGACACATTTGTCACATTCATTAATCTTGAATCCATTTGATAACATAGTTCGGTCAAACTTTTCATGCCATTGCTTGGGTGCTTGTTTTAGTCCGTACAATGACTTTACAAGTTTACACACCTTTTGCTCTTTACCTGGAACAACAAACCCTTCGGGTTGTTCCATGTAAATTTCTTCGTCTAACTGTCCATTTAGGAAAGCTGTCTTCACATCCATTTGGTGTATCTCAAGATTATGCACGGCTGCAATGGCTATGAGAACACGTATGAATGTGATCCTTGTGACAGGGGAGTATGTATCGAAGAAATCATATCCCTCTTTCTGTCTAAACCCTTTGGCTACAGTAGGGCTTTGTACTTATCGACAGATCCATCTGCCTTATACTTCCTTTTAAGGATCCATTTGCAACCTAATGGTTTGCAACCTGGAGGGAGAGATCAACTAATTCCCAAGTATTGTTGAGCATTATGGATTCTATTTCACTATTAATAGACTCTTTCCAGAACGAATTATCCGGACCGGATAAAGCTTCTTTAACAGTGGCTGGTTCATTTTCTAACATGTAAGATAGAAAATCAGGACCAAAAGACTTTTCCACTCTTGCCCTTTTGCTACGTCTCGGTTCTTCATCTTCTATTTGAGAAGGACCGGTTGTAGACTTATGTGTTCTCTTATTAGAACCTATATCTTTCCTGTCCTTAGCCGGAAAGATGTTTTCAAAGAATACCGCATTCCTTGATTCTATAGTAGTTCCTACATGTATATCAGGAATGTCTGATTTGTGCACTATAAAACGATAGGCACTACTATTATTGGCATATGGTCTTTGGACCAATCTTGACTTGTTTCGGCTTAGGTACTTCAACCTTCGCCAAACACCCCCACAATTTAAGGTATTTATAACATGGTCTACGATTGTGCCATAATTCGTAGGGCGTTTTATCAATACCTTTCTTGGGTATTTTATTAAGAACATAATTAGAAGTGAGTATGGCTTCCTGTAGACACTCCATTCTGAATGCATAATTACATGATTACACTACTCTCCATCTCTCTTTTGTGTTTTGATGAAAGCATATCAGTTTCGTCATGTTTCGTTAAGTTTCTAACTAACCTCATTAGTTTTGGACCTAACTGACTAACAGAACAACTGAAGAGGACAAAATAGTCATCAGACTAGTTATCTCGCACGAGATATCATATCTCGCGCGAGATATCCCTCGGCAGATGTGCGAGAATCACTTCCCTTCTCCGTTTCAAACTCTCTTTCTGGATAAAACCTTATCAATTCGGGTATCCAATCAGAACTGAGTTCTGGAACCTTCCTAAGGGATTTTACCTCTCCACCTTCACCTCTCCAACCTCCTATAAATACTGGATGACTTTCAGTGTTTTGGGAGGTCGACAATTCTGATCCTTGATCAAGAAAACACACAACACACACATTTTGTTGGTTTCTTTCCACGAAAGACTCCTTCAAATCACTCACAAAACAACTCCCAAAGTTTGTTCATCAACCTTGTTGATTAACAAACATCGAAACCCGAATCAAAGGACCAAGGCGAAGCTCTATCCGCATCAAGATCCAAATCAAGGATCGAGGCGAAGCTCTGTCCGTATCAAGTTTCAACTCTAAACTTGAGTCGAAACTCTGTCCGAATCCCTTCACAAAAAGTTAATCATCCTTTAAACTTTCGTTTCTCTTCTCAACCTCTCTATTGATTTTAGAGTAGTGTAATCCCATCAAAAGGATTAGCCTAGAGTCCCTTCAGTCAATAAATACGGTCTCGAAGCAATCGATCCTACATTCCGTTTAACCCCGTTAAATGGACCTTTGTTTATAATATTTAAAATCGTTTTTCTATTCTTTTGAAAACCTCTCTTTTCTTTAGCAAGATCGATCTCCTGATTGGGTGAAATGGATGCTCCTTGACCTACCCATTCCATAACCTAAGCCCCGAACCCAAATCTCTTTCAAAATGGTTTTTCTATGTTTCCAAACGAATAATATAAGTGGCGAATCAAAAAGATAAAATTCTTCTCACAACGCTACACTTCCCCCCACAAGTTGTCGGGTAAGCCTGAACTTATCAAAAGCGCGTTCATCATCTCCTTGAGAGTACGGTTTTTGCGTTCAGCAACTCCGTTAGATTGAGGGGTATATGGAGCTGTCGTTTGATGAATTATGCCAGATTCCCAACATAGTCCTTCAAACGGTGCTTCATATTCTCCACCTCTATCGCTTCTAATTTTCTTAATCTTCAAGTTAAGTTGATTTTCAACTTCTTTCTTATAAGTCTCAAAAGCCACTAAGGCTTTATCCTTACTTCTTAAGAGATAGACATAACAAAATTTTGTGCAATCATCTATAAATGTAATGAAATACTTTTTACCTCCTCGAGTTTGCACAAGTTTTAAATCACATATATCGGTGTGAATTAATTCAAGACGAGTCGTGTTTCTTTCTATTGCATTAAATGGCAACTTCGTCATTTTTGCCTCAACACAAACTTCACACCTATTAGTCGAGTCAGATTTAGTCATTTGGATTAAATCTTGTCTGGCTAATTTCTTAATGCTGTCGAGGTTTACATGTCCTAATCTATCATGCCATAAATTATAACTTTCCGACAAGTAAACATAAGAAACACAATTTTTATTCATCGCACCTTGGCGGATCACGTTCATTACATTCATCTTGAAAAGGCCCTCCTCGAGGTAACCCTTTCCAAGAAATAAACCATTCTTGGTTAATACAAATTTGTCGGATTCAAATACTAGTCTAAAACCGGTCTTACTAAGCAAAGCGCCGGACACCAAATTTTTACGAATGTCTGGAACATGCAGCACATCCAACAAGGTTACTTCTTTTCCGAAAGTCATCTTCAATATCACGTTTCCAATGCCTTGAACATCGGAGGTCGCAGAATTTCCCAAGTAGAGCTTTCTTCCGGAGATGGGAGTATAGGAGGAGAAACTCTCCTTATTACCACAAATGTGGCGGGTAGCACCGGTATCTATCCACCAAGCTTTTGGATTCTCCTCCAAGTTTGCAACGTTGGCCTCAAAGATCATCGCTGCAAAGTCTAGGTCCATGTGGTCAACATTATTCGCCTCTTTCTTTGGGAGACGACAGTCTTTTGCCAAGTGGCCCGGTTTGCCACAATTATAGCAAGACCCCTTGAACTTCTTAGAGCCCTTCTTATTCCCTTTCTTAGCATTCCCGGCATTTTCGGAATGCTTTCTCTTTGTGCCACTTGTGCTAGCCTCGGCGAGATTGACCTTAGCCTCCATCTTGCCCTTAGCAACCTTGGCCTCGTTGATTCAATTGTTCTCTTCTATTTGAAGACGAACAACAATATCTTCCAAGGACATCTCCTTGCGTTTATGCTTGAGATAGTTCTTGAAATCCTTCCACGAAGGCAGCAACTTTTCAATGATAGAGGCCACCTTGACTGGATCATTCATGATCATCCCCTCGGCATCAAGCCCATGTAGAATGATTTGGAATTCATCTACTTGAGTTGTTACCGATTTGGAATCGACCATCATGAAGTCAAGATACTTACCGACGACAAATTTCTTTGACCCGGCGTCTTCGATCTTGTACTTCCTTTCCAAGGTGTTCCACAACGCCTTGGCAATCTTGACGTTACTATACACATTGTATAGTGCATCGTCAAGTCCATTCAGGATGTAATTCTTACACAAAAAATTACCTTGAGCCCAAGCCTCCTTGGCCTTTTGCCTTTGGGGGTCGGGATCACCATTTTCCACCGCCGGAGGATCTTCCTTTAAGAAGCGGTGCAAGCTTAGGGTGGTCAAGTAGAATAGCATCTTCTATTGCCATCTCTTGAAATCCACACCAGAGAACTTCGGGGGTTTCTCACCATGACCCGGGTGATGCGGTGTAGGAGCGGGTGCAACATGGTTGAACGTAGCGTCACCTTGAGAAGGAGGTGTTACATTCCCTTGACTGGATGAGGTGGTGTCTTTCTCGATTACCATCTTGAAGGTCTTGATGAAGCGTTAAATAACTTCTTACGATTGTTGGACTTTTGGTAGGCTTCTCAAGAACTTAACTGAAAACTTAACAGAAAAGGTAACGGAGATTGGAAAACTATGAGACAAGTCGAGTCTTGTATTAAATACAATCTCCGTAAGAAGTTATTGTCCCGCACAGGTGCTTACGATTTCAATGGCAATCTTCTAGTAAGATAAAACGACTTTTAAGTATATGATAGGAGCACTCCAAATCAAATACTCTAACGAACAACACTATGTTTGAAACTTTGGACTTTGAAGGATTTGATGCAACAATATGCCAATGATTTGGGTATGTTTTTCTATCTTACTAGAGGGTAGGAAGGCTCAAATGACTGTATTTATGAATTGAAATTCAGAGGGGAAGTATATAAGGAGAGTCAAAAGGTTTTGTGGCTTTTCACTTGAAAAGGTGCAACTATTCGAAACAGCAGCAAGGGCACGACTCGTGCCCCTTGGCACGAGTCGTGCTCACGACTCGTTCCAAAGCAGTCCACTCGTTCTGATCAGTTTTGAGCAAATGGTCATCAAAGTCCATTCGTGCTCACGACTCGTGCTCAGAGTCCCCACTCGTTCTGATCACCAGATTGCACAATTTCATCAGCCAAAAACACAGTTTAAATCCAATTTGATCCAAACGATCAAATTGACCCTTTTAACCAACTCTCGTTAAGTTACAAAACTTTGTCATTAATTTCTCATTCACCCGGAAATGGTTTTGAGATAATAAATGAGTTTCATAATCTACGCTAAATGTAGAATACATTTTGTAACTTACTTCGTTAACTATTTAACGAATTTCGTTAGGAAGTTAGGTCAACGTTAAGTCAAACTTAACTTTCGTTACCCATTTCCAACAATTCTTAGGGTCAAAACTCATTGATCGAGTGGAGATGGGTAATTCGTACATATTAAACGTATGGGCCCACCACACACCTCAATCAAGGTAGACATCGTGCGCTCCAGGCGAGGTGTTTAAACCTTAATGAGACGAAAGAAAGTAATTTCTTTAAACCTTTGAAGGGATTGAGTACCTTAAACGGAGGTGAGATGGTCAGTCTCAAAATGGTTGTTTTCACGAGGATTGGAATGAATTGAAGACTTCTTGCAAAATAACAAGTTAATGAGAGATTTCGACATCTTTTCTGATGCCATATTTTATTTGATAAAAGAAAGTAAAAAAGTGCTAGAACTTCATAAAAAATATTTCTTAAACAGAAAGTAAGAAAGCGGTCGTACCTGATTTAAAATGTTAACTTCTTGGAAGGATGTTAACATCTAGATTTGTCAAGGAGTTTATTCAAATGCTTCTTGTTTCCTTCCGGGGCCTTCCGAGCTCTCTTGTGGTGCTCCGAAGCCCTACCGAGCGCTCCCGAGATGCTCTCGCGCTGCCCTGTAAGTGCTCCAATTTGAATTATTAGTATTTTCGTTAGAAAACTAATGAAAGCCTTCACATTCTTAACCTAAACCTTAACTTTTCTAACAAAACCTAACTTTTCTAACAAAGCAAGGGTAAGTTGGGGATTGCTATTTGGAGTTAAATAAGGTAAGAAATCTCACAAAGGGTAAAATTCCGAAAATAACAATCTGTAAATAACAGCTGGTTGAGTATTTGAAAAAAATATTCCTTTTGTCCAAAGCCTGGAGCAGCATTAAATGAACAGTGCACGCTGGCATTTGGATCCACGCGGACAGAAATGTAATCCGCGCGGATGGTTTTGTCACCCCCAGTGTCCTATAAATAGAGCCCCTCAGTCTCATTTTCAACAACAACAACATTTTCACACACTGAAGCTATATTCTGGCGAAAACAGAGAGAAAACAGTGGGAATTTAAGTATTGCCACCATTTTCTCTTGAGTATTTCCCAAATCTCACTCACCAAACACCCTCAAAACATCTCTTAAACACATAAGCTCAAGCTTAAATCAACACTAAAGAGGAGGATTAGAGAGAAAACATAGAGGACTTAAGTGTTATCTACTTGTTTTCTCTTTGACCAACTCTATTAACAAACACTAAACACTCTTAAGCCTTGAATCCATTCAAACACAAACACAAACACAAGAAGATAGGGTTAAACCATCATTGGTAAACCCTTCTTCTTTAAACCCTAAAACTCTCTTTTAATTTCTTGTTCATCTTGTTCAATTTACATCTTTACTTTACTTGTCTAGTTAATCTTGTTTTTCTTACCTTAATTTACTTTATGTCTAGTTCAACTTAAGTTTTGACCTAATATGGTCATTTTGGAGTTCATCTCCATGAATGACCATCTCAAATGATCCACACTTTAAATTTCTAGTTAATTCTTCTCTTTAATTTCATCTTTACAAAATCCCCCTTCCCATTTGCAAAGGACATGTTTTAAACTCCATAAATCCCCCAAGAATGACTTGATATGATAACCACTTGACACAAAGTAGTGGAATCAAGTCTAGGGATGAAAATGGGGTGAACATAGATGCAAATCCCCCAAAAATCACATTTTCCTTCTTGAGAATGTTGCTGTCCAGTAGCATTTCTCTAAGACATCTGTCCATTGTATAATTTTTTGGACACAGTAAAACTTGGAATTTGGTGTTGACTACAAAATACTTTCTGTAGCCAACATCCATAGGATTCCAGAAATATTTTTACTTTATTTTTTACGTGAGTCTAAATGCCTTTTCCAAATTATTTTCCAAAGGTCAGTTCAGCAGTCTCTGGAAATACAGATTTCACATCTGTGATTTCCAGAGGGTTTTGGTCCATCAAATCCTCTACAATTATGAAAATATTCTGCAGTAACATTATTTAAGATGTTTTGAACAACTTTTATTCTCTGACTTTCCCCAGATTCTGAATTTTTAAAACTCTTAAATTCATTTCAAAATCAAGTGTCCACTATCTTTTTCATTCTGGCAGAATTGACTTTCAACTTCAAGGAGTCTTTTGAGTACCAAAACTCAACCCCAAAATCATACCAAAAATCATGGGACTTTTTTAATGTCTTACAAAGAGTTCTAAATTTTTAGTTTTCTCAGTTTGCATTTATTTTAACCAAAGAAACACACACACACACACACACACATACAAATGGTTTTAAATTAGGAAGACTCGTTTTACGAGGCATTTCGGGTGAACCCTAACGTTCTTCCCGGAGTGTAACGTGACCTCCGAACTCAAATCTCTCAATTTGGGAATTTTTCAAAGTTTTTGCCCTTAAAATAAAAATGGCGTGGCGACTCCGTTTTTTGATTTTCAAACTTAGGTTCATACTCCTGAACTGAGTTCTCATTTAGGTTCATACTTCGGAACTAAACCTCAACTTAGGTTCAACCCTGACGAAAGTTAACGGAATCCCGTTTCTTTCCTCATTATCATCAACGGCAGTAAAACGTAAGTCCGATTTCTCCAAGGAAAGTTAACGGAATCCCGTTTCTTTCCTCGATTCCCCCCAGCAGCTTTTCGAACTACGATTGGCTTGATTCCTCTTAAGGATACGTAGGTAGCCTACCATAGGTCCAGCCACTCGACCAAAACGGTCATCCCCTTCTCCGGCAGCTAACGTAAGACCGATTCTTTCAAATGAAGTCCACCAAGGACCATCAATCCCAAATCTTTAAGGTTCGAGGCACCTAAAACGCCATCATCCAGGTTCAAGGCACCTAAAACGCCATCATCAAGGTTCGAGGCACCTAAAACGCCATCATCTTTAAGGTTCGAGGCACCTAAAATGCCATCACCAAAGGTTCGAGGCACCTAAAATGCCATCATCATCAAGGTTCGAGGCACCTAAAACGCCATCCTCACCAAGGTTCGAGGCACCTAAAATGCCATCATCATTAAGGTTCGAGGCACCTAAAATGCCATCATCAAGGTTTGAGGCACCTAAAACGCCATCTTCAAGGTCCGAGGCACCTAAAACGCCATCATTACCAGGTTGACACCCTAAAACAGTCATTCCAGGGTCAATATCGAAAGACCCGAACTACGACTGGCTTGATTCCTCTTAAGGATACGTAGGTAGCCTACCATTAGGTTCAGCCATCAGACCAAAATGGTCATTCCTTTCCCCAGCAGTGCGGATATATAACTCTAGCCATCAGACCAAAATGGTCATTTTCTATCCCCAGCAGAGTTTCTTTCAGCAAACGACTGCAGAACTCGCTCACCAGGTTGACACCCTAAAACAGTCATTCCAGGGTCGACATCGAAAGACCCGAACTACGACCGGCTTGATTCCTCTTAAGGATACGTAGGTAGCCTATCACCAGGTCCAGCCATTCGACCACTTTGGTCACCCCTTCTCCCATCTTGTCAAATATGGAGCCTTACTCTTATCGACGACCCCGCTTCCTTCGAAAGCTCCGTCGCCGAGGGGCTACTATAAGTGATCCAATTTGAGTTGTTAGTATTTTCGTTAGGAAACTAACAAAAGCTTTCACATCCTTAACCTAAACCTTAACTTTTCTAACAAAACCTAACTTTTCTAACAAAGCAAGGGTAAGTTGGGGATTGCTATTTGGAGTTAAACAAGCTAAAGAATCTCATAAATGGTAAAAATCCGAAAAGGGTAAACTGTAAACAACAGCTGGTTGAGTATTTGAAAAAAATATTCCTTTTGTCCAAAGCCTGCAGCAGCATTAAATGAACAGTACATGCAGGCATTTGGATCCGCGCGGACAGAAATGTAATCCGCACGGATGGTTTTGTCACCCCAGTGGCCTATAAATAGAGCCCCTCAGTCTCATTTTCAACAACAACAATTCATTCACAACAGCATCTTGGCGAAAATATTATAGAAAACAGTGGGAATTCCTTGAATTGCCACCTTTTTCTTAATCATTTTCCCAAATCTCACTCACTAAACACTCTCAAATTCAAGTCTCAAACACAAATCCAAGGAAGATAGGATACCACCATTGGTAAACCCTCCTTCTCCTTACCTTAAACCTCCCTCATCCATGCATATATCTCAAACTTTAAAGATGTAACTTGTTCACCCCCTTGTTGTTCAATCTCTTGCCCAAGATCCAAGGGGATCGCCATGGAAGTTCATCTCCATGGATGATCTTCTATAAGGATCCACATTCCTTCTAAATTGTTGTCTTTTTATCTTACATAAAATAGTTGTTACTTGACCTAAGGTGTGGTCACCTTGGAGTTCATCTCCATGGATGATCACGCTAAATGGTCCACATTCTCATTTCATGTCATTGTTCTTTACTTGACCCAAAATGAAGTCATCTTGGAACAAATTTCCATGAATGACCATTTTAAAAGGTCCAAATTGTTTTTACTTCTTTGAAAGCATTTTCTTAACCAAAAATCAATTTTCATACATAAATCTTTATTTCAAGTTAAATCTCCCCCATCCCAAGCAAATGAAGTGCTTCAAGTCCTAATGTACCCTAAGGATGGCTTGATATAGTAGATCACCACTAATCAAGTTTAGTGATCACTAATCAAAGCCTAAGGAAATGGGGACAAAGCATGGATGCAAAACCCCTTAAAATCACATTTTCCTTCTTGAGAATGTTGCTGTCCATTGTCTAATTTTTTGGACACAGTAAAACTTAGAATTTGCTATTGACTACAAAATACTTTTTGTAGCCAACATCCATAGAATTCCAGAAATATTTTTACTTTATTTTTTACGTGAGTCTAACTGCCTTTCCCAAATGTCAGTTCAGCAGTCTCTGGAAATCCAGATTTCATATCTGTGATTTCCAGAGGGTTTTGGTCCATCAAATCCTCTCCAATTATAAAAATATTTTGCAGTAACCTTATTTAAGATGTTTTAAACAACTTTCATTCTCTGACTTTCCCCAGATTCTGAATTTTTAAAACTCTTAAATCTATTTTAAAATCAAGTGTTCACTGTCTTTTTCATTCTGGCAGAATTGACTTTCAACTTCAAGGAGTCTTTTGAGTTCCAAAACTCAACCCTAAAATCATACCAGAAATCATGGGACTTGTTTAATGTCTTACAAAGAGTTCTCAATTTTTAGTTTTCTCAGTTTGCATTTATTTTAACCAAAGAAACACACACACACACACACACACACACACATACAAATAGTTTTAAATTAGGAAGACTCGTTTTACGAGGCATTCCGGGTGAACCCTAACGCTCTTCCCGGAGTATAACGTGACCTCCGAACTCAAATCTCTAATTTCGGGCATTTTTCAAAGTTTTGGCCTTTAAAATAAAAATGGCGTGGCGACTCCGTTTTGTTTGATTTTCAAAAAAAGGAAAATCGCGGTGGCACATCATCACAGTGGCGACTCCGCTGGGGAATAGGAAATGAGCTTTATCTTTTTTTAAAAAAAAAAAAGAAAAAATGAAAAGCTTTTGTGGGTCAAACTTCCGTCCCGACATTTGAAACCATTTGTACTGTGTGTGTGTTAGTTTTGCACATTTCGTGTTGTTTTGACCGTTCCGGAAGAATCGATATCTTGACTGTCGGACTCATTTCCTTAACTGTTTGAATTTTGTGCTTATGTGCTTATGTGTTTATTTGCTTTCAAAAAAAAAAATTTCAAAAAAAAATTTCAAAAAAAAAAATGCAAAACTTCAAAAAAAAAAAAATCAAAAAAAATTTTCAAAAAAATTTTCAAAAAAAAATCATTTTTTGCATGCATCATACTCTTTAAGACACATGTGAAAATTTCTATTTTCCTCAGAAAAAGAAGATAGACTGCTTGCACACTACGCACACTTGGCCTTACACTGCACACTACGCCCTTAACCCGGTGAAATCCCAGTAGCAGCCCGTTTGGCCTTATTACGCCTTTCGGTGCGAGCACGAGACTACCCAAACATCCCTTAGAGCCTCGTGTCGACCATGCACTTGTCCGTGACACACTTTGTCCGAGACCCGGTTGGTTTTTAGTCTGGTCCGCGTCATGCCCGGTCTGTGTATACACCTTTCCTGTCAAGCCTTAGTCGGCATACCAAGTCAATATCTTTTGAGGACCCTAATCTGTCGAAGTCATGCCGGTTTTCCGCCGCGAACTTTGACCAGATATTGACTGGCGCCTTGACTTTGACTTTGACTGGCACAACTTATGCACCGACTCCCGGCATGACACTGAGTAATCAAGGATTAATGATTATTCCATGTCTAATTACAGCCTAACTGACGACGGGTCAAGATCAAATATGGACATTTATCAGTCCGAGCCATGCTGACTTTTCGTCGAGCCCCCGGACACGATCTTGACCTTTGACGTCAGCTTTGTCCGTAATTTACATCGAATACTCGTTAAGACTAGATTTCCCGCCAGACTTTAGGATCATTTTTCTTTTCGGTCGGTGGGACCTGCTTGCCCTACGGAACCCTTGTTCGAGGTTACAGGTTGAGGGTCCGCAGGCGTAGTAGTTTGCGAAAAAAAAAGAGCAATCTTTTCCAACCGATTAGGTTTAATAAAATACGTTTTAAGTAAACAAGAACAAATAACTGCATGTTGCATGAGCCCTAAGCCCAAACACCTACCCTTCTCCACTCCTAAACATCTGAACCCTCGTGTCTTTCCCCCCGCAGCTCCTCACAAAGCTTGGTTCCAGGCGCCGGGTCACCGTTTGATCAGTTGGGAAGAGTCAAGCGCATCGTCAGCTTCACCCTTTGTTTCGACTCCGGGTTTCAGAATGTCTGCATCAGCCGGTAACGATGGGAACAACATCACTCCGTCCTTTGGAATCCCTGACGCATCAACATTGGGTCCGGTTGGTAGAACAGATGAGACTGCGACATGAAGCTCAAATTGACAACCTTCTGGGGGCCTTCAGGAGCCATGATTTGGCTGTCAGTCTTAATCCCGATGACACTTTTACCGTAAAGAAGGAAGACAGTCCTACTCCCACTCTCAATCGTCCCGGGATACCACCCTCGGCTTCCTATGTCACCACTGCAGGAACTCCTGCCCGTCGACTTACTGTGTCGCCTAGCTCCCAAACAAGTTCAAAGCGTCACCATTCCAACAACAACTGGGGATGGATCATTTCGGCATGCCTCAAGAAATGGCTCGCCGAGAGTCCCCTCTCAAATGATACCGGCCCGCAAATATCGGGCCGAAGGAATGAAGATTGGGAAACAATGGATGAAATATGGTTAGCCATCAGGGTTCTTGAGGAACGCCTGTAATAAACGGCAGCTCGGATCGAAGAAGCAACACGTCATTTCGGAACATTGGCAATCCCCAACCGATCGGGGCTCCCCGAAGGACAAATATGTGCCTGTTCCCCCGGCTCCTAGTGCCTCTCGTTAATCGGCGGAATCCAACCATTTGCTTCCCGGTGAGCCCAACAGCAAATCTCCCCAGACTAGTTCAACTCAGAGTCATTCTAGCACAGCTCAACCCGAGGCCCCAAATCCACCACCAGTTGTTGAGCACATTTGGTGGGATATCTGTGACTGCCTCGACTGCCTCGAAAGGGACTATCAAGATTGGATAAGCGAGGACCGTCCTCCTAAGAAGAAGAAAGCTTCCTCCCAACAGAAATTGAAAGAAAGGTTCGAAGCCGGTGATACCAGTGTGGGTACACTCGGAGAGTCATCCGGAATGTTCGATTACTACTTCCTCTACTCCAGCCAGTCCTCCCTTCCTTCAGGACGTGCCGCTCTAGAGCAAACAGGGGTGGGAAGGCCGAAGAGTCCTACTGACAACAGAGTTCAGACCTTGGGACACAAGAGTACCTCAGATCAGGGTAATTTCACTGCCATTCAGAAGCCTAATCCCCTGCGGGATCAGCCAAGGCTCAATTTGTCCAGCTCCCGAGCACGTACCGACAAAGAAAGATCAAAGCCAGTTTGGCACTCGCACTCAATCAATGTGCTGGCCAAGGGCGGCAACCGCCACAAACAGCCTCAACACAACCTTGAGGCCTCAGCAAAAGCTTTACCTCGCAAGAGAAAGACAGGAAATGGATGGCTTGATGACTCTCCTTCTCCGAATAGAGACCAATCTATAATCCCCGGATATATGGTAGTATGATCACCTTCTGCGACGAAGACCTGCCAAGAGACGCCTCCGGGCACAATGAAACCCTGTACATCACTCTCCGGCTCAACACCATATCACTCCCCGGGGTATTGGTGGACAACGGATCAGCCTTTAACGTCCTTCCCCTCAGCATGATGCGGGCCCTACGCATCAATAAAAGGCACATGATCCCATCTACCCAGACTGTCAAGGCCTACGATGGCACATCTCGTCCTATCCTGGGGACGGTGACTCTGGAGCTCAGGTTTGAACCAAATGGTGCCAGCAAAATTCCATGTAATGGACATTCAGTCCGAATTCACAGCTCTGTTGGGATGCCCTTGGCTACATCACATGAAAGCCATAACTTCCACTCTCCATCAATGCGTCAAGTTCATTAACCGCCAGGGAGATCTTGAAGTCATCCGAGGGGACAGTTTCCTCATAGGGAACGAAGCCGAGACAGCAGTCAAGCGTGCCCGCAACCAGATACTGGGGCTACCTCCTTCAAATCAACCAAGGGACTATCGGGGCAAGTCTCATCAGAATCCCTCAGAGTCCAGTGATGATAACTATGTCGGCGTACTTGAGCAGCCGATACCTCAAGTTCAATTGCCGTTTCCAACATTTGGAGCGCGGCTGGAAAGAAACACCGAGCATCGCCATGATACGGGCACATAAACCCCAATCTCAATCGAAGATTTGTCGGCATTCTTCAAGCCAACTCTTTGGCCCCGCAAAGCGGAAGTCCTTGTGATAAAGGTCGACAAGCACCGTCATACTCGTCTCGAATGCATGGACGTAGTATGGGATGTCCTCCACGAGGAATTACCCGTTGAACCCTTTTCTCTAGTGAAGGATGTGATGTTCCCCTAGCAGCCTCCCCGCTCCACATCCGAACGCGAGACGTCCCTATATTCCGGGTAGAGCCGTCGACGGCGACGAATCAAGACTCTCGGGATCGAGGACGCGCGGCGTATCCGCAAAGTGAGATCCCTACATTCATATGCTCGCCCTTGAGAATGGCATCGGTCCCGATAATGTCACCTACGATGAGGAAGTTATCAAGCTTGCCACACCGTGGTCCCGACCGCCCAAGAAGACCCAAGTTTGAGTTTGAGTGACAATGCCGAAAGCCAAAGTCGCGAATTCCCTTCGAGATGATTGGGACGGTCCCGTTATGCAACAAGTATTCGGGAAGAGGTCCAGTGCCGGATCCGATCGACTTCGGTTCGGTCAAAGAGATGATAGCAATGATCGAGGAAGGAGGACATGAACAATGCAATTCCCGAGTCATGAGGCCCCCGACGGCAATGCCGGCTGAAGAATTGGGAAATCCTCTCGGGTTCGGCCGCAACCAAGGAGGAAATGACCACCAAGCTTGGATTGGTCTCCCGTCCCCTTGTGTCAACCTATGTAAAGTCCTCCAAGTCTCTCATTATCGAGTTCAAGTCTCTCGAGTCGTCCGATGTCCTTATGCCTGAAGACTACGAAGTTGTAGCCAATGCAGTATTCCCCTTTGTTCTTAATGAAATGATGGACCTTTCCGAGTATCCCTTGATTGCCACTCTAACTAATGATAAATTAACTAATAACCTAAAAACAGTTAATAATGATTCATTAGAAGCGGACACATTAAATGAACAATATATTAAAGAAATCTTTAAGCAGGTTGTTCGGAAAGAGGAAAATCGAGCCCAAGCTGCCGAAGAGATTTTGACAAGTGTGAATTTGGGAACTGCGGAAGAACCTAAAGAGACGCAGATTGGTAGTTTCTTTGAAGGGACCGAAAAGGATACTCTGATTGAGCTGCTAAGAGAATTTGTGGATGTGTTTGCATGGTCCTATAAGGATATGCCAGGACTCGACCCTTCCATAGTTGAACACCGGATACCGCTCGACCTGCGGAAGTCAAGCCGCAAAGCAAAAGTTGAGAAGAATTAAGCCCGAATGGTCTCTACAGTGAAAGAGGAGATTGAAAAATGCTCGAGCGGTGGTTCATCGTGGTGATTGAATATCCGACATGGCTTTCCAACATAGTGACAGTGACCAAGGCCAACGGGAAGATCCGATGCTGCGTGGACTTCAGAGATCTGAACAAGGCTAGCCTAAAAGATGATTTCACCCTGCCAAACATGGACATGCTGGTGGACACCACGACCAATTATGAGGTCAAGTCCTTCGTTGACGGTTTTGCCGGCTACAACCAAATCAAGATGGCAGAGGAAGACCAAGCCAAGACAGCCTTCACCACCCCTTGGGGCACGTACTGCTACACTGTTATGCCATTCGGACTGAAGAATACCGGGGCTACTTACCAGAGGGCAGCCACAGCCTTGTTCCATGACATGATCCACAAAGAAATTGAGGTCTACATGGATGATATGATAATACATTCCAGAGGATCCAATGGCCAACACTTCGTTGATTTGAGAAAATTCTTCAGCCACCTCCGAGACCACAGTATGAGGCTTAATCCGGCCAAATGCACCTTCGGTGTAAGACGGGGCAAGGTGCTAGGATATATGGTGACGGAACGGGGAATTGAAGTAGATCCCCAGAACATCAAGGCCATAGTCAAAATGAAGCCACCTCGACGCCGACGTAAGTAAAATCCTTCATGGGAAGATCGCAATACATAAGCCGCTTTGTAAATCACCGACCTCGATCCGCGAGCCGATCTTCAAGTTGATGAAGAAAAGTGTCCGCACGTAATGGACACCGTAATGCCGCTCGCTTTTGAGAAGATTAAGGCGTACCTTATGAATCCCCCGATCCTTTGCCCACCACATCAGCAAAAGCCATTATTGCTATATCTGACTGTCACGGATACAGCAATTGGGGCTATTCTAGCTCAAGAGAAGAAAGATTCCAAGGTCGAAAATGCCATCTATTTCGTGAACAGAAAGCTTCAAGGGAGTGAACTCAATTACTCTGCTTGTGAAAAGACTTGCGCCGGACTGGTCTGGGTAGTGGGAAAGTTGAAACACTACATGTAGTCTCACCCGATACATTTGGTCTAAAAGTTGGATCCCATCAAATATTTGTTCGACAAACCTTCCATCTCCATGAGGTTGGCAAAATGGTCGTTCTTTGTGGCCGAATACGACATCACTTATGTGATGAGGAAATCCGTGAAAGGCCGAGTAATGGCAGAACAGTTGGCCGACTTCCCAAGTAATGAGTCCCAAGGACCTGAACTCCAATTCCTTGATGACGGAATCTTTGCTCTAGAAGGAGAAAATCGTTGGCAGCTCTTCTTTGACGGGGCATCAAACAAAAGGGGAAATGGGATAGGAATGCTCCTGGTCGATCCTACTGACGAGCACACTCCCATAGTAGTAAAGTTGAACTTTGAGGTTACCAACAATGCTGCTAAATATGAAGCTTGCATAGCCGGGTTGGAGGCTGCTCTCGAAAGAAATATCAAAGAATTGGAAGTATACGGTGACTCTGCCCTCATCATCAACCAGGTCTCTAACAAATGGAGGACCGTGGATCCAGGTCTGCAGAAGTATCACACTTACATGGAAGAGCTAGTGACCCAGTTCAAGGAGATCAGCTTTCATTACTTGCCCAGGGATCGCAACAGATTCGCAGACGCTCTGGCAACACTAGCCTCTCTCGTCGAAATACCCGAGGGAAAGTCTGTCAAGCCATTCCGAGTCGGGAGAAGAGAAAACCTCGCTTATTGCTTTGAAATTGAAACGGAGGCCAAACCGGCCAATGATCCCTGGTATACCCAGATCTATCAATACTTGAAGATCGGTGAGGCCTCTTTCAAAAATGAAGATGGGGAATATAAAGAAGGAATCAAGGCAAAAAGCCTCTCGGCCCTGAAGCGACTCGCCTCCCACTATGTTCTTTTGGGAGATATGCTGTACAAAAAGCGATATCAAGGTCCCCTTCTGCGATGTATCGGCAAACAAGAGGCTACGGAACTCATGAAAGAAATACATGGTGGTACCTGCGGCCCCCACATGAACGCTCGGGCTCTAATGCAAATCATACTGAGAATGGGGTACTTTTGGATCTCCATAGAAACCGATTGCATCCAGTTCGTCAGAAGCTGCGACAAATGCCAGCGGTATTCGAATCTCAATCACTTGCCTCCTCACGAGTTATACCGCATGACGACCCCCTAGCCTTTCGTCACTTAGGGAATTGATGTCATAGGCAAAATCACACCATCAGGCAGCAATGGCCACGAGTTCGTCCTGGTAGCAGTGGATTATTTCACCAAATGGGTCGAGGCCAAATCCTACAAAGTCCTCAATTCAAAGAAAGTAGCCCTCTTCATCAAAGAGAACATCATATGCAGATACGGGTTGCCGGCCGAAATCATCTCAGATAATGGATCCCACTTTGAAGGGGAATGCGACAGGCTGCTAGCGGAATTCAGAATAACCCGTCACAAGTCATCTCCCTACAGGCCCCAAACTAACGGAGCCGTCGAGGCAGCAAACAAGACCTTGGAAAACATCATTCGGAAAATGGCCGTCCGAGGCAGAGATTGGCCTGACAAGCTTCACCTTGCTCTCTGGGGATACAGAACATCCGTCAGAACAGCAACCGGGGAAACACCATTTGCTCTTACCTACGGAATGGAAGCCGTGCTCCCAATCGAGCTAGAAATCCCCTCACTCCGGGTACTGTTGGAAAGTCAGATCAACGAGGTCGAATGGCTCCAGAGTCGCCATGATGAATTGGCCCTGCTAGATGAACGCCGATTGAGAGCCATGGAACATATCCGAGCTTACCAAGGAAGGATGGCCAGAGCCTTCGATAAGAAAGTAAAACATCGGGAGATCAGGGAAGGTGACCTCGTTTTGAAAGAGAAGCCCCCAGTCCGCATCAACCCGCTTGGCAAATGGGAGCCTGTCTGGGTCGGGCCATATGTTGTTCAGAAGATCTTCTCCGGAGGGGCCATGCAACTTGCAGACCTCGACGGAAATCCTTTTGTACACCCGGTGAATGGCGATAAGCTGCGCAGATACTACGCATAAAACACTGAGTCAAAAAAAAAACCAACAAAAAAAATTCAAAAAAAAAAGTGCTAAAAGAGTAATACCCAACTAGGTTGAAAACCCGAAAAGGGCGGCCTAGGTAAAAAACAGGGTTGCACCAAAAAAAAACAAAAAATAAAAAAAAGAGTGCTAAAAGAGTAATACCCAACTAGGTTGAAAACCCAAAAGGGCGGCCTAGGTAAAAAACAGGGTTGCACCAAAAAAAAAAACAACAACAAAAAAACAAAAACAAATTAACCGGGTCGAACTACGGAGACCTGAGCCCTTTAGTCCAAGGGGAACGTAGGCAGCCGGAAACGGTTCGGTCTAAAACACAAATAAAAGTCATACTTTGTTATCAATACATTGATCAAGCCATGAAGGCGTTTCAAAAAACTCTGAAGCAATTCGCATATTCATTACAGTTAAAAACTTTTTGATGAGTCTAAGCTCGATTCACTCCTACGAATTACAACCCGCTAAAAGAAACTAAGATACATAATAACTAATGTGTCTCGCTACGACAAGAAAGGGATACTCGAAACCTCAAGGTCACTCCAAGCCACTCAGACCGGCTTCTCCTCTCTTCTTTCCTCCTCTTCGGGTCTTCTTCCTCTCGCACAGGAAAATGTCGCCTTCCTCCTACCAAGCTCCGGGTGTAGGGACGGGATCTATCAAACCGCGTCCGTCGTGGCCTTAGTAGCCCTAGCCTCGTCTCTCATCTCCCGCAGCTCGAGCCGGCAACATAGGAATCCGCCCCTCCCCGTCTCTTGACATAAGACTCGTAGTCCGTCACGGCATCTCTGCTCCTATCATGAGGGTTGGCCTTCGCCTTGGGCCTCCTCCTCTCTGAGACTGTCATGTCTTCCACACCAACAATGGCCTCACACCGTCTCAAAATAGCCACCTGAGTCTCCCCCAAATGCCTCTCGTACCAATCCAAGTACCAAGTGGTCAGAAATACGTGCCCTGGACGCCCGAGGATAACCCTAGGAGGAAAGACGTCATACCACCATGCTCGGGAAAGGAATGGGAACACTGAAGGATCATCCATCGAAGCATAAGCCACCACCCTGGTGGCTATGTCCTCAAAGCCCTCCAAAGGAGTCTGCTCCAAGCCAAACTGCCGCCGAACCAGAGCTGGAATATAAAAATTGGACTGAGAAAGCCCCGGAAGCACAACCACATGAGACCCATCCTCAAGCACTCTTCGAGTCTCTACCCGCCAATGAGGCACCAACCACTCGATATCCGCAGCCTGGGCGACAAGCTATCCAATACTCCCATGAGCCCCGATCATCAAGATCCACAAGAACCCCTCTCCCGGCAAAAGTCCAAGGTTTCACCGCATCGAAGTTTCGCGAAGGACCCTGTGCGCTCCATCGCCCACATAGTCAAAAGAAACGGCCGCCCCCGCATATACCGCCTCCCGTAGCCAACCCGTCAAGAGCATGAAGGGTCTCTCCCAGATCAAGGGCATAACATCCCGGCCCAAACGGCAAGAGTACAACCACATCCAAAGAAAGCCCGATGACAAATCCCAAAAGAGTAAACCATAAACAAGGTACCAAACATGCAGAGTGCAAAAGCATCCCAATAGGCATCATCAATCAAGCCTAAGCCCCTAAATCTATCAGGAAGACCAGAAATGTCAAAATGATCAGGACCACGGATCATACCTTGTGCTTTCTCCGGAGAAAGATGAAGAAGGTTGCACAACCTATCAACAAAAGAAGCTCCTCCGGGCAAAGGAATCGCAATCTCCTCCACCTCGGGACCACCAAGCAAAGCCCGGAATTCTTCAACGGTCGGAACCACCTCATTGTAAGAGAAGCAAAAGACATGCCTTCTAGTATCCCAAAATGAAGAAGAAGCCCTCAAAAGATCATAATCCGGAACCAATTCTTTGAGAGACCACAAGCATCATATCTTGTACCTTTCTTTAAAGAATGACCTCCTCTCGTGCATAATCTCCCGGGACCACTCTTTGAACTTGTTGAAGAATGACATTTGAGAATCTTGGGATAATTTGAATGGATTTCTCATGCTCACAATTTTCTCCATGTATTTTCTCTCCTTCTCCCCGAAAATGGCTGTTTGAATGGTGGTTGAAGAAGGTGTTTGAATTAAAAGAGGGAAAACCAGATCTCAAGCAAAAATTAAATGCCAATGTCGATTTCATCCCGTCCGCGGATAGGATTGTCACCATCAAAAAATCTGCAGCAGCTTAAACCGCCGCACCACGGAGGAATATTTCATCCCCGCTCGAAACCTCGTGCAAAGCCCGTCCAAACCGTTCATATACCAAACATCCACACCCTTGCCAAAAACCGGCTCATGCAACATACACATGCATAATAAAAAAGTAGGTAACAAGAATCCTAGATCATTACATTCCCAAAAAAAAAAAAAAGAGTGTGCATGAAAAATAAATCAGATCTGTCAAAATAGGTACAATCTCGTAATCAACCAAAGATCATCAATCGAATCCTCGGTGGCCGGCGCTTTCCCGGTCCTCTTACGACTCGGGCCCGCCTCCTCGCAGTCATGAATATCTCGGGCTCGGGATCGTCATCCTCGTCTCCGCAGGGAGGCTCGCCTGGATCAATCGGCACGCCACGATAAGGCAAGCCGAGATCCGCAAAGAAATCATATCCGAACGTGAATGCATTGGATCCCTGGCCATGCGAAGATGATCCACCGTGGCGCCAAATATGTCCCTGTCCATGCAAATCCCCGAGAATGACGTGGTCCGAGGCGCTCCATGCCGGGATCTATGAGAGGAGAAAGAGGAGTCTCGGTAGAATGCTCGGAAGGAATAGGGGAAGTCTCCCGCTCTGTGCGCCGCCGCTGTCTCGCTCCGCCCCGAGCACCCCCACAGTAACCATCCTCCTAAGGAACCTCTTGGCTCCAATCACCGCTTCGTCGCCTTCTCCACAACCACATGGAACCGCACGGAAACAAAAGCGTCGAAATGATTTGATGCGAAAGAAAAGAAGAAGAGACAAGTAAAGAAAAGCCGTACCTTCATATCCGGACGAGGACGGAAAGCTCGTGGGACCCGCTCAGGGATAGGGATCTGCACTCTCAATCTAACCCCATCCTGGACATATGAAAAGTCCGATCGAGGGTACCGCACAACCTCCTCCCACTCTCTCTCATGCACCTGGGGCGTCCTCAACCTCATCAAGATAAATCACGAATAATCCTCGCTCGCCACAAACCTCTAGAAGTGCTGGCCACCTCGATAGTCACCCTGTGTCTCCGAACTCTCGCCGGATGCATCATGTCGCAGGAGGCTCCATCGGTGCCATCAAAGGCGCACCTTCGCCATGTTGGCGCGTCACCCTCTCCCCTGTAATACACATCACAGTCAAACCCCTCAAAATCCTCCGCTCCACACCCACCTCTCCGCACCCTTCACCGCTCCACCTCGAAGCGGCCCTGTGGGTAGAACCTCATCCCCTCATCCGTCTCAGCTCTCATCAGAGGCAGGCAATCCTTGTACTTGAGGGTCGTGCGCCCCCTGGAACCTATCTTCTCCCGAGCATGCTTGGTCCAGGAGAGCATAGCCGGATATGCCCCGATGTGCTCCGCCGGCTGCCGCCACATCGTGACATGAAAGAACTCCAGAGCCCATACCTGCGAAAGGTAAATATCACATCAATTAAGTGCGGAAAGAAACAACGCATGTGTAAGGAAAAGAAAAAGCAGAAGCTTATACCTCCAGAGGGAACTCAAAGCACGTCAGGGAGCTGACAGCCTTCCGGCTATACCGATCCAGAGCAAAATATAGCTCTGCCAGCCCGGCCTCCCCCCAAGATACCTCTCCAGCCATCTCCACATCAGTCAACGTCCTCAGCAGGGCAAACACCGCCGTCCCCTCGGCATGTCCAAACAATGTGCTCGAAAAAGTGAACCACAAGAAGGACCTGGCAATCTGCTCAGCAGCTACTCTGTCATCACCAGCCTCATATCTCTCAATGCTCTCCACAATCTTCCCCTGAACCACCGCATACTCCATCCCCATCCCCTTCTTGGGAATGGGGACAAAGCCTAAAAGGTCCTGCAGCTCCCGGTCACTGTAGCCATCTCTCCACTCGATGCTACGTCCCTTAAAGGACAGGCCCGTGATCGCAGCATAATCAGAAGGTGTGACCGTAGCCTCGCCCCAGAAGAAATGGAAGGTGTGGGTCACGTCCCACCAATGCTGCGCCAAAGCAAAAATCAAGCCCTTACTCTTGGGGAACTTGATCAACCCCCTCAAACACTCAACAAACTCATATAACCCAGTCTCAATGACAATCTGTCTCGGACTCATCAAATTTCCTCTGCCCAAGACTGGAAGCCGATCCCACAGGCTAATCACGGCCTCCACTGATCCCCGAGTCTTCAGCTTATTCAGCTGATCCGTCACGAACCGATCACCACCCTGCAATTGAAAAGAAAAACAAAAATGTCAAAAAAAAAAATTGCATTTGCATTTAAAAGCATACACATGCATCATAGACATAAAGTTTTGAAGAAAATTCGGCAGCATAACGGCATATAATGGACTCAGCCCCATTTTTCTCGCACAAAAGAAAAGGTTTTTCAGCAACCACCATTCATCATTCATTCATAAAGAAACATGTCAATAACAAGGAGTCAACAGAAGCAAAACTCCGTCCCGTTTTTATTTTCAAAAAAAAAATGATGACATGCAATTTTTCACAATGCATTCACAAGGAATCAACAGGAGCAGAATCCTATTCCATTTTTCATAAAATAGCACAAATAAGCAATTTTCCACATTCATACATTCAATCAACGGAAGCAAAAATCCGTCCCATTTTTCACAAAAAATCATATTTTTACAAAAAACATGCATGCATACATTCATATCATTCATAAAAACATATCTCATTGCAAAAATCCTACATGCAACAAAAAAAAAGTCCGTCCCGGATTCGGGCAAATTTTCGTCATCTCATATTTCAAAAAAAAAAAAAAAGGCAAATCGCCCATACTTTTTTCAAACAAAATGCATATTTTGATTACCCATATACTCATTACAACATGCAAATCATCAAAGTCCAATTTCAAGGCCAAAAGAGACACAATTTTCGGATTAAAAAAAAAAGAAAAGAAAAATCACAAAAAATCAATTTCAAACGAAAATCGACAAAAGAAATGAAGAAATTCGAAGTATACCGTGCGAAGACTCGGATCAGTGGACCAATGTTGCCACGCATCGGGATATGGCTCCTCCGCAATCGATTGCGAAAGTGAGTAATGCCTCCTCATCCTCACAAGTTCTAATCGCCTCTCCGCAACCGGGCCGCGTCCTTGGCCTTGAATGGCAACTCCCCCGTGTTCCATTGCTCGAAAAATCAAAGAAAATGGAAGAATTTCGAAGCTTTTTTGGCCAAAAATGGCTTCTCTCTCGCTTTTTCTCTCTTCTCTCGTAAAACTGAAAAAAAAAACTGTAAGGAAGAAGAAGGAGGGCGGCGCCCCTTTTTAAAACCTGTCTGGGACACTTTCCCATCCGCGCGGATGGAATTGAAGGGCCAAAAAGACTGTTTTGCCCTTTAAAAATCTCAGACTCTGCAGTTTGATCCCAGACTTAACAGGGATAACCAAAGTTAACCTAAGTTAACCCCCTTTCAAAAGAACTTCCCGGCAGTAAAACGTAAGTCCGATTTCTCCAACGAAAGTTAACGGAATCCCGTTTCTTTCCTCATTTTCATCAACGGCAGTAAAACGTAAGTCCGATTTCTCCAACGAAAGTTAACGGAATCCCGTTTCTTTCCTCATTTTCATCTCCGGCAGTAAAACGTAAGTCCGATTTCTCCAACGAAAGTTAACGGAATCCCGTTTCTTTCCTCATTTTCATCAACGGCAGTAAAACGTAAGTCCGATTTCTCCAACGAAAGTTAACGGAATCCCGTTTCTTTCCTCATTTTCATCAACGGCAGTAAAATGTAAGTCCGATTTCTCCAACGAAAGTTAACGGAATCCCGTTTCTTTCCTCATTTTCATCTCCGGTAGTAAAACGTAAGTCCGATTTCTCCAACGAAAGTTAACGGAATCCCGTTTCTTTCCTTATTTTCATCTCCGGCAGTAAAACGTAAGTCCGATTTCCCCAACGAAAGTTAACGGAATCCCGTTTCTTTCCTCATTATCATCTCCGGCAGTAAAACGTAAGTCCGATTTCCCCAACGAAAGTTAACGGAATCCCGTTTCTTTCCTCATTATCATCTCCGGCAGTAAAGCGTAAGTCCAATTCCTCAGACGAAAGTTAACGGAATCCCGTTTCTTTCCTCGATTCCACACCCAGCAGTTTTCGAACTACGACTGGCTTGATTCCTCTTAAGGATACGTAGGTAGCCTATCACTAGGTCCATCCACCCGACCAAAATGGTCATCCCCTTTCTTCGGCAGCAAACGTAAGACCGATCCCTTCAAATGAAGTCCGCCAAGGACCATCAATCCCAAATCTTTAAGGTTCGAGGCACCTAAAACGCCATCACCAAAGGTTCGAGGAACCTAAAAAGCCATCACCAAAGGTTCGAGGCACCTAAAACGCCATCATCATCAAAGTTCGAGGCACCTAAAATGCCATCATCATCATGGATCGAGGCACCTAAAACGCCATCATCAAGGTTCGAGGCACCTAAAACGCCATCTTTAAGGTCCGACGCACCTAAAACGCCATCATCAAGGTCCGAGGCACCTAAAACGCCATCATCAAGGTTTGAGGCACCTAAAATGCCATTTTTAAGGTCCGACGCACCTAAAACGCCATCATCAAGGTCCGAGGCACCTAAAACGCCATCTTTAAGGTTTGAGGCACCTAAAACCCCATCTTCAAGGTCCGAGGCACCTAAAACGCCATCATTACCAGGTTGATGCCTCAAAATAGTCACTCTAGGGTCAAAGACCCAAACTACGACTGGCTTGATTCCTCTTAAGGATACGTAGGTAGCCTACCATTAGGTTCAGCCATCAGACCAAAATGGTCATTCCTTTCCCCAGCAGTGCGGATATACAACTCTAGCCATCAGACCAAAATGGTCATGTCCTATCCCAGGGAGTTTCTTTCAGAATCGGCCGAGAACTCGATCACCAGGTTGACATCCTAAAACAGTCACTCCAGGGTCAAAGACCCGAACTACGACCGGCTTGATTCCTCTTAAGGATACGTAGGTAGCCTATCACCAGGTCCAGCCATCCGACCACTTTGGTCACCCCTTGTCGAATATGGAGTCTTACTCTTATCGACGACCCCGCTTCCTTCAAAAGCGCCGTCGCCGAGGGGCTACTGTAAGTGCTCCAATTTGAGTTGTTAGTATTTCCGTTAGAAAACTAACGAAAGCCTTCACATTCTTAACCTAAACCTTAACTTTTCTAACAAAACCTAACTTTTCTAACAAAGCAAGGGTAAGTTGGGGATTGCTATTTGGAGTTAAGCAAGGTAAAGAATCTTACAAAAGGTAAAAATCCGAAATGGGTAAGCTGTAAATAACAGCTGGTTGAGTATTTGAACAAAATATTCCTCTTGTCCAAAGCCTGCAGCAGCATTTAATGAACAGTGCACGCTGACATACATATCCGCGCGGATGGAATCGAATTTTCCAGAGGCCTATAAATAGAGCCCCTCAGTCTCATTTTTAAAAACAACAATTCACTCACACAGCACCTTGGCGAAAATATTGTAGAAAACAGTGGGAATTCCTTTGAATTGCCACCTTTTTCTTAATCATTTTCCCAAATCTCAGTCACCAAACACTCACTAAATTCAAGTCTCAAACACAAACACAAGGAAGATAGGATACCACCATTGGTAAACCCTCCTTCTCCTTACCTTAAACCTCCCTCATCCATGCATGCATCTCATGTCTTAAAGATGTGACTTGTTCATCCACTTGTTGTTCATCTTTACTTGACCTAAAATGAAGTCACCTTGGAATAAATTTCCATGGATGACCATTTTAAAAGGTCCAAATTATTTCTTACTCACTTGAAAGTGTTTTCTTAAAATCAATTTTCACAACAAAAAAAAAACTTTATTTCAAGATTAAATCTCCCCATCCCAAGCAAATGAAGTGCTTCAAGTCCTAATGTACCCTAAGGATGGCTTGATATAGTAGATTCACCACTAAACATGTCTAGTGATCACTAATCAAAGCCTAAGGAAATGGGGACAAGCATGGATGCAAAACCCCTTAAAATCACATTTTCCTTCTTGAGAATGTTGCTGTCCAGTAGCCTTTCTCTAAGACCTCTGTCCATTGTCTAATTTTTTGGACACAGAAAAACTTGGAATTTGGTGTTGACTACAAAATACTTTTTGTAGCCAACATCCATAGGATTCCAGAAATATTTTTACTTTATTTTTTACGTGAGTCTAACTCCCTTTTTCAAATTATTTTCCAAAAGTCAGTTTAGCAGTCTCTGAAAATCCAGATTTCACATCTGTGATTTCCAGAGGGTTTTGGTCCCTCAAATCATCTCCAATCATGAAAATATTTTTCAGTAACCTTATTTAAGATGTTTTGAACAACTTTCATTCTCTGACTTTCCCCAGATTCTGAATTTTTAAAACTCTTAAATCCATTTCAAAACCAAGTGTCCACTGTCTTTTTCATTCTGGCAGAATTGACTTTCAACTTCAAGGAGTCTTTTGAGTACCAAAACTCAACCCTAAAATCATACCAAAAATCATGGGACTTGTTTAATGTCTTACAAAGAGTTCTCAATTTTTAGTTTTCTCAGTTTGCATTCATTTTAAACCAAAAACACACACACACACACAAATAGTTTCAAATTAGGAAGACTCGTTTTACGAGGCATTCCGGGTGAACCCTAACGTTCTTCCCGGAGTGTAACGTGACCTCCGAACTCAAATCTCTAATTTCGGGCATTTTTCAAAGTTTTGGCCCTTAAAATAAAAATGGCGTGGCGACTCCCGTTTTGTTGATTTTCAAAAATCGCGGTGGGCACATTCATCACACCTTCCTCATTTTCAACCCCGGTCGTCATCGTAAGCCCGTCCTTTAAACGAAAACTTAACGAAAGTCCATTCCCTTCCCCGTTTTCAACCCCGGCCGTCATCGTAAGCCCGTCCTTTAACGAAAACTTAATGGAAGTCCATTCCCTTCTTCGTTTTCAACCCCGGCCGTCATCGTAAGCCCATCCTTTAAATGAAAACTTAACGGAAGTCCATTCCCTTCCTCGTTTTCAACCTCAGCAGTCATCGTAAGCCCATCCTTTAACGAAAACTTAATGGAAGTCCATTCCCTTCTGAATGAACGCTCGCAGAAAAAATATAAAAATAGGGAGTCGCCACGCCGTTTTTAAGGAAACATTGAAAACCTTTTGAAAGAGAAAATGGGTTCGGGGGTCAGGTTACGTGTTGGGAAGAACCGAGAGTTCACCCAACACGCCTCGTCCGTAGACGAGTCTTTCTATGTTCAACATTCAAAACATTCAAACGTGTGTGCAATTGTGTGTATGACAAGATATGTATAAAATGCATGTTAATGCTTTGTTTTATTGCTCAATAAAGGGATTACAACTTGTGAGTCATTTATTTCAGGAGACCACCACCTGATTACATTGGAATGAAACAACTTACAACTGAAAAATAACCAGCTGCAGATAGGTCAAGTGTCGCACGACGCAGGACAATGAATGGCCAGTTGTGTCGCGGGACATACTCCGCCATCTGCAGAGGTTTTACAATCAATGAATTACAGAGATAATAAATGACAATCCGAGATTAACGAAAATAGAAACCAGGTCCCAATGACCTCAGTGATATCAATTGGCAGATGAGTGTGGATATGGAATAATCCACACTCACCTTACCAATTCATGCCCAACGCACGACATCAATACAAGAGCATCCATAATCACTACGATAAATGTACGAAACAGGTCCTAACGACCTCAAAGAGATCCAAGCTTAGATGAACGTGGATATGAGACGATCCACGCTCACCTTAGCGCGATTTGTGCACAACGCACACATTCACATGAACAAAACAAGTATCACTCACCACGACAAATCCAATGATCAGAATATCTAAACAACTCAGAGTATACTACTCCCTCCGTCCCAGACCAAGGGTATATGGGGGGATTTCACGCTTCTTAAGAAATATTTTAAAAAATGAATAAAAGTTAAATGTGAGATAGGGAATAGTAATTAAATGTGTGGTAGGAAATAGGAGAGAGAATGTAAAAGTTAAATATGTGGTAGGGAATAGGAGAGAGAATGTAAAAGTTAAAAATATTTAATAGGAGAGAGAATGAGTGGGAGGAATAGTAGTTGAATGTGTGGTAGGAAATAGGAGAGAGAATGTATAAGGGTATAATGAATGGTTTTTTTGTAAATATATGGAGATGATAAGGGTATAAATATATTCAAAAACTTGCCATTTATGGAAATGAACTCTTGGTCTGGGACGGATCAAAAAGGAAAGATGAACCCTTGATCTGGGACGGAGGGAGTACATACTAAAATGAAGTTACAACAAAACCAGGATACTCAGTTCTACACTACAAGCATTTTAACATGGAAATTGCACTATGCAGAAAACAGAGAGAGAGAGAGAGAGAGAAGGTTAGGATTCGTTACCCTCGTAGTGTCCACGCTCTCTATACCACATCGGTATAGAGGGCCTTCAAATCGGCTTCAGAAAACAAATTCCAATTCTCAGATTTGAAGTAGCGGTGAAGCTTCAAGTACGTCTGTGTATGTGAGTGGAATGGACTTGGACTCTGAACAGGGGAAGACGGCAAACGGAAATTGGCGGTGCAGCAGTGGTGGTTAACGGCTTAGGGCTATGGTTGGCGCTGTTTGGGAAGCGGTGGTAGTGCACGGCTTGGGATCTGTAAATAGGGGAAGAAGATGATCGGTTTTGGGGATAGAGAAGAACGGTGAAGCGGTGGTGAATTTGGCCAGAGAGAGAGAGAATGGTGAGCTTGGCCGGAAAAGGAGGACTTCGGTTTGGGTAGAGAGAGGGAGAGAACGACGATGAAGGTTGATTGGGTTTGGCGTTGTTGGAGGTAGGGAGATAGAGGGAAAGGTGAGGAGGATTGAGGGGAATTGGGTCACCGGTGAGGGAGATTCAGGGGACTTGGTCGCCTATTGATTTGGATTGGTGAGGAACGATGGTGAGGAGCGAGCTATGGTGATTTGCGTTTAGTGAGAGAGAGCTTGCAGGTAGAGAGAGAGAGAGAGCCTTTGTTTTTGTGAGAGACCCCCCCTTGACAAATGAGAGAAAATTGGTATTTAACGCTGATTTAGGAAAATGCTTTAATATGTCGCACGACCTCCTGCTCCGCTTTTCCATGGCTCAATCTGTCGCACGACGGGACGAGCCAATAACCGTTTCTGGTGCCAAAAACTGGTTCTGGAACATTTCGGGCTAATTCCTTAAAGGTCCAAAGCCAATAATTCCTTGTAGGTCCTTTTGTCCGGGAAAAATGCTAAAAAATACTTCCTTCGTGAGAAACTTATGAAATGTTTCCGAAAGTCTCGGAACGGACCGGGAATTTACCAAAATGCCCCTAGTGCAATTTTATCACATTAAAATGCACCTAAAAGGGGGTCGCGAATTGGATTGGCGTACTCACACCTTCCTCATTTTCAACCCCGACCGTCATCGTAGACCCGTCCTTTAACGAAAACATAACGAAAGTCCATTCCCTTCCTCGTTTTCAACCCCGACCGTCATCGTAAGCCCGTCCTTTAACAAAAACTTAACGGAAGTCCATTCCCTTCCTCGTTTTCAACCCCGGCCGTCATTGTAAGCCCATCCTTTAATGAAAACTTAACGGAAGTCCATTCCCTTCCTCGTTTTCAACCCTGGCCGTCATCGTAAGCCCGTCCTTTAACGAAAACTTAACGGAAGTCAATTCCCACCCTCATTTTCAAACCCGGCCGTCATTGTAAGCCCGAATTCTTTTCTTCGGCCATCATTGTAAGCCCGTACCAAGAACACTTATCCCCAGCAGATAAGCCCCGACAGTTATCGTAAGCCCGAATCTTCCCCAACGAGTCCGTCTTAGGCAATGCCTCTGTTAGTCGAGTCCGTCTTCTGCAACTCCTCCGTTAGTCGTGTCTACCTCCGGCAACGCCTCCGTTAGTTGAGTCTACCTTCGGCAATGCCTATGTTAGTCGAGTCTACCTTCGGAAATGCCTCCGTTAGTCAAGTTTGTCTCCGGCAATGCCTCCGTTAGTCGAGTCCTTCTTCGGCAACGCCTATGTTAGTCGAGTCTACCTTCGGCAGCGCCTCCGTTAGTCGAGTTTGTCTTCGGCAACGCCTCCGTTAGTCGAGTCTACCTTTGGCAACGCCTCCGTTAGTCGAGTCTGTCTTCGGCAATGCCTCCGTTAGTCGAGTCTGTCTTCGGCAATGCCTCCGTTAGTCGAGTCTGCCTTCGACAATGCCTCCGTTAGTCGAGTTTGCCTTCGGCAACGCCTCCGTTAGTCGAGTCTACCTTCAGCAACGCCTCCGTTAGTCGAGTCTACCTTCGGTAACGTCTCCGTTAGTTGAGTCTACCTTCGACAACGCCTCCGTTAGTCGAGTCTATCTTCGAAAATGCCTCCGTTAGTCGAGTCTGCCTTCGGCAACGCCTTCATTAGTCGAGTCTACCTTCAGCAACGCCTCCATTAGTTGAGTCTGTCTTCGGTAATGCCTCCGTTAGTCGAGTCCATCTTCGGCAACGCCTCCTTTAGTCGAGTCTACCTTCGGCAACGCCTCGGTTAGTCGAGTCTATCTTCGACAACGAAAATGCGGCGGGAGGTCCATTCGTTTGACCGCTCCTTTCCCTCGCAAGATCTGAACTATGATCGACTTTATTTGCACATGGGATACGTAGGAATCCTTTCGTTAAGGGTCCAGCCATCCGGGCGCCTCGGTCACCTCCTCATCCATCTAGGTAAAAGTTTGCCAAATTAGGATCCTCACTTTATCGACGATCCCACTTCCCCTGGAAGTACCATCGCCGAGGGGCTACTGTAAGTGCCCCAATTTGGGTCGTTAATGTTCCGTCAGCTGAAATTAATGATTTATGATCATTTAGGGGCATTTTGGATATTATTTTGACAATCTGAATGAGGAAGGACCTCTTAGGAATAAAAAAATGGAAAAATACCTCAACAGAAATTACTCGTTTCCCATAAAAAAGAATATTGACCATTTAACAAAAAGCCAAAACTGTTTTCTGCACAGGACCAGGCACGCTGCTGATCCTATCCGCGCGGATGAGATTATGCCTACAATCTTATCCACGCGGATAAGATTGTCATCCAGCCAACCTATAAATACAACCCTTCTCTCTCTGTTTTAACAAGCCAAAAAATTTGAAAACCTACTGTTACTCTGTCAAAATTCACCTTCAAACAGCCATTTACATCTTTACAACTCAAATTCCACACAAAATCCAACCTCAAATCCACTCCAAAACCACTTCTAAGCCTTGAAATCCTTCAAATCCTAAACACAAACCCAAGAAAGATTGGTAAACCCTCACTCCCTTTACTCATATCTCTCTCATTTATGCACACACTTCATGTGTAAATTATGTAGTTCTACTTATTATTTGTTGTTCAACTCCCCCTTCCCTTTTGTCCCAAGGATCCAAGAGGATCTCCATGGAATTCCTTTCCATGGATGATCTTCTAAAGGGATCCACATTTTCTTTACTTTTATGTCATCCCACACTTCCCTTTTACATTACTTGGTACTTGCTTCCTTGACCTAAATTATGGTCATCTTGGAGCCCATCTCCATAGATGACCACCTTAAAAGGTCCATATTATTTACTTTCTTGCAAATCCCCCTCCCTATGTCTAAGATGCTCACCTTGGAATCCTTTCCTTGGATGAAAATCATCTAGACCCACAATTTAAGTCACACAAGATGTATAAAATACACTTGAGTATAGGTCTCAATGATGGTCTTTTTATGACCACCTTAGAGATCTTTCTCTAAAGTTGATACATCTTGACCTAACTCTCTTGTCAACTTACTTTTCATGTCAAAATCCCCCTTGTCCCTAGCAAATGAAATGTTTCCAAAGTCCTAACATACCCCTGAGATGGCTTGGTTAAGTGGATTCATCAATTATGACTACTAATCAAAGCCTAGGGAAAGAGAGGACAAAACATGGATGCCAAAAAATCCAAACAATTCCTTCATTTTCTGCTTTCAGTTACATTTCCAGTTAAATCCTGTAAATCCAGTTAAGTTTCTGGAAATTACTGTGACTAAACTGGAAACTGTAAAAAATATTAACACTGCAGGGCTATCCGCGCGGATAAGACTGCACTACAGTCTCATCCACGCGGATGACTTTGTCCTCTACAAACAGCTTTCCAGTTTCCCGTTATTCTTCAGTTTAGTCACTGTTTTCAAACCATTTTCCAGTCCAGTCCTTGGTATTTCTGTTATTTCCAAAAAATCTCTTTTTGTCCAAAATCTTTTTCAAAACACACACACACACATACAACAAAAAGTTTCAAGTGAGGAAGACTCGTCATAAGAGGCATTCCGGGTGCACGTCAAACGTCCATCCCGGAGTGTAACGTGATCTCCGAACTCACTTAAAACTAAAAACGGCGTGGCGACTCCGTTGATTTTTCAAAGTCCGATAATGATTTTTCAAACTTCCAAAAAAAAGGTTTTGTCGGGCGCCAAAAAAAAATCGGGTGACATCACAGGTACACACAACCGACCTCTAAATGTCAACACTCCATCGGAACTAAGAGAGAAATCCTTAAATTTTCGATCAATAGTTTTATCCACGATTTTCTTCAACTCAGAATCATTCTTTTGAACCTCCTTTATTTGTTGAATCAAGATTGACAAAGCACTAATATTTGCAAATATAGCTCCATGTATCGACTCCCGGGGTCACCAATCTCGAGCATCTTCTATCGTCTTCCATTCCCGAACCATCATTGAAGCTACATAAGACTTTCTACTAATAGCATCCGCCACCACATTTGCTTTACTCGGATGATAAGAAATGGTACAATCATAATCCTTCAAAAGTTCCATCCAACTACGCTGTCTATTGTTCAACTCCTTCTGAGAGAAAAGATACTTCAAGCTTTTATGATCCGTGAAAATCTCAAACTAAGCTCCATGCATAAAGATAATGCTTCCATTTGTGTAACGCAAAAATGATCGCCGCAAGCTCCATGTCGTGGGTTGGATAATTCTGCTCACAAGAAGTTAACTTCCTTGAAGCATAAGCAATAACCTTCCCATTTTGCATCAACACACACCCCAAACCTTCCTTCGAAGCATCACAATAGATCACCAAACCATCATTCCCATTTGGCAAAACAAAAATAGGTGCCAAAGTTAACCTCTTCTTCAATTACTCAAAACTAGCTTGACACTTCTCATTCCACACAAAGGGTACATACTTCCGAGTCAACTGAGTCAAAGGTGTAGCAATCTTCGAAAACCCTTTAATAAATCTTCGATAATATCCGGCTAAACCTAGAAAACTTCGACACCACATGGCCTAGAAAAGAAACCTCCTCGAGCCAAAAAGCACACTTACTAAACTTGGCAAATAACTTCTTCTCTCGTAGCACCGCCAAAACCATTCGCAAATGTTGTTCATGCTCATCCCAAATTTAGAATAGACAAGAATATCGTTAATAAACACAACTACAAAAGTATCAAGATAAGGCTTGAAAACCCGGTTCATCAAATCCATAAAAACGGCTGGAGCATTTGTTAACCCAAAAGGCATGACAAGAAACTTAAAATGTCCATACCTTGTACGAAAAGCAGTCTTAGAAACATCTTCCGAACGGACCTTCAACTGATGATACCCACTCCTCAAGTCGAGCTTTGAAAAGACTGTCGCACCTTGAAGTTGATCAAATAAATCATCAATATGAGGCAAAGGATATTTGTTCTTCACCGTCACTTGGTTCAATTGCCAATAGTCTATGCATAATCTCAAGGACCCATCTTTCTTCCTAACAAATAAAACTGGAGCTCCCCACGGTGAAACACTAGGTTGGATGAATCCCCGATCAAGCAACTCTTGCAACTGAGCCTTCAATTCTTTCAATTCAGTTGGGGCCATTCTATAAGGTGCCTTGGATATCGGAGTACCTAGAAGCTCAATCCCAAACTCTATCTCCCTATCCGGAGGCATCACATACTCAGAAGAGAACACACCAGGAAATTCTTTAACTACCTGTACATCCCCAAACTCTGACAATTCTTTAGCAGTATCAAGAACACTAGCTAAGAATCTGGTGCAACCACGAAATAATAATTTTCTAGCTTTCACATAAGAAATAACATGAATGGTCCCAACCGATGGAATAGCCTCAAAAACAAACTTAGGCATATTCGGGACTGAAAATGTAACAATCTTCTTATGACAATCAACTAAAGCATGATACTTGCTTAGCCAATCCATACCCAAAATAACATCAAAATCATGTATAGGTAACACTACTAAATCAGCAGGTAACACATGACCACATATATGCACATCACAGGCATGTAACACTTCATCAGTTACCAAACACTCTCCCATAGGAGTCGATACTTCTAACACATAAGGAAAATACTCAACAGAAGCATGCAATTGCGATGCAAAATGCATGGAAACATAATAATGCGATGAGCCAGGGTCTATAAGTGCGCGTGCTCTCAAACTTGCTATAAAAATAGTACCTCCTATAACGGTGGAAGAATCTGCCGCTTGCGGTTGATTCACAGCAAATACCTGGCCCTGAACCTTAGGCCTCCCCGAAGCATCCCTCTTCTGCCCTTGAGAAGTCCTAGCGCCACTCCCGGATGGTTGCTTCCTTGGTTTTGGACAATCCCTTTGAAAATGTCCCAACTGTCCACAATTCAAACAATTTCCTTGCTTCATCCAACATTGATCCTCTAAGTGCCCCTCCTTCAGACACTTAGTACAAACTTTCTTACTCTAATTCCCCGGATTATTACCTTGCCTTCTAACACTTGACTGACCCTGCGGTTGTCCTCTAAAGTGTGATGTCATTCCTTGACCTCCTCGACTATCTCGACCTTGTGGTTGTCTCCCTTGTCCTCCTCGACTTTCGGTACTTAACCCTTCCATCTTCCTCTTATGTTCCTCAATATCATGCTCCACACGGTAAGCACGATTCACCGCATCTTGAAAGTCTTGAAACTTATGGGACACTAACTGCGTTCGGATTCCTGTCTTCAATCCCCGAACAAATCTCATTGATTTACTCTCCTCGATTGCAACTAGATGAGTGCAATATCTAGATAGCTCTGTGAACTTGGCCACATACTGAGCCACTGTCATGAAATTCTGCTCCAAGTTAAGAAATACCATCTCCTTCTTATCTTGATCCACTTTCGGAATGAAATGCTCCTTGAACTTCCTCTCAAAATTCTTCCAAGTATATGGAACATGAGCCTCATCTCAACTTGTCTTCAAAGTTCTCCACCAATGTTCCGTCGCTCCAAAAAACTTGTAGGCAGCGAATCTAACTCGGTCCTCCTCGGTACATCTCAATACATCAAAGATCTTTTCCATGACTTCTATCCATCTCTCAGCTTTTGTCACATCCGGCTCACCATCATAACCAATAGGTTTCATCTTCAAGAATTGATCTAGTCCACATCTGGGAGGTGCCTGCTCTCCTCCTTGCCTCTGATCATTCATTGCTTTCATGGCTTCCTCTAACATTCCTTGAAACATATCCCGAGTCTCCTCTCTTACATTACCACGGCCTAAAGGTCCAGTCGGATCACCTTCAGCTCCTGCCATAAGGACTTAGTACATGCATAAAACACTTAACGTCACTCACTCAATCCATAACTACCCTCCTAGGTCACGTAGTCACCCTAGACTATCTAAACCTAAGGCTCTGATACCAACTGACGCGCCCCGAACCGTGGTCCTACTTGGCCCCACGCATGGGACATGCTCGGAAGACGCCTTTAATTTTAAAAACTTTTCGCAATGTCCTTTCTCAAACTTTTCAATATACAAAACCTGTTTAACTTAAAGAACTTTCATAAACATACCATGAAAGGTAAAAATCATTTAACTTCAACTTCAAACACAAAACTTTACAAGCCATTTACAAAACAAGGAACATATTTCCAAAGTATACAATATTTACAATCCCCAAAGTGTTTCAAAATAGTGACATAAAGTAAATGGGGGGATTTGTTTGTTTGTTGAATTAATTTTCCTAGACAGGAAGTAAAATCTAAGTTGTAACAATTAAGTAAAAAGCACTTTGGATACATAAAACTATTCCCAACTATCAATCAATATCACAGGAATGATTCTTTTTTTCTTTCCCCTAATTACTTGATCACAAGATATAAAATCTCTATCTCTTCTTTGTTATTAATTATTAGCGACGACACGCTCAACTAATAATCCTAATCAATACTAAAACCTAGCCGACACAGTCAAGATTCTAAATATTAATTGATGAAATTCTAAGAAATTAAGATCAAGGAATTATTCTATTCTTTTTCAAATAGAAAATAAAGCTAATTTTACCCTAATCACAATTCAAGATGACACATACAAGAATTATGAAATTGCTACAATGAAAACCCTAGTCTGACACGATAAAAGGGAATTTTAGCAAAAATCAATTAAAAGAATTAAGAAATTGATCAAGTTTCAAAACCCTAGAAATAGATTTAACAATAAATACAAGTAAAATTATAATTAAGGAGAAAGAGATAAAAAGAATTAAACCTCAATTGATCTTCAAAACGGATCAAGATTTATTATCCAAAGCAATGAAAGTTTAAGCTTCCATGGATTTCAAAGCTTCAAAAGTTTTCTAGAGAGAAAAACCTAAAAACAAAGTAAAAACCAACCCTAATAAAATTGTCAAAAGAAGTATTTATACTCCTCCATTCAATAATCCTAAAACCAAAAGGAAAAAGAAAAAAGGGAAAGGAAAATAAAATAAATCTTTTAAAGTCAGTCAACTTCACGCCTCTCCCAGCCTTGGACATCGTGCGGATTATTAAGTTCTTATTGAACCTTTTTGCACTTTGGTATTTGGACTTTCCAGATTTTCAGTGCACTTTCCAGAATTGCAGAACAATCCTCAGCTTCATAAACTTGACTTTTTCGGCTTGACTTTTGACTCTCTTCGGGTCTTCTTTGATTGACTTTGTCTTGAATTTATTGACTTCCATTGATGTAGAAATGATGATCTTGAGCTTCTTTGAGAACCAAAAACGATTACACAATAAACTCTCTAAATTTCTCTCGAATTACATTGTTTCTCTCATAATCCTCACAATATATAATTCACTCAAAATACATCAAACCTATACTAAATACATGGAAATAAAGAATAATAAGGATGGAAAATATAGGAAATAGATAGTATAAATCCGTCCTATCATCTCGGGTATACTACCCCTTGGTTATACATTTACATAATGCAACCAACAACAAAATACCTTGCCCAAAATACAACCCAACTCGGCGTCCTCTCCGGCTCAACGTGGCATATGCTCTGGCTCGCCCCTATCTAAGAAAGAAATAAAAGAACGGGGTGAGATAAATCTCAGCAAGCTATTATATATGCAGCAATATGATATGTAATCACATTATGAAATCATATAACATCAAACTCCTCATATATATATCACAATCTTGTCAACACAAAGAATGATATATACCATAACACATAAGTGCAATAATGTAACACTTAGATGGATACTGAGCCAAGGTTTAATCCCAAAAGGATATATCAATCTGAGCAGCATCAACAGTTGAAGAAACGGTTTCGAACCCATTAACAATATCAATAATACGGGTGAAAATGACACAAAGTCATAACCCGAAGTGCAACTAGACCTCGCCCAAAAATGGGAGCTAGCCCACTACCCAAACCATGTCCAATGGAAGGGAAAAAAGGGACCAAGTGTATGGATTATAATGAACTCGGCTCGGGTGCCATTATAATCCCATACCACTGCCCGAACAATTAAGTACCAGCTGGACATTAAATAAAAGCACATTAATAAATACTTGCTTAAACAACCAATCTATGATTCCAAAGTAGGGAACCATACCAATATATCATATCAAGATGATAACAAGTATCAATCATAAGTAGCACAACGGCTAAACAATCCTTGAATCAATTCAATTTAACTTAGGATTCCAAAGTAGGGAACCCTATCAAGCACACCATAAAGATGTCAAATCATTCCATAATGTGCAACACATAAGGTCTACACACTTACTATATCAATTCAAGGATCTATCATCAACCATATAAGGATATAGAGCAAATTAGGTTTCATGGAATTCAAGTATTCCAACCTACTTTAACCAAGTATTTAACAACCTTCCAAATATCACAATTGGTATGTAAAGACATCCTTTTGTAGCTCATATGTTGTACTTGGATTATAGTATTCAATTGGTTAAAATATATGATATGTAGTTAGCCTTATATTGCTTGGAAAATGAAGCAACAAAACAGGGTAGGGCACGACTCGTGCCCTATGACACGACTCGTGCCCAAGAAACCAGCACGAGTGCACAAAAGTGCACGACTCGTATCATGACTGGCTGAAGGGGGACGACTCGTGACCAGGGGCACGAGTCGTGCCATTCACTAAAAATCAACTTTTTGGCTGAAACATCACCACCCTTTCTAAACCATTTACATGACCAATTTTCCAACTCAATTAACAATCCATAAACCCAAACTTCAGTTCAACTTATACCACATTTACCTTAACTCATTCCAACCAAGCCAAAGGCCAATTTTACCATTTCAAACTCAAGGAAAATGGTCCAAAACAACATGCAACAATATATATTCTATACATTTAACTTCAAAGAACAAATGAGCATGCAATTGAAGGAAAATATAATAACTTACCTCAAAATGAAATGAAAAAACTTCAACTTTTATTCGGATGAAAATGATCCCCTTATTCTCCCGAACATTTAAACACGAACGGATCGACGAACCGATTTTCCTTGAATATTTGGTGGATTTTTACAATGGCAAACTAGGTTTGGAACTTTTGGAACAAGGAGAGAAAGAACTTGGCTGGCTTTTCTTTTTGATTAAAATGAAGCTTCTTCAATTAACAAAGTAAGGAGATAAACATGGACAAATTTACCCCTAGGCTCCTACAACCATTTAATTACTACAATTAGATGACTTAAGTTATAACTTCTACTCTAAAGCACCTCAATGACTTTTATAAGTTTCTAATAATTTTCACAATTACAAATTCAATTACACCTCTCCTAATATTCTCAATTAGACATTAAATAATTATATTTAATTTATTAACATAGTTAAAAATGCCTACTAACTTATTCAAATTATAAAACTAACACATAATTGCCACAAACGAAATGCGAAACATTACATAATATGCAACGCACGCCATAAAAACAAGTTCAAGCATGTATCAAAATAATACCTAGGTTTAGGTTCATGACATCAGGAACATGACTGTATAGCGGAGTTTCTCCATGACGATCCCAAATAGTGTAAGTCTCACGAAAACCATACATAACTACGTGTTCACCAGCTATTTTTTTTGCGTTGGTTTAGAGACAATCTACAATGCTTACACGGACACTTGATCTCTGAACCAGGTTGCTTATTGGTATAGGCAAATTTAATAAATTCCATAAGGTCGTTTAAAAATTTTGGGTCCAACCTATTTGGCAAGTTAATCCAACTCTTATCCATTTTTTCTGTAGTAAGATAAAAAAAAAAAATCAAATCAACAATATAAGACTAGTCAATAAAGTATTAACCCATAAATAACAATGAAATTCATAACTCGAACAAGTCTAAATCAAATAACCATATAAGACTAGTAAATAACTCTTCCTATCCATTAAGTCTAAATCAAATAACCATAACTCGAACAAGTGGAAAAAATTCCAAAACAACCAAAAAAATAAACAAAGGTTGAACTAGTCAATAAAGTATTAACCCATAAATAACAATGAAATCCATTAGAAAACAATGAAATCAAAGGAATTTATCAAACTCAATACCTATAATAAAAAAACAAACATTATTCCTAATTTTCAAACAATATCAAACATGTGGAAAACTTCATTAACTAACAATAATCAAATGAAAACCGACCTCTTCGATGATACACCACTAACAGTACTCCCTCCGCCCAGAAATGAATGTCCAAAAAAATTTCAAATTTGCTCCTGATTGATTTAGAACAAATTTTAAATTTGGACATTCATTTTGGGAGGAGGTACTATTTCTCATAAACAACACCAGAAATCTCTGTTTTCAATGAATACAAAATCGGGTAGAAAAGGAAAAACGGTTCTAACTTCTAACAGCAAAAATTTAACAGTATCGGCTTGATCAAACTTCGATCGATTCATCTGATTAAATACGCACAAATTTAAAAATTCTTAACAAATCGAACACATACTTATGTCTAACTTATGTATGAAACACAACGAAATCTATATCTGTTTTCCATTGATTCGAAGCGGTATAAAACAAGTTTAATAGAATTTAATCTAACATTATTTACCGAAATCAAATGCACTCCGTATTAGATTTTTATACAGTTAGGATCAACCTACGCTCATCTGTAAACGCGCGAAAGTGTGGGTGTTGATTTTGAAGTAATGAAAGTGAAACTACACATTCTTAACTTAACATGCATAAACACAAGCCCACAATACCATTAGGAAAAATCAAATTTAAGTGGTGGAACAAAGAAAATCATCAAGGGAACAATTACCAGGTTCAGAGGAACATCAATTTCGTGTTGTTTCAAGTAATTGATGATGCTGCGTCCGGCCTGCACACAAAGCACATGAAGATGCATTATTGAGAACTATATTGCCGATTTATATAAGCAATCATTCAATACTATGTCTAGGGTTTTACAAGTGTGTGATTTGAGATAATAGGAAGGTTAATATACCTGGTTTTATGACTTTTGCGAGCTGTTGCAACGATTGATACAAAGAATTAAGCCAATTGCAGTGGCCGCTATAGAGAGAGCTGAAGATTAATTTTGCGCTAGCTAGGGTTGAGAAGGTACTGGCTGGATGGAAGTAATTTTGGGTGCTGCTACAGGGTTGAGAAGGTACGGGGCACCAGGAAGTAATTTTGGGCGCTATGGGGTTGAGAAGGGGCGCTAGAGGAAAGTAATATTGGGCGCTATAGGGTTGAGAAGGTACGGGGCAACGGAGGAAGGGACGGGCACCGGATCGAGGGAAGTAATTTTTGGCGCTATAGGGTTGAGAAATGGCGCCGGAGGGAAATAATTTTGGGGGAAAGTATTTATAGGGAATCTCTTAAATTGAATGAAAATTATAACCAAATAAAAAAGAAATTTTATTTCAAACAAGTACGAAAAGGAAATTCAATTTTTGAAAAGAAAAAGGAAATTAAATTGATAGCATATATATACAAAACTTATCCATGTTTTTTAATTTATTAATTAGTTTTTGTAGCATAGATACAAAATTTACCCATATACACGTACATTAATTATTAACTTTTCTGGATTGTACTATACTTTCTCCGTCTCATAATAAATGTTTTAAAAATTGAATATTCACAGGAATTGAGAAAAATATTACTCCCTCCAATCTAAAATATTATATATCAACTTTATATTTTGGAATATATAGTACGTAACATTAGTTATGGGACACCCATAACATTATAAAAAGGGAAAAAAGATGAAAAAATTAGGATAATTATAAAAAAGTGCTGAATATTTTGCGACAATTTCACAAAATTATCGAAAATTAGGCGACAATTTTCAAAAAGTGCAGGAAAATATGTGACAATTATAGAAAAGTGCCAGATATTAGCGGCACTTTTCAATAAATGTCGGAATTTAGCCACACTTTTCAGTAATTGCCGAAAATTTAATGGCACTTATATCAAACTGCCAGGAATTCCGGGCACTTTTCATGAAGTGTCGGAAATTTCCCGGCACTTTTAACAAAGTGCCGGGAATTCGCGGCATTTTCCAAAAATCGCCGAAAATTTTGCTGCACTTTCATTGAAATGCCGAAAATTAGCGGCACAAAGTGAAGTGCCGGTTTAAAAGTGCCGGAAAAAGGCATAATTTTGTAGTTTGTATTCAAAACCATACCTCACTGGAGGCTTCCTGAAATTAGCCCGTCTATACCTCTATTGAGCTAACCCATGTTCCTCGGAAACTGGCGATAATCTTTCTAGTGTTTCTGTTTCTGACCGTAGATCCTGATGAAAATCTAACTATGGACTGCTCAACTCTGATGTATCTTGTAGCTCCACCTGTTTATCAATACTACTAAGACCTGATACAACCACAGATCTCATAATAGTGTTAAGCACAGAGTTTTCATCAAAAACAACATTCCTGCTTATTATTACCCTACCCTCTTATGTAGACCAAATCCGGTATCCCTTGACACCATCACCATAACCCATGAAAACTCCTTTTCTAGCCCTCGGCTCCAACTTCACATCATCCACATGATAATAAGTAGTACAACCAAAAGCCCTTAAATTATAGTGATCAACAGGTTTACCTGACCATACCTCATTGGGAACTTTGAGACTGATACTTGTATGTGGTCCGCGATTTATCAAGTAACATGATGTACTAACCACTTCTGTCCAGAACCGCTTAGACAACCCTGCATTGGAAAGCATGCACCTTGCTCTAGCTAACAATGTCTGATTTATGCGCTATGCTACACCATTTTGATGTGGTGTACCCCTGATAGTGAGATGTCTAGAAATCCCTACTTTCTTACAGAACTCATCGAACTCAGTACTGCAGAACTATAACCCATTATCTGTCCGGAGTCGCTTGATCTTCTTTCCTGTCTGATTTTCCACTAATTTCTTCCATTGTTTGAAATTGGTCAAAGCCCCACTCTTGTGCTTCCTAATGATTACCCAAGTCTTCCTCGAGTAGTCATTAATTATTGACAAGAAATACTTGTGACCCCTCAATAATTTCTGACATGAAGGTCCCCAACAATCCGAGTGAATGTAATCCAGACTGCCCTTCGTTCTGTGAACTCCCTTAGGAAACTTGCTTCGCTGCATCTTCCCAAGTACACAATGCTCGCATAACTTAAGATCCTTAATCTCATGGCCACACAGAATACCATGATTAGCTAATATCTGCATCCCTCTAATGCTCATGTGCCCAAGCCTAATATGCCACAACTTTGTCATATCCTACTTAACCACTTCAGATGATGCAACCAATACTAACCCATAAAGAGTCCTTCCTCGAAGGAAATACATGGAGCCCCACTTAAGGCATATCAGAATCACTTCATAATATTTGCATAAATAAACGGCTCCACCTTTACCTTTGAAATTGTACCCTTTGTTGTCGAGCTGGCTAAGAGATATCATGTTTTTCGTCATCTGTGGAACATGCCTCATATCGTTCAAAGTGCAGAACTTACCATCATGAGTCTGCAGCTTGATCGAACCAATACCAACAACCTTGCAAGTAACACTATTGGTCATATGAATATTACCACCATCTACCTGCTCATAGGTTGTAAATCACTCTCTCCTTGTACTGATATGATAAGAAGCCCCAAAATCAAGAATTCACGCATCCGACTGTTTTGCAGATTTTTCTATCACTAGAGTATAATCTCCATCAGAGCTGCTTATATCAACTGCAGCAGCATTAGCTTCGTTGCGATTTGGTGGCTCGCCTCGCTTCTTACTAGGACAATTTGTCTTCCAATGTCCCTTACACTTGCAATAATTACAAACATCATTAGGTTTCGGGCCCCTGTTGCCAGAAAACTTCTTCTTCTTTTGTTTACTGCTAGAACCCCTGTTGCCTTTCGCAACCTAACCTGTCGTCTGATTATCTGTACCACTATTACCGATTGCCTTACGACTTAACTCTCTAGTATTGAGCGATGATTTCACCTCCTCTATAGTCACCGTCTCCTTATAACTGATACTAGAGTTAACGTAGTGCTCATATGATAAATGCAAAGAAACAAGAAGCATTAATACAGCATTCGAAGAGAATATAGCCTCTGATTCAGATATAGCTTGTTGGTCAATGATCGTGTCAAATACATATCTTCTAACGCAAACCACAAAGCACCTATGGAATCGTTATCTGGAATATTAGCTAGAACATCATCTAGACACCTGATAATCTTAGAGTGGGCCCTCTCATCTAGCGCGATCAGATCTGCCTCTTCCTTCTCTGCTACCTTCTTCGCTTTCTCCAAACCTTCTGATGTTGCAACCGCGACAGCACCAGTGGGAACGACTTTTACTTTGCCCTTCGAATCCTGACGATTTCCGATTGCAGCAGCTACTGGAGCCCACAAGACCTTGTCTCTCAATAAGGCTTTCATCTTGATTTGCCAAAGAAAAAAATTATTCTTCCCATTAAACTTGTCGACCGGTGATTCAATTCCTGATCCCATTTTTTTATGCAGCGGAACAATCCTAGACCTTTCTCAAACTGATGGGATCTGATACCAGTTTGTTAGAACAATGTCTATGTAAAAAGATAAAAACAAGCAACAATCACACAACACTCAGATATACGTGGTTTACCAACTTGGCTACGCACGTGTAGAGGGAGATAATATTATTATCTTCTGAAAATCAACCGATTACAATCTCAAATCCAATGTACGAATTATTGACAAAGAATTTATGTCTGTGCAAACCCTATATCTAGAGAAACAGATGAGAAAAAGCAAATACAAATACAAATATGGTTGGGGGTATGCTTATTTATATGTCCTACTTCTAACCCTTTAGAGTTTTACAACTTTGGGCAAAATATGCCGTTTAACAGGACAAATCCGGCGTGTGGCGCGATCGCCCCATCTCCAAAAAAGGGCACCGCACGATCGCCCCAAAATGGGCGCAATCGCTCCTTTTCTACAGAAACTTGGTGCGATCGTGCGTTTTATACCGCGCGATCGCTCCCACTCGAATGTGTCAGAAATTTCGAATTTGCTTGTTTAATCTCCTAATTTAGGCGTTTCTAATTTGATGGCACCAAAACAAACAAAACTAATTAAATCATTACTTGACAGTCTTGCAAATTATCAGTCAATTTGTTCAAATTCGATGCATATTTTATTATTTATTTTTATGTTTTACTGTTATATTGTGTCTGATTTACAAATATATATATATATATATACACAAAATCTAGGGAGAAACGCGTTTCTCCATAAGTTATGGAGAAACGGGTCCCGACATGTCGCGCGACAATGAGCTAGATAGCCGAGAACCTATGAAAGTGATATCGAAACCTTGAATGAATATCCGAAAACCTTCAAAATGTTTACGGATATACATTGAAGGTTTCTGATATCGAAAACCTTCAATAGCAATTTACGGATATGCCCTAACACATTTACGGATATGCACCTAACGGTTTTACGGATATGCACCTAACGGTTTACGGATATACATTTCACATCCTTCGGCTATCAAATACAAAGCTACGGATATCAGTGCAAAGCTTTTATCAAATGCAAAGCTTACGGATATCCAGGAAGCTTTTGGTCTTGGCCTTTTTTTACGGTTATCAAATGTAAAGGCTTACTATGAAAAACACGTTTCTCCATAGTTATGGAGAAACGCGTTTCTCAGCAGACGCACTCATATATATATATCACTTTTCAAATTAGGAAGCAAGCAAAGAGGAGTCCAATCAAATATACCCAAAATAGAGATATGAAGAAGGTGAACATAGATCAAATGATTAACTCCAAATCCGTTAAACATCAAAACATAAAACAACACTTGGTCTGATTTGTAAATATCGAGGAAGCCATGGGGAATCTCATACTATATGAGTCAAAAGAAAACCTAATTATTTCAAGCCCTCTCTCTCTCTCTCTCTCTCTCTCTCTCTCTCTCTCTCTCTCTCTCTCTCTCTCTCTCTCTCTCTCTCTGATGGCTCATGCATGCATGCATAAAATGGGGGGTAAAAAGTGAAAAATGAGAAAAGAACAATGATTCAGGCTACATATATTTGTTTGCCCTATGGAAAGTGGCAGTTTATACAAGCAAAGAAAGGGTAGATATCAAAGTGTAAAAATAGGTTTCCTTCTATTTTTGGAAACTTTAGGACTAGTCCATATCAATTAAAAGACACATACCTTACTCCATCGTGCTTATCTTTCAAATGAAAAATATAGTATTCGTTAACATATTTGTTTTATTTTCAATTTTACTGCTCTGTTTCTTAAAATGTTGACCAAAGATTCATAAAAAAATACTCACTCGTTACAGAATAAGGTTCTTAATTTCTATTTTTTTGTCTTACTTTTTTTTTGGTCTGTTACAACAAAAACTTCCTAACCACTTTATTTATCCTATTTTATTTTTTATACTCACAATATTTATTTTTTCTTAATTCTCGTGTTAGGTCAACTAAGAATCTTGGGGACGGAAGGAGTAATTGTTTTTATAGTAGTCTAAAAGTTATTGTTGAATCAATATTATTATTATTATAACTATCAATAACAAATTTTAAAAATTTATCGTGGATTATTAAATTTTCATAAATCTTTTGTTAAAGGTCAATCATGTTGATACTCAAAATCAAAGTGATATTTTTTTTCTTATGGAGGAAATATGCTTTTTTATATAATAATGTATTATTATTTCCATCCCGGGAAATTTGTCTCATCATTTGATAAATTTTAATTGAACTTGTACAAATATTTTAACATAATTTATTATTTTAATGAAAGTGTAAAAATTATTATTATAATATTTGTAATGTGATATTAATAATAAATTTTTTAATTTTTAATTAAAAGATATTTTTTTTTAACAAAAAATTTAGTCAAAATTATATCAAATTAAATACCAAAAAATGGGCTATCATTTACTAAGAAATCTTTAGCATCTGTCAAGATCATGTTTTTCTTTCTTCAACATTGCAACCCACAAATGAAAAGACTGGGGAAGATGACAGATCGATGATGCTCCCAACTATCATCTTCTGTGCACTAAATTTGATTTTGCCCATGTTCATTCAATTTTCATCTTCGAGTTGGGACCCACTTACAACTTAAGGTATCTAATAACTTTTGTCCCAAGATTTTGTGAAAGATAATTTAATTTTGAAATTATTAAGTTAAAATTATTAAATTTAGAAATTGTTGAGTTAAAATTATTAAAATTCTAAAGATAATTTAATTTTGAAATTATTAAGTTAAAATTATTAAATTTAGAAATTATTGAGTTAAAATTATTAAAATTGTAAGTTGTCAATCAAAGAAGAAAGAGAGAAATAAAAGGATGAGAATCAACCAATTTCCTCAAGTACTTCCAATTTAATGGGTATTCAACATATAATATGTACACCCAATTTAATGGGTATTCAACATATAATATGTACACAGTCTACTAAAAAACATAGCTATTGAGACGGAAATGAAAAAAATCAAAATATTGTTTTTTAAATATTTATTTACCAAAATAACATCCAAAAAAACTTATTTATCAAAATAGCACTTTTTTTTTTAAATCCGGAATTCCAATTTCCGGTTTTAAGCAAAATCCGGCACTCCATTTTCCGGATTTAATTTTAGTTAAATCCGGAGGTCCATTTTCCGGTTTTAAATTTTTATTTTTTTTGTAAATCCGGCATTGTAAATTCCGGATTTAAAATTATTTTTTTTTTTTGTCGAATCTCATAAGAGTAATAAGAAATAAGAAAAATAAGAAATGGTTTCTAAATAAGATATGTACACGTGATTTTCGGCTAATTTTCAGCTATTAAAATAATATATTTTTCTTAATTAGTTATCTAAATAAATGATTTCTAAATAAGATTAACTAATTATGGAACATACTAAAAATATGGAGTTGTACATTGAGTTGTAATATTGTAATTATATCGAAGGACTGTTAATATATTTTTAATATTTTTAACTTTTGGTAAATAACTTTTATGTGATGTACATTTGCATCGTTGACACTGTTAAACTCATATTTTATTTAAAATGACTTTTTTATCAAAATAACTATTGATTTATTTTTCTTTGTAATATTATACAATGATGCTTGCGTGTATTGGATATATAAAATATGAATTACAATGCAAAATGTATCAAATATCAAAATAAAAATAAAAATTTAAATTTTGTGACTAAAATCATGTTACACTTAAAATAAATTTGTTTATAAAGTAACTTTTGCATTTATTTTTATTTGTAATATTGTTCTTATTACCATTACTATTATGTTCAATAATGCTTAATAAAATAAATTGTATCATGCAGGAAGTCAGAAAATAAAAAATAAATATTGAAAGAAATATATATTTTATTTGTTTATAAAGTAACTTTTGATTTTATTTTTATTTGTAATATTGTTCTTAGTACTCTATATATGGTGTTTATGACTATTAGTTCCATATTTTTAGTGTGTTCCATAATTAGTTAATCTTATTTAGAAACCATTTATTTAGATAACTAATTAAGAAAAATATATTAGACAAAAACTTGGGTGAGAATACTATGACCCGTCTCATTCATGAGACGGGTCGGATCCATGACCCATTACCCGCCCAACAAAGCCAATCCACGCCTCCGCCCAAGCTTTTTGCATATGGGCGGTCGCCCAAGCTGGAATCAGCGGCCGCCCAAGCTGGAATCAGCCCACATTTGCCTTGGCCCAATCCTTCAGCCAACATAAAGTAATAGTTTGTATACATTAAAGTAATAGTTTGTATACATTAAAGTAATAGTTTGTATACATTAAAGTAATACATATATACAGAAAAGTAATAATGTTTTTTCCTATGTTTTCTTCGTTTGGCAAAAGTAATACTTATTATAACTAAAATGTAACAAACGTGTTATTTATATATAATAGTATTTGTACATAATTGTAACACATATGTATAGGTATCTATATGTTTTCATGTAAAAGTATTACATTATCTATAGAAATATGTTACAATTTCATCTATCAAAGTGGTACATTTACTTGTATAAACTATTACATTCATATACATAAGTTATTACATTTCAAAAATAATACATATAGTTTGTATTACATTTGAAAAAAATGGGTAAAAACGAGCTTTTATTTTTTTAAAACAGGTATTACGTTTACTTATGACCAATGTTTACTTTATATGTATACAGTCATTACATTAAGAGATGGTAACTATTACTTTTGCTCTGAAAAAATAATAAAAAAAAATAAAAAAATAAAAAAAAAATTGGCCTATAAAAGGCTGTCACGTGGCGGGTCATGCCCCATGGGTCATGGATCGACCCGTCTCATACATGAGACGGATCCCATGTTCTCACAGGAGACCGACTCAATATATTATTTTAAAGCTGAAAATTAGCCGAAAATCACGTGTACATATCTCACACGTTAAAATATAAATACCAATTAGCTCTATATAAAGAGCTGTCAAAAGTAGCCTCTATGTCTCGCAAGTTACAAATATACTAGAAAAATTCTGAAATGACTATATTTAAATTTGCTATTATATTTCTTGCATTGGTAGCTTATCGTACAATGGCTGCCCCTTGTTTTGGTAATTTTTATATCCTATACCATTAAACTATACTCCCTCCGTCCCAATAGTAGCTTCCCATTTTGCCATTTTGGGTGTCCCGCTAATAGCTTCCACTTTCCTTTTTTGGCAAAGGAATCTTCACTATTCCCTCCACTCATTCTCTCTCCTCCATTATTTTAATACTCACAACACCATTATAATTTACTATTCTCTCCACTCATTCTCTCTCCTATTTTCAAATTACACTCACAACATTTTTACTTCCCTCCCATTTTATTAATTTGCGTGCGACCCAAATTTTGGGCACCTCTTATTGGGACGGAGGGAGTATTTAAATAGGTTTTTGATCCTAAAGTTTTGGATTCATCCAATTTTTCTTATTTTTCTTATTTCTTATTCCTCTTCTGAGATTTGACAAAAAAAAAAAATTAATTTTAAAATTGGAATTTACAATGCCAGATTTACAAAAAACAAAATTAATTTTAAATCCGGAATTTGCAATGCCGGATTTACAAATAAAAAAAAATTAAAACCGGAAAATGGACCTCCGGATTTAACTAAAATTAAATCCGGAAAATGGAGTGCCGGATTTAGCTTAAAATCGGAAATTGAAATTCCGAATTTAAAAAAAAAAGTGCTATTTTGATAAATAAGTTTTTTTTAGTGTTATTTTGGTAAATAAATATTTAAAAAACAATATTTTGATTTTTTCATCTTGAGACGGAAAGTGATCTCAATAAATAGCCTTTATTATAGTTTATTACCGTTTCTTATAAACGTGGACTATTAAAGGGTTAGTGGTTGTCACAAATAATTTAGATACAACAAATACATTCCTGAAACACAAATAACATATTAAAATAGAGATTATTAAAAAATGTTATCCCAAAATAAAGACCATTAGAAAATGTTGTCCTAATAACTTTTAAATAGGGACTATTAAAGATTTTTGTCTCAAACAAATAGTCTATAAAAGACATTTTTCTAGTAGTATCCATCACATTTGAAATTAGATGAGTCAATTTTATTGCACTTTGACTAAAAATTGAGGAAAATTAAATTATTTAAACAAAAATTTTAAAAATATTAATGTATCATCATCAACAACACTCTCGATAACAACTTTCATATTTTCATTTGGATGGTTAAATTATCTTACAATTATTGATCAAAATGCAATCAAATTGATTATTTTAATCAAAATTGTCTGATAATTTCAAATGAAACGGAGTGTGTGGTTGTTCAATTCCTACCTTTTGAGATTCATCATAAGAATAAATCGAAACATTTAAGTGTAGATAAAGATCATTGATTAGTTTAAATGTGAAATCATTGTTATCATCAACTGATCATCTTTATTCTTTCATTAGTTTGATATTAACTTGAGCAAAAAAAATGCAAATTTGAGTTTGTAGATTGGATTATTGCTACATTTGAGTTTGTGCGAAAGTAATGTTAAAAGATTAATTGAATGACAATGAATTTGATCGATTGCTGCTAACAGTTGTTTAATTAAGTTCCATCCTTGCATACCTACATTGTTCAGACAATCAGAATCTTTGTTAAACCAAATATCATAGGTCATGTAGGAAAAAATCTTCTAAACCCTAAACCCTATATATATATATATCCCCAACTTCTATTAACAAAGTTTTTTGTCAAATAGACCGGTTTCGAAAAGTTTATCTGACTTTAACTTTGATGGTCAACTCAATTGAACATTAATCATAATTTTATGAAAATCTAATTATTCATTTACAATTCTAAAAATTATTATTGATTCGTCATTAGAAATACTATCAATCACAACTTTTAGAATTATATAGGGATAATTAGATTTTTATAAAATTATTGTCAAATTAAGATTGAATTGACTATCAAAGCCAAAGTTGGACGAACATTTCGAGACGGAGAGAGTATGAGATTATCAATGAATCATGGTTTCATTATAGTTTTATGAGTAAAATTTTTGTTTTATTAGTGAAAATATTTCAAGAATGAAATTGTCTATGTCTTAGAACAAGTGAGACGAAACTCACAAGTGTTGTCCTTAGTGTTGGCAACACTAACAACAACACACATCAATTCTAGAAAAACACAAATAAATAGAAATAAATCTAATTTGCAGCGGAATAATTAAAACAATACACAAGAATATAATTTTTATCAAGTTATATAAATATATAACTTGATGGGTGCCAGGAGGGAAAGACCTTTCTATTAATAATATGAATTCAATACAAGCTCGAAGAAGTTCCTTAAGGATAAACAATCATTAACATAAGGAACAACATATAAAAGAACTCTCTTTGAAAATGAACATTCAAAACCTCACTAAAATATAAAAATTTATATGAAATTCTCGAGTGTCGGACTGAGTGTTGCCAACACTGAATGGCAACACTTGAGAGCAGAATTCTATTTCTTGTGCAGATTTGCGTTTTCTGAATTGGATGATCTTCAATGAAGATTCACTGGACTATTTATAGCCACAAAGTCTTGAAGCCTACTCAAAATGATCAGCAACATCCTTGGAATTTGTTTCCTCCATTTTAGCCAACTCGCCTCAAATGTAGGAGACTTAGTCTTCTCTTGCTTCTCTTGCTTGTACTCCTTAGCTATGGATGCCTTGAACTCTTACTTGTTTCCCCCTGAATAGGTGAATAATATCTCTTTTTGCTTGGTCATTAATTAAACAAATAAACACATGTTTATTTGTTAATTTTCTCCTCTTCTTCGTGAATCACGCCTGGGCAGTTTCTGTTGATCTTTTCAAGCTCATTTTAAGCAGACTAACTACTGTTATTTAAAGATTAATTTCTACATTTTTCTTTGTGAAAAATATAGTAACTATTTCAGTGTTGCCAATTCCAAATGACAACACTTGTGGCAACACCAGTGGCAACACTGGTTTGCAACACTTGGGACAACATTCATGGCAACACATGATCTTAACATTAACAATCTCCCCCTTAGTTACAGATTTCTTCACAAAATACCAATGTGATGATCTTTACAAAACAGTTAGTCAAACTTAACAAAAAATACAAAACTGCCACGTGATTAACAGTGGCAACATCAATCTTCAGGCAATGTTGAAAATATTTTTCAATCAAAGTATCACACTCACACGAGTGGCAACATTAACCTTCAGACAAATGAAGTCACATAATTTTGAATTGATCTCCCCCTTAATACGAAATTAATAACTAACCAAAATAATTATTAAAATCTTAAAAACAACCATCCAACCATTTAGCAAAAACCATCCACCAAAGTTTGAAGAAAATTCCAGCCGAAACAAATTAAGAAAAAAACAGAAATTAAAATTGTTTAAGCATAACAAACCAAATAAAAACAAATAAAATTGTTTTTGTTACCAAACCACCAAAATCAAGTACCATTCGAACCAACCATCAACCTTCTGCATTTTCAGCTCCTTCACCTCCCTCAGCTGTACCACTTGGTCCAGCTCCAGCTCCATCCGCTCCATCATCACGCCTTGGCCTTGATTGATCTCCCCCTATATTGGAAGAAATCATATCCACCATTTTCATCATATCAGTACGCATGTCCAGCCACCCCTGAATCACTGAGTCAATGTGCTTCACCTGACTATTGAAAAAATTAAGAACCATAGCAGCATCAATCATTACAGGAGCAGTGTTGCCTGAAGTGTTGCCAATTTCAGGGGCGACACTTGAAGCAGGGGCAGCCAATGGAGGAGCATTTGTAACCAAAATCCATGGCAAATCTCTGTGCCTATCACCTTCTGTAAAGTGTTTGCTAATTCTGTAATAGATAGGCTTCTCAGAGATATTATCGGCATTCCAAGGCTTGAGGTTTTGGTACAAGAGAACATTGAAAATAAGGGAAAGAAAAATGAAGGAGGAGGTTTTTCTTTTCTTGGCCCATGCAGCTAGGTGAACAAACACTAATCTCCCAAAGTTGACACTTTGTTTCTTGCCTAGTTTGTATAACAAAGAAGCTTGCTCGAATGTCACCGTGTTTTCATTGGCCGTAGGTAGCCAATTTGTTATACAAATTTTGTGAAGCACACTAAACAAGGAAGTAAGATGGGTAGATTTAAAATGTTCGGTCCAAACAGTGATTCTCCCTCCAGTAAAAAAGGTGGCTAAGGCATTTGGTTCAACTTTCAAACTCTCATCTTCAACATTAGGGAGGCCAAATGCTTTATTGATGATCAAGGGATTAAAATCATAAATATTGCCCCTAACAAAGATCTTTCCATAATGAGGGGTATTCCTATCATCAATATCCTCCCTAAGATGAGCATAAAAATTCCTAACCACACTTTCAATATAATGACACTTTAGTCACAGTAGGCAAAAACATCATGTCCTCCAAAAATTGGTACACTCCTAACTCCTTGAACTGAGTCACAAACATGTTTCTTTCATTCAGAATCTTTTTCTCAGAATCTTGAACCCACTTATCTATGTTGGATTCACTATAAAATTCCTCGGAAAGAAATGGACGTTCATAATACCCAAATGACTCATAATCTGATTTGGAATCTTGAGAGGGAGTAGGGGTGTTTACCTGAGGCCAGAAAATGGGAGAATACGAGGGTGAACTTGACTGGGCTTTGGACTTGGCAGCAGGTGTTGCTTCAGGTGTTGCCATTGGATTGGCAACACTTGGGGCGACACTGGAGGAAATTTTCTGTTTCTTGGCAATTCGGGACTTCGCTTGAGCTAGCGTTTCTTCATCATCCATCCATGCTTCCTCATCCTCTTCAGAAGATGATTAGGGTTCCTTGGTCTCTTTAAAGATTGGGTCCGAATTGTCCTCGGATGAAATGTTGAGCGAAGAACTTGAGCTATCCTCCACATTGACAGGATCATCAGCCGTGTTGGAAGGTATTTTGGACCTAAACAATGTCTTGATCCTTTCTGACTGACGACGAACACCACCCCTAAATGACGAAGAGGCATCAACCGCCTTTCATTTCTTGGTTTTCTTTTGTGGGGTGAAGGTGATTTCAACAGAGGGGGTAGCTTCAGGAAGGCTTATAGGGATGGGAATGTGAGGAGGATTGTACACAATAATGTCAAAAGATGGTGAGGTTGTGGGTGTGGCCGAAAATGTCGCAGGGGATATTTCCATGGGCTCGGTGACATTTGAGGCGACACTCGAAGGAGCTAAAGGTGAAATTTCCATGGGGGAAGAAATTTGGGAAGTATTTTTGGGACTTGCCATGAAAATCGAAGGAAGAAGACGAGGAAGAAGGGGAACAGGGTAAGGGTTTTCCGCCTAGAGAGAGAAGAAAGAAGAGAGAGAGGGTTTTGTGAGGACTGAGGAGGAGGGTTTTAAATGAGTAATAGGGAAGGATTTAATTGATTTGACAAGTTCAAACCAATTTAAAATCCTTTTATTTCTTAACAAACCCAACAAACTATAGCCACTGTTCTGCCATTTTTTTTAAAACAATTTTTTTTTATTTTTTTAAATATAATAACTAAAAATAATTTTAGCAATATCCATAAAATTGTGTTTTTCAAAATTCAAATAATGAATTTTAAAAATAGATACTTCTAAATTACAATTAGTTAGACATAAATAAATATTTTTGCTAAAAACCTTTTAATTTTCACAAACTCTAAATATAAGAAAATAGATTTTTGAAAATTCAAAATTTAATTTACAAAAACAAAAATAAAAAATAAAAAATTAATGTAGCATCTACTAATGTGTTACTAGCAATGTTGCGTGACACACAAGACAACATTTTAAATAAAATCCCCTTGATATTTTTTTTTTCAACATATAAATCTTATCATTACTTAGGCAATTTTTAAGCAAGCTTTACACATTCTTTATTTACAAGGAAACATCGTAGTAGCGAGCTCCGTGCCCCGAGTTTTGTATAAACGTGTAAAGCCATATGTAGTAAGTTTTATACCTTTCAAGTAGGGTACAATGTAGTAGCGAGCTCCATGTCCCTAATACTTAGTATAAAACAACTACATTATATTCCCTTTGGAAATATTTTAACAAGCTTTGCCTTTTTCAATATCAACATAATATAAGTGACTTTGTCACTTTAAGCACAAAGGGGTATTTTATAGAAAAATGTTAATCTATAGTATATACACATACCAGAACAAAAAGGTCAGTAAATGCCCCCCATTTGGGATTAGACTGAATATTTTTTTTTATATAGTAAAAATATACAACAAATACAGAGTGTTGCTGTCAGTGTTGGCAACACTGACGACAACACTTGAAACAGCAGATTTATAGAAAGTATAAACCAAGAGATTTTTTCAAACTTGAAAATCTCTCATGGTTTAGGGCTTTGGTCAAAATATCAGCAAGTTGATATTTAGTATCAATATGCTCTATTTGGATCAAGTCCTTTTCTACTAAATCTCTCAAAAAGTGATCGCGGATATCAATGTGTTTAGTGCGTGAGTGTTGTACAGGGTTTTTGGAGATGTTTATAGCACTCAAATTGTCACAATACATGGTCAAGATATTACTATCAAGACCATAGTCGTCAAGCATATGTTTCAACCATATCAATTGCATGTGAACAACAACTCCCGGCTGCTACATACTCAGATTCAGCAGTCGAGAGAGAGACACAATTTTGCTTGCGACTGTACCATGACACAAGATTATTACCCAAGAAAAAACAATCCCCACTAGTGCTCTTTTTATCATCTATATCCCCTGCCCAATCAGAGTCACTAAAACCAACCAAGTTGGTATTAGTGTCTTTGGTGAACCAGATTCCCAATTCACTTGTCCCAGACACATACTTAATGATTTTCTTGACAACATTTAGGTGAGAAATTTTAGGAGCAGACTGATATCTAGCACATACACCTACGCTAAACATAATATCGGGACGACTGGCGGTAAGATAAAGAAGACTACCTATCATTGATCTATACAGAGTTGGATCAACATCCTCCCCTGCCTGATCTTTGGTTAGCTTAAGAGATGATCCCATAGGTATTTTTGAGCTCTTTGCACTCTTCAATCCAAATCTTTTCACCAGACTCTTAGCATACTTGCTCAGAGAGATAAAGATTCCATCATCTGATTGTTTCACCTGCAATCCTAGGAAATAATTAAGTTCTCCTATCATGCTCATCTCGAAAGTTGATGTCATAGCTTCCACAAAATTTTGTAAACACGTTTTAGAAGTGGAGCCATAAACTATGTCATCAACATAGATCTGAGCAATGACAAGCTCTTTATTTTCCCTAAGAATAAATAATGTCCTATCGGCTTCTCCTCTAACAAATCCATATTCAAGAAGGAAACTTGTTAGACTCATACCATGCACGAGGAGCTTGTTTCAAGCCATATAAGGCCTTATCAAGTCTGTATACATGGTCTGGGTGAAATGGGTCTTCAAACCCTTTAGGTTGCTCAACATAGATCTCTTTATCTAAGTACCCATTCAAGAAAGCCGCTTTGACATCCATTTGGTGCAATGTGATTTTGAGGTAGCAGGCTATAGCAAGAAGAAGTCTTATTGACTAAATTTTAGCCACAGGTGCAAAGGTCTCGTCAAAGTCGATTCCTTCTACTTGTGTATAGCCTTGAGCCACAAGACGAGCTTTATTACGAACAATATTACCCAATTCATCAGAGTTTTTGTAAATCCATTTAGTTCCAATAATATTTGTATGTAAAGGACGTGGAACTAAACACCAAACCACGTTACGGGTAAATTGTTCAAGCTCTTCTTGCATAGCTTGTATCCAGAAATTATCATTTAAAGCCTCAATCACATTTTTTGGTTCAAGAGAGGAAATGAAACAGGAGTGTTTTACCTTGGAGTATGTGGAGGACATACACACATACCTAACCATATCTCTGTAGTCAACTGGCTCCTTATTTCTTGTTCGAACCCCTTCATTAACATCACCAATTACCTGAGTAATGGGATGATAATTTCTAATACGAGCTGGGGGATCTCTCCTGCCTTGATGGTACACCAATCCATCTTCTTCTTCTAAGTCACTACTCTCAGAATTTCCAGCAACTGTTCTGTTCTCCTGTGTTGCCTCAGGTGTTGCCATTTCAGGGGCAACACTCGGGGCAACACTCGAGGCAACACTTGAATCTGTGGCTGTACTGGCCGAATCAGTTTCTGTTCCAGCCCTCTGTTCGACTTCTTCCAGCAAGGTCAGAGGTATATCATCAGCTGGTTCTCCTGTAGCACTCAAGTAATCGTTAAATTCAATATTTACCGATTCTTGAATCACTTTTAACCTCAAATTATAGACTCGATAAGCATGATTGTTTTGAGAGTAGCCAAGAAAGATGGCTTTGTCACTCTTGGAATCTAGTTTTCCTAAGTATTCCCGGTCGTTTAAAATGTAGCACAAACACCCAAACACATGAAAATAGTGAACCGTAGGTTTCTTTCCATTTAAAATCTCATAGGGTGTCATAGTAGTACCGGGTCTTAAGAAAACTCTATTCGTAGTGTGACAAGCTGTGTTTAATGCTTCGGCCCAAAAACCTTTGGAAATATATCTAGCAATTAGCATAACATGAGCCATCTCCATTAAAGTCCTATTTTTCATTTCAGCAATACCATTTTGTTGTGGTGTTTTAGGTGCTGAAAATTCATGGTGTATCCCCTTTTTACTACAAAATGTAGAGAATGAGAGATTTTCAAATTCTCTACCATGATCTGACCTTATTCGAAAAATAGGAGAACAAAATATGTTTTTGATTTTAGAGACTAAGTGAGTAAATTTATCAAAAATTTCAGATTTTTCTCTTAAAAAAATAGACCCATGTATACCTAGAAAAATCATCAACTATCACATAAACATACTTCTTACCTCCCAAGCTTTCTACCTCAATAGGACCCATCAAGTCCATATGTAGAAGCTGAAAACAATGTGTTGTTCCTGAGTGCTGCTCATTGTGTTGTCCAACACTGTGAGCAACACGAGTTTGCTTACCCTTTTGATAGTCACCACACATCACGGTGTCTTTGAGGTTTAGTTTAGGAACACCTTTGACGGCATTGTGTTTGATAATCTTCTCAAGATTCCTATAATGATAATGACCTAACTTTTGATGCCATAACCTTATATCATCAAGTTTTGTCAAATTGCACACTGATTTATTACCAACCAGGTAGCAATTATCGCTTTATCTTATTCCATTCATGACACAAAAGTTAGTATTATCAAACACTTCACATGTATTTTTATTGAATTTTACCTCCAAATTGTCATCACATAATTGGCTAATGCTAATTAGATTAGCAAGTAAACCATCTACGTGCAAGACATTTTTCAAAGGAGGAAAACCAACAATATCCAGTGTTCCTTTTCTAACTATTTCACTCTTGCCTCCACCACCATAAGTCACTGAGCCTCCTTGAATAGGTTGGTACTCCGTTAGGAATGATTTTGTACCCGTCATATGACGTGAACAACCACTATCAAAGCACCATGTTCCTGCAATGTTAGACCTTAAAGCTGTGTAAACAATATAGCATTTCAGTTTTTCTTTGGGTAACCAAGCCCTTTTTGAAAATATGGATTTCTGTTCACCAGTGTTGCCGTGAGTGTTGCCCTGAGAAATTGGCGACACTTGAGGCAACACTTGAAGACTGGACATTTTCTTTTGAAGAAAAAAGCAATCAGATTTTATATGTCCGGTTTTGTGACAGTATCCACATTCATTGCATTGATCGGAAGTATCACTAGGAGTACTAACCTTTTCCTTGACACGCTCTTTTACAAAACAATTTTTAGTTTCAACATCAAACAAGGAAGAGATAATACTTTCTAGTGATTCTTGGAACCCAAGACCAGCTTTCAGAGGCTTACTCAAATTGAGTATTTCATCCAATTTGGATGAACTCGTGTTGAGTTTTTTGAAGGTGGATTCGTCTAGGTTGAATTTGGCCTTGATTTTATCAAGTTCCAAGTCTCTCCTACTGAGTTGAACCTCCATCCGAGTCAAGGAGTTTTTAAGATCATGATTTTCCTTTTTCAAGAAAACCACCATCTTGTTCTCCTTTTTCCATTCCACGAGGAGAGACTTGTAGAGGTTTTTTAATTCATGAATGAGCTCATCTTTACAAAGATCATCCTCTATAGTCTCCTATGAGTTTAAACCAACTGAATCACACAAGCAAATATCATTTAAAGAATCATACCTGCTGAGTGTTGTGTCAAGTGTTGCCATTTCCTGGACGACACTTGGGGCAATACTTTCTGAAGAAGTCACAAGTGTTGTGTCAAGTGTTGTTAAATTTGAAACAACACTTGAGGTAACACTCTCTGTCGAAGGTAGCTCCTCTACCATGGCCATCATGACCACTTGCTCCGTCTTTTCATCTTTCTCCGTTCCTTCCTCCTCTCCATCACTAAGAGATACCCACAAATTTTTGCCTGCCTTTCTCAAGGTGTTAGCATATTTATTGGCATAGTGACCCCAACCGGAACAATCATGACATTGAATGGATTCAATGTATTTAGGATCGGACCGGATCTTTTCCGAGGATGCACGCCTAGGTGGGGTATCCTTTTGATTTGGAGGAGGACCTCTCCTTGGCACAAAATTAGAGGTTTTGGCCGATTGGTCCTTAGCTTTTAACTGCACACTGTTAAATTTTCTAAGCATAGAATTATATCTCTTTGCAAGTAAAGCTACACTAGTATTTTCATCTAACTCCTCGAAAGATTCATCTTCATCATCCACACATGTGTCCGAAGATTCGACTTTTAAGGCAATATTTTTGCCTTTAGAAGCCTTGGTTTGTTCATTGAGATTCATCTCAAAGTTTTTCAAAATGCTCATTAAGGAGTTAATGTCCATAGTTGAAAGATTATGGGCCTCTTCAATAGCTGAAACTTTAATATTAAAACGTTCCGGAAGAGTACGAATAGCTTTTGAAACAAGTTGTTTATTTGTAAAAGGTTCCCCTAATACTTGACAAGCATTTGAAATATCAATCAACTTTTTAAAATAAGATGAGATGTCTTCGTTTTCACCCATTCTTAATCTTTCAAATTTACTAGTGAGACCTCTAAGCTTTGTTTCTCGGACACTACCATCTCCTTCACAAAATTTTTGTAAAGTATCCCAAGCATCTTTTGCAGTGGGACTATTTTGAATGAGCTTGAAATATGCATGTCAACCCATTCATAGATGGCATTCAGTGCCTTTTCATTGAAACTAGCAAGATTATTCTCTTCAATTGTCCACTCGAATTCAGGTTTGACTTGAATGCCACCATCGTCATCCGGAGGAAGCATTGGAACAGAATAACCATTTAAAATAGATCGCCAAGCTAGAAGATTAATTGATTTGATACGCGAGCGTAGGCGAATCTTCCAATAAGCATAAGTTGATCCATCTAAAACCGATAATCTCTTTTGATTAGGGTTGGCAGGATCATAAGCCATGACAAAAGGATCTAAACAGTTAGTATATCAAGTTCTAGGCTCTGATACCAATTGAAATTGTCTATGACTTAGAACAAGTGAGACGAAACTCACAAGTGTTGTCCTTAGTGTTGGCAACACTAACAACACACATCAATTCTAGAAAAACAAAAATAAATAGAAATAAATCTAATTTGCAGCGGAAGAATTAAAACAATACACAATAATATAATTTTTATCAAGTTATATAAATATATAACTTGATGGGTGGTAGGAGGGCAAGACCTTTCTATTAATAATATGAATTCAATACAAGCTCGAAGAAGTTCTTAATGATAAACAATCATTAACATAAGGAACAACATATAAAAGAACTCTCTCTGAAAATGAACACTCAAAACCTCACTAAAATATAAAAATCTATATGAAATTCTCGAGTGTCGGACTGAGTGTTGCTAACACTGAATGGTAACACTTGAGAGCAGAATTCTATTTCTTGTACAGATTTGCGTTTTCTAAATTGGATGATCTTCAATGAAGATCCACTGCACTATTTATAGGCCACAAAGTCTTGAAGCCTACTCAAAATGATCAGCAACAACCTTGGAATTTGTTTCCTCCATTTTAGCCAACTCGCCTCAAATGTAGGAGACTTAGTCTTCTCTTGCTTTTACTCCTCAGCTATGGATGCCTTGTACTCTGACTTGTTCTTCCCCTGAATAGCTGAATAATATCTCTTTTTGCTTGGTCATTAATTAAACAAATAAACACATGTTTATTTGTTAATTTTCTCCTCTTCTTCGTGAATCACGCCTGGACAGTTTCTGTTGATCTTTTCAAGCTCATTTTAAGCAGACTAACTACTGTTATTTAAACATTAATTTCCACATTTCTATTTGTGAAAAATACAATAACTATTTCAGTGTTGCCAATTTCAAATGGCAACACTTGTGGCAACACCAGTGGCAACATTTTTTTTTTTTTTACTTTTTTCTTTTTAAAAGAAGGGGATCAACACATTTCACCGCTCCCCCCTTGATGCACTTCACAGAGGCGCCTAGCTATGCTAGGGAGGGCAATGTCATTCCCTCTAACCACTGGGGGGGGAATCGAACCTATGATCTCCATGTTGGAAGCCCTGAACTCTAACCATCAGGCTAAGACCCCGCGTGCCATCAGTGGCAACACTGATTTGCAACACTTGTGACAACATTCATGGCAACACATGATCTTAACATTAACAAAGAATTTAGTGGTTTTAGAGCAATTTATTGAAACTTGTCTTTCTCTTTGTGAAAAAAAAAATACAGTAAAATTTATTTTACCCCTTTTACTTAGTGAATAAAATTTTGCCCCCTTCTCAAAAATAATCTGGCCCCATCTCAAAATTAAATGTCAAAACACATTTCAGATTTACTCTTTCAACATGACGAAATTTGATTTTTTTGAACATTTATTTTTTGAGTAGGTCTGCTGAGAAACGCGTTTCTCCATAACTATGGAGAAACGCGTTTTTAATAGCCAGAAACTATACGTTTGATAACCAGAAGAAAATTTCTGGATATCAGTCTCAAAGGGTTCTGGATATCCAGAAGCTTTGTAACGGATATCCAGAAGCCTTTGGGCGGATATCCAGAAACATATTTGAAGCCAAATTCAAGGCCAAGACCACAAATTGCTTATTGAAGGTTTCTGGATATCCAGAAACCTTCAAATGTATATCCAGAAACCATCAAATGAATATCCATAAACATATTTGAAGCCAAATCCAAGGCCAAGACCAGAAAATGCTTATTGAAGGTTTCTGGATATCCAGAAACCTTCAAATGTATATCCAGAAACCATCAAATGAATATCCAGAAACATTTTGAAAATTTCTGGATATCATTTTGAAGGTTTCACGGATATCACTTTCATAAGCACGGATATCCTTTCAAAGGGTTACGGATATCCGTAACCTTTGAGACTGATATCCAGAAGTAACCATGGGACAAGGTCATGGCCAATACAAAAAGTTTCTGGATATCCTTTCAATAGCTTCTGGATACCCGTAACCCGTTTCTCCATAACTTATGGAGAAACGCGTTTCTCCCTAGATTTTACGTTATTTTTTAGCAAAGGAAATAATATAATTAATCTCTCATTTGTCCGTGATTTGAAGTACCATTACTTCAAACTCACAAGGGCTAAATACTACTTTTGTTCTAAAATAAATGACCAATTTCGTTCAAATTTATTTTTTTAATTATTTATTATGGGATAAAGGAAGTAATTATATTGTCTTTGATCACGAATTGTTTACTTTAACCAACATGATGGACGTGTCAATAGTGAGACCACTTTTAGAAGGCTCCTACAAAAGGCAAGTAAAGATAGTAACCATGTATCCAAACTACGAAGAGACTACATAAGAAACTAGACACAAAACAAGAAACTCACATTTAGGTTTCCTTTCCTTTGTCCCAAACCCTAACTACGGAAATCACAAGGGTCAGAAACATATGTACCTGGTTTGTCTGCATGTATTCTTTCTATGAGAGAGGGAATTAAAAGTGGCCATGCAAATTAAGTTAATTTGTCTGGAAATGAAAAATAGTGTGTACTATATGATCAGTTGTAGGAACCCTAGATTTTCTTTTTGGACACTATACTCCAACTTTCCCCAGCTGTGCCATATCTCTAACATATCTACCCCAAAACCCTAATTTCTCTCTCTCTCTCTCTCTTTTGTCTTCTTTCCACACACAATGTAGAGAGAGAGAGAGAGAGAGAGAGAGAGAGAGAGAGAGAGAGAGAGAGAGAGGAGAGTTAACCCTAACTAGCCCTCCTCTATAAAGAACTTGCAATAAGTTAATATGTTACCATATTCTCCCAACTTAATATTGGTCTCCTCTTTAGCTGCTTCCTCCATGAACTTGGAACTTGAAGACTACTACAGATCAGTCTCTTCCTCCTCCTCCTCCCCCTCCTCCATGGATATGGTCCAACAACAACAACCTCCTTCTGAGCAGCTTTGCTATGTCCGCTGCCAGTTCTGTACCACTGTTCTTGCTGTAAGTACAACTCTCTTCCATTCCCTTTCAAACCCTAGCTCTAGCTATTTGGTCAAAATTTCATTATTTATATGCATGTTTGGATGTGTGTGTTGGTCAAAATGTCTATATCAATCTTTTCCATCTCTATCAACAAGTAAATATCATCACTTTGATGTTTGCTAGAAAAGGGCAATAAATAGAAATATAATATCAGAGGTCAACAAACAAACATTTGTGTAACTTAGTACGTTACAAAAATGAAAATAGTTGCATCTGTAAATATTTTCATTTTCAACTATATATATTTCTTGCCAAATGATATTTTGATGTAATTTTACTTTCTTTTTCAAAAATTCAAAAATATGAGATTAATGGTACTTTGCACATTGTATGAAGGTTGATTCTCTCTCTCTCTCTCTCACAAGAACACACACACATACATCATATTCATATTGATGTATGGAAACTGATGAAATATCAAATATATATAGGTGGGGATACCATACAAGAGGCTGATAGACACAGTGACCGTCAAGTGTGGGCATTGCAGCAATCTCTCCTTTCTGAGCACTAGGCCTCCTCTCCAAGCCCAATCTTTTCTCCAGGATCACCCAGCTCCTCCTCCTCTTCAGGTTAGTTTATTACTCCCTCCGTTCCGTGTAAATAGGTCACATTGAAAGTTTGACATATTTTTTTGTGTTTTCATAATTATAATTTCTACTAAAGTTGATTTTTTTATTAATTATATGAAAGAAAATTATCTTAATGTGAACATGAAAGAAAATTTTGGGAAAAATATTACAAGTTTATAACTTCCTTATTGAAAGAAGATTTCTGAAACAGAACATCCAAAATAAGGAATAGTGGACTGTTAATGTGGAACAGAGGGAGTTTTCTTTTACTGTATTCATACAAAAGCATACACAACTGCTGTGTGATTATTCTGTTAAATGTACAAAAATGCACTAATATTTAAAGCTCATAGTTTCTCAAAAAGAATCAACAAGGAGACTATGTGTATATGCTGTATACGTAGAAGCCAGTACTACGTGTACCTGAATGTCCATCTTTTGTTCTTGATCAAGAATAAAAATGGAAATTCATTTGGGACGAAGTTAGTAACAATGAATATATATTATGTGAAGAACCCTCATAATCTCTCCTTTAGTTTGGTTTTACATTATACATACATGGGAATATTGGGTGCAGGCTACTTACTGCAGTAGTACTGAGTTCAAGAAGGGGCAGTCTTCATCGTCTTCCTCATCGACTTCTAGTGACACAATGTCTCCTCCTGCACGCTTTGTTGTCAAACGTACGTATACTATGGATTAAATCTCGTCTCTTCCACTATATCTTCCAGCAAATTTAAGTAAATGGTAGCATCTTTATAAATGTGTTTGAAATTAATTAGTATAAATTGACTAGATTGGTTTATAAATGTTAACAGCACCTGAGAAGAAGCACAGGCTGCCATCTGCTTACAATCGTTTCATGAAGTGAGTATATTACTCTTTTTGTCCCAAAATGATAGTCTACTTTTTGTTCTTGATCAAGATCAAAATTGAAGATTTATTGTCGAACGGATGTAGTAATTTACATTATGCACTATATATCCACTACGACTATAATTTATTTATTTTAGCCATTTTGTTGAGCTCTAAGTTATTTTTCTCTTCTCGGAAACTTACATTGTTAGGGAGGAGATTCAGCGTATCAAAGAAGCTAATCCGGAGATTCCTCATCGTGAAGCTTTTAGCGCTGCAGCTAAAAATGTAAGTATGCAATTCTTCTCTTTAGCCTATATGTTCATTTTTTATTGAAAATCAGTTTTTTTTTTCTGCTTGTATTTATTTAACTAACTTTCTGTTTAATTATAAATAGTGGGCTAGGTACATTCCAAACACTCCAAATTGCTCAATTTCTGATAACACCAACAATGTAAGTTTATTTCATCTTGAATTATACGTTCATTATTTTCAGTCGCCTAAATTTTGATCTGGCTCGACTAATATTATCTTGTTGGATTTAGATGTTTCAGGGCTGAACGGATATGCTCTCGATCGCTTGTGGTTGGTCAAACAAAAACCGAAGATTTTAGCTTCACTACTCCAAACTGAAATGCATGGAAGATTTTAGCTTCACTTCTAAAAATCTTCAATTATTAATATATCGTACTGCGTAGTTATGTGTAATGTTAACTAATGTTAGAAACTATGTCAGCATAGATCTACTAGTAGTTGTTGTATCAGGTTAATGATTCCTTGTTGAGTTTACATTTTCTAACGTAGATTTCTGTCTTGGTCAACATCTTTTAATTAACTTTTTAAATTTCCAGATAGTGCATAAAAACAAAATGCAACGCATTAATGATCTATATATTTTGAATCTTTGTTGGAATTTTTGTTTTGATAAAGTGGTGTTTGATCGACTTTTGACCAAAAATTTCATTATGTTCCATTTTATGTAAATGGAAATTAATTGCATATTTATAATCTACATTTGAAATAAAGTAGATTAATTTGATATATTTATTTTTCTCAAAATCAATTTTGGGTAAATGAGAAATTAATATTGAAAATATGCAACTTGATATTGTAATTTGAATAGTAAAATTGATATGCAAGGGACATTTTTGGTTTCAACAACACCAAATATGTGAAAGATGTGTTAGGCCAAAATATTTAATATGTTTGAAAACATATTTTCACGTTTGAGTCCTAAAATTTGATCCATTAGTCATCCTTTATAGTTTTGTTAGAAAGATAATGAAAAGACATGTCTATTCGTAAGATTTGACGAAAAGACATAGTTTTTCATTAGAAAACTAACAAAAACTGTCTTTTTCGTTAGAAAGTTAACGGAAATGCTTCTTTTTGTCAGAAAGTTAACATAAATGTCACTTTCTATCAGAAAGTTAACAAAAATGCAATTTTCCATTAAATATTTAATGGATCAGATTGTGTTGACAGATTTTTACTTGAAAATCTAATGAAAGTGACCTTTCATCGGATGTAATAGATTCAATCTATCTATACGTATGTCTTTTAGTATAAAAGACAGCATAACACTTCAATTACTATAAATATACCCTACTTGTTTGTTATTAATCATCACATTCATAATTTAGAAACATAAGTCAATGAAATTATGTGGATTATTCGTAGAATTCAATGAAATTCTAAAAAAAAAAGTAGGTTTAATTTCATGAGGCCCGCTCCTCAAATTAATCATTCTCTATAAAAACTCATACGAGATCCAAAAATTCACACAAAAATAAAGGTTTAGATAAAAAATCCAATAAAAAACCCCAAATCACGCGAGGGGTGCGATCGCTTGGTCTAGGGATACGATCACCCCCTCAGTCCCCCATTGTTTTCCCAAATTTTTTCCTATTCTGATCTCATACCCTTAGGTATAAGATCAGATTTTATTATTATTTTTTTAAAATACGAAAAATTGTGAAAATTATAAGAGTAAGTCTGATCTTATACCTTTAGATATACGAAGGTATAAGAGAAGATTGTTTAAAAAAGATGAAAAATTGTGAAAAAAATACTTTTATAACTAGGTATAAGAGTATTTTTATCCTTATACCTAAATATAAAAGTAATTTTAGTTTTATACCTTTAGGTAAAGTAAGGTATAGGAAAAGATTAATATAAGACTTTTTTATTATTTTTAAGAATACATGAAAAATTGTGAAAAAAAAAATACTCTTATACATAGGTATAAGAGTATTTTTACTCTTATAACTTTGGTATAAAAGCGATGGGGGAAGGGGTATATGTGGGCGTGAGTTTATTTGGAATTTTGCATCTCGATTGGGCTTTTATAACTTTAATGTCTCGCCCAAGGGCCCTAGAATACTCGGCCCAAAAAAATAAATATTAGAAAATAGATCATCTTGTTGCATAAAGTCTCATTCAACGTCTGAAATTGAAAAATACAGTTGAGTTGGCCGAGTTTTTGATTTGATGTGCTATCTAAAATAATAAGTCGTTATATCTTGGTAGAAGATTGCTATAGAACCATTAGCACCAGTATGGGGCAATATCTTATCGTGTAGATTGTGTTTCACAAGACTCGACTTCCCTTATTTTGTACGGTTTGATTTAATTTTCGCATTTCTAGATTATGCAAATTTCTTGCTCGTTAATTGTTGTGTAAATATTAAAAAAATAATATTTGAAAAGGCTTTCTCGAAAATAGCAAAATAATAACTATTAATAATAAATGCGGAAATTGAAATAATCGAAAGTCGAATCTTGTGTTGAACACAATTTCTGCAAGAAAATATTGCCCCGTCCAAGTGCTTACGGTTGCTAGCAATCTTCTCGTAAGATAAAATGACTTATCGTCTTTTTGATAGAAGCACTTAAAATCAAAAGACTCGACGAACTTAATTGGTGTTTAGAACTTCTGAACTTTGAAGGGAGGAAGAATGCTACAAGATGATATTTAACTGAACATCTAATGCTTTGGATGAATTGATGAATGAATTGACAGCCTGGGGGGCCTTTTATAGATATTGAAGATTTCTGGTGACCTTTCTGTCAAAGGTCACAACTTTGGATCTGGCGAATCTGAACCGTTGGATCGTACCTGATGGGAGATACACCTGATCAGCCTACCCAAACCGGTTCCATGAACCGTCCGATTCATCCGAACTTGACCAGGTTCATTCGGACGTGACCCTAGGCCAACCGACCCGCGCCCAGGCGAGTTGGTGCGGATCCGATCCGCGGCCCATGGTCGTTCCAAACCTATTCCGCATGGGCCAATGCCCATCCAACCTAGCCGAGACCCAATCGCCACAGGCCCACTGAACCTGGACCGAGCCACCACCAAACCGAACCATGCACGAGCCAACTTTTGTCAAAATCTTAAGGCTCCTTAGCTCCTAGCGACGATGCGCACGTGCAAAGTGCACCCTAAAACACCCATTACAGCCTTCTCGCGCTTCGCGGTAGTGGTCCAAATTGAGCTAGTACAAAATTAGCACAATTTGGGCTACTACTTGCATGGTTGACCCAATGGTCCAACTAGGTTGGCCCAAGAAGTTACAACTTGATGACTCCTCTTTGGAAGAATCCACTTTAATACTAGCATTACTTTATATATCAAAGCAATGTGAGATAACTCTTTCATATCCCATAAACTCTTCATTTACTCATTTCATTTTGCATGCTTTGAGCATTAATTTCTCATTCACCACAAATTGGTTTTGAGAAAATAAATATATCAAATTAATCTACTTCAAATGTAGATTATTAATATGCAATCAATTTTCATTTTCCTAAAATGAAACCTTATGGAATTCTTGGTCAAAAGTCGGTCAAACCTCATTTTCCAAAACCAAAATTCCAACAATCCCCCACATGAATGACAATTAATGCATGCATGAATGCAGATTCGTTCAGAAGTTCCGGCGAACCATTATTGCATCAGGATAGGTAGCTTGTGGCCTTGAACCTTCCCTATTAAAATACTATCGGATATACTAGCCATTTAGTAGCGCGATACTTTGAACTAGTGACTGTATAGTGTATACCAAGACAATATTACTTACACAATAATAGCTCTAACACTTTTTGTTCTAACATTTTTGTCCATTTCGGCCCTGGACCGTATCTTATTCATAAGTGTTCCTTTAGAAGCGACCTTATTACTTCTAACTTAGATAGGTGATTCTACTATTAAGAGTATCCTGCTATACTCCACCTCTTAGGTATAGGAATCATTAAAAGTTTTCTCAACTTAACCTCACCACTGTTGCAAGCACTAACACTTGGATGTTCAAGGAATGAGTGTGAAACAGGTTCCAAGTGTTTTGACTGAACATCATAACTTGGTTGTCTCATTGAACCAGGGTTTTGAGATCTCCAATTCTCAAGGTTGAGTGTCAGCTATAAGTTATTTTGTTGTGGATTTTAAACCGATTCCTCTTAACAATTTTATCTGTTAATCTCTATTTATACCCTTGGTAAACGGATCCGCTAAGTTATCCTTTGACTTCACATAGTCAATAGCGATAACTCCATTAGAGATCAACTGTCTAATGGTATTATGTCTACGACGAATGTGCCGAGACTTACCATTGTACATACTACTTTGTGCCCTTCCAATTGCTGATTGGTTGTCACAATGTATTGGGACTGCAACCACAGGCCTCTTCTCTCCAAGAAATTCTTAAGCCACTTGGCTTCTTCTCCTGCTTTATCCAAAGCTATAAACTCAGATTCCATCGTGGATCTGGCTATATTTCCATGACACTTCTCCTCCACCTATCGTGAAGACATATCCACTTATGGATTTGGAGTCCTTTGTGTCAGATATCCAATTGGCATCACAGTATCCTTCTAATACTGCTGGATATCTATTATAAAGTATCCCATAATTTAATGTATACTTTAAATACCTTAATACCCGATTTAAGGCTTTCCAATGATCCTCACTAGGATTACTTGTGAACCTACTTAGTTTACTCACCGAATATGCAATGTCAGGATGCGTACAATTTGTTAAGTACATTAAACTGCCAATTACTCTTGCATATTCCAGCTTAGAAACTGGTTCTCCTCTATTATTTGCTAAGTGTAGAGTCATATCTATTGGAGTCTTATCTAGAGGGCAATCAAAAGCATCAAACTTTCGAAGTCCATTCTCTAGATAATGGGACAGTGGCAGGACTATCCCTTCTGATGTTCTAGAAATATTTATTCCTAATATAACATCAGTCAATCCCATGTCTTTCATGTCAAAATGCTTCTTTAACATACCTTTAGTATTCATGATCAATTCATGAGTACTTCCCATTATCAACATGTCGTCTACGTAAAGACAGACAATTACAAGTGATCCAGACGTTCCTTTAATGTAGACATACTTATCACATTCATTTATCTTTAATCCGTTTGACAACATTGTTCGGTCAAACTTCTCATGCCATTGTTTAGGTGCTTGTTTAAGTCCGTACAACGAATTTACAAATTTACACACTTTCCGTCCTTTACCAGGAACAATGAACCCTTCAGGTTGTTCCATGTAAATCTCTTCTTCTAGCTCTCCATTTAAGAAGGCTATTTTTACATCCATTTAATGTATCTCAAGGTTATGCACTGCTGCAATTGCAATGAGAGTACGTATGGATGTAATCCTTGTGACAGGAGAATATGTATCGAAAAAATCATATCCCTCCTTTTGTCTAAACCCTTTGGCTACCAGCTGGCCTTTGTACTTGTCTATAGATCCATCTGCCTTATACTTCCTTTTAAGGATCCACTTGCAACCCAACGGTTTGCATCCTTGAGGGAGATCAACCAACTCCCAAATATTATTGTGAATGATGGACTCTATCTCACTGTTAATTGCTTCTTTCCAGTATGGACTAGATAAAGCTTCTTTAACAGTAGCTAGTTCATTTTCTAACATAAATGATATAAAATCAGGACCAAAAGACTTTTTCACTCTTGCCCTTTTACTACGTCTAGGTCTTTCATCTTGTTCTTGAGATGGACCACTTGTAGTTTCATAAGTTCTCTTATTAGAACTTCCATCTTTCCTTTCTTTAGCACGAAATATATTCTCAAAGAATGACGCATTCCTTGATTCTATCGTCATTCCTTCATTCATGTCAGGAATGTCCGACCTGTGCACTATAAATCGATAGGCACTGCTATTACTTATATATCCAATGAAAATGCAGTCAATCGATTTAGGTCCGATCTTGACATGTTTTGGCTTAGGTACTGCAACCTTAGCCAAGCATCCCCCACACTTTGAGGTGTTTATAAGACGGCTTACGATTATGCCATAATTCGTAAGGAGTTTTATCAATTCCTTTCTTGGGTATCTTATTAAGAATGTAGTTGGACGTGAGTATGGCTTCCCCCCACAAGTTATCAGGTAAGCCTGAATTGATTAACAGTGCGTTCATCATCTCCTTAAGAGTACAATTTTTGCGTTCAGCTACTCTGTTAGACTGAGGTGTATATGGAGCTGTCGTTTGATGAATAATGCCATATCCCCAACATATATCTTCAAACGGATCTACATATTCTCCTCCTCTATCACTTCTAATCTTCTTAATCTTTATATTACACTACAAGAAAAATGACTTTTGACAACGTTTTAGTTAACAACGTTTTAAAAAAAACGTTGTCATTGACTTGATTTAACAACGTTTTTGCATAAACGTTGTTGTATATTCAAAATAAAAACGTTTAATTAATAAACGTTGTCTTAATGGTATTTCTACAACGTTTATTTAAAAAACGTTGCACATAAGACAACGTTTTTTAATAAATGTTGTGAAATATCCGTATTTTGACAACGTTTTTTTATAAACGTTGTCATATTCCTAAAAAAAAAAAAGAAAAAGAAAATAAAACCAGTAAATTAAAGAGCGGGCATTTTTTGCCCAATACCGCGAAATTCAATTGAGCTATTTTTTCCCCCAAAATCACCTCTGTACCCCAAATCGCTTTCTTCCTACTTCCTAGGCATCGATCGACGGCAACGGCGCCAAGGCAAAATCTTCGACGGACCTGGTGATTCTCTACTTTATTCTTATAAGTTTGGAAAGCCCCCACGGCTTCATCAGTACTTTTCAATAGATATACATAGCAATATCTTGTGCCATCGTCTATAAATGTAATGAAATACATTTTCCCACCTCGAGTTTGCACTAACTTTAGATCACTTATATATGTGTGAACTAATTCAAGAGGTTTTGTGTTTCTTATTACCGAAGGAAATGATGACTTAGTCATTTTTGCTTCAACGCAAATTTCACACTTGTCAGTCGAATCGAATTTATTCATAGAAATTAATTCTTGACTTACTAGCTTCTTAATTGTGTTGTAATTCACGTGCCCTAATCTATCATGCCATAGATTAGGACTATCCAACAAGTAAACAAAAGAGACACCTTTATTCTTCGCCTCCGGGCGGTAAACATTCATTACATTCATCTTTAAAAGGCCTTTGTCAAGGTACCCTTTTCCAAGGAACAGACCATTCTTGGTCAATACAAACTTATCTGACTCAAACACTAGTCTAAATCCATCCTTGCTCGAAAGCGATCCGGAAATAAGGTTTTTGTGAATGTCTGGGACATACAGCACATCCACAAGAGTCAGCTCTTTGCCTGAAGTCATCTTTAGCACAACCTTTCCAAGTCCTACGACATTGGAAGTATCAGAGTTTCCCATGTATAACTTCCTTCCAGTGATGGGAGTATAGGATGAGAAACTTTCTTTGTCAGCACATATGTGGCGGGTAGCTCCTGTGTCCATACACCATTCTCTTGGATTATCATCCGTCTTTACTATGTTGGCTTCAAACACCATACCAGCTAGATCAAGTTCCATGTCATCAACGACGTTGGCTTGATTTTTGTTGCCCCTTTCCCTTCTTGGAAGATGGCAATCTCTTGCTAAGTGATCGGGCTTGCCACAGTTATAGCAATCATCCTTTTGCTTCTTAGCTGGTCCATTCTTAGCATTCTATGAGGCTGAGCATTTTCGCTTGTTGCTAGTGCTTGACTCAGCGAGGTGAACCTTAGCCTCCATTTTGCCTTTGTTGGACTTCTCTTCAGTTTTGGCCTCATTTTTCCTGCCTCAATCTGAAGACGAATCACCAGGTCTTCTAGCCTCATCTCCTTGCGTTTTTGCTTGAGATAATTCTTGAAGTCCTTTTAGGCTGGCGGCAATTTTTCAGCGATTGATGCCACCTTGAACGGTTCATTCATAACCATTCCTTCCGAGGTTAATCTATGTAGGATTAGTTGGAACTCATAAACTTGGCAGGCAACGGCCTTCGAGTCAACCATTTTGAAATCAAGGTACTTGCCGACTACTAACTTCTTTGAACTGGCTTCCTCGATCTTGTAATTCCGCTCCAAAGTGTTCCATAACTCTTTGGTCGTTTCCACGAGACAGTACACACTGTACAGGGCATCATCTAGCCCATTAATGATATAGTTTCTGCATAAGAAATTACCATGATCCCACGCCTCCTTAGCGATCCGTCTTTGATGGTCGGGATCATCAACTGGTATTGCAGGGGGGTCCTCCTTCAAGAGCTTCTTCAGACTGAGGGTGGTCAAGTAAAACATCATCTTTTGCTGCCACCTCTTGAAGTCCACCCCAGTGAAATTTGCTGGTTTCTCACCATGTGTCGGGTGAGTCGTAGCAGGAACAGGTGCAACATTTTGATTGGTTGCATCAAGATTCTGACTGGGATTAGGCCTAGAGGACTGAGAGACTTCATTATCATTTGCCATTTTTTAAGAAAACAGAATATCTTCTTGCGATTGTTGTGTAAATATTAAAAAAAAATTGAAAAGGCTTTCTCGAAAATAGCAAAATAATAACTATTAATAATAAATGTGGAAATTGAAATAACCGGAAGTCGAGTCTTGTGTTGAACACAATTTTCGCAAGAAGATATTGCCCCGTCCAAGTGCTTACGGTTGCTAGCAATCCTCTCGTAAGATAAAATGACTTATCGTCTTTTTGATAGAAGCACTTCAAATCAAAAGACTCGGCGAACTTAATTGGTATTTAGAACTTCTGAGTATTGAAGGGAGGAAGAATGCTACAAGATGATATTTAACTGAATATCTAATGCTTTGGATGAATTGATGAAATGAATTGACAGCCTAAGGGGCCTTTTATAGATATTAAAGAGTTCTGGTGACCTTTCTGTCAAAGGTCACAACTTTGGATCAGGCGAATCTGAACCGTTGGATCGTACCTGATGGGAGATACACCTGATCAGCCCACCCAAACTGGTTCCATGAACTGTCCGATTCATCTGAACCTGACCTGGTTCATTCGGACATGACACTGGGCCAACCGACCCGTGCCCAGGTGAGTTGGTGTGGATCTGATCCATAGCCCATGGTCGTTCCAAGCCATTCCGCATGGGCCAATGCCCATCCAACCTAGTCGAGACCCAATCACCAGAGGCCCACTGAACCTAGACCGCGCCACCACCAAACCGGACCATGCACGAGCCAACTTTTGTAAAAAGTTTAAGGCTCCTTAGCTCCTAGCGACGATGTGCACATGCAAAGTGCAAAGTGTGCCCTTAAACGCCCATTACGGGCTTCGCGGTAGTGATCCAAATTGATCTAGTACAAAATTAGCACAATTTGGCTACTACTTGCATGGTTGGCCCAATGGTCCAAATAGGTTGGCCCAAGGAGGTACAACTCTATGACTCCTCTTTGGAAGTATCCACTTTAATACTAGCATTACTTTATATATCAAAGCAATGTGGGATAACTCTTTCATATCCCATAAACTTTTAATTTACCCCTTTCATTTTGCATACTTTGAGCATTAATTTCTCATTCACCACAAATTGGTTTTGAGAAAATAAATATATCAAATTAATCCACTCCAAATGTAGATTATTAATATGTAGTCAATTTTCATTTTCCTAAAATGAAACCTTATGGAATTCTTGTTCAAAAGTCAGTCAAACATCATTTTCCAATACCAAAAATCCAACAATCCCCCACATGAATGCCAATTAATGCATGCATGAATACAGATTCGTTCAGAAGTTCCGGCGAACCATTATTGCATCAGTATTGCTAGCTTGTGGCCTTGCACTACCAGAAACAGGTCATTTAGCGACGGAAATAACAGCGACGGACAGATTCCGTCGCTATTTAGCGACGGAATATAGTATTTAGCGTCGGAATTATTTTGGCGTCAAATTTAGCGACGGAATTTAATTCCGCCGCTAAATTCCGCCGCTAAAAAGAATATTCCTCGAATATTCGTTTATTTCCGCCGCTAATTTGGCGGTTGATTTACCGACGGAATATTCCGCCGCTAAATCTTTAACAGCGACGGAATTATTCCGCCGGTGAAAATATATCATTTTTTTATTTTTTTAATTATCAGCGTCGGAAATATTCCGACGCTGAAATTAAAATATTTTTTATTTTTCTTTTCGAAATATTACACCGACGGAATATTTCCGACGGTGAAATTAAATGCTTTTTTTTTTTTTTTAATAAACACCGACGGAATATTTCCGCCGCTGATAATTTAATAATTTTTTATTTATCAGCGACGGAAATATTCCGTCGGTGTTTAATAACAAAAAAAAATTCAAAATTTCCAGGAGAAAGACCGCTGCCCACAATGCAAGGGCGAAATGGTTGTACAGGAGAAGAAGGTCTCGGAAATTTCCGTCGCTGTAATAAAAATTAATTTAATTAAATTAATTTCAGCGACGGAATTTCCGACGCTATAATCATTTAATTTTTATTTAATTTTTGATTTCAGCGGCGGAAAATTCCGTCGCTGTAATAAAATTTAAATTAAAATTAAATAATTTCAGCGACGGTATTTTCCGCCGAAATAATTTAATTTCAATTTAAATTTTATTACGGCGACGGAAATTTCGTCGAAATTAATTTAATTAAATTAATTTTATTACAATGACGGAAATTTCCGCCGCTGAAATGAATATTTAATTAAATTAAATTAATATAGCGGCGGAAATTTCCGTCGCTGTAACCATTAATTCACCGGCGGAATTAAATTCCGTCGGTAAAAGAAAAAAATAGCGGCGGAAATTGACCCGCCGGAGCACTGCGACGGGCTGGTAGCGGCGGACCACCGACGGAATTTTTCCGTCGCTTATTATTTTTAGCGACGGAATTTTAATTTTAGCGACGGAAATTTCCGTCGCTAAACGACCTTTTTCTGGTAGTGTTGAACCTTCCCTAGTAAAATACTATCGGATATAATAGCCATTTAGTAGCGCAATGCTTTGAATTAGTGAATGTATAGTGTATACCAAGAAAATAGTACTTACACAATAGTAGCTCGAACACTTTTTGTTCTCACATTTTTGTCCATTTCGGCTCTGGACCGTATCTTATTCATAAGTGTTCCTTTAGAAGCGGCCTTATTACTTCTCACTTAGATAGGTAATTCTACTATTAAGAGTATCCTGCTATACTCCACCTCTTAGGTATAGGAATCATTAAAAGTTTTCTCAACTTAACCTCACCACTGTTGTAGGCACTAACACTTGGATGTTTTAGGAATGAGTGTGAAACAGGTTCCAAGTGTTTTGACTGAACATCATAACTTGGTTTTCTTATTGAACCAGGGTTTTGGGATCTCCAATTCTCAAGGTTGAGTATTTCTGATTGGTTGTCACAATGTATTGGGACTGCAGGCACCGGCCTGTTCCAACACGGAATATCTTCTAAGAAATTCTTAAGCCACTCGGCTTCTTCTCCTGCTTTATCCAAAGCTATAAACTCAGATTCCATCGTGGATCTGGCTATACACATTTGTTTGGAAGATTTCCACGACACTGCTCCTCCCCTATCGTGAAGACATATCCACTTGTGGATTTGGAGTCCTTTGTGTCAGATATCCAATTGGCATCACAGTATCCTTCTAATACTGCTGGATATCTATTATAAAGTATCCCAAAATTTAATGTATACTTTAAATACCTTAATACCCGGTTTAAGGCTTTCCAATGATCCTCACTAGGATTACTTGTGAATCTACTTAGTTTACTCACTGAATATGCAATGTCAGGGCGCGTACAATTTGTTAAGTACATTAAACTACCAATTACTCTTGCATATTCCAGCTGAGAAACTGGTTCTCCTCTATTCTTTGCTAAGTGTAGAGTCATATCTACCGGAGTCTTAGCCAGAGGGAAATCAAAAGCATCAAAATTTCGAAGTACATTCTCTAGATAATGGGACTATGACAGGACTATCCCTTCTGATGTTCTAGAAATTTTTATTCCTAAGATAACATCAGTCAATCCCATGTCCTTCATGTCAAAATGCTTCTTTAACAACCATCAAGACTTGACCTGATGGCTAGAGCACTGGGACACCAACACGGAGGTCTTGGGTTCGACTCCCCCCAAGGAGTTAGAGTGGATGTTTATCACACTACCAGAAAAACAGGTTTTAGCGACGGAAATTTCCGTCGCTAAATCCAAATTTCCGTCGCTAAAATTAAACACCGACGGAAAAATTCCGTCGGTGGTCCGCCGCTATTGTCCCGCCGCTGATCTCCGACGGCTCAAATTCCGCCGGTATATTTTGATTTTACCGACGGAATTAATTCCGTCGGTGATTTACTGATATCAGCGACGGAAATTTCCGCCGTTAAATCAATTTAATTTAATTAAATTTTCATTTCAGCGACGGAAATTTCCGTCGCTGTAATAAAAATTAATTAAATTAAATTAATTTCAGCGGCGGAAATTTCCGTCGCTGGAATAAAAATTAATTAAAATAAATTAATTTCAGCGACGGTAATTTTCGTCGCTAAAACACCAGTTTCTGGTAGTGTCCCTCCCTAGTTAATATTAGGCGCTTCTAGGGTGGGGATTTTAAGGGAATTTCAGTAAATTGATGGACTTATTAGTGAATTGACTTGCAAAAAAGGGCTTGCCTTGAGGTGGGCAAGCCTAAAAAAAAAATGCTTCTTTAACATACCTTTAGTATTCATAATCAATTCATGAGTACTTCTGTAGACACCCCATTCTGAAACCATCGGAGCAGATTAATACCACTCTAAGTCTCGCCTTGAGTCAAGAAGTAGAAATCCACCATTTCGTCATGTTTCGTTATGTTTTGACTAACGACCGTTAGTTTGGACTAAACTGCATACGAGATAACGAGGGAAGGACAGAATTGTCCACTGACTGCCTTATCTCACGCGGAATAGCGTGTCTCGCGCAATACAAAGAGCTTCTGCAGACCGGCAGATGCCAGTCTCCTCGTCGATTTCAACCTCTTTCGGGATAAAACTTTATCAATCCGGCCATCCAATGAGATTTGGGTTCTGGAACCATCCCAGGTTGTTTTATCTCTCCACCAACACATCTCCAACACCTATAAATACTTGAAGACTTTCAGTATTTTGGATCTGAGACTTTTCAAGTCAAAACCCCCACATTTACTAGTTTCTCTCCCTGAAAGATTCCTGTAAATCACCCATAAAATTACCTAAAGTTTGTTTGTCAACCTTGTTGATAAACAAACATCGAAGCTCGAATCAAGGACCGAGGCGAAGCTCTGTCCACATCAAGATTTTACTCTAAACTTGAGTCGAAACTCTGTCAGAGTCTCTTCACACGAAGTAATCTTCCTCTTCCCTTTTTAATTGATTGTTAGAGTGGTATAATACATCAAACCTAGGATCAGCCTAGAGCCTCCCCAAATCATGGGGATGGTCTCGAAGCAATCGATCCTATATTTTGTTTAACCTCGTTAAATGGATCTTTCTTTTACTTACTTATTTAAAACATCTTTTTCTTTAAAAACCTCTTTTTTAGCAAGACCGATCTTCGGATTGGGTGGAATGGGTGCTCCTTTAACTTCCCATTTCATAACCTAAGCCCCGAACCTAAATCTCTTTTCAAATGGTTTTTCTATATTTCCAAACAAATAATATAGGTGGCGACTCAAAAAGATGTGAAAACAAAAGAAATCCGCGCATCGCTACAGTGGCGACTCCGCTGGGGACTGTAAATTTAAAGTGGCTTAAACTTGCGTCAATAAAAAGAGGTTTTCAAAAAAAAAATCATTTTTTGTATTCAGACCAAGCTTATCTCGCACGAGACAACCTGTTTCGCGCAAGATAACGCTTTGGCAATCAGCGTGTCTTCTTGTTTTCCCTGTTCGTCTCAAGGTCCAAGATGAGAGTCGAACGCGCAAGGGGGATTCCAGATTACATTATATGACGAGTTCCTTCATCTTAAGGCCTCCCTTAAGATGTAGAACTCGAATCCGTATTTAGTTTAAATAATTGATTATTATTTATAAACTGCGTGTGATTGGGTTTTTTTAAATTAAAGTCCGGTCCATTGGGGATTCGGGAGTTGTAATTAAATTATTTATCTCTCTCTCTATTTCATTAATTGGAACTACGATGGCCTGAGTCTTCCGAATTTGGGAGAAACGTAGGCAACCACTTGGTGCAGCCACTATTTGTTTTTTCTTTTAATTTTCAAAAAAAAATCTCTATTTTTTCTATCACCTAGATTGACCATCACACATGCGCACTCATATTATATCTGTCATTGTACTACATACCCTGATTAACCCGGGACCCACACTAAGGAAGGATGATAGTAACCACCTAGTCGTCGGTCTCTCCGAAGTTGGATCATCCCACTCCGCGTATTCAATCCATCTAGATTGTCATATCGCGGGGTGATAAGTGACTATTATATAGTCATTTATCCTATATTTTCATAGCAATTTCCTTAATTTTATTATCATTTAGATTGCATTTTAATCTATTTTTAGCTTCTTTTATATATATCTTGGATTTTACGCTTTTGGTGTATATTATGCATTTTAGACAAGTTTTTGGAGTCTATTTTATGATCAAAGGATGCTTGGACATCTTGGTGCAAAGGCATGGAAGAACAACAAGCAAACGAAGCACACAAGCCAAAATTCAGACGGAGCGGCCGTGCAGCCATCAGTAGAGCGCCCGTGCACTTGGCCATGTCCGGGCCATTTTTGGCCCCAAAACATAGAGTGGCCGTGTCTTGAAAATGGCTTGGTCGTGCTACCTTCCAGAGCGGCCGTGCAGCAAACGTGGAGCGGACGTGCCATTTGCCCAAATTCAAATCCAAAATTGGCGCCAAGGAGGCACGGCCGTGCAACTTCCTTAGCTCGGGCGTGCAAATGGTGTCTGCAGATTTAAAAGGCACCTTTAGAAGGCACCACCTTTAAGAGTCTCCTCCCCATTATAAATAGACCACTTGTAATCAGTCTAGATATATCGAAAAATCATCAGAAATTGTTAGAGATTAGTATAGCAAGAGTTATAAATACATTATACATTGATTTCCAAAGATTTTTGAAGATTCAAGTCCATTTTTGTTCTTGAAGTTTCCTTTGGAAAAGAAGCAATAAAAGTTGAAGTATTATTCCAGCCATTCGTCTCTCAATAATCATAAGTTTTTCTTACTCTATCTTTTATTATTGTTATGCTACATGGCTAGCGAGTAATCCCCCTTGTTCTTGGGGTTGGAAACTCAAAGCATATATTGTTCATCACCTTAATTACGAAAGTCTTGTCTTCTATCTTCATCTAAACAATTTCTTTATATCAATCTCAAAATGACTTACATTTTGGATACGTCCAACTTGTATGATTCAGTCGATCGAGAGAAATACCTAGCGGAGAATCTCGATTGACGGAACCATATAGAGAAACTGGGTTCCATTGATCACGAGAGTAGTTCAACGGCCCAGGGATGTTCCTTTAATGGAAAGTATGTTGACTCTCGTTCTTAAAGGATCCTTACTAATTATGGTCAGCTAGAGATAAGCTGGAATGTCCGTTTGTGACAGGGCAGGAGTACCATAAACGGAAATCTCAAACAGTTAAGACATAATTAGTGAAGGATACAACGCTACTGTCTTGACCGTGAGAAGTAGTGTAAGCCTATCGTACTATCCTTGATTTTCATGAAAACCTATATTTTCTAAGACAAAGACTATATGATGAACAAATTGTGTGAATGATTTTCAATCCTGAGAATGCTTCGTTTAATAGAGTTTTATTTGAAGTATTTTCTGCGTATGCTTCATTCTCTTCCTAAAAACAATATTTATTTCCCCCAATCTCTTTTACAATCGTAGTGAAAACAATTTCAATTAAAAGTAATCCATTTCCCTGTGGGATCGACTCGTACTTGCACCCGCTATATTTCAATAGCCCGTGCGCTTGCGAATTTTAAAATAAACCGTTAGGTTTCGACCGAACATGTTTTTTTTGTTTTTGTCTTTACTACATAAATTTTTTTTTCTGCGTATGCTTCATTCGTTTACTTTTTGTTTTTGTCTTTACTACATCAATTTTTTTTTCTATTATTTGTTTTTATATTTTTTTGTCTTTACTTCCGGTAATCTGTTACATTTAATCTCTTTTTGAGTATTTTTCTTATAGTGTATGAAACAGACTCGGACATTCTTTGAAAATTTTGATCCAGAACCCGAACGAAGCTTTCACCAAAGATTAAGGAAACTCAAAGAGACACTAAAAAAGCATATGGCGGACGGAGAGCCACAAACACCTCCTAGGACCCTACGGGACTTTGTAAATCCAAGTACCCCGGGAACTAGATCCCCTATAGTTGTGCCAAATGCCGGAGCGGCACACTTTGAGATAAAGCCGCAACTTTTGCATATGGTTATGAATAACCAATACAACGGCACTGCTTTCGAAGACCCTCATCTCCACATCCAAACATTCCTGGAATACTGTGACACCACACGTATCCAGAATATTACTCCGGAAGCAATTAAGATGTGCCTTTTTCCTTTCTCTCTTAAGGATAAGGTAAAGCAGTGGTTAAATTCAGTCCCACCCAACTCTTTTACAACTTGGGACCAAATTCAAGAAGCATTCCTTGGACGTTTCTTCCCTCTGAGCAAGACCGCTCAAATTCGGACGAAGATTACAAATTTTAGCCAGACAGGAAGCGAATCACTGTATGACGCTTGGGAGCGATTCAAAGAGTTCCTAAGGACGTGCCCTCACCACGGGCTTGAAAAGTGGTTAATTGTGCACACTTTCTATAATGGTCTCACATATAGAACAAGGGAGACAATTGATGCCGCGGCAGGAGGTGCACTAATGAATAAGACAGTGGATGAAGCATACGACTTGATAGAGAACATAGCCCTGAATCACTATCAATAGTTCAATGAGAGGGAACAACCGCAGGAGATTCCAGGTAAGTACAATGTTGATGTCATTAATATCTTGTCCTCTAAAGTTGATATGCTTCTTAAAAAGTTTGAAAACTTTAATGTAAATCCCGTGGCCAACATTAATGTTGTCTGTGAACTATGTGGGTCAAACTCACATAGTATAGAATGTTGTGAATTGCTTGACACTACTTCTAGTGATCAAGTAAATTTTGTTAATTCTTATGGTGAAAATGGTGGTATGTATTCAAACACATACAATCCCGAATGGAGAAATCACCCTAATTTTTCCTTAAGAATAACAATATTTTAAACCCGCAATCTTCTACACAACCACCGGGATTAACACAAAAGAATTTCAATGGCAATTCTAGTGCTTTCCCTCCCCCTAAGTCTAAATTGGATCTTATTATGGATTTTATTGTTGAAAATAAGAACGAACAAGAAAAGACCAATAATGAGTTAAGGGAATCCATTAAATCGTTGAATGCTAGGTTTGATAATTTAGCCGCCCACAATAGAATGCTTGAAAATCAACAAGCTCAACAAGCCGGCACCTCGCATAGACCACAAGGGAGTTTTCCCGGTCAATCGATGAGCATGTTAGTGCGGTAGAAACTAGGAGTGGAAAAGAAATTTTAGATCCCCTTCCTAAGGAAAATATCAAACTGAGTAAGGAGAACGTTAGTCCAACCCCACCGATGGTTGAGACTAACGAAGATGTTGAAAATAGGACAGAATCCCCTAAGATTTCTAGAAATTTTGACCCTTCAATACCATACCCTCAAAAGTTGGTAAGAGCTAGACTCGACAAAAAATTTGCAAAAATTTTAGAAATCTTAAAATCTATTTATATCAACATACCTTTTACCGATGCTTTGCAACAAATGCCTTCTTATGCTAAATTTTTAAAAGATATTCTTTCTAACAAAAGGAAGCTAGAAGAGTATGATACTGTTGCATTAACGGAAGAGGTAAGTGCCGTTTTACAAAGAAAGTTACCTCCAAAATTAAAAGATCCCGGCACTTTTTCGATTCCTTGCAACATAGGTAAATTTGATGTAGATACTGCCATGCTAGACCTCGGAGCTAGCGTAAGCCTCATTCCACTATCAGTTAGCAAAAGAATTGGTGTGGGGGAACTCAAACCCACTACTATATCTCTCCAATTGGCAGAGCGTTCCATTCAATACCCCGTTGGTATTATGGAAAACATGCCATGTCGAGTAGGGAATTTAATTATCCCTGTCGACTTTGTGATCCTTGATATGGCGGAAGATCATCAAATTCTCGTCATTTTAGGAAGGCCATTTCTTGCCACTGTTGGGGCAATTATCGATGTGAAAAATGGCACCTTTTCCCTAAATGTTGGGAAAGAAAAAGTCGAATTTGATATGAAAAGATCAGATCTTGAGGATCCCTATTTAGAAACCTACACCCCATGTGAAGAATATGAGATGGGTGAGGAATCGCAATCAAAGGAAGAAATAGAAAATGGTCCAATAAATAATGAACCTTTGAATTGCAATAATAATATTGATGCAATAGATATCTCTACTTGTCCCGAAACTAACAATGCAGTGAAAGAATCAAAAAGAACAAAGAAGAAGGACACTTTGAATTTTTGAAGATGCAAGGACTATAGGTCACTTGTTCTACCAAAGAAGTTGGGATGGAGAAAATGTCTACCGCAGAAAATATTGATTACTCCGGAAGGAATGCACTGGCAAATTGTCAATGACAAAAGGCCATCAAAATATCACACATTACCTACTACCGGAAAGGGGTCGAGCTAAGGACCTAAAACAAGCATCATCGGGATGGTAACCGATGAATTACTTTTATTTATTTTTTATTTTTTATTTTATAATATATTTTTTTATCATTATTATTATTATCTTTTTCTAACATTGTTTTATAGATAAGAGAAAAAGAAAAATAAAATGGTGAAGAGTGGTTAGCACGGTCGTGCGCTATTCCTTGGAGCGGCCGTGAAGTTCATATCGAGGCAGGATTGAGTTGACTCAACGAGTGGGAGCGGCCGTGCTATATCCTTGACTCGGCCGTGCAAGTCGCCTGGGAAGTTGTGTCGTTTCAGTCAAAAGACCTGACTCTTCCAACTCTCCCTCATTCACTTCATCTTCTTCACTTCTCTCTCTATACCTCCGCCCCATCCACTTTAAATACCTCCATATCCACCATTTAAACTCACAAATTCAACCTTAATCCTCCATAAATCCATCAGCCAAACATCCTTTCACCATCAAAATCCTCTCAAAACCCCTTTAAAACCCAAATTCCGAAAATCCAAAAAACCTTCACCCATTTCAAAAGTTTGAAGGGATTACTCTGGATTCAAGGTGCAGTAAGGAAGCTTTTGGGTAATCTAAGGCTGGGCAACAAGGATTTCATGGTCTTAATCATCAATTTCTTCGGGTAAAATTTTCTCACTCCTCTTGTCTTTCAAATTTTCTTGGGTTTTTGCTAAAATGAGTTCAAAAGGCAAAGGAAAGGCTGCAGAAAGGGTTACAAAAAGGTCTCGGAAGGAGCAAGCCTCTTCCTCTAACTTGAATCCGATCCTCAATACCTTGGGTATTGAATTCAGAAGTGCCAGGGAAACGGCACGTTTCATTGCCCTTAGTTCCAAAAGAATTAGACCAACCCAATTTCCTGATAGACCTGCCCTCAGATCATTAGGAATTTATGGGGATGTTTTAACTTTGCATATGGGGTTAAGATCCAAGGGAATTCTCCAACTCCATGAGAAGACCTATGAAAACCTGACCCTAGAGTTTTTGAGCAAGGTGAAGAGTAGGATTATGGAGGAGACTTGTAGATTAACGAGAAGAACTTTTAATTAGTTCCATATCGACTTTCGCCTTTGCGGAAGAGAGCTTCATTTAACCGGGGCTGATATTAGCAGAATTTTGGGTTTGTCTTTTCAAACCGAATCTTTTCCCGATATGCCCGTTGAATTTAATGAGAATGCTTTTTGGAATCAAATAACTGGCCTTCCATCTTTCAAATCCCGAAACGCCGAAGCCTCCTCTATCATTCACCCAACCCTCCACCTCATGCATAGAATCTACGCTTGTATCATCTTTGCTAGGGAGGATAAATGAACGGTCAATAGAAAGGAGTTGTTTTTATTGCGGTGTTTTGTTTGGGAGCATAGGAGGATGAACATTTCCTCTTCGAGTTGATTGGTGATATCATTTCTCAACCTATAACGGAGAGATTCATATTCGAGGAATTGTTACATTATTTGCCAAGCATTTTGATTTTGTGGTACCTAATGATTGAGTCGAGGTAAGAGGATCAACGAAGTTGGATATTCCAACTCTTCGGACTATGCAGCTCATTTCGGAGAGGGGAAATAGAGAGTACAACTGGTTAGTAGGGGCAGTAAAAATGCCCTATATTGTGCTCCCAAACAAAAATCTACCCACCATCCGAATTAGAGAGCCCGAGACTTGGACTTTTCCAAATGCTATTCAAGAAGAAGGCCAAGAAGAAGAAGAAGAGGAGCAAGCCCCACCAAACCAAATGCCGCCCGACTTCTACCAACGGTTCGACCAACTGTTTATCCAACAAGGCTAACCACTTCAACAAAACGCCCAAATTCTTTGACATCTCGACCAAATGGATGGTCGTATTCAACAAGTTCAAGGAAGAATTGATGACGTTTACAATTATGGGACAAGCAATTGGGACAACTTTCCACCACCACCACCATTTCAGTAAGTTTTTCTTTACCCTCCCGGGATTGACGTTGTTCCTTGAAACATTGAGGACAATATTAATTTCAAGTGTGGAGGGGTATATCTATCTTTATTTTTACTCGCTTTCTAGATTAAATTTACATGCTTTCTAGTATAGATTTAGTTTAAATATTTTTTTTTTACTTAGTTGCATTTTCTTTTAAAAAAAAATCCCTATGATGATCCATATTATTATTATTTATGCTTGCTATTTGCTTCAAAATAATGCCTTTAATTTTCCTCTCATATTTTTTATAAACTTAAAAATTAATAAGAATAAAAATATAGGGATATTTTTAGGAAATAAATTAGAGCCTCATAAGTTAATATAGCAAAATATAGGATTTTGTCAAGAAAAATCATTTGATTAGATTGAATCTTTTTTTATCATTTTTAAATACTTGGTTGTTTTTATGAAAAATTTTGAAAATATTTCTTTAAATGTACATTTCAAATTCTATTAATGTTTTATTCCCTTATTAGAAGCATTTTTTTTTGTTTTGCACCCCTTGAATCACATCCCTTCGCTAAACTCCCATCTTTCCATTTCCACTAATCGAATCAAGGCTAGGCATTTTATCTTATTGCTAAAAGAGTGATTTAGTCACCAAAAATCTTAAAAAGCAAAATGAAATCTATTACTTCCCAAGTAACTCGGGGCACGGCGTTCGCTGCGATGATGCTTTCTTGCCAAATGGAAGTAATATTCAAAGTATTCTTGATCTAAGTATTAGGAACATGAGGTTCGTAGCCACAATGTCTCCTACTTGAAAGGATCAAAAATTACTAAGGCCTTTTGCAAAAATTTAACAAGTGAAAAAATAAGATAAATTGTTGAAACCTTGATAAGATTTTTTCACTATCATCATCCATTTTTCACCCTTGTGATTCAAAAATGCAATTCAAACCTATGAAAGCTTCTAGTTTGTGAATAAGTGTTTATGCTTTTATTTGTACATTTTTAAGCAATAAATTCATTTTCTCAAAAATCACTCTAAAAGAGTGAAGCTTCTATTTTTACCAAGTTTATGATCTAAGATTTACCCTTTTAGCATGCTTTGCTTGATCAATTCCTATAAATGCTATATTAGGTTATTGTCTTAAAATTATTTCTCTAAAATATCCTCAAAATACTTCTTTCTAATAATTTTTAAAGGTATGCAAAATATGACTAGAAATATAAAGACAATATTCAAAAGGCAATAGGCTTGCTACTATAAATTTCTGAGGGATCATTCTTATTTTATTTTTTATTTTTTTCATTCTTTTCTCCCTCTCCATGTTTTCATCCTAAACTTGCTTAGGGACAAGCAAGAAATTAGTGTGGGGGAGTTTGATTATATAGTCATTTATCCTATATTTTCATAGCAATTTCCTTAAATTTATTATCATTTAGATTGCATTTTAATCTATTTTTAGCTTCTTTTATATATATCTTGGATTTTACGCTTTTGGTGTATATTATGCATTTTAGACAGGTTTTTGGAGTCTATTTTATGATCAAATGATGCTTGGACATCTTGGTGCAAAGGCATGGAAGAAAAACAAGCAAACCAAGCACACAAGCCAAAATTCAGACGGAGCGGCCTTGCAGCCATCAGCAGAGCGGCCGTGCACTTGGCCATGTATGGGCCATTTCTGGCCCCAAAACATAGAGTGGCCGTGTTTTGAAAATGGCTTGGCCGTGCTACCTTCCAGAGCGGCCGTGCAGCAAACGTGGAGCGGCCGTGCCATTTGCCTAAATTCAAATCCAAAACTGGCGCCAAGGAGGCACGACCGTGCAACATCCTTAGCTCGGCCGTGCAAATGGTGTCTGCAGATTTTAAATGGCACCTTTAGAAGGCACCACCTTTAAGAGTCTCCTACCCATTATAAATAGACCACTTGTAATCAGTCTAGATATATCGAAAAATCCTCAGAAATTGTTAGAGATTAGTATAGCAAGAGTTACAAATACATTATACATTGATTTCCAATGATTTTTGAAGATTCAAGTCCATTTTTGTTCTTGAAGTTTCCTTTGGAAAAGAAGCAATAAAAGTTGAAGTATTATTCCAGCCATTCGTCTCTCAATAATCATAAGTTTTTCTTACTCTATCTTTTATTATTGTTATGCTTATTTACTTTTACATGGCTAGCGAGTAATCCTCCTTGTTCTTGGGGTTGAAAACTCAAAGCATATATTGTTCATCACCTTAATTATGAAAGTCTTGTCTTCTATCTTCATCTAAACAATTTCTTTATATCAATCTCAAAATGACTTACATTTTGGAGACGTCCAACTTGTATGATTCAGTCGATCGAGAGAAGTACCTAGCGGAGAATCTCGATTGACGGAACCATATAGAGAAACTAGGTTCCATTGATCACGAGAGTAGTTCACCGGCCCAGGGATGTTCTTTTAATGGAAAGTATGTTGACTCTCGTTTTTAAAGGATCCTTACTAATTATGGTTAGCTAGAGATAAGCCGGAATGCCCGTTTGTGACAGGGCGGGAGTACCATAAACGAAAATCTCAAATAGTTAGGACATAATTAGTAAAGGATACAATGCTACTGTCTTGACCGTGAGAAGTAGTGTAAGCCTAACGTACCATCCTTGATTTTCATGAAAACCTATCTTTTCTAAGACAACGACTATATGATGAACAAATTGTGTGAATGATTTTCAATCCCGAGAATGCTTCGTTTAATAGAGTTTTATTTAAAGTATTTTCTGCGTATGCTTCATTCTCTTCCTAAAAACAATATTTATTTCCCCCAATCTCTTTTACAATCGTAGTGAAAACAATTTCAATTAAAAGTAATCCCTGTCCCTGTAGGATTGACTCGTACTTACACCCGCTATATTTCAATAGCCCGTGCGCTTGCGGATTTTAAAATAAACTGTTAGGTTTCTGTGATGATGTGTCGCCTTTTTCGCGGGAAGAAATTCGATGTGTGCGTCTTTGATTTTATTATTTGAAACCCGGGAAAAAGAACGGAGTCGCCACGCCGTTTTTAGTTTAAGGGCCAAAACTTTGAAAAATGCCCAAAATGAGAGAAAGAATTCGGAGGTCACGTTACACTCCGGGAAGAACGATTAGGACGTTCACCCGGAATGCCTCGTAAAATGAGTCTTCCAAACTTGAAACCATTTGTGTGTATGTGTGTGTTTTGAAAAAAGGGATTTTCTGAAAATAAGAGTTTTGATTGGACAAGACTGAAATTAATCAAAACAATGTGCTTCTGTGAGTGAAAAAGGCTGGAATCAAGAATATCTGTCATGGAACATTCATGTCCGCGCGGATCAGGACGAGCCTCAATCCTGTCTGCGCGGATAAGGCAGTATGTTTCATTTTGGCAGCTTTCCAGTCTAATTCTGTAATTTCCAGAAAGTCAACTGGATTTACAGAATCAGAACTGGAGTTGCAACAGAACATGTTAAATAAAAACATTTTTGGATTTTGCATCCATGCTTGTCCCCACTTTCCTTAGGCTTTGATTAGTGATCACTAAACATGATTAGTGGTGATCTACTAAATCAAGCCATCATTAGGGTACATTAGGACTTAGAAGCACTTCATTTGCTTAGGATGGGGGTTTAATATGAAAGTAAATTTGATAAAATAAGAAATAGGTAAAGATGTATCAACTTTGAGAGGAAGATCTTCTAAGGTGATCATTAAGATGACCATCCTTGAGATCTATACTCAAGTGTATCTCATACATCTTGTGTGACCTAATTTGTGAGTCTTAAGGATGTTCATTCATGGAAATGGTTCCAAGGTGAACATCTTAGACTAAGGAAAAAAAAACATTTACAAGGAAGTAAACAATTTAGACCATTTGAAATGGTCATCCATGGAAATTGATTCCAAGATGACAACATTTTAGGTCAAGTAGGCAAGTAAGAACTAATAACATAAAAGAAGATGAAAATAAGGATGTGGACCATTTAATGTGATCATCCATGGAGATGAATTCCAAGGTGACCACATTTTGGGTCAAGAGACCAAGTAACAAGCAAGAGCTAGTTAATGTAAAAGGGACAAAGGGAAACAACATAATAAAAGATATAGATCTTCATGGAAGATCATCCATGGAGATGAACTCCATGGAGATCTTCCTAGATCCAAGGACTAGGGGAGTTGGGATCAACAATTGATTAAGCAACAAGTGAATGAAACAAGTAGATAAACAAGATTTAATGAAGATGATGCTTGAACAAAGAATACGTTTAGTGGTAAAGAAGGAGGGTTTTACCAATGGTGACACCCTATCTTCCTTGGTTTGGAGTTTGACTTGAGGAATATCAAGATTTAGTGTTTGGATTTGTGTTTAGGGCTTGTGTTTGGATGAGTGTTTGAAGGCTATTTTCTGGAGATATTTCAGAAGAGTAACAGTGTGTCAATTGTTCCCCTTAAACTGAGAGAGAAGGGTTGAATTTATAAGCTGAATTTAGGTTTCATTGATGTCCGCGCGGATGAGACTGAGTCTCATTCTTGTCCGCGCGGATTGGAACGTAAGCGTGCCTGATTTTGCAGAAAAGCAGTTTTGGCTGTTTGCAATTAATTAAAAGTTGGTCAATTTCTTGGAAATCACTCTTTCCAGCGAGATCCAACCCATTTTGTTGTTCCTTTAAGGTCCTTCCTTGTTTAAATTGCCTTAGGAAGTGACCAAATTGCCCTTAAATATTTATTTGAAGTGAAAAATGTTAAATTGGGCTGAAGGAACATTGGCGGTTCAGATTGGGATACTTACAGTAGCCCCTCGGCGACGGTACTTCCGGAGGAAGTGGGGTCGTCGATAAAAGTGAGGTCCCAATCTGCTGGGGAGAAGAGGGTGACCACTTTGGTCGGACCACTGGGGAAAGGAATGACCATTTCGGTCTGATGGCTGAACCTATGGTGGGCTACCTACATATCCTTAAGAGGAATCAAGCCGGTCGTAGTTCGGGTCTTTCGACTATCTTCAGACGTCGACCCTAGAGTGACTGTTTTAGGATGTCAACCTGGTAATGATTTTGGTTTGTCGAATCAGAGGATGATTGCGATTTATCGCTTTCCTCGTGTTTCGTGTTGAAACTGAAGTGATAGCGTTTAGGTGCCTCAAGCCTTGATGATGGCGTTTTAGGTGCCTCAAACCTTGATGATGGCGTTTTAGGTGCCTCGAACCTTGATGATGGCGTTTTAGGTGCCTCGAACCTTGATGATGGCATTTTAGGTGCCTCAAACCTTGATGATGGCGTTTTAGGTGCCTCGGACCTTGATGATGGCATTTTAGGTGCCTCAAACCTTGATGATGGCGTTTTAGGTGCCTCGGACCTTGATGATGGCATTTTAGGTGCCTCAAACCTTGATGATGACGTTTTAGGTGCCTCGAACCTTGATGATGGCATTTTAGGTGCCTCGAACCTTGATGATGGAGATCTGGAGCTATCCTTTCGTTGGGGACGGACTCTGAGGGGATAGATGGTCCTTTGGTGGACTTCATTTGAAGGGATCGGTCTTACGTTTGTTGCCGTAGATGGAAACGAGGAAAGAAGCAGGATTCCGTTAGCTTTTGTCGGGAAAATCGGGCTTGCGTTTTACCGCCGGGGAAAAGGATGACCGTATCGGTCAAGTGGCTGGACCTATGGTAGGCTACCTACGTATCCCAAATGGGAATCAAGCCTGGACGTAGTTCGAGGAGACGGACGCTTGTGTCCTGGGAAAGCGACCATAATGGTCATGCGGATGGACCTTTGCGAAAGGGATTCCTACGTATCCCATGAGGGAATCAAGCCGAATCATAGTTCGTCGAAGATGTGGTGATAACAAGAGGCCACGGTCTTTGTACCCAAGAGTGACTGTTTTTTAGGGGAGTCACCCCGAGTTTGACTGTTTCTTTGGGGAGTCACCCGAGGTTTGACTGCTATCTAGGAGTCACCCGAGGTTTGACTATTATCTGGGAGTCACCCGAGGATTGACTATTATCTGGGATTCACCCGAGGATTGACTATTATCTGGGAGTCACCCGAGGATTGACTGTTATCTGGGAGTCACCCGAGGATTGACTATTATCTGGGAGTCACCCGAGGATTGACTGTATTTGGGAGTCACCCGAGGATTTGACTGTATTTGGGGAGTCACCCGAGGATTTGACTGTTATCTGGGAGTCACCCGAGGTTTGACTGTTTCTTTGGGGAGTCACTCGAACATTGACTATTATCTGGGAGTCACCCGAGGATTGACTATTATCTGGGAGTCACCCGAGGATTGACTGTATTTGGGAGTCACCCGAGGTTTGACTATTATCTGGGAGTCACCCGAGGTTTGACTGTATTTGGGAGTCACCCGAGGATTTGACTGTATTTGGGAGTCACCCGAGGATTGACTGTATTTGGGAGTCACCCGCGGCTGATCAGATTTGGGAGTCACCCGAGGTTTGACTATTATCTGGGAGTCACCCGAGGTTTAACTGTATTTGGGAGTCACCCGAGGTTTGACTGTATTTGGGAGTCACCCGAGGATTTGACTGTTATCTGGGAGTCACCCGAGGTTTGACTGTTTCTTTGGGGAGTCACCCGAAGATTGACTGTTATCTGGGAGTCACCCGAGGTTTGACTGTTTCTTTGGGGAGTCACCCGAAGATTGACTGTTATCCGGGAGTCACCCGAGGATTGACTATTATCTGGGAGTCACCCGAGGATTGACTGTATTTGAGAGTCACCCGAGGTTTGACTATTATCTGGGAGTCACCCGAGGTTTGACTGTATTTGGGAGTCACCCGAGGATTTGACTGTATTTGGGAGTCACCCGAGGATTGACTGTATTTGGGAGTCACCCGAGGTTTGACTGTATTTGGGAGTCACCCGAGGTTTGACTGTTATCTGGGAGTCACCCGAGGTTTGACTGTATTTGGGAGTCACCCGAGGATTTGACTGTATTTGGGAGTCACCCGAGGATTGACTGTATTTGGGAGTCACCCGAGGATTTGACTGTTATCTGGGAGTCACCCGAGGTTTGACTGTATTTGGGAGTCACCCGAGGATTTGACTGTATTTGGGAGTCACCCGAGAATTTGACTGTTATCTGGGAGTCACCCGAGGTTTGACTGTTTCTTTGGGGAGTCACCCGAAGATTGACTGTTATCTGGGAGTCACCCGAGGATTGACTATTATCTGGGAGTCACCCGAGGATTGACTGTATTTGGGAGTCACCCGAGGTTTGACTATTATATGGGAGTCACCCGAGGTTTGACTGTATTTGGGAGTCACCCGATGATTTGATCAGATTTGGGAGTCACCCGAGGATTGACTGTATTTGGGAGTCACCCGCGGTTTGACTGTATTTGGGAGTCACCCGAGGTTTGACTATTATCTGGGAGTCACCCGAGGTTTGACTGTATTTGGGAGTCACCCGAGGTTTGACTGTATTTGGGAGTCACCCGAGGATTTGACTGTTATCTGGGAGTCACCCGAGGTTTGATTGTTTTCGGGGAGTCACCCGAAGATTGATCGTTATCCGGGGAGTCACCCGAGGTTTGATCGCTTTCTGGGGAGTCACTCGAAGATTGACTGTTATCTGGGAGTCACTCGAGGATTGACTATTATCTGGGAGTCACCCGAGGATTGACTGTATTTGGGAGTCACCCGAGGTTTGACTATTATCTGGGAGTCACCCGAGATTTGACTATATTTGGGAGTCACTCGAGGATTTGACTGTATTTGGGAGTCACCCGAGGATTTGACTGTTATCTAGGAGTCACCCGAAGTTTGACTGTATTTGGGAGTCACCTGAAGATTGACTGTTATCTGGGAGTCACCCGAGGTTTGACTGTTTCCTAGGGGAGTCACCCGAAGATTGACTGTTATCTGGGAGTCACCCGATGATTGACTATTATCTGGGAGTCACCCGAGGATTGACTGTATTTGGGAGTCACCCGAGGATTTGACTGTTATCTAGGATTCACCCGAAGTTTGACTGTTATCTGGGAGTCACCCGAGGATTTGACTGTTATCTGGGAGTTACGCGAGGATTGACTATTATCTGTGAGTCACCCGAGTTTTGACTGTATTTGGGAGTCACCAGAGGTTTCTTTGACAAGAGGAGTGGACCCAAGGAATTTTTTTTTTTCTTTTTGACTCTGAGGGGTGGACCCGATGATTTTTGACTTGAGGGTCTTGCCAGTTATTTGGGCCATACTGTTGAAGTCATTGTCATTACGCTTCGATGGAGACCATCCTTGCTGCTAAGAGGCTTCAGGTCGTAACGGAAAACTGGTCTTTCATGTTTGAATTGCTGCATTTGTTAGTAGAGAGGAGGATGCATATATGACATTCATGATGACAATGTATGAAAGTATCACTGCATATGTTCGCAAGATGATGCATTCACTTGCTTTTGGAGATGCACTTAGCCCAAGCTTTTGGCAGGGAAATTATGATTTATGATCTCCAATCGCTTAGGGTTGTTCCTATTGATTCAAGTTTTGTGCATGCTACATGAGCCCTTGGGAGATTTTTGTGGGGATGCATGGTGGTGAGAGGGTTTGTATGTGTTTATGTATGGTGGGGTGAACCCTCTCCCATGAGGTGGGGAAATGTATGAGTGATGGATGATATAGTGCAGCCTAAGGCAAGTCGGGGATGCTCCCGGGAGTACAAATTGCAGCAGATTGAGTTGTTGCTGGGGAGAATAAGGTGTGTCGTGCACCCGAGACGGCAAGCAGCAGAGAACGTGCAGAGAATGCCCTGGTTTTGAAGAGATGACTAGGCGAAGCCCCAGATCTTGATGAGGTGGCCATGGCGAAGCCCCAGTTGATGATGCAAAGCAAACCCGGAGGGAATCTGGTAAAGAGAGCCTGAGAGAACATCTTAACAAAAATCCCCAGCTTGGAGAGATTTAATGCATCCCTATTGCAGACAGAGTCATCTTGTGGCCATGGAGGCATCCCATCATTTCAAACTTTAGTCAATTAGTCACTGGACAAGACTCGGAAATGTTTACGTGCAGGGGCACATCTTTCGAAAAGTGGGAATGTATCCCGAATTTGTGTATGACACTCTCGCTTTTAAGTTTAACTCTTTTGGGAGAGTATAAGCATCACGAGGTGTGGAAAGGTGTATGGAAGCCCCTGCTGACAGATAGACAGTGTTTGGCTCTATCTTCCTATGATGTAGAAAGAGAAGACTTGTCGAGACACTTGAAAACTTGTCTTATTCAAGATGATCACAAGGCTGCTTAAAACCCTTTATTGATGTTTGGGTTATTCAAACACTAAATCTGATATGAACAAATATTTTGATTAATCACGAGGAGAAAACCAACTGATATCGAGAATCAAACTCGGAAAGATGGAGAGAAGGATCTGTGTATAGGGACGGCTCTTGAGGAGGCCAGATTGTCTGAGATTTGTTTGTGATTTCTGACCGAACCAATTATGGTTGCCTACGTTCCCCTCTTGACGAGGAGCTCAGGTCGCCGTAGTTCGGGCTTATCCCGATTGAAAAGAGAACGAATGTTGAAATTCGAAGATCTGAGGACCTTTGAGGATTTTGAGGATTTGGAGGATTGAAAAAACATGTCCTCCTGGAGTGTCGACGAAAGATACGGATGCAAAGCCCCAGTGGGACATCCACGGCAAGTGTTTGCGGAAGAGAAATGAAATATGCTCACATGAAGTGTTAAATGGATGAACTGAATTTGCACAATCTTAGATCGATGATTTTGAACCGAGATGGATTAGATTCCAAGTTAAGCAAGCAATGAAGCATTAATTTGATTTAGCTCTCGGAGATATTAGAATGAGATTACTATCTGGTAGGGATTGTAGCTGGGTTTCCGGGATTCGATCGGCCATCGGGTGATTCAGGATATCATGACCTCTTAAGACGAGAGGTCGGCTGGTCTTTTTGCTGACTAAGTCTCTAAAGATGAGAGGTTGGCTTGCAGGGATGTGTTTAGGAAATCTACGGCGATGAAGATTGATTGCCTCTAAGAATGAGAGGTCAGATTTTGACTTTGGCCAAAGGCAAGAGTAATGGTAATGGGAATATCCTCTAAAAGCGAGAGGTTAAGGAAATGGGAATATCCTCTAAAATCGAGAGGATGGCTTGGGATTGGTTAAGGTAATGGGAATATCCTCTAAAATCGAGAGGATGACTTGGGATTGATTAAGGTAATGGTGAGAGGAAGTCCAAGCTATCAAGAAATTTTGTGAATCTTGCGAGAATTCGGGCTCCTTTTTTATTATTGGAGAGCTTCTTGAGAAGCCGGAGACTTTTGCTTAATTGTGAGGATCGACAGTCCTTCTTTTAAAAAGCCTTCTGAGACGTTGAGGATTCTTGCTGAATTGTGAGGATTTAAAATCCTTTTCTTTTTTTTTTGAAGCTCGTGCTTGGGATTTTTTTTTTAATTTGGAAGGTCTCCTGAGGAGTTGAGAATTATCTTTGTCCTTCCTTCATGGCTTGAGATATTTTGCGCATCGCCGACTCTCGAAGCTAACTTCTTGGGCTTGCTTGGACTTCTCTTAGCATGGAGCAAAAATGATGGCTAAACCGGGTTTCAAAACACGCCGATCTTGAAATGAAAGGTTATTGTTTGGTGAGGGTGAGGTAAAGGTTTTCCCTAGAGTGAAAGGCTTCAACCGCAATCCCTACCGGATGACCTAAACGAAATTAAGTCTTCATTGCTTGCTTAAGCTTTAAATGAGAAAAGATCCATGCAAATTCATCGAGCAACGAGATGATGAGGATGATGAAAGAGATGTGAGCATATGAGGTGCAAGATGGGGAGTTGGTAAGCCCCAATTTGAGTAGGATATCAATCGATTTTCTCACTCCGGTTAATTTAAACATGTGTCATTTCAAAGTATTAGTGGTTGAGCAGCACAAGTGATCATGTGGAATAAAACCATTTCAATGTAGGTGTGCAAATAATGTGTCGAGTCTAGTAAGAAAAGAAAGAAGACATATATATATATATATATATATATATATATATATATATATATATATATATATATATATATATATATATATATATATATATATATATATTGAAATTTTAAATGATAGTTAAACTTCTTACCACAACATTCAAGGTGGACTAAACCAACAAGTGTCCAAGACGGACTTAGGTGAAAGAGAAGTACTAGAACCTACGAAGGTTGACTAAAAGACTATTTTAACATTTTAATTTAATATATAAGGATAGGTAGCCCCTAGTCTAGCCGCTCTTTGCTGTTGGACCATGCATCTACTCTTCGACGCTGGAGATGGGAGCTATTGCAGATCTTTCCATCAGGATTTCTTTGGCAATCTCTTGCTCAATCCAACCATTTTCATCGCCTGCGATGACTGGTTCATCGACCTCACAAAGGGGCGAGTCAAATTCCATTATGCCCACAAGGCTTGAATCACCAAACTCGACCATGTTGACACTCATGTTGTTATTTCTAGGGAACGGGTTATTGATAGTATTAGGCCCTTCAGGCACCTCTAACCTCCCTTGCTCAATCAACCTTTGGACGGCCTTTTTCAAGGGGACGCAATCATCTGTCAGGTGCCCATGGTACTGATGAAAGGCACAATGCTTGGAGGTATCCAAAGGAGCATTGGGGTCTCTAGGCTGATAATTATCTAAAGGCCGGAGCAAACCTTCTTTTACCAAACCTCTGAAGATATCACTCAAAGGCATCCCAAAGTTTCCCAAGCCTTAGAGCCGGGATCTGGATGCATCAGGTTTCTTGGGAACAAAGGAAGTGGCATTGTTATAGTCCTGTCCCGCATAGCTAAATACTTCTTTAACTTTTGGCTGGGCAGGAGCAGTGTTGGAGGAAACAGCCCTGTATCTATAGGTATGTGCAGCAGCCTGCTGTTGATTATAAGTCTTTTCAAATTTAGCCCCGAAGTTAACCATTGCACGTAGATCTGGATAGGGGAAATTGCTAAGTGAGGTCCTTAAATGCGGCTTCAAGCATGAATGGAAGATGTCTAACTGCTCCTCGTCAGAGGGAGGGATGGCCATTTCACTGAGCTTCAAGTTCCACCTTCTATAAAAATCCCCAATATTCTCATCAGGGCGCTGCATCGTTGTCTGCAGGTCAACTCTGTTTGTCTCCCATTCCAAGTTGGCTTTATACTTATCTGTGAAAGTACTGGTAATCTGTTCCCAAGTAGCCCTAGCTTCAGGCTTCAATCGAAAGAACCATTTCAAAGCTCCTGACTTCAAAGAGAGACTGAAGTAGTCGGCCAACTGCTGGTTTGTGCATCCCTTAGCTTTCATTGCCAAAGTATAGGTGTCCAAGTGAGTTTTAGGGCACGCACTTCCGTCAAACAAGTCGAGATTGGGCATCACGAACTTGTGAGGCAGGGGTACAATGGAGTCCGGATCCGTAGGCCGGAAGGTAGCTTTCTTAGCAGTCAATTCAGCAATCTGTGCTTTCATTTCCTTGTGTTGTTCCATGAACCAGGCCAGGTGAGGGTCCTGTGGTGGAGCCATAGCGTTCAAGACAGTGACTGAGCTGGAGAGAGGAGTTACCACTGGAGGAACACTGGTGGAGGGAATACCATATCCCGGAGCATAGGTGTAAACATACCCTTGACCAGGATTGCCCTGAGGGATAGGAGCCTGAACATGAAGGTTGAGTCCGAAAGCTTGCTGCGTGTTTTCAAGGGGCAGAGAAGGTGGAGGCAGACCTGAGGTAGCCGGATAGCTTGGGTTTCCAGAGTGAGACTCATAAGTAGGCTTAAATGCGGGTTGCTGTCCCTGGTTGTTGAACTGTATACCAGGCTGTTGCGAGGGTGTATAACCGGGAGGGTACTACAGTCCTGGTGATTCTGATGAGACTGGGACAGGGGCTTGCTGGCCCATTGGACCTTGAGTGAGAAATGGGTTTGTGGAAGCTGTGTTAGGAGCAGCTGAACTAGCATCATTTTGAGGAGGGGCTCCTGACTGCTGCCCTAGACCAAACTGTGGTGGCGGCATTCCAAACTGTTGCTATGGTACTCTGAACTGTTGCTGTGGTACTGTGAACCGTTGATGTGAAGGTCTGGACTGATCAGTTCCAAACTGAGGCAGGATCCCAACTTACTATGGCATTCCGAGGTATCCCCAACCATGGGAAGATATCCCGTACTGATTTTGTCTCCGCTGAGGAACTGCGAACTGGCTTATCTCGCCAGACTGGATGGGCCCAGTAGTCTGTGACTGAGGAGCTAGCTGGCCCATAGATCGAGAGGTATGGGCTTCGGCAGTAATGCCATAGGAGGTTGGTGGTGGCATTTTGGAGTAGTCAGGGCGACCAAGAGTGGGATTGGGGTCCTCCTCTTCTTCTACGGTGAAGTGCCATTGGGATTGAGACTGGCGGCCAAACCATGGCTCCTAATAGCCTCCAGAAGGATATTCATCTGTGCTTCCTGTCGCAATCTCATCTGTTCGGCTAACTGATTCCACTGCTGTTCTGTTTGGGGAGTCCCGGGAGGCGGAGTGGTGTTGTCCCCATCGTCACCAGTTGATACAGACATTCTGAAACTCGGAGTCGGAACAAATGGTGAATCTGACGATGTGCTTGATTCTTCCCAACTAATCAGACGGTGACCCGTCCCCCGAAACCAAGCTTTGTGAGGAGCTGCGGGGGAAAGACACGAGGGTTCAGATATTTGGGAATGAACGAGGGTAAGTGTTTGGGCTTAGGGCTCATGCAACATCCAGTTATTTCTTCTTGTTTACTTAAAACATGTTTTATTAAAACCTAAGCGGTTGGAAAAGATTGCTCTTCTTTTTCCATTTTAACTACTCTAAGTCCTGGATCAGTGGATCCCGTCACTACTCTACAGACCCTCAACCTGTAACCCCGAACAAAGGTTCTGTAAGGCAAGCAGGTCCCACCGACCGAAAAGAAAAACAATCCTAAAGTCTGGCGGGTAATCGAGTCTTAACGCGTATTCAATGTAAATTACGGACAAAGCTGACGTCAAAGGTCAAGATTATGTTAAGGGGCTCGACGGAAAGTCGGCATGGCTCGGACCGATAAATGTCCATAATTGATCTTGACCCGTCGTCAGTTAGGCCGTAATTAGACATGAAATAATCGTTAATCCTTGATGACTCAGTGTCATGCCTGGAGTCGGCGCATAAGTTGTGCAAGTCAAAGTCAAAGTCAAGGCGCCAGTCAAGATCTGGTCAAAGTCCATGATGGAAAACCGGCATGACTTCGACTAATTAGGGCCTCCGAAAGATATTGACTTGGTGTGCCGACTAAGGTTTGACTGGCACGGTGTATACAGAGACAGGGCACGACACGGATCAAACTAAAAACCAATCGGGTCTCGGACAAAGTGTGTCACGGACAAGTGCATGGTCGACACGAGGCTCCAAGGGATGTTTGGGTAGTCCCGTGCTCGCACCGAGAGGCGTAATAAGGCCAAACGGGCTGCTACTGGGATTTTCCCGGGTTAAGGACGTAGCGTGCAGTGTAAGGCCAAGTACGCGTAGTGTGCGGCAGTCTATCTTCTTTTTCTGAGTAAAATAGAAATTTTCACATGTGTCTTAAGAGCATGATGCATGCAAAAAAATTTTAAAATGATTTTTTTTTTTTTTTTTTTTTTATTTTGAAAATATTTTTGAAAAAGTTTTTTTTTTTGAAAGCAAATAAACACATAAGCACATAAGCACAAAACTCAAACAGTTAAGGAAACGGGTCCGACAGTCAAAATTTTGACTTTTCCGAGGTGGCCAAAAGATAACAACGCGAAACGAAGGAAACACACACACACACACACACACATACAAATGGTTCCAAGTGCCGGGACGGAAGTTTGACCCACAAAAGCTTTTTCTTTTTTTTTTATTAAAATGATACCGGTACGTGGCTTTGTTAGACCATAATTTATCCCAAGCCCCGGGTTAGGAAGCGGTACAGGAAGCTTAATGGTTTCCACCTATATACCAAATACCATTTTTTTTCATTTTTTTTATTAAAAAAAAAGTAAAGCTTATTTTTAAAGTCCCCAGCAGAGTCGCCACTGTGATGATGTGCGTCCGATTTTTATTATTTGAAAAATCAACCGGAGTCGCCACGCCGTTTTTAGTTTAAGGGCCAAAACTTTGAAAAATGCCCAAAATGAGAGAAAGGGTTCGGAGGTCACGTTACACTCCGGGAAGAACGATTAGCACGTTCACCCGGAATGCCTCGTAAAACGAGTCTTCCAAACTTGAAACCATTTGTGTGTGTGTGTGTTTTGAAAAAAGGGATTTTCTGAAAATAAGAGTTTTGATTGGACAAGACTGAAATTAATCAAAACAATGTGCTTCTGTGAGTGAAAAAGGCTGGAATCAAGAATATCTGCCATGGAACATTCATGTCCGCGCGGATCAGGACGAGCCTCAATCCTGTCCGCGCGGATAAGGCAGTAGGTTTCATTTTGGCAGCTTTCCAGTCTGATTCTGTAATTTCCAGAAAGTCAACTGGATTTACAAAATCAGAACTGGAGTTGCAACAAAAAATGTTAAATAAAAACATTTTTGGATTTTTCATCCATGCTTGTCCCCACTTTCCTTAGGCTTTGATTAGTGATCACTAAACATGATTAGTGGTGATCTACTAAATCAAGCCATCATTAGGGTACATTAGGACTTAGAAGTACTTCATTTACTTGGGATGGGGGTTTAACATGAAAGTAAATTTGTAAAATAAGAAATAGGTAAAGATGTATCAACTTTGAGAGGAAGATCTTCTAAGGTGATCATTAAGATGACCATCCTTGAGATCTATACTCAAGTGTATCTCATACATCTTGTGTGACCTAATTTGTGAGTCTTAAGGATGTTCTTTCATGGAAATGGTTCCAAGGTGAACATCTTAGACTAAGGAAAAAAATATTTACAAGGAAGTAAACAATTTAGACCATTTGAAATGGTCATCCATGGAAATTGATTCCAAGATGAAAACATTTTAGGTCAAGTAGGCAAGTAAGAACTAATAACGTAAAAGAAGATGAAAATAAGGATGTGGACCATTTAATGTGATCATCCATGGAGATGAACTCCAAGGTGACCACATTTTAGGTCAAGAGACCAAGTAACAAGCAAGAGCTAGTTAATGTAAAAGGGACAAAGGGGAACAACATAATAAAAGGTGTAGATCTTCATGGAAGATCATCCATGGAGATGAACTCCATGGAGATCTTCCTAGATCCAAGGACTAGGGGAGTTGGGATCAACAATTGATTAAGCAACAAGTGAATGAAACAAGTAGATAAACAAGATTTAATGAAGATGATGCTTGAACAAAGAATAAGTTTAGTGGTAAAGAAGGAGGGTTTTACGAATGGTGACACCCTATCTTCCTTGGTTTGGAGTTTGACTTGAGGAATATCAAGATTTAGTGTTTGGATTTGTGTTTAGGGCTTGTGTTTGGATGAGTGTTTGAAGGCTATTTGCTGGAGATATTTCGGAAGAGTAACAGTGTGTCAATTGTTCCCCTTAAACTGAGAGAGAAGGGTTGAATTTAGGTTTCATTGATGTCCGCGCGAATGAGACTGAGTATCATACTTGTCCGCGCGGATTGGAACATAAGCGTGCCTGATTTTGCAGAAAAGCAGTTTTGGCTGTTTGCAATTAATTAAAAGTTGGTCAATTTATTGGAAATCACTCTTTCCAGCGAGATCCAACCCATTTTGTTGTTCCTTTAAGGTCCTTCCTTGTTTAAATAGCCTTAGGAAGTGACCAAAATGCCCTTAAATATTTATTTGACGTGGAAAACTTTAAATTGGGCTGAAGGAACATTGGCAGTTCAGATTGGGACACTTACAACGGGGAGCCTAGCCTTCCAACCCTACATCGCCACATATCATGTAGATTGTCTTTTTAGGATCACTCCGTGACCGATCGGTTTGACTCGGTGATCTTTTCTTATTTTTGACCAAAATAAAGCCATGTAAAACTGACTATAAAGAAGGACTCGAAATAAGACCCCTCGGAAAAGTCCCTTCGAAAAAAATGTCCCTTCTAAATGACCCTTTCGGAAGTCCCTTTAAAGAAATAAAAAAAATCCTTCAAACAATCTTACATGGCTTTGTTTTACAAAAATTGGACTGATTACTTAGTCGTTAGGTTCTGATAAAGACCTTAGAAACCCCTCAAAACGGATTCTCCGTTCCGAACAAAAAATAAGTTCAATAAAAATCGACTTTCCGTATGATTGTCTCGTGCATGACTACTTGTCTCGCGCGGGACAATGCTTCTGTTTGGTGTGCTTGAGCCTGAACCGTTTGAGCCTTCTTCCGACTCGTTGGGGCTAGATTTGATCCTGCCACCATCTCTGCGTCTCTTCTGTCAGTTTTTCGAAGCTACTCAATCTCAAGACTCCCAACACAATGTTCGGCATCGACGAAATTCCGGGTGACGAAACTTTGTCCGAAAACAACCACAAACTTCTGGAAGAAGCCAATGATCGCTTAGAGGTGCAAGCTACCCAAATCCACACTCTCGTGGAAGAAATTTAAGAGCTTAGGGCGGCACTAGCCAATAAAGAAAAGAAGAAGAAAAATGATTCTTCTTCCGAAGAAGAAGAATCATACACCAAAGCAAAAGCAAGAAAAAGAAGTACGAGCCTAGCTCGTCATCTTCCTCCTCTGATAACGAGAGTTACACATCCAAGAAAGAGAGCAAAGGGGAAAGCAAGAACGAACCCCTCACCATGGAAATGTTATAAAATAAACTTGCATCCCTCGATGTGAGTAAGGGAGCCTCGCTCTCTATTGATTATGACACCCTTCGTCAATCCATGTCCAAACTTCCTAGAAAATACAAAAACATTTGACATTGAGAAATTCAATGGCACTACCTGTCCCAAATCACATTTGGAGACCTATTCTTGGGCCATGCTACATACGGGTGTTGATGACAACCTGCTAGCTCAATGCTTTCCACAAACTCTCGATGGTGTCGCTAGAGATTGGTACATGACTCTTCCACTCTCTGCAAGACTTGATTGGCCACTCGCTAGTCGTACTTTCCAAAAGCAATATGAGGACAACTCCACTTATCGCACTACTAGAAGGGACCTCGAATAAAACAAACAGCTTCCGAACGAATCCTTCACAGACTTCGTCAAAAGATGGAGGACCAAACTGACTGAAATCGTTGATAGGCCAAGCCTAGACGAACAAATCCACATCCTCATACAATGTCTTCGGGAAGAATATCAAGATAAACTTCCAGGAAACTACTTTCCTAGCTTCGCCGAAGTCCACAAATCCGGCATACGTTTAGATGACCTCATCAAGCAAAAATGGGAAGCCAAGAAAGAAAGCGGGTTCCGTTACAACAAAAGTTCTTCTTCCTCTTCCAACCCTAAGGACACTTCCGTCAATGCCATATTCTTCAATCATCCCGAAAATGGAAAGTACTCTGCGGTACCTCCACCACAAAAGAAGAAAAGGGATAGGCATTACGACAAGCTTGAAGGGATAACTCAAGAAGAACTCCTTGAGGTGCTTGTCAAGAATGGAAAAATCAAACCAAGAGAAGGTGGACCTCCAAAGAAAGATCTTCCTGCTAATCATGCTCATCATCTCTTCTGCAAGTACCACAACTTCACTGGCCACGACACCAACTCATGTTTCTACTTGAAAGACGTCATCCAAGATTTGTTCGATGATAAAGAGATAGGACTTCCTAATGCTGTTACTAATCCTTTACCAAATAATGAAGTCAATTTGGTAGAAGTAGAAAGTAGCTTCAAGGATTCTACTCGTCTAGCCACAACTGTGGACGAGAGCCCTTTTGAATTTAATAAATCTTCTTTCTGCTACATGATGTCTTGGGATGAAATCTTAGAACAAAAAGAAAAAGGGTCTAAAACAGTCAATCTCCTCACACGATCCGGTCGAGTGATTATCAACAAAGATCCAAGGGATGAAAATCCTCCTAAACAAGAAAAAGATTCATCATCAAATGAGCCCGACGATCCTCTCTTAGCCCATCTAAAGAAGACACAAGCAAACATCTCAGTTTGGGATCTCATAGGAGAATCCCACAAGCATCGTGAAATGTTGAAAAAGGCCTTGGCTCAAATGACCATCTCCTCAGAAGCCACACCCGAAGATATTACTCAAATGATCGGCCAAGTACAATTTGACAGCGTCATCACTTTCACTGACTTAGACCTCCCATCCTATGGGAACAATCATCATGAGGCCCTATACATAACTGCTAAGGTGAATGGATACTGAATGCCACACATTTTGGTCGACAATGGTTCTGCAATCAATGTCCTTCCAAAGAAATCCTTATCATCATTAGGTCTCACCCACAAAGACCTTAAGCCATCAGGGCACACTGTACGAGGCTATGATTGTACTGCTAGAACTGCTTTGGGTTCAGTCGTGATACCTATAGAAATGGGGCAAGTCACAATGAGCATCAAATTCCAAGTCATCAACATCCCAGCGTCCTTCAACTTATTGCTTGGCCGCCCTTGGCTACACGACATAGGGGGTGTACCTTCCTCCCTACACCAATGCATCAAATTTAGACACAACGACACAATAGTCACCATACACGGAGAAATGGTTACTGCTAGCCCTATTCTCGAGGTACATCACAGCACTTCTGATTACTTGTTCAGTGGCTTCGAGATTGAGAAAGAAAGCACCGTGAATGTCATAGAAACTTGCAATGAAAACGATTACTCCAAAGCACTTCGATTTTCCGGAAACATTCCTGTTTGGAGAATGATGCAAGCAAAAGGGTACTTTCCTGGCTTGGGACTTGGAAAACACTTGCAAGGGATAACAAAACCACCACCGGTTCCCCCACCACACACGAAGCATGGCCTAGGATATATCATTTCCATCCGCGGTGAAAATGATGAAGAAGAGTGGGACTTCACTCAAGTCAAGTGGGAAGGAACCGCGTACAAAGGCTACAATGACCCAAAGGGCAAAAACTGCAAACTCGAACCATATCGAAAGACGCTCAATGGCTACTTCGTTCGGGAAGGGGAAAGCATCCCATACTTTATCTTTTCAGAACCATGGACTGACGATAAAGGGAAACGCCAACCAGGCTTTGAAATTTTCAGCGACTGCGATGCTTCGCCAGATGAAACAGAACCCGTCCCACTAATCCCTAAAGATTTTTGGGGCACGAAGGCAGAAATGACCAGCAAATGGGCATTGTGTTGGGAGAAGACATGCTGCGACAGTTTGAGAACCTGTGCCGGTTAGAAGACAGCCAGATCCATGCAATCTCCAAAGGGGACGCTCCAACTATTGATTACACGAAGCTAATACAGAAATGTGATGAGCCAATTCTAAACTGGCACGTCACGGGGGGACCAGTTGTTGATGAAGACTTCATGATCAAAGAGCTTGGTTGTACTCCCCATCCCCGCAGGAAGATAGGCCATGTAACTTTCACTTTAGAGTCAGGCTCCACCTCTGATGAACTCACTCAAGAGGAAATTGAGGCGGTGGCCGAACATGTATTCCCTTACTTCCTTAATGAAAAATTTGATCTTTTCGAGTACCCTGAGATTGCTAACATCGTGAATGATGAATTAAATAATAATAATCAATATAACGAACAAGTTAATAATAAATCATACGATGAAATAGACCAAGAAAACGAACAAATTTTAAAAGAATTAGCAAAGCAAGTAGGTCGTTGTGGAAAGAATGGCCCCGTTGACAATGAAGAAATGCAAACGATTAATCTCGGAACAACAGAAGACCCCAGAGAAACAAAGATCGGCAGCTTCTTTAAGGGAGAAGACAGGGAAACCTTAACGCAGCTCCTCAGAGAATATGTCGACATCTTCGCTTGGTCCTACAAAGATATGCCTGTTAAATCAGTCAATCGTAGAACACAAAATACCGCTGCTACCCAACGCCAAACCAGTCAAACAGAAACTGTGCAGAATCAAGCCCGAATGGTCAATGCAAGTGAAAGAAGAGATCATGAAACTCTTGAAAGTAGGGTTTATCAAAGTGATTGAGTATCCAGAATGGCTGGCAAACACGGTACAAGTAGCCAAGTCGAATGGGAAAATACGAGTCTGTGTCGACTTCAGAGACTTGAACAAGGCATCCCCTAAAGATGACTTCCCGCTACCAAATATTGACATGTTGGTCGACGCCACAGCAGCATACGAAGTCCACTCATTTGTCGACGGCTTCGCAGGGTATAACCAAATCCTCATGGCAGAGGAAGATCAACACAAAACGGCATTCACCACACCTTGGGGGACGTTCTATTATACGGTCATGTCGTTTGGTCTCAAAAACACTGGGGCTACTTACCAAAGGGTAGTCACGACACTATTCCATGACATGATCCACAAGGAAATAGAGGTATACGTGGACGACATGATTATCCACTCAAAAGGGACAGATGGTCAACACTTCAGAGATCTCAGAATATTCTTCAATCGACTGAGACGGCACAAGATGAGGCTCAACCCCGCAAAATGCTCATTCGAAGTGGTCAAAGGGAAATTCTTAGGATACATGGTCACCGAGCGTGGCATAGAAGCAGACCCAGCCAAGATAAAGGCCATCATAGATATGCCTCTACCCAGAACACAGAAAGAAGTAAAGGGATTCATGGCCAGACTCCAATACATCAGTCGATTCATCAATCAACTGACTACAATGTGCGATCCTATCTTCAAGCTAATTAAGAAAAATGCACCTCAAGAATGGACCGAGTAATGTCAAGAAGCATTCGAGGAAGTTAAGCACTACTTAACTTCCCCATCCATCATGGTTCGACCGCACAAGGAAAAACCCTTAAAGCTATACCTCACGGTTACTGACAACGCGCTAGGGGCTATGCTCGCTCAACAATAGCCAGCTTCGCACACAGAGAATGCAATCTACTTTGTCAGCTGCAGATTCCAAGGCAGCGAAATCAACTACTCTCCACTCGACAAATCTTGCGCTGCTCTTGTCTGGGTATCACAGAGACTAAAGCACTACATGGAAGCCTTCCCGGTTCGTCTCATCGCAAGAATGGATCCTTTGAAGTACATCCTAGACAAATCAAATTTGTCTTCATGATTGGCTAAGTGGTATTTCATGCTCGCGGGATATAATATCACTTACGTCACTCAGAAATCCGTCAGGGGCAGTGTATTCGTAGATCAGTTGGCCGAATTTCCTTGTGACGAAGTGAAGGGGGAAGACCCGCGATTCCCTGATGAAGACATCATGAGTATAGAAGACGAAAATAAGTGGCAATTATTTTTTGATGGCACAGCCAATAAGAAAGGTTTCGGCATCAAAATGTTGTTAGTAGATCCCGACGACATCTATACTCCATTAGCAATATGTCTTGACTTTGACGCCACCAACAACACCGCGGAATATGAAGCTTGCATAGCGAGACTCGAAACAGCCCTAGAGCGCAACGTAATCGAACTTGAGGTATTTGGGGACTCCCAATTGATCATCAATCAGACACTGAAGAAGTGGAGGATCCAAGATCCAACCCTTCAAAGATACAATGCCCACCTCCAAGAGTTGGTGCAACAATTTCAGGATATCTCGTTCCACTATCTTCCAAGAGACAAAAACCGGTTTGCAGACGCATTGGCTACACTTGCTTCCTTGGTTGAGATCCCTGCAGGAAAGGCAGTCAAACCCTTCAAAATAACCCGGCGCGCGACTCCTGCCTACTGCGCCGTCATAAATCTTCATGACTGCAAAGACAAGTGGTCATCCGAATGTGCCACCGTTGAGGACTCCGAAAAGAAACCGTGGTACCATGACATTTGGCATTTAATCCTAGATGGAACCATTACGCCTGAGATCGAAAAGAAGACTTAGATTGCCCTTAAAAGGCTGGCAGCTAATTACGTCATCATTGCCGGCCGTCTATTAAAAAAATACTCCCAGGGAAACCTCCTTTGTACCACTGAAGAAGAGGCCCAAGAAATAATGGACCATGTTCATCAAGTAGTATGTGGAACCCACATGAGCGGAAACATGCTCGCCAAAAAGATCATCAGACAAGGGTACTTTTGGTTAACCATGGAAGCCGACTGTACCAGCATGGTCAAGAAATGCCATAAGTGTCAGATACACGCCAACCTTCAGCACGCACCGCCTTCCTTACTGTACCCTATGACGTCTCCTTAGCCGTTCTCAACATGGGGCATAGATGTGATTGGAAAGGTCACGCCGGCAGGAGCCAATGGACACTGTTTCGTCTTAGTAGCCATTGACTATTTCACTAAATGGATCGAGGCCGCCTGCTACAAAGTTTTGAATGCCAGAAAGGTAGCAGAATTCATCAAGCACAACATCATCTGCCGATACGGGGTCCCGCAAGAGATGATATCCGATAATGGCTCTCACTTGGAGAAAGAAACCGATCACCTGTTAACAGAGTACAAAATCATAAGGCATAAGTCATCTCCTTACAGGCCTCAGACGAATGGAGAAGTTGAAGCCGCAAACAAAACAATCGAAACCATCATCAGAAAAATGGCAGTCACTGGGAAAGACTGGCCCGACAAGCTACCCTTCGCACTTTGGGGATACCGCACTTCAGTTCGAACAGCTACAGGGGAACTCCCTACGTCCTCACATTCGGAATGGAGGCTGTCCTACCAATAGAATTGGAAATACCATCACTAAGGGTTCTCCTAGAAAACCAAGTGAATGAATTCGACTGGATAGAAAGAAGATACGAATAGTCAGCCTTGCTAGACAAAAGGAGGCTGAAAGCAGCCGAGCACACTCAAACTTACCAAAGAAGAATGGCGAGAGCTTTCAACAAAAAGGTCAAGACAAGAAATATCAGAGTAGGCGACCTGGTTCTCCGTGAACATCGTCCTGGACCTTTCAACCCTCTAGGTAAGTGGGGACTAAGATGGATAGGACCCTACATCGTGAAGAAGATATTCTCTGGGGGAGCCCTTCAGCTGGTGGACTTAGACGGAGATCAGCTACCGAAGCCTGTCAACATGGACAAGCTCAAGAAATACTTCACGTGACTTGGCCTCTTAAAAAGAAAAAAAAAGCGCTCGCTAGGCTGAAAATCCCGAAGGAGACGGCTTAGGCAAAAATTAGAGCTTGCACAAGAAAAGAAGCCCGCTAGATTGAAAACCCGAAGGGACGGTCTAGGCAAAAGAAAGGGTGTGCATCAAAAAAAAAAAAGAGGAGGCCTTGTCTCGCGCGAGACTACCCTTCGGCCAGAAGTCATATTTTGTCCTTCTTCTCTAAAAAATGAACTACGTTAGACCTGAGCCTCTTATTTAATTGCTGTAAAAGAGAAACGTAGGCAGCCTTCGGGTTCGGTCTAATCAAATATATAAATCAAATTTTGTCCCTTTATTAATGAAATGCATTTTATTAATAGCAAAAGGGAAATCCTAACCACAACGACTAATCTGCTAAGCTAACCATCTTGAAAAAATAATAATAATAAAAGTATTGATCTATCAAAGCAATCTCTTAGTACTCCTTATGATCTAGCCTTTCATTGATTTAGTAGGCCGGCGGACATGATCACCCCCGTCATCGCGATCTCTTTTGCGCTTCGGGCCCTTCGAAGCAGAACACGAGGCGAGTGAAAACGGACGAAAGCCTTTTGAAGACATTGTGCCTATCTAAAGCTTGCATCTTTTTGGGCATACCCTTACCTCGTCGCTCGTACCAATCCCCATCAAGAAAATCCTGGGTTGGATCAGTCAGTACATTAGCAGGATCAGACTGTGCCTCACTCCTTCGCAAAATACTACTCGCTACGAAGGAATCATCTAACAGTGAAAGGCGCAGATCATCAATCTTCTCTACACTAGGGTGACCGGTATGAAGGAACCAATCCAAATACTTGTCAGATAAGAAGACGCTTGCATCAAAAGTCCGAAGGTTCGACCATCGATCTCGATTAGTTCCTTCACCCCATGTTTGAGCTAGCACCTTCGCAAACTCTACACCGATATAGGACACCTCACGAGAAGCTCCTTCGAAAAGATAAGTGTCCTGCTGCTGGCCAAACTGACGAAGCACCCGCTTGGGAAAATAAAAGGAGGAATCTCGCAAACCCGGTAGAACAACCCTGTCAAAACCCCTGGTATTGGCAACATACTTATTCAATCTCCAATAAGGTGGACACCAAATAATATCTGCAGTGGCGGTATTTGCAATCAACTTGGCCCACTCATCCACCGAGAGATCCTTGATCAGCAACTTCCTCATATGGTATGTGAATGGAGCGGAGGACCTACCAACTTAAGATGTTCCCTAAGCCAAATAGTCAACAAAAGAGGACTCCCTTGAGTCATGGCACCGGTCTTATGCAGCTCATCAAGACCATGCAGGGTTTCACCCAAGATTAGCGGGATAATGTTCCTAGAACGTTTCCTAGCCTGCAGAACGATTTCCACCAATTGGGAGTCACCCAAGCCTTCCTGCACGTGAACAAAACATCTCCGAAAAGAGAAAGTGCCAGAAAATTCCGTTTGTAAACATGGAAGACCTCGTCATCTGAATCTCCGCTGAAGCGTTCAGGAAAAGAAGAGCAATCCACCCATCTGCGTCGAACCAACTAATAGCAAGTGTCAAGGGGGATTCCTAGCAATTCATTCAAATGATTCCTATTATATTTAGGAACAACAATCTCACCAGTCAACGGCATATCCAAGATAATGGCAAATTCCTCAACAGTAGGCACCATCTCATTAAGAGAAAAATTAAAGAGATGAACAGAAGGATCCAAAAATCGAGCAGCACCCTACAGAAGATTCCAATCCGGTTGGAGGTTCTTCAAGGTAAAAAGGATTCTGAATCCAAATTCGGCTATAAACTTATTGCGAGATCGATTACGAAAATACCTCACAAAATGTCTTGATGCTTGCTTGAACGCTTCGACTACGTCAGATGGCAGAGAAAAATCATCAACAATCATGGACATTGGGACGATCTCCTTGGAAGCCATGGATTACAGGGTTGGAAAAGAAGACAAGAATTCGACCCTAACAGAATATCTCTAGAGTTTAAGAGGCTAGAATGAGTTATCTGGCCGGACCACAGGGTGTTTATATATTGGGAGAACTGACAGAATCCTGTTCGAAGAAGGAGAAGTATTCGCCTGAGTAGCGTGTCTCACGCGAGATACCTTTTCCCGCGCGATACATCCCTTCGACAAATTCAGCAGCAGTCCTGTACAAACAAGCAATCTAGCCCCGACTTGACGAAGCAAGTCTCGAAAACCTGCACCAACATGCAGCATAGGCACCAAAACCAAGCTCCAAAACTGTGACCCGAATGGTCATTTCATTCCCATCACGGAAGTCGAGAAAGTTAAAAAATTAATTAGACCTAGGATTAGGAATTAAGAAAACCTTGTTTTTGTGCCACCTACGTGCTAACAGGTACAAAAGAAAGAAAAATTGTCAGGGCCCACCCGGCCAATATTTACAAGTTTCCAAGAGACAAATGGGGAAAAAAGGGGGGCCACGCCATCAAGTCGCCCGAGCCGCCGGCACCTCCGCCTTCACCACCATTGGGGCTACCATCCCTCCTTGACCGCTTGGCTCCGCAGGTTGGGGTCACTGAAGAGGCAATAGTTGACGCCGCCGAGGCCGCCTTATGAAATAGTCGCTCAAACAGAACAGATACCATGGCCATCAAGCCAGCCATCCTGCTCGCCCCACGGTTGTAATCAGCCGCGGACATGGTAACCTGATCACAAAGAGAAAACCCTCAGAAAGGATCGGACATATACACATATATGGACGATTACGGGAAATAGTATAAACAGAAATGTATCGAAGAGGCACCGGAGGGAAGGCGATAACCCTCAGGAATCTGATCCGGGACCGCAATATGGCCCACCATCGGCATGCTCCCCATCATGTACGTATAGCTCGGAGGACCATAATCTGGCGCAAAAGGCACAGGACCTGCATACTGCGAAGAAGAGCTTGGGACTAACGAACCCGAGGCTGAGGCTGAGGTAGAAGCTCGAGCACGTGACTTCCTATCACCTACCAAAAGGGAACCCATCAGTCGAAGCAAGAACGCCTCATATGAAGCTCCCCGGACAACGCAATTAGCCGCCGCACAGCCATTCACAAGATCGGCATAATCATCGTCAAGAATGAAGTGGGTAGGGTACATCGCCCTCGGCGGATCTTCTGGCACCCTGTATGGCAGTGAACCCCGACCATGCTAAGGGAAGACTGGCTCGCCCAGATACATGGTATCCCTCTCCAGCGATACCAAGATCCTCTGCATCTCAGTAGCCTCCCAGGCTCGGTTAGCCTCTCGGTCCACCAAAGTCCATGGATACAGGCCCAGCCGCTCAAACTAAAAGGTATCCAGCATGGCCCGCGCCTTGGTAACAGTCAAGGTCCAGTCCTGATCTCCTTCCTCCTCATCCATGGTCCGGTTGGAATGGCTCCACCTCCTGATATTCGGAAACAGAGGGTCCCGGCTATCCAGCTAAAACTTGTACAATCCGAAGACGACGTATCCCCATATCTGTACAAGAAAGCAGAACAGATTCAGTAAAAAATGCAGACAAAAGGTACAAATAAAGGACAAAGAAAGAATCAAAAGCATACCTCCTAAACATAAGAATACCCAGACAGAGTATCCTTGGTATGCCTACACGCTTCATCCATGGCGTGATAATAGAAGGCCAGCCCGACTGAGCCCCAATCGTATGTCCTCATACCGCATCCTGATCAACCAACAACCCCAAGAAAGCAAGGCGAGCCATAGAAGAATGGTTAGCAAAGATGGTCTCTGACAGGATATACCAGAGAGCACCCCTCACCAACCGATCCGTATTCGGGTTTGGCTTATCCGCATAAGCCTCAAGCAGAGCACGGAGGGGTGACAACTCAGCAGCAAACCCCTTAACCTTGTTAGGGGCAAAACCAATCAACTGCCTCCATACGGCTGGACTCGCAGGCTTTAACCCATAGTCTTCAGGAGGGCAACACCGGTGAACTCCAACCCAGTGATAGCAAGAAAATCTGTCGGGGTCATAGTAGCTTCCCCGAAGCGAAGATGGACCATGTGGGTAGTGTCCCACCACCTCTCTCTGATTGCCTGAAGGACCTGGGAAGTTTACCTCATTCCCCGAAAATTATCAACAACGGTAAGGAAAGACAGTTTTTAGTTGGCCTATACGACTGCAAAACAGAAGAAAAGCAAGGGAGCAACATTAGAGATCATTCCATGGCAAAACTTCAAGGAAATAAAAGAAAATTTTCATTGAGGCATTTCATCGAACACTTGGCGTGCGCACAAGAAAAGCATACCCAAAGATACATTCAACTACCTAAATTGATCCCTCCTACAATCCATGATATGTAGGGTAGTCATACATACACAATGCAACATCAACAATCGACAAAAACGGAGCATGCATCAAGATAGAACCAAGTTCTAAGGCAAAAAGAGAGAATGACCAATTTGATGAAATTAGGGAATTCGAAGGACATGGATTCAATGCAATGCAATGCATGAAACGAGAATTTAGAAAGAAACCCTTACCAAACCATCGCGAATGGCATGGGAAATGTGCATAGCCCGATCAAAAGTGAGGTCGTCCTTCGGATAGTCCTTCCCGAGCAAATAGCTATCGAAGGTTGGGTTCTTCCTCTCTTGCGCCATTGATGATGGAAGAAGAAAGGATTAAATGTTGATTGAAAGAAGGAATCGACAAGCAAATCTCCAAAAATCTCATGGAAAAATGCATTGGCTCAAGCTTGGAGAGAAAATTTGAAAAATGGGTGTTTTAAATTAAACACACCGCTGCTGTTATATTGCCTCGACAGTCATTGTATGGCACGATACAAGCCATCTCGCGCGAGATAAACCCCCTGAAAATGTACGAAATTGTCCTCGACAATAAGCGTCTACGCAACGTCAAAATTCAAAATTTTGACACATTTACCCTTGGAAGTGATACACTAGCAAGGAAACATAGAAAAATCGAGACCGCAAGTCACGGAACGAGTCGAACGTGACACCAGCACAATCGCCCAATACGGCACCAGTCGCCCGAAAATGATTAATCCAGAGATCAAGTCACCCCACATGATTCAGAGCTCAGACAGGTGAATCGTCAAAAGAAAAGTCCGATTCAGAGCCCAGACAGGTGAATCGTCAAAAGAAAAGCACGATTCAGAGCCCAGACAGGTGAATCGTCAAAATCAAAAGCATGATTCAGAGCCAAGACAGGTGAATCATCAAATCAAAAGCCCGATTCAATGCCCAGACAGGTGAATCGTCAAATTAAAAGCCCGATTCAGAGCCCAAACATGTGAATCGTCAAAAGAAAAGCCCGATTCAATGCCTATACAGGTGAATCGTCATCATCAAAAGCCCGATTCAATGCCCAGACAGGTGAATCGTCATCATCAAAAGCCCGATTTAATGCCCAGATAGGTGAATCGTCAAATCAAAAGCCCGATTCAACGCCCAGACAGGTGAATCGTCAAATTAAAAGCCCGATTCAACGCCTAAATAGGTGAATCATCATCCCCAGCAAAAAGCCCGATTCAGAGCTCAGACAGGCGAATCGTCACAAAACCAACATGACTCAAAGGACCAGACAGGTAAGCCTTTGTTTTCTAATATATTTCCCCGCAGGTTCGGAGCCCAGACAGGCGAATCTTCAGACAGACAGGTATATTCAGAATTGGGTCTTGATTTGATTCCTCGGTATGAATTTACCTTTTCAAAAATAAAATCTCCTCGATTTTCAAAATACCTAAAGCAGCCTTTTCGTGTTTTGGAGTCGAACTACGTTATGGTCTAATTCTCCGATAGAGATACGTAGGAAGCCGTGCGGCTCGACCATCCCGATGTCCAGAATGATGTCTTTTCTATCATCGACATGACTTCTTCCATAAGACTTGCCAACGAGGGGCTCTGTAGACACCCCATTCTGAAACCATCAGAGCAGATTAATACCACTCTAAGTCTCGCCTTGAGTCAAGAAGTAGAAATCCACCATTTCGTCATGTTTCGTTAAGTTTTGACTAACGACCGTTAGTTTGGACTAAACTGCATACGAGATAACGAGGGAAGGACAGAATTGTCCACTGACTGCCTTATCTCGTGCGGAATAGCGTGTCTCGCGCGATACAAAGAGCTTCTGCAGACCTGCAGATGCCAGTCTCCTCATCGATTTCAACCTCTTTCGGGATAAAACCTTATCAATCCGGCCATCCAATGAGATTTGGGTTCTGGAACCTTCCCAGGGTGTTTTATCTCTCCACCAAAACATCTCCAACACCTATAAATACTTGAAGACTTTCAGTATTTTGGATCCGAGACTTTTCTAGTCAAAACCCCCACATTTACTGGTTTCTCTCCCTGAAAGATTCCTGTAAATCAACCCTAAAATCACCTAAAGTTTGTTTGTCAACCTTGTTGATAAATAAACATCGAAGCTCGAATCAAGAACCGAGGCGAAGCTCTGTCCACATCAAGATTTGACTCTAAACTTGAGTCGAAACTCTGTCTGAGTCTCTTCACATGAGGTAATCTTCCTCTTCCCTTTCTAATTGATTGTTAGAGTGGTATAATACATCAAACCTAGGATCAGCCTAAAGCCTCCCCAAATCATAGAGATGGTCTCGAAGCAATCGATCCTATATTCCATTTAACCTCGTTAAATGGATCTTTCTTTTACTTACTTATTTAAAACGTCTTTTTCTTTGAAAACCTCTCTTTTAGCAAGACCGATCTCCGGATTGGGTGGAATGGGTGCTCCTTGACTTTCCCATTCCATAACCTAAGCCCCAAATCCAAATCTCTTTTCAAATGGTTTTTCTATATTTCCAAACAAATAATATAGGCGGCGACTCAAAAAGATGTGAAAAACAAAAGAAATTTGCGCATCGCTACAACTTCCCATTATCAACATGTCGTCTACGTAAAGACAGACAATTACAAATGATTCACATGTTCCTTTAATGTAGACACACTTGTCACATTCATTTATCTTGAATCCATTTGACAATATTGTTCGGTCAAACTTCGCATGCCATTGTTTAGGTGCTTGTTTAAGTCCGTACAACGACTTTACAAGTTTACACACTTTCCGTTCTTTACTAGGAACAATGACCCTTCAGGTTGTTCCATGTAAATCTCTTCCTCTAGCTCTCCATTTAAGAAGGCTATTTTTACATCCATTTGATGTATCTCAAGGTTATGCACTGCTGCAATTGCAATGAGAGTACGTATGGTTGTAATCCTTGTGACAGGAGAATATGTATCAAAGAAATCATATCCCTCCTTTTTTCTAAACCCTTTGGCTACCAGCCGGGCTTTGTACTTGTCTATAGATCCATCTGCCTTATATTTACTTTTAAGGATCCACTTGCAACCCAACGGTTTACATCCTGTAGGGAGATCAACTAACTCCCAAGTATTATTGTGCATGATGGACTCTATCTCACTGTTAATTGCTTCTTTTCAGAACGGACCGTCCGGACTAGATAAAGCTTCTTTAACAGCAGCTGGTTCATTTTCTAACATAAATGATAGAAAATTAGGACCAAAAGACTTTTCCACTCTTGCCCTTTTATACGTCTAGGTCCTTCATCTTCTTCTTGAGATGGACCACTTGTAGTTTCATATGTTCTTTTATTAGAACTTCCATCTTTCCTTTCTTTAGCAGGAAATATATTCTTAAAGAATGACGCATTCCTTGATTCTATCGTCATTCCTTCATTCATGTTAGGAATGTCCGACCTGTGCACTATAAACCGATAGGCACTGCTATTACTTGCATATCCAATGAAAATGCAGTCAATCGTTTTAGGTCCGATCTTGACCTGTTTTGGTTTAGGTACTGCAACCTTAGCCAAACACCCCCACACTTTGAGGTGTTTATAAGATGGCACGATTATGCAATAATTCGTAAGGAGTTTTATCAATTTCTTTCTTGGGTATCTTATTAAAAATGTAGTTGGACGTGAGTATGGCTTCCCCCCACAAGTTATCGGGTAAGCCTGAACTGATTAACAGTGCATTCATCATCTCCTTAAGAGTACGATTTTTACGTTCAGCTACTCCGTTAGACTGAGGTGTATATGGAGCTGTCGTTTGATGAATAATGCCAGATTCCCAACATATATCTTCAAACGGAGCTACATATTCTCCTCCTCTATCACTTCTAATCTTCTTAATCTTTACATTAAGTTGATTCTCTAATTCATTCTTATAAGTTTGGAAAGCCCCCACGACTTCATCTTTACTTTTCAATAGATATACATAGCAATATCTTGTGCAATCGTCTATAAATGTAATGAAATACTTTTTTCCACCTCGAGTTTGCACTAACTTTAGATCACATATATATGTGTGAACTAATTCAAGAGGTGTTGTGTTTATTATAACCGAAGGAAATGATGACTTAGTCATTTTTTCTTCAACGCAAATTTCACACTTGTCAGTCGAATCGAATTTATTCATTGGAATTAATTCTTGACTTACTAGCTTCTTAATTGTGTTGTAATTCACGTGACCTAATATATCATGCCATAGATTAGAACTATCCAACAAGTAAACAAAAGAAACACCTTTATTCTTCGCCTCCGGGCGGTAAACATTGATTACATTCATCTTGAAAAGGCCTTTGTCAAGGTACCTTTTTCTAAGGAACAAAACATTCATTACATTTATTAGCAACCATCCTTTTGCTTCTTAGCTGGTCCATTCTTAGCATTCCATGAGGCTGAGCGTTTTCGCTTGTTGCTAGTGCTCGACTCAGCGAGGTGAACCTTAGCCTCCATTTTGCCTTTGTTGGACTTCTCTTCTGTTTTGGCCTCATTTTTCCTGTTATTCTCCTCAATCTGAAGACGAATCACCAGGTCTTCTAGCCCCATCTCCTTGCGTTTATGCTTGAGAAAATTCTAGAAGTCCTTCTAGGCTGGCAGAAATTTTTCAATGATTGATTCCACCTTGAACGGTTCATTCATAACCATTCCTTCCGAGGTTAATCTATGTAGGATTAGTTGGAACTCATCAACTTGGCAGGCAACGGCCTTCGAGTCAACCATTTTGAAATCAAGGTACTTGCCGACTACAAACTTCTTTGAACCGGCATCCTCGATCTTGTACTTCTGCTCCAAAGTGTTCCATAACTCTTTGGTCGTTTCCACGAGACAATACACACTGTACAGGGCATCATCTAGCCCATTAATGGTATAGTTTTTGCACAAGAAATTACCATGATCCCACGCCTCCTTAGCGATCCGTCTTTGATGGTTGGGATCATCAACTGGTATTGCAAAGGGGTCCTCCTTCAAGAACTTCTTCAGACTGAGGGTGATCAAGTAAAACAACATCTTTTGCTGCCATCTCTTGAAGTCCACCCCAGTGAAATTTGCTGGTTTCTCACCATGTGCCGGGTGAGTCGGAGCAGGAATAGGTGCAACATTTTGATTGGTTGCATCAAGAGTCTGACTGGGATTAGGCCCAGAGGACTGAGAGACTTCATTATCATTTGCCATTTTTCAATAAAACATAATATCTTCTTGTGATTGTTGTGTAAATATTAAAAAAAAAATTGAAATGGCTTTCTCAAAAATAGCAAAATAATAACTATTAATAATAAATACGGAAATTGAAATAACTGGAAGTCGAGTCTTGTGTTGAACACAATTTTCCCAAGAAGATATTGCCCCGTCCAAATGCTTACGGTTACTAGCAATCCTCTCGTAAGATAAAATGACTTATCGTCTTTTTGATAGAATCACTTCAAATCAAAAGACTCGTCGAACTTAATTGGTGTTTAGAACATCTGAGCTTTGAAGGGAGGAAGAATGCTACAAGATGATATTTAACTGAATATCTAATGCTTTGGATGAATTGATGAAATGAATTGACAGCCTGGGGGGCCTTTTATAGATATATTGAAGAGTTCTGGTGACCTTTCTGTCAAAGGTCACAACTTTGGATCTGGCGAATCTGGACCGTTGGATCGTACCTGATGGGAGATACACCTGATCAGCCCACCCAAACCGGTTCCATGAACCGTCCGATTCATCCGAATCTGACCTGGTTCATTCGGACGTGACCTTAGGCCAACTGACCCGTGCCCAGGCGAGTTAGTGCGGATCCGATCTGTGGCCCATGGCCGTTCCAAGCCCATTTCACATGGGCCAATGCCAATCCAACCTAGCCGAGACCCAATCGCCACATGCCCACTAAACCTGGACCGAGCCACCACCAAACCGAACCTTGCACGAGCCAACTTTTGTCAAAAGTTTAAGGCTCCTTAGCTCACATGCGAAGTGCAATGTGCGCCCTAAAACGCCCATTACGGCCTTCGCGATAGTGGTCCAAACTGAGCTAGTACAAAATTTGCACAATTTCGGCTATTACTTGCATGATTGGCCCAATGGTCCAACTAGGTTGGCCCAAGGAGGTACAACTTGATGACTCCTCTTTGGAAGCATCCACTTTAATACTAGCATTAATTTATATATCAAAGGAATGTGGGATAACTCTTTTAAATTCCATAAACTCTTCATTTACCCATTTCATTTTGCATACTTTGAGCATTAATTTCTCATTCACCATAAATTAATTGGTTTTGAGAAATAAATATATCAAATTAATCTACTCCAAATGTAGATTATTAATATGTAATCAATTTTCATTTTCCTAAAATGAAACCTTATGGAATTCTTGGTCAAAAGTCGGTCAAACCTCATTTTCCAAAACCAAAATTCCAACATTAATTATATATTTTTATTAATTATGATATTTGTCATTCCGTTAAATTAAAAAAAAACCACTATTCATTGTTTTATTTCTAACAATCTTTGCTTTGATGTCATATTAATTTGTTAAAGGAGTAATCAAAAATTGATTTATTCATTTTTTTAATCAGAAATTCACAAAAAAAAAAATCATTAATCAAAATCATACAAGTCTGAATCTATCAAAATATTAATAAATACAATTAGATAATATTGGGAAAAACTGTTTGTATAACTACTAACATGACGGAGAAATTCTTCGGTCCATGAAATTTTTGTGGTATCATCTCCTTTTTAATTGTGATTCAATAAAAAAAAGTCATTTCAATATATTCCCTCGGATTCATTCGAAAAGAAATAAAATGGACTTTTCACATAAATTAAGAAAATTGTATGATGCAGTAAGTATTGTAAGTATGAAAATTGAGGTAAAAAAGAGAATGTCCGATAAGGAATAGTAAGGAAATATTTATTATGAGTATATCAAGCGAGTTTTATAAATAAAGTATTATTAAAAAGTTTCATTTTTAGAAAATGTGCCTTTTTTTTAAGGACTTTTCGATTATGTGCCCATGAGCACATGATAAGGATTAAAGATTATCTTGTAATGTGTGTCAAATTAATACTTGACACACATTACAAGAGAATCTTTTAAAGATTTTCTTGTAATGTGTGTCAAGTATTAATTTGACACACATTACAAGAGAATCTTTAATCCTTATCATGTGCTCATGGACACACAATAGAAAAGTCCTTTTTTTTAAATGAAAAACTCAAAATAATATTTTGTACCTTTTAAATGGGATGGATAATATATTTCTTATTAAAAGTATTTAATCAAATTTTAATTAAATTGATCACTAAAAATTAGATTATATTTATGTGGTGAGAGAGAGTTTAAGGCTTCTTGATTGAAATTTACTGAGCATCAGACACCCATAAATAAAAATTTATGCATGCACTCTTCCTTTTAAAAAAAAAATATATATATATATATATATATATATATATATATATATATATATATATATATATATATATATTGATCCTTGATACATTTTTTATTAGAATTTGACCGTATTGAGACCATTCTCTATATTCCATCTAAAAGTTTAAAAAGCGAGTGGATTCAAGAATTAAGAAAAATGTGAAAAGGGTGATATTTTGTGAGTGTAGATAGTGTTAAAATATTGGGTGAATATTAGGGTGAATTGAAAAGTCAACAAAGAGTCTAAGGTCCAAAAGACACGACAGTTCAAATTCTATGAACTGCTCAGCCGAGCAAGGCATAAGCCTTGGCCGAGCATGACTGTTCAGAAACATGACTCTTCTGTTAGACTTTGCTCGGGCAAGGCACCAAAGTGCTCGGCCGAGCAACTAGCCTATGCTCGGGTGAGGTACCAATGGTGCTCGGCCGAGCAGTTGCTGTCTGTTCAGATTGATGTCCGAACAGGTGCTAGCTTGGAGGGTTGTGACTTTTGTGAAACAGTCACAACTGATCTGACTCAATCTACCCTATATATAGACCCCTATTTCTTCATTCAGTCATCAAGTAATCCAACCAAGTTATTATCAAATCCAAGTTACAATCTTTGTTCAAAAATCCAATTCTCTCTCTCCCTCATTTAAAGTGTTTGTTTCAAAGAGTTCGTCTATCGTTCGTTCTTAAAAGTTCGAAGACTAAGAGCAAGTATGAATTTGGTTCGCCCATCAAGGTTAGTTAAAGTGCACTCTAACTCTTGGTAAAAAGCGTTGTATCTTGAGAGACATTCGCCACCGATCTGTTTGCACAATTATGGAGGCGAAATATTGTCTTAAGGAGATTTGCTTCGGCATACCTCGCTTTAATCTCCTTCGTGTGATTTCCGTATTGAAGATATCTAAAACATTTACACAACAATCTTGAGACAATATTTTCAGGTATTTGTTTTGATTTTTATCTTCTCTACTTCATCTTTTTCTTATTGGATTTTCTGTTTTCGTAAAAGAAAATGGCTAATGGAAATGACTCCGTTAGTAGTGAGACTATTGCAACGAATCCTAATGCAATAGGGAGTACTTCAAGTGCTAATCAACTCATGATGCCATCGGCCTCACAATATGAGAAACCGGAAAAGTTCAATGGGGCTGATTTCAAACGTTGGCAACAGAAAATGTTGTTCTATCTCACAACGCTTGGACTAGTAAAGTTCTTACGTGAAGAATGTCCCATAGCGGCGGAAGGTGTAGTAGACAAGGCTACACAAATGGCTATTGATGCATGGAAACATGCTGATTATCTATGTCGGAACTACATCTTGAATGGACTAGACAACACATTATATAATGTGTATTACTCCATTCAAACTGCAAAAGGACTTTGGGATTCTCTCGACAAGAAATACAAAACCGAAGATGCTGGAACAAAGAAGTTCTTTGTTGCAAAGTTTTTGGATTTTAAAATGAATGATTCTAAAACTGTAATGAATCAGGTCGAAGAGATGCAAGTCCTATTGCATAACCTTAAAGCCGAAGGGATGCAATTGAGTGAGTCCTTCCAAATTGCATGTATGATTGAGAAGTTGCCGCCTTCATGGAGAGATTTCAAAAACTTGCTCAAGCAAGCGCAAGGAGATGTCAATGGAAGATTTGCTTGTTCGTCTTCGTATTGAAGAAGACAATTATAGCGCTGAAAAGAGAGCCAATGCACGAAACATGGAAGCGAAGGCTAACATGGTGGAAGAATCCCGACCCAAGAACAACAAAAGGAAGCATGATGACTCTTCTAAGAAGAAGTCAAGTAATGACAGCAACAAACGCTTGTGGGAAAAGCGGTCATCGGGCAAAGGATTGTCAAAGCAAGAAGAAGAAGCCTCCCCAAGCAAACATGACTGAAATAGATACTCTATCTGTGGGTGTCTCAGAAGTAAGTCTGTCTGCCGTTGTATGTGAAGCCAACTTGGTGTCAAACGTCAAGGATTGGTGGGTGGACACCGGAGCCACTCGTCACATATGTGTCGACAAAAGCTTGTTCGCAGAATACAAGAAGATGGAACGTGAAGATTTTCTCTATATGGGAAATTCTGCAACCTTCAAGATTGAAGTCATTGGGAAGGTGATCTTGAAGTTCACATTGGGAAAGGAGCTTACTCTCAACGATGTGATGCATTTACTTAGTAAGAAAGGCTTCAAAATTGTATTTGAATCTGATAAGTTTGTACTTACTAAAGTAGGAATGTATGTTGGAAAGGGATACTTGCTAGATGGCCTATTTAAGGCAAATGCTATTGTAGTGGACAAGAAGTCCACATATTTGTACCCTCAAGTGATAAATAAAATTGACAATTCTATTTACTTGTGTGAGTCTTCTAATTTATGGCATGGTCGTTTAGGACAAGTGAATCATGCTTCTTTGAGAAATCTTGTTGGTTTAGGACTCATTCCAAAACTTGATTCAATGAAAAGTCACAAATGCGAAGTTTGTGTTGAAGCAAAGTTTTCAAAGAAACCTTTTAAACCAGTTGAAAGGACTAGCCAACTGTTGGGATTAATCCATAGTGATCTATGTGATTTAAAGTTTGTCCCAACTCGAGGCGGTAAGAAATACTTTGTTACTTTTATTAACGATCGAAGTAGATATTGTTATGTCTATTTGTTAAGTAGTAAGGATGAAGCAATGGATGCTTTCATCACTTTCAAAACTGAAGTTGAAAATCAACTTGAAAAGTTAATTTAATATATTAAGGTCCGATAGGGGTGGTGAATATGAATCAACGGAATCTAGTAACCTATGTTCCAAATTCGGTATCACTCATCAAACAACTGCACCCTATACTCCGCAGCAAAATGGTGTTGCTGAGAGAAAAAATAGAACTATAAAAGATATGGTTAACTGTATGCTTGGATGTTCGGGTTTACCACAAAACTTGTGGGGGGGAAACGGTGTTATCCGCTAACTTTGTGTTGAATAGGGTTCCACACACGAAAACAAGATCTATACAATATGAATTATGGAAAGGAAGAAAGCCTTCCTATAAATTTCTCAAAAAGAAGGTCCACTTCGCTAATCTGGTGGAAATGTTGCCTCTATCACCCTGAAACAAATATCTGATCGGGTCCATCTTGGAAACTAGGTGCACTGTGTGAGATAACATATAGTGCTTCAATTTTCCAACTACCCAAACCAACGCTGCGCATGTCTTCTCGAGGGCAGAGTAGTTCAACTCACTCCCTTGGAATTTGCGACTGACGAAATAAATGGCATTTTCAATCTTTGAATCCTTCTTCTCTTGTGCTAGCATAGCCCTAGTGGCTGTGTCCGTGACTGTCAAGTATAGCAGTAAAGGCTTGTCTCCGTGAGGTGGGCAGAGGATAGGAGGGTTAACAAGGTAAGCTTTAATTCTCTCGAATGCTAGTTGGCATTCCTCATTCCAAACCACTTCCTGATTCTTCTTCAATAGCTTAAAGATTGGCTCACATATAGAGGTCAACTGGTTGATGAATCTGCTGATATACTGTAAACGGCCCATGAAACCCTTCACTTCAGAGACAGTTCTGGGTGGCTTCATCTCGACGATCGCTTTGACTTTTTTGGGATCTACCTCGATGCCTCGCTCCGTGACCATGTACCCCAGGACTTTACCTCGAATAACCCCAAAGGTGCACTTGGCGGGATTTAGCCTCATGGAATGCTCTCGAAGTCTGTTGAAGAATTTCCTCAAATCAATGAAATGTTGTCCATCTGACCCTTTCGAGTGAATAATCATGTCATCTACATACACTTCAATCTCCTTGTGTATCATGTCATGAAATAGGGTAGTGACAGCTCTCTGGTAGGTAGCCCCAGCATTCTTCAGACCAAACGGCATTACTGTGTAACAATAAGTACCCCATGGAGTTGTAAACGCTGTCTTGCCCTGATCTTCCTCAGCCATTTTGATTTGATTGTAACCTGCAAAACCATCAACGAAGGACTTGACCTCAAAGTTTGCGGTTGCATCCACTAGCATATCAATATTGGGCAAAGGGAAGTCATCTTTGGGACTAGCCTTATTAAGATCTCGGAAATCTACGCAGACTCGAACCTTTCCATTAGCTTTTGTCACTGTCACAATGTTGGCCAACCAAGTCGGGTATTCAATTACCTTGATGAAGCCCACCCGTAGGAGTTTTTTGATTTCTTCTTTCACCTGCAAGGACCACTCCGGTTTTATCCGCCTCAACTTCTGTTTGATCGGCTTAATTTCTGGATCTAGAGGAATCCGGTGCTCTATGATGGAAGTATCCAGCCCAGGCATATCTTTGTAAGACCAAGCAAAGACATCCATATATTCTTTAAGCAGTTCAACCAGGGCAACCCGCTCATCTCCGGAGAAGAAGCTACCAATCTGTGTTTCTTTGGGTTCTTCGGCTGTTCCCAGGTTCACCGTTGTCAATATCTCGTCGGCAGCTTGGGCCCGGCTTTCCTTTTGTTCGAGAACCTGCTTTGAATCATTTTCTAAAATTTGCTCGTCTATTAAGTCTGCATTATCTTCAATTGAATTAGGCTTAATTATTTTTAAATCTTGATGATTATTTCTTGTTAAGCATTCAATTGTTAGATTTGCAATCACAGGATACTCAGAAAGGTCAACCATTTTATTCAGAGCATAGGGAAACACAGTGTTTACAACTCGAAGACGGTCTTCTGTCGTGAGGACATCTGACCGGTCGGAAGACTCGAATTCAATAACAAGAGATTCAAGAGACCGACTCAGGACACGAGGAACAAATTTAGACTCGGAAGGACAAGGACGAGGCTTGAGCCCAAGTTTTTCAATCATAGTCTCCCTGTCGGCGACTGGTCCTCGGAACGAAATCCAATTCTGTAAAGGTCTCTCTGCCACTGTCTCCAACATGTTTAGCTCCGCAACTGGCTCTTTTTCAAATTCTAGCATAGCCACCACCTCGCTATCAGAGGAAAAGTCAATCAAATCTCCGAGATCTTCAACAAGAACAGACCCTTCTGCAGGCAACTTCTCTGTAGACACACCATTCTCGGATTCTGACAGCCCCTGATTCTCAAACAATTCTGCTAAATCACCATCAATATCTAAAGGATCTGCACCCCGGATCTTGTGCACAACATGGTCATCCAGAGCAAGCTTCTCAAGCTGATTTACGTAATCGGGTCCCGAGAAATGATAGCTGTTCTCGTAGGTGGCGGTCACACCTGGCCTTTTGGGCAGACTGTCAAACATTTCTTTCACCGAGTTTTGGCTGCTGGCAAACTTCTGAATCATTCTCATTCTATCCTCCATTTGGCTCAACTTTGGTTCAGGACAGACAAACATATCACCATCCTCTTTGACAAAATGCTGATTTAAAGACCAACTGTACGGGCACATCTCGGGCCTCTTGTACCTCTTTCCAGCCGCTGAGGTCATCCTTTCCTTAAAGGCTTCAGTCTTGTCGTACAACTTATCTTCTTTCGTCACAGCATACCCAAGGCCTAGCTTATTCCTCTTGGCTTCTGGCATCATAAGGTGACATGGTCCCTGTTGACGTTTTCCCAGCCCCAGTCCAGGGATATAGCTCATGCCTCTCATCATTTTCAACACAGGAGGAATCTTGTCTGAAGATGTCGTCAAATCTATGGTGCAGACCTGCCCTTTAGGCTTCTCTATTGTAAAACTGCTAAGCATCAAGTTCTCCTGATCGAGTTTAATTTCCATCACCGGTACGGTGTTGGTGCTGGTTTCTCCAATCGTAACACTATCGCCATAAATCGTTGTCAGCACCCCATCTTGTACAAATTTTAAGCACTGGTGAAGAGTGGAGGCTACGGCTCCAATCTCATGAATCCAAGGTCTGCCCAATAGCGCTGTGAGAAAGTGACTGGAATATCGATAACTTGAAATTCGACAATCATCTCTTTACCCCCAAACATCAAATTTAAAGAAACTATTCCCAACACTGCCCTAGACGTGGAGTCGTAGGCCTTTATGGTTTGATTGGATGGCTTAAGGTTCTGCACATTAATGTCCAACATGCTCATCATCTTGGCCGGGAGCACATTCATAGCTGACCCATTATCTATCAACACATGGGGAATCCGTTGTCCTTCCAAGGGCACGGTGATGTGCAGGGATTCGTTATGCTTCGCACCATAGGCAGGCAAGTCGAGATCCGTAAAAGTAATGATGTTTCCATACTGAGCAGTCCCAATCAGCTGACAGGCTTCGTCTGGTGTGGCATTGACAGATACTTTCGTTTTGGACAGGGCCTCTTCCAACTTCAGTTTGTGAGGGTAGGAGGATGTGAGTAAAGACCATAAAGAGATTTCGGCTTTGTGTTCTCTTTAACTGCGTTAGGATCGGGTCTTCTTGAACTTCTTCGTCTTCTGCTGATCTGCAAAGATTCTGAGGTGACTGAGGATTAGGGACCACAACTGCCTTACCTTTCCCCGATGGATCTGGATTGTTCACTCCTAACATTCTCCCTGACCGAGTCAACAGATTAACATCTTGGTGATCATCAACTACAAATTCCCTGCTAGCTTCCATGAGCTCTGCTAGCGAAATTGGAACAGGACGAGTGCTATAAGGCCATGCCGCCTGCCTTATCTCATTTATGGACAAAGGAGCCTCTACATTGGCCGCTATCCTGAGCTCCTCTAGAGAAATTGGGGATTCTCTAGGAGTCATGGAGGATATAGTATTGGAAATCACATGTTCTTCATAATCGTCAAGATCAGCAGCATTATTCAAATCATATAAATCATCAAGATACAAGACATAACAGAAATTATCTTTCATTTCACCAGAATACGAGATTACATCAGCCACATTCTCATTACAACCATTGCTATCATTTCCAACTATTGACTTCTCAAACTCTATTACATTAACAAAGTAATCTTGCCCACCGTCAATAAGGTTCACGTTGTTGTTTGGCAGAGGATTATTGACCACATTCGGACGAGGAGATTTCTCAATTTTCTTGTCATCCACCAAACCTTGAATTATCTTTTTGAGGGTAATGCAGGAATTTGTGGTGTGTCCTGGGAACTGGTGAAACCGGCAGTACTTGCTAGCGTCCATATGGGGATTAGGATGAGCAGGACTATAATTCTCCAATGGCTTGATCATACCGGTACGAAGCAATCCGTTAAAGACCTCCTCTGTAGACATACCCAAATCATCAAATCTCGGCTGCGGTTTAGGCTGAAACCTCACTGCATTCTGTACATTATTGCCTCCTCTCTGTAGGTTGTTGATGCTGTTGTCCTTGGTCATTTCCCTTCCTCTCGGCACCGTTGCTGAAACAGGGGTGGGTGCTCGGTATCGGTATCCTCCACCACCACTGTTGCCACCGACGTTTGCACTTGGGGTTTGGTTGAACAATCTGTTTTCGCTCCTAGCTCCCATTCCCACCATCTCTCGTAGATCTGGGTACCAACCTTTCCCGATGGCTTCTCTGAGTGCTGGCTTAATACATGACAAGAAAATATCCTTTTGGTCCTGGAGGGGTATCGACTCCGATAGCTCATTAAGTTTGGCGTTCCACCGTTTGTAAAATTCTGTAATTGACTCATCAACTTTCTGGATAGTTCCCACCAAATCATCCCGAGTAGTACGCCATTCCAAGTTGCCTTTGTACTTCTCCAAGAAGGTTTCTGTTATCTGATTCCACGTAGAACGACACTCTTGCTTCAAAGCCAAGAACCATGTGAGTGTTGATCCCTTCAAGGTTAAATGGAAATGGGACGCCATAAACTCGGGAGTGCAACCCATTGCTCCCATTGTCATAACATACGTATCTATATGAGTTTTCGGACATGCGGTACCATCGAAATCCATTTTGGGCATTTTAAACTTGTGCGGCAAAGGTGTTACTTGGGCGGGATCCACAACCTTAAGACCACTGGAACCCACGGTCAACTTATCGATTTGCTGTTGCATCTGTTTCAACAAAGCTGTCACTTCTGGAGCCAAACCTGGAATCTGGGGTATAGAGGGAGCCACTGTCGATGAAGGAACTGGGAATTCAGAATTAGGTCCAATGGGCAAAGCTGCTGGTGGGAGACCAAAAGTACTGGGGATTCCGGTATTACTGTCCAACATGCTGACCGAACTGGGGATTCTGTTACCATACACATCATACCCGTTAAACTGCACACTAAGATTCTGGGAATTGTTCTGTGATGACTGACCTCTGAACTGACTAAGAGTAGAGAAACCTGTACTGATACACGGGGCGGAATACGGAGTGGAGCCATATAAATGCTGAGTAAGGGTAGAACACAATGTTGGTTGAGGGACACTGCCTTGGGTCTGAAACTGCTGGTATCTTGGAATGTTATCTTGACAAATTTCATCTCCTGAAAGCCGATACTGACCGTTCTGGAAGCTGTCGGGATAAACTCTGGATTGGGGATAACCTGCTTGAAACTGCGGTCCGTACTGAGACTGTGATGTTGGGACATTGGGATTTGGGGAGGCAGTGAGATCTAAGAAATTTGATACTTGACCACCATTTTTGCTAGCACCTTGCTGGATAACCTGGTTACACCCTTGGGGAGATGGGAGAATAAACCTTCCTTGGTCACTCGCAAACATTCCAGGAGATGACACTTGATTGGGTCGTGAGGCATAGCTTACTGGAGGAGGCATCGCATTGTAACTGGGCTGGATAGGCTGAGCAGGTGAAGCGGATCCAATCTCATTATGGTTGTCTTCTGTGATCTCCTCATAGGAACCGTCCTCCCGACGAAGTATCGCAATCCCTTTGGCTCTCATGGCTTCCACAAAGCGGTTATGATCTTCCTCTTCACGAGCCTTTGCATTCTGAACCAACAGACAGGCCTCGCGCTCTCGGGCTAAAGCAGCTTCCAACGTTGCCCTCAATTCCTCTGTGGTCATATCATTCAAACTTAGCTGACCCATTGTTACTGAGCCTCCAGCGGACTGAGCAGAAAAAACATCTCCGTTCTCGGCCATTTCTGATTCTTCACCAACTGAAACTGCTTGCACACGGACCAAACGAGCTCCTGGGATGGATGAACGGGTCCAACTCGCCGTAGCTGCAGGGGTATAGACGGGTTTATAAGGTATTGAAGGGAAATTTGGAGGGACATGAGAGGGAAAGGAACGGAACAGACTCGCACAAACAAAAAAATTATTTGTCTTCAAGTATAAATCGATGTCTTTTAAATCCTAAATACAGTTGGGAAAGGATAAGCCTTTATTCATGCTAACTATACCTTGGGAAAGCCTAAAAGGACGCAATGTTCAAATTACAATAAACGCCTTGTTTTGAAATATATAATAGGTCATGATACCTAACCAAACCCTACCATCATTATGGAACGGAGAGGTTGTCCAAATTTCTAGGGAAATTTGGGCAGCATAACGGGTCTTTTCGAAGAATTTCGAAGAAAAATCCGGCATGACCTCTCGTCGGTGCACGTTGACAATGCGGCATGATCTCTCGTTTAGAACATGTCACGGGAGTGACATGTCCTTACGTGAAATCATGTTGCATTAGCAACATGCCCACAAGATGCGAGCTTTTGGGGAAAGGTATAAAGATCTACGATATGTTTCAAAAAACAATTCATTTAGTTGTAATGAAAACATTGTATCAAAACCAACCGTGGGTAAGGTTAAATGTGTGGTGCCACCTATACGCACTAGGGGGTTAGGTTTGACTTCAGGCGCTCAAGCGTAGGCGACGTACATCACCGTTCGCGATGCCGTCAATCGCACCCGAGGGTTCTAAGTCTAAGTGATGTAGTGTGCGGATGTCTATATTTTTTTATTTACAAAAAACAAGATTTTTTTATATATTTTTTTTTTACTTTATTTTGAAAAAAAGAAAGGAAAACACACACCCTCACAACAAGAGATACAGGGAACAACAATCAATTGAGTCACGCTTGATCCAAGGGACTGCCCTCAAACCAGTCTTCTGATGTTCTGTTCAGTGGCCACCCTTTGTCGCGTGACACAGGACATCTAGAGACAAAGGTGTCGCACGACCTGGATGGTCACTGAACCAGCAACTCTGCAATCATCAAATCATCCCTTGCTCCACCATAGCAAGAGCAACACAAAATACTAATGCACAACAAGTGACCACAAGCACAAAGGGCTCACAAGTTTCATAATCAACAAGATGTATGAACCACAAATGATTATCAAGTAATGCACACAAAATGGATGTATTTGATGTTCAATTAAATGAAAGCTTGACCCACTTAACACTTGAAAAACAGGTTTTCAAGTGTTTCCCCAGCGGAGTCGCCACTGAATGTGCGCTCGCCCGAAAATTTGTTTTTCGTGAAAATGAAGGAGTCGCCACGCCGTTTTAAGAGGAAACATTGAAAACCTTTTTTTTAGAGAGAAAACATGAGTTCGGGGGTCAGGTTACGTGTTGGGAAGAACCGAGAGTTCACCCAACACGCCTCATCCATAGACGAGTCTTTCAATCAAACATCCAAATAAATCCTAAGTGTGTGCAAATATTGATAATAAACAAGGTGTGGTAAAATGCATCTTATTAATTATGAAACGAGAATTACAGATTGTGAGTCCATTATTTAGGGAGGCCACATCCCTGATACAAATGATCTAAAACAGATTACAAAGGAAAGAGGTCTCTGCAGATAGGTCATGTATGTCGCATGACACGTCGCACCAGTGACCATATATGTCGCGTGACACAAGATCACTTGGAGACGAAGGTGTCGCGTGACATACATAAGCCATCTGCAGAAACTAACAGGATGAACACATAATCAACAGAAAGCTATACAGATCTAATCGATTAACTAAATTACGAACGAAATACAGAAACAACACCAAATTGACCCCGGGAGTGTGGATATGGGTAGATCCACACCCCCTTGGGGTTCAAACACCAAGTTCAATCAAATATTCAACAATAGAAGCTCAATTGCACGAATTATTCAAGTTAAACAGAGAGATTGCGATTGGGATTCTGTAATCCGAATAGCTAGGATCCGATTGCGAATCCAAATGCGAAGTAATTGCTAGAATTATGAGAAATTAAGCAAGAGAGAGAGAGAGAGAATAGGGAGGTTGGAGAATCGTTACCCTTGATGCTTCCACGAATCCTGTATCTAGTCAGATACAGAACCCTTCAATTCGTCACTTCTGATCTGGAAGGATTGATGCAAGGGGTCCAAGTGCTATGGTTTGAGAAAGGGTTTTGGATAGGAAGAAATTGGGTAGGTTGAAGGTAGGAGAGAGAGAGGGTTGTGTTTGGGAGTTTCGTTAGGGTGCAAATTCTGCAGAGTAACAGTAGGCTGAAGTTGGGATCCCCTTTTATGAGAGGGGGAGGGTCTTATTTATAGGCTTCAGTTGGTGACCTCAGTGTGTCGCACGACCTTACGCGTCCACTTTCCATGCCTCAAGCTGTCGCGTGACACAAGGTGGTCCAACCGCTTTTGGCGCCAAAACCAGTTTCTGGAACATTCCGGGAAAATACCCAAAAGGTCCAACATGTTTTATTCCCAAGAGGTCCTTTGGCATGAATAATGTACCAAAAGGTACTTCCTTCGTGGGAAACTCATGAAACGTTTCCGGAAGTCTCGGGATCGGCCGGGAATTTACCAAAATGCCCCTTAGTGCAATTTTATCATTTAAAATGCACCTAAAAAAGGTTGCGAATTGGATTGGCGTACTTACACCCGTGGTTTTTTACTCCTCTTGTTTTGAGGGGTTTTCCACGTAAATCTCTGTGTTCTTTGCTTGTTATTGTTTTCGTATTTCTATTTCATTTGTGTTCATCTTTGCATAGCAATTATAGGCCATTGTTTCCCAACAATTGGTATCAGAGCTTGGTTTAGAAGGGTCCTATATTGCTTGATTGATTAAAGATGTCTGGGAAGTACGAGATTGATAAGTTTAATCGCAAGATTAACTTTGGGCTATGGAAAGTAAAGATGCGAGCAATTTTGGTGGGTAAAAATTGCGTCAAGGCTTTGCTTGGGAAGGCAAAGAAATCGGCAAGTCTGACGGATGAACAATTTGATGATATGGATGAAAAGGCTTTATCTCTCTTACAATTGAGCCTCAAAGATGAGGTATTGAGAGAGGTTGTAGAAGAGAAGACTGCGGCAGGGCTTTGGCTTAAGCTTGAGCAATTATACATGACTAAGAGCGTTAGTAACAGGTTGCTACTATTGAAGAAACTCGAGGAGTGTAAACTCAAAGCGGGTGGGTCCTTGGAGGAACATCTTGATGAGTTTGATGGCTTGGTCATGGACTTGAAGAATGTCGATGTCAAAATTGATGATGAGCAATTGGCGGTAAAATTGCTTTGTTCTCTACCGTCCGAATACATGCACTTTCGCGAGACTGTTTTGTATGGCAAGGAAGAGATTGATTTTGAAGAGATCAAGTCTGCTTTATTAAGTCGTGAGGTTATCGAAACGCACTTGATTTCCCAAAGTGCTGAATCTCAAGGTGAAGGCTTAATTGCTAAAGGCGGTAAGAAGTCAGGGAAATGATTGAATTCAAGAAATTCTGGTCAGTCAAGTTCAAGTGAATGGCAAAAGAATGTGATATGTCATAGTTGCAAGGAGAAGGGACACATTCGAAAGTATTGCCCTAATCGGAGAGGTTTTAAAAGGGAAGAGAATACAACCGCTAAGGGCAAGGGTGAAGCTGGAGTAGTGGTACATGAAGACACTAGTGATGACAGTGATTGTGATGCTCTTACTGCTTGTGATTCGGGCTCCAAAATTCGTGACAATTGGATTTTGGACTCGGGGTGTTCTTATCATCTTAGTCCTAACAGGGCATGGTTCTGTTCCTATAAAACTATTACTGGTGGATCAGTTTTGATGGGAAACAATGCTGCTTGCAAGGTTGTCGGAATTGGGACTATTATGGTTAAGATGTTCGATGGGGTAGTCAGAAAGTTGCACAACGTCCGGCACGTTCCTGATTTGAAGAAAAACCTGATTTCCTTAGGTACCTTGCACTACCTGAAAAAGGTCATTTAGCGACGGAAATTTCCGCCGCTAAAATTAAATTTCCGTCGCTAAAATAAATCACCGACGGAAAAATTCCGTCGGTGGTCCGCCGCTACCAGCTCGTCGCAGTGCTCCGACGGGTCAATTTCCGCCGCTATTTTTTTCTTTTACCGACGGAATTTAATTCCGCCGATGAATTAATGGTTTACTGACGGAAAATTCATTGCTATATTAATTTAATTTAATTAAATTTTCATTTCGGCGGCGGAAATTTCCGTCGCTATAATAAAAATTAATTTAATTAAATTAATTTCGCCGGCGGAAATTTCCGTCGCCGTAATAAAATTTAAATTAAAATTAAATTATTTGGCGGCGGAAATTACCGTCATTGAAATTATTTAATTTAAATTTAAATTTTATTACGGCGACGGAAGTTTCCGCCGTTGAAATCAAAAAATAAATAAAAATTAAATGATTATAGCGGCGGAAATTCCGTCGTGAAATTAATTTATTTAATTAATTTTTATTTCAAGCATTAATTTCGACGGAAAATTCCTTTGATTAAATAAATTTAAAAAAATAATTTAAAATATCAATAAACCAAAATTTTTTGTACACGATATAACATTTCAATTTATAAAACTAAAACTATAAAAACTAAAATTCAAATATCAGCGTACCAAATAAAAACTAAATACCACCGTACCAATTCGGGAGGGGGGAGGGGGGGAGGGGGGGGAGAGGCGGGGAGGGGCTCCCGCGGGTACCAAATGTCCCAAGTGTTTACAAACAAGTATAAATTAATACAAAAATGTCTTAAAAAATGCAATCAACACGGGGGCCTGGAAATTACCACAGGAGTCTGGCCGAGATGAGCCATCAACGGCGCCAATTGTCTTTGAGTCTCTGCATGTTGTCTTTGAATCTCTCGCATGACGTCGATCGTTCTCCTCCTGCATCTGCGTCGAACCGCCAAAGCATCCGCAAGCTTTGCCCGCTCGCGTTTCTCCTCCTCCAACGCGGCCTCCAGTGTCGACCCTCGGATCATGAAACGTGGGGCTGGGCTACATTTCGCCGACGGCCGGTAGGCGTCGACGGGCATTGCCGCCCGTAATCCCCATCCCTAACACTCGGGCTCCTCTCCTTGGATGTCACCGAGAGGTGACCTCGTGCCAAACATCGAGCATGAAGGGACGGGCTCGCCGGGAGGCGTTCCTTCGGGAACAACGGCGGCTTGATATGCGGCTGTCAAAATAAAACAAACAATTATAATCATATACACAATGTAAGGTACATAAATAAATTTACATATTCAAAATCAAGTCATTTAATGATAGTTTTACTTACAAAGGCATTAGCGGATCGATCGTCAACCCATTGCGGAGGTTGATCGGGCGCCGTAGAACTCCGAATATGGGTGCTAGCGTAAACATCCACAAAGCGATATTCGGACCATACTCCTCTTCCTATAAATAAAATAAGCGAGATTATTACTTTGAAATTGTATAAATGCAACATTTAAACTGATTTAAAAGCATGCATACACTACATTTACACTAAAACTATGGATTTCATAGCATCAACATGGCTCCCAGCTAACATACGTACATAAACCTATTTAAAAGCATCCATACACTACTACATTTAAATTAACATACATACCATGCGGTCGTGATGCTCGGCGGCCGTGAGCGTCCCCGGTATGCAACGCCGCCGACCCAGGAGCCTGCTCTATTGGCCTTGGCCTGTTCGGATATAGCCTTCGCCGCATCCGACCCCAATATTCGCAAAATTGACGAAACACATCATCGGTCATAAAAGTAGGACACAAGGGCTGTTCTCCCGCCGCGAGCCGAGTAGTATAATAATTTTTCTTCGTGGTACCTATAAAAAATATGAATATCTCGTAAACATATAATGATGACATTATAAAATTAAAAGAGTATAATCATTGTTAATTAAACTAATTAAGGATAGATAAATATGTTACAAATAAAATCCTTAAATAGCTTGTGAGCCTGCTCATCGAAAACATATCTAGCCGTCGCCTCGGCGATGTACGGCGCCCAATAATATTTAGCCTACAACATATAATGATAACATTACAAAACTAAAAGAGTATAATCATTATTAATTATAACATTTTAATAACAAACTAACATTTAAGTTTTAAATAAAAACCATTAACACATTACCTTAAACTCATCCCATGCATCGTCCTTCTGCCTCTGTGGCAATTTTTTCCAGTTGGGCCAAAACTCGGTCATTTTTCGAGACCGCCAGTATTGCCCGATCTTAGTCCTGTGGTGGGGTATCCACCTACAAACCTGCCAAGTATATTTATACAATAACATTTTAACTTAAATAATGAATTATATTTAAAGCAAAAAGGAACCAACTTATATCAAATTAATGAAGAGTTACTTACTGGTCATAAAGTGATGATATCCTGACAAATATCCTCCCCTCGAGAATCGACGGTAGTCGAGTACCGGCCCCGAGAGGTGGAGCTAGTACTCTTGCGTGAAGGGTCGACATCATCGCTACCGGATCGGGACGGTTGCGTCCCGGTAATCAATGTGTAAATAGGCTTAGTCTTCTTACCCTTGCCCTTTCTACTAGAACTCATATACGATTACGGTAAAAATATTAAAATATACAACTTTAACAATAGGAAACAATATATTCACAATACATCTAAAACTTTAAAGTTCTAATAATCTAAAGCATTCACAATACATATAAAACTTTAAACTATTAATAATATAAAGCATTCACAATACATATAAAACTTTAAAGTTCTAATAATCTAAAGCATTCACAATATATATAAAACGACGGATATTAAAAATAATCTAAAGCATTCACAATACATATGAAACTTTAAAGTTCTAATAATCTAAAGCATTCACAATACATATAAAACTTTAAAGTTCTAATAATCTAAAGCATTCACAATACAATTTTAAACTTTAAACTATTATTAATCTTCGTCCCCATCATCATCATTGGACTACGAATTACTACAAAACTCGAGTTCTTCATCTTCGTCTTCGGACTACGATGAATCAAACTACGGTTCCTCTTCCTCTTCCTCTTCCTCTTCCTCTTCCTCTTCCGCTTCCTCTTCCTCTGATTCATCAATATCAATGTGCGCGAGATGACTGAACGAGGCGGGGAGTTGGCAAATTCACCGGTAAGATATCCTCCTCGGGTTCATCAACATTTTGAGGAATATGAGTGACATCATCTAATGGATGATTAGGCGATGAAACGTTAGGTGGCATGGCATTTCATCCTCTTGATAGGGTGTTTCTAATGACGACTCTGTAGTTGTCGACGAGGGTAGGTTGTCAATCATGCTCCTAGCCTTGGTCATCCAAACGACCCACCATCCTTCGAGTCGCGGACGAGGGTAGGGAGTCATGTATACTGTTGTGCTTGAGATGCTAAGATGAAGACGTCGTCGCCATTATGTCTGGACGAGTCCTTTACATCGACGAGGTCAAATATGGCATGCTTCTTAACACCTCGCACAGCATCTCGTCAATCACAATTGAACAAGACAACACTGTTTCTACCCAAATACTCCACCTCGACTACTTCTTTCGGGACGCCATAATAATCATTCCCTATAAGCTTCACACCGCTATTCCACGTCAATTTAGAGCCCCGTAAGCTTTGGTATGAAACACATAGCCATTCACGAAATAACCGTTGTATAAATGAACGTTCAAGTACGGAGATGATGCTAAATGTCTTAACCTCGCGGCTTTGGCATCACTAGGATGTTCGGCTATCTATAAGACAATATTGTAACCAATTTAATACAATTTTAAGATTGAATGTTTAAAGAAGTGTATAGAATAAATTTGAATGAAACGAAATATTTACATATTTCCTTAGCCGGTTTGGAAATTCTCTTTGTCCTAGTTGCGATGAGTTACGGAGATAAATCTGAGCTAAATCTTCAAACATTACGCAATAGGGTTAAACAAGGCATTTCATATGCGGGTAATTAAACATGCATAATTTAATCGACGAGGCGTAAACATAACATCAATGACTTACTTGATATATTCCCCAACCTCGTCGCGGTTAAGAAGAACATACGTTTCGACCGCGGCAAACTCTTTAGCGGTTAACGTACGCGTACCAACCCGTTTGCCGAGCAACCGACCGGGGGATGAAAATACGAGAGATGTTTCCCTTAGACGGAAAACCACCATCGTAATTGCGGCCAACCCTAGTCAATCTCGTATCAACATCGGGAGGAAAATATGTTCCGACAAAGGCAACAATCTCATCTATGATAACGGCCTGCGAAATTGAGGCCTCGACCATGGCCCTATTGCTCATCTTCCTTTTCAATTGGCCTAGATACCTAAAAGTAATTCGTAGATTAAAACATAAATAATGTTAAAGAAGGTATATTGTTAACGCTCAAATTATTTAGAAATAGAATAAATTCAATTACCTCTCAAATGGATACATCCATACGTATTGAGCTGGACCACCGACTCTAGCTTCGTATGCCAAGTGGACCGGTAAATGCTCCATAGAATCAAAGAATGAAGGAGGAAATATCTTCTCAAGTTTGCACAAAGTCACTACGATGCTCTCCTCAAGCTTTTTCATGTGATCAACACGCGGTGTGGTCGATGTTAACGCTCGGAAAAACTCACTTAACTCTGTTAACGCCACCCCGGATATTGTCGGGCAAGAGACCCCGAGAGCAATCGGAAGTAGCCTATCCGGCAAAACGTGGCAATCGTGACTCTTCAAACCACGCACTTTCCCCTCCTCTACATTGACACGATTACCAATGTTAGACGCGTAACCATCGGAAGCCTTAAATCCTTGAGCCATTTCGGGAGGAGGAGCTTCTTTTCCTTTGTAAGCACGTATTGAGCCATCGGTCTAAGCGGTTTACCATTGACGTATACCAAGTCTAAGGCCGGCCGCTTACGAGATTTCCTTAAGGTCCTTTCGAGCTTTTCGTTGTCTTTAGTTGTTCTCTTGAAATCCATCAACGTGTTAAAAACATTATCGAATACATTCTTCTCAATGTGCATCACGTCAAGGTTATGTCGAATGAGATTTGTTTTCCGGTATGGCGGCTCCCAAAATATACTCCTCTTGATCCGAGTTATGGGTAGTCCCAAACCCTTGTATTTTGGTCTTCGAAAACTTTTTCCCCACCGAGGATCGGGCAATCTAGATACCTCCTCATAGGCCGTGTCACCACTTAAACGAATCGGGGCCTCATCATGGTCAATCTTGTTCTTTTTAAACGCATTCTTAAGGTCTGAATGGGTGGTCCTCAGGAAGAAATTGTCTATGGCAATCGAACCAACATGGTTTTCCGAGTGCGTGAGCGTGAAAGACTTTGTGTCACTCATACAATACGGACGGGCCAACTTCCCGTGGGTGCTCCAACCCGATAACATCCCATATGCGGGAAGTCATTAGCTGTCCACATCAACGCAGCCTTCATCTTTGAAATTCTCTCGCTTGAAAGCATCCACACGTTTCGACCCCATCCTCCCAAAGCTGCTTCAATTCGTCCATCAAGGTCGGAGATAGACGTCAATGTTCCTCCCAAGGGGCTGTTTGGGCCGGGGATGAATAACGACAAGAACATGTAGGGATCACTCATACACAACCGGGCGGAAGATTGTAGACGGTGGCTATAACCGGCCAACAAGAGTAAGATTTTGCCCCGGGACCAAACGGATTGAAACCATCGGAGCGAGATGCATAACCGTATATTTCTTGCTTGGAGCCTTGAAAGTCGGGATAAGTCTCATCAAAGTGTTTCCATGCCTCCCCATCAGGGATGAATCAACACACCCTCTTCACGCAAACTTTCCTTATGCCAACGCATTGCCTCTGCAGTAGATTTAGACGCGTAGAGGCGTTGCAGATCTTGGAATCAACGGCATGTAACGCTTGCTTATGTGGTCTGTTTTTCTTGTGTTTTGAACTCCCCTCCGATTTGGCTTATATCTACTTTGTCCGCAAATTGAACACTCTGTCTTACGTGAATCTTCCTTGTAGAATAGCATGCGATCATTCTTACACGCATCAATCTTTTCATAACATAGCCCAATCGCCCAACCAACTTCTTTGTCTCATAAAAGTTTGTAACCATCTTATTCTCTTTCGGCAACATCCGCTTAATTGCTTTCATGATACGATTATAAGCGGTGGCTAATATTGCAATCGGCCTTTATGTTAAGGAGCTCGGCCACGGCCTCCAACACGGCGATCTCGCAACCTGGATAGACCTTCTCTTTTGCGAGTCCATAGCATCAATAAATTTCTTGGGCTGCGGGGTTGGTTCTTCTTGTTGGTTCTCGACCAATCGAAGGAAGGACATTTGCATCCCTAACCATATCTTCCATATTCAAAGGTGGTTCTTCATTGTCTGAATAATAGGTTCGGGTTCGGGAGGTACATGAATATTCTCGGGGATTATTCGCAACATTTGTGCGCAATCTCGGCTCACCATGACGGGTCCACCGTTTGTACCCAACTTCAAACCCGTTACGCAAAAGATGTTTCGAGTCTCGATCAAGCTTAGATACTTGACATTACAACACTTGTCGCATGGACACCTAATCTTACCATCCTTATCCATGTGACCGGTTTTATTTAATTGAGCAAATTCAACAAACCCCTTGACCCTCTATAAAACTCTGGATTGATACCGCGTTGATTCGGCAACTTCCGCTTATACATCCAACTATGATCATCGTTAACAGACATCACTCCTGCATTGCAATCCATATATTATACGTACACTCAATTTAATCGACGAATGAAACAAAATTGGGATGTTAATAATTATTGGATTTCATAATATATTAACAGTTTAGAAGTAATTAACGTATTATCATTCCCTAAATTTGAATTACAAACTTAAAAGCAACACAGATCTTCTTAAAATAAATATAAAGCTTCTAAATCATATTTAACAATATATTAACAGGTCTTCTTAAAGTGTCTAGGAACTCGTTCCCGCTCCCGAACTCGAATCTCTACTCTTCCTCCGCCTCGGTCCCCGGGAGGTCTTTGGTCTAGGTATGTTGAAAAAGTCAGTCGGACCTCGTCTGGCTCGGGTATCGTGTGAGCGGGTGGATCAATCGGTCTGGTAGCTCTCGATCTTGCTCTTTCCTGCCTCGAAGGCCTCCTGCGAGCTATCACTTCGGGATCATTTCTCAAAGCGGCTCTCCGAATCTCCCGTCTCTCATGTCTGCTGCAATGTCGCCGGTGATTTCATCGGGGTTGCTCTTGGCCTCCATGCCTCTTAATGTCATTTGGAAGAATAGTACGCCCCAAAACACTCTCGGCGTCGAGCCTCACATCATCGGTTGTACGGGACCTTCTTTGCTCCTCGTACCATGTCGGATACTCGGTGGTCGAAATGTGCTACCTCTAGTCGACGGAGTAGTGGTCGTATCGGAAGAAAGCCCTCTAGAAATGCTCGCCAAAGAAATGTGTAGTACGAGGCTCGGTCATAATCATCGGCATTGTATTAGTCGTCAAGCGCTCTCTCAAAGTCAGAATGGTCTGCTGCGGGTATCCGTCTTGTCTGCTCACTAGAGATGGAATGCAAAAGGATGATACATGTAGTCCGGAAGTCGGACAATAAGCGACCCATCTGAATATCTCTCTTAGTCTGCAATCCCCATGCCGGAATCCAATAGTACGGGTTTGCGGTCTCATATCGGGCCAAGGCCAACCTCCTATGCCAACTCTCGGTAGCGGCATCTCTCAATATCTGCGCTGTCCGGTCACCCAAGGTAATGCCGTCTGCCCCTCAGCGGTGGCGAGATCAAGCGAAATCTCTCATACGGCCACAATGATAGTAATGGGGCTGCCTGAACCCATGTACTCGGATCCTCAGGCTAATCTATCAATGCCGTGGTATGTCTCCGCTAGCAACGGTGGAATGATGTCCATCGCTCCTGTCCGGATTGAATATGCCGGATGTCAACTCCTCGATCACCTCTCATCTGCCGATGATTTCTAACGGCGTAGGTGGACACACTCCGATGTAGCCGCGAAGTAGTGCGCGAGACGGAATGAGCAACATGAATATATCTAAGGAAGTGGATAGATCAAACGATCAGGGGCTGGTCCGACTCAATACGGCTATATGAGTCAAGTCTATGAATCTATCGTCAACGACAATGCCGATACCCAGTCTGCTGATAATCCCAAGAATTCGAGATAGTTGATCCGTGGCGATCGTGCGTCTCGAGAAATGCCACGGTCCTCGACTCGGCCACACCGATCGGTGCTCGAAAATCCTCCATCGTTGGCATCGGATCGTTGTACGATAGGGTGAACACATGTCGCTCCGAATCCCAGCACGAAGCAGCTCGGAGCAGATCCCAATCAATCTTCCAATCTTTTAGAGACCAGATGCATGGCATGCTATACCTCCTGTCAATAAGTTTCCGGTGTTGTTTTTGGTGGAAGCGCGAGAGTTCAAGAATGTCTTGTTGAAATTGATACTCTCGGGAAACAATTTCTCCATTGTAATGCTCCATGCTGCCTTAAATTGGGGCTGCTGGGACTTTTTACCTATTGATATTGTGAATAATTGTAAATTGTTAATATTTAAAATTAGGTTTAGAATTGGGGTTGGCTTCTTAGTATCAACAAATCTTGAGCTCTAGTTCAAACTAAACTAAAGGATAATGGTGTCCCTACCTAACCACCTACTCTGTCCTTTAAGTGCATGTTTGATAAACCTATCCCATCCGAAATGCATGATTATATGAAATGCAAATATCACTTTGTCTACTTGCTTTATAATCGAAAATAAAGAAATTTCGGCTTTTGCATAGACCTAAATTATTACTATTGTGAATAATTTTAAATATTAATATTTAATTCTTTGTTGTAAAATATATAATTTTACAATGATGAATTAAATTAACATTTATAAACAAAATGAGAGTCGTTATCATCCACAACTATCAAAACCCTATCTCAGCTTAGACCAAGAAAGACAGAGCAAACAAGTTCTCGACAGTTTGAGCAAAGGATTTTCTGTTTAATATAGGTTTTTCCAGTTTCACTATCCTCCTCTCCAAGAATCTCAAACATCACAGCCATGTCTTGACAGTGCCTGTTTTACTCTTCACTAGTGTTATACGGTCACAAGTAAATACAAGGTAACAGTATAACACCAGTGAAGAGAAAACAGAACTTTCCACCAATTTTTTCAATCTCCACCTTCCATTTACCCAAGATCCTGATTGCAGAATCTTCCTCATGAGCTTGAAAGCTGGCGGTGTTGCCCTCAATCTCACGGTTGCACATGCGAAGCAACCGTGAGATTGAGGGCAACACCGCCAGCTTTCAAGCTCCTGAGGAAGATTCTGCAATCAGGATCTCGAGTAAATGGAAGGTGGAGATTAAAAAAATTGGAGGAAAGTTTTGTTTTCTCTTCACTGGTGTTATACTGTTATCTTGTTTTTACTTGTGACCGTATAACACCAGTGAAGAGTAAAACAGACACTGACAAGAACATGGCTGTGATGTTTGAGATCCTTAGAGAGAAAAGGACAAATGGCGGAAAAACTCTTATTAAATGTAGAAAATCCTTTGCTCAAACCGACAAGAACTTATTTGCTCTATCTTTCTTGATCAAAGATGGACGGATTTTGATAGTTGTGGGTGAAAAACTCTCATCTTATTTATATTTCAAGATGTTATACACTATACCACAATACCCTAAGGTGCATCTAGGGTGCCGGGATTGATATCGGGCGCTCAAACGTAGGCGATATTACATCACCGTCCGCGATGCGTCAATCGCCCCAAAATGGGATCTAGAACCACTAAGGTAGTGTGCGGTTGAATATGTTACATTATTGATACATTCACCCCCTTCCTCCCCCTTTGACTTTAAAAGACTTGAAAATTAGATATTTAAATACTTATCTAATTGTTGCATATGTAACATGTTATGTTTACTAAATATGTAACATGTTATGTTTACTAAATATAACATGTTACATATTTGATTATGAGTACGGTTATTTATCGTTTTCTTTATAGTGGCATATGTTTTCTTCTATTAGTTAATATTACTAGGATACGAAAGCGTATCCTAGTTTGTTTCATATAAGGTGCATCTAGGGTGCCGGGATTGATATCGGGCGCTCGAAACGTAGGCGATATACATCACCGTCCGCGATGCCGTCAATCGCCCCAAAATGGGATCTAGAACCACTAAGGTAGTATGCAGGTTGAATATGTTACATTATTGAGACATTCACCCCCCTTCCTCCCCCTTTGACTTTAAAAGACTTGAAAATTAGATAGACCTAAATTATTACTATTGTGAATATTTTTAAATATTAATATTTAATTCTTTGTTGTAAAATATATAATTTTACAATGATGAATTAAATTAACATTTATAAACAAAATGAGAGTCGTTCTTGTTTTGGTCAAATTTCGACAAGTGATTGTAAATAACCAAATATTTCAAGGAAAGAATTGGGTGAATTGGAATATAGATTTGTGTGTAATCAAAATGAAAATGACAAAGGATTTTGACGAGGAAAGCCCTTGAACAACTCATTCGCCGGCATAAAACCTCGGGAGGTTTTGGAACCTACCTTGACCAAAGTTTGACTATGATCGGTGAGTTACAAGCTCGGAAGTATGGAGAGGATTACAAGAGTGATTGTGAGTGAGTGAGTACATGTGTTTCTTCCTAATTTCCATACCCCTATTTATAATAAAGGAAAAATAAAAAGATAATAACCAAAAATCCCTAAAAACTAGGCATAATGGAGTTACTAAGGAGAAGATTTCGGGCATGACTGTTGATGGTGGTTGGTGAAGAGTCGTGGTTGAATTGGTCTTCTATGAGTGCACAATTATCTCCTAAAAAATAGGAACCGCAAAACTGATCCCAAGTTGGTCCGGCTTCAAGATGTTGATGAAGACGTTGAGCCAAGATGTCGGTCCAAGATGTGAACTCAACATGTAAAGTCAACATGTAAAAAGTCAACTTGTAAAAAGTCAACTTGTGGACCAAGTTGTGGACCAACTTGTGGACCAAGTTGTGGACCAAGTTATAGAGGTCAAGTTGTAGAGATCAGGATACTGAGGCGTCTTGTCATGTTGACACCTTAAGATGCCAACCATATACATATAGTGAAAAATCCGTCCCCAACAATTGCCCCCAAAATTTCTTGAATCGGAGAAAACTTGGAGATTCAAGGAATTTTAAAACTGCTACTCTCCCCATCGACATTAGGGAAGCGGTTGATTACGCCAAAGAGTTGTCGAACGCCTTGAATGATGTTTCTAAGTCCTTGATAGAAACCAAGATAAAGCTTTAAGAAACATTAGTTAAGGTGTTTGAAATTTGGAATGTTAGATGAGGGTTGGTCCTCAAAATTTTTATATTTGATTTGGCATGTCTTTGAGAGACACTTTGTTTGTTCTTTAGATAATATGTAAATGTTATAAACCGTAGGTAACATGAAAATGTTACAACCAATAGTTCACAACTTGAATAAGTGTGAAAACGTGCGCCCAGGCGAAGGTGTCGGAACCTTAATTCGTTTGGTAACATGAAAATGTTACAACCAATAGTCCACAACTTGAATAAGTGTGAAAACGTGCGCCCAGGCGAAGGTGTCAAAACCTTAATTCGTTTGAAGAAATAGAACAAGTATCAGCCGTCCTGGCGTGTCAACATGTTCTATCCCTCTCCAGCTAAAGTTTCAACATGTATCAGCCCGTTGCTTTGGCGTGTCAACATGTTGATCTTCTTCTTCAGGTCCAAACATGTATCAGCCGTCCTGGCGTGTCAACATGTTTGACCTGCTCCAGCTTAGGTCCCAACAAGTATCAGCCGTACTGGCGTGTCAACATGTTGAGCCTTTCTTCCCCAGGTTCAAGCATGTATCAGCCCGATCCTTGGCGTGTTAACATGTTTGACTGCTCCGGCTTAGGTCTCAACATGTATCAGCCGCTTGGGCGTGTCAACATGTTGAGCACAGCCAGCTTAGGTCTCAACATGTATCAGCCGTACTGGCGTGTCAACATGTTGAGCCTGCTCCAGCTTAGGTCTCAACATGTATCAGCCGTACTGGCGTGTCAACATGTTGAACCTAAGCTGTTTGTTCAAGTTGTATACCTTGCAAAACAAATTCATGTTAGGATTGGGTGTTAGCTTTACCCCTCCGATGCTTAAGTCAGTAAGAATTTTTAGCATAACATAAGAATTGACAAACATAAATAAATGACTTGACAAAATTTAAATCATACCTGTTTTCGGAGTTTGCTTTTATGAAAAAATGACAACTTACATGGAATACAACTTGAGGTACTGTTTTGCTAACATTTTGACATGTTGAAGATAGGTGGTCATCTTTTCCTTTTTTGTCAGCCTCATTGTGGTCATTTTAGGACTATGAGCTTATCTTCTTCCAGTCTGATGAATTTAACAGCTCTCGTCCTAACATCTTCAAGTCTCTTGCATGGAGTCATGACCAATTCGTCATAATAAGGTGATCCCTTCTTCAAGCCCAATCTGAATGCCTCGGTGGCTGTGGACATGTTCAAGTTGGGGATAGTCACTGCCTCTTTGTTGAACCTGTTCAAATAGTCTTTCAAGCTTTCGTCAGGTTGTTGCACCACCCTGTAGAGGTCACTAGTTAGTTTCTCAAAAGCTCGATTACATGAAAATTGATTCACAAACATATTGACTAATTGAGAATAAGATGATATAGAGTTTAGAGATAGGCCGGTTAGCCATTTCAAAGCTGATCCAGTCAAGGTGGAACCAAAGCCCCTACAAAGACAGGCTTCTTTGAAGATTGAAGGAATGCTGATAATGTCCATTAATTCTTGGTATAGCAACACATGCTCTCTTTTGGATCTGTGCTCCCATCGTACTTCTTCATGTGGGGCACTGCAAATCTTTTCGGGATCTCCATATTGGCTATTGCTGGAACAAAGCGAGACTCATTGTAACAAGTTGGAGAAGCTTGATGAAATGGCAAAGCAACTCCAGGCAAGTTCATAAGCATCTCTTTGATCTGCTGTAACTCTCTAGCAACTTGGCTTTCTACAAAAGTGTTAGTGTAAAATTGAGAAGAAGAGTGATCAAATGCATTATAAAAACTCCATGTTTGTCCTAAAGACGGAGTGGCATAAGTATAGCAAGATGTTGGCACAGGTTGGCTGAATGCGAAGGTGTGACCATGTTGGGCAACTTGACTAGTTGTCACAGTTGTACTATCGATGCATCTTGCACTTGCCATGGGGATGTCTCCAAGATTGCCCCCAGTACCTGCACCAAAAAGAGTTCTAGGAAATAAAGGCGATAATGGAGTTACAACTTGAGGCTCAACTTGATTCCCTTTTCGCAGACTCTCAATTGCATTGAAAATCCTAGTATTGGTATCCTGCTGAGCATCCATTCGCTTATTCAGTTCATTCAACATGGTTGCCATATTAGTCACAAAACCAAGATTGATTTCAGACGCGGTCATCTCTCGAGGTGCATCTTGCTGCCCCCGCCGCCCGCCCTCCCCCGCGGAGGTTACTGAGGTTACCTGACCGGAAGTTGGATTGACCATTTTGATGTTCTAAACAAATCTAAAAAACCAAAGTTCCCACAGACGTCGCCAAATTGTTTTGGTCAAATTTCGACAAGTGATTGTAAATAACCAAATATTTCAAGGAAAGAATTGGGTGAATTGGAATATAGATTTGTGTGTAATCAAAATGAAAATGACAAAGGATTTTGACGAGGAAAGCCCTTGAACAACTCATTCGCCGGCATAAAACCTCGGGAGGTTTTGGAACCTACCTTGACCAAAGTTTGACTATGATCGGTGAGTTACAAGCTCGGAAGTATGGAGAGGATTACAAGAGTGATTGTGAGTGAGTGAGTACATGTGTTTCTTCCTAATTTCCATACCCCTATTTATAATAAAGGAAAAATAAAAAGATAATAACCAAAAATCCCTAAAAACTAGGCATAATGGAGTTACTGAGGAGAAGATTTCGGGCATGACTGTTGATGGTGGTTGGTGAATAGTCGTGGTTGAATTGGTCTTCTATGAGTGCACAATTATCTCCTAAAAAATAGGAACCGCAAAACTGATCCCAAGTTGGTCCGGCTTCAAGATGTTGATGAAGACGTTGAGCCAAGATGTCGGTCCAAGATGTGAACTCAACATGTAAAGTCAACATGTAAAAAGTCAACTTGTAAAAAGTCAACTTGTGGACCAAGTTGTGGACCAACTTGTGGACCAAGTTGTGGACCAAGTTATAGAGGTCAAGTTGTAGAGATCAGGATACTGAGGCGTCTTGTCATGTTGACCTGCTTAAGATGCCAACCATATACATATAGTGAAAAATCCGTCCCCAATAGTTCTCATCCACAACTATCAAAACCCTATCTCATCTTAGACCAAGAAAGACAGAGCAAACAAGTTCTCGACTGTTTGATCAAAGATGGATGGATTTTGATAGCTGTGAGTGAGAAAGGTTCTCATCTTATTTATATTTTAAGATGTTAACCACCAACCACAATACCCTAAGGTGCGTCTAAAGATTGATACTTTAAAAGTAGATTTACTATTATAATGAGCTGGAGTGAAAAATATCAAGTCTTTTGCACAAGCATTTGGCCCAAAGATTGAAACTTTAAAAGTAGATTTACTATTATAATTAATCAGAAAACAAGAAAATCCCCAACTCCAGTTTTTGTATCTTCTACAAACTGAAGTTGGGGATTTTCTTGTTTTCTGATTAATTGCTAAATCTACTTTCAAAGTTTCAATCTTTGGACCTGATGCTTGTGCAAAAAACTTGAGATTTTCCACTCCATATGTAACATGTTATGTTTACTAAATATAACATGTTATTTATATTTTAAGATGTTAACCACCAACCACAATACCCTAAGGTGCGTCTAAAGATTGATACTTTAAAAGTAGATTTACTATTATAATGGTGAGTGAAAAATATCAAGTCTTTTGCACAAGCATTTGGCCCAAAGATTGAAACTTTAAAAGTAGATTTACTATTATAATTAATCGAGAAAACAAGAAAATCCCCAACTCCGGTTTTGTATCTTCTACAAACTGGCGAAGTTGGGGATTTTCTTGTTTTTGATTAATTGCTAAATCTACTTTCAAAGTTTCAATCTTTGACCTAATGCTTGTGCAAAAAACTTGAGATTTTCCACTCCATATGTAACATGTTATGTTTACTAAATATAACATGTTATGTTTACTAAATATGTAACATGTTATGTTTACTAAATATAACATGTTACATATTTGATTATGAGTACGGTTATTTATCGTTTTCTTTATAGTGGCATATGTTTTCTTCTATTCGTTAATATTACTAACATATGTTTTCTTCTATTCGTTAATATTACTAAATATGTAACAAACTAGGATTAATCACTTCTACACTTGGATAATGAAACCACATATGCTTAACCACTTCTACACTTGGATAATGAAACCACATACTGAATTTCCAATTTGTAATCATTTCTACGGCTGGAGCTGCACTTCATACATTTCAGTTCTTTCAACAAAAAATAAATTGTCCTAATAGTCTTGGCTTTCAGACACACACACCTCTCTTATATGCAAGTATACTTGAGGGCTTCAATCAAACAACATGGATGCCTCTCATGGGTAGATAGACCGACTCGCCATTAGTGCTTTAACTAAAGTTTCCATTTTTGTTTACCAACTAATCTACTTTAATTAACAAAAGCCTGTTTATATATCTAGAGAACCTTCTAGACCCCACAATCAACATATACAGATAGATAAGATAAAACAATAAATAAGATTTACTAAACTAGCATATATTGTATCAATTATAGCGGCGGAAAAGGTAACATTATTTCTTATTTGTTCCTAAACACATAACCATGATTAAGGCCAAAACTACTTAGTATTAGTGCAATTATAGCTTGATATAAACAATTTACAAACAATAAAGTCATTTTTTATAAATAATCTGACAAGTGAACTTTTTAAAAATAATTTGACAAGGGGAAAGAACCAAAATTAGACCCTAAAAAGGCAGATGCTTTACGTGAAATGTCTCGTGAACTCCCATCAAAATTTGATTTTTCCTTGGTGTAAATCATCAGAGAAAATTATGGGTTCAATTTAAGGTGAAGGTTTTTCCATTTTCGATTAAAATCCCCAGACATTGTTCTATAATAAGCCTTCTTGATCAGAGAGGAGAGGGAGGGAGAAAAATTGATTGTGTGTGCTGTGGAAGATGTTTGCATCTTGGGGTCTTCTTCCAAAATTAGAGCTTGGATCTTTAGCACCATATTCAACTAAACCTTCCTCATTGGTAATTCAAGAATTTTTATTTTATTTTTTTAATTATGTTTCTACATTCTGTCCACATTTCTTATAGCATTAGGGTTCTGGGTTCCTATTTTGACATTTATGCATTCTTTATGTAGTCAACTCTTATCAGCCCCCCCCTATTACTTAGTCTCAGCTAGATGAAATATTTTTTTAGCTTCAGGTTGTATGTATGCTTTATACTGTGGTTAGTAAGTTGGGTATCCTTACAATTCAAAGTTTCAAACTGCTTGAAGAAACCAAAACCTTAAAATCAAACACCCAAAAAGGATTAACACACACACACACACACACACACACACACACACAGTTAACACACACACACACACACACAGACAGAATGCCACAAAAACAGAAAAAGTGGGAAATAAAAAAAAAAAAAAGGTTGTACTACAATGAATCTTTCAGAAGGTTTGGCACAAAATCAAAAGGATAAATCAATATAATAGCCATGGCTAAGCTTTTTTCTTCCTCAAACAGAAAATTAAAAATAAAAATTGATCTCAGAAATTATAATTTCTGAGAAATCTATAACAAACTCATCTGGAAATCATTCAAATTTATCCAACACAAGATCTAGAAATCGAGATTAAGAGGGGGAATCGAAATACCTTGGTTGAGTACAGAGAAGAGAGAGAAAGACGGTGGAAGGAGGCGGACGGACGGAGACGACGGCTAGACAGCTCGAGACGGACGGAGACGGCGGAGAGGTGGAGGGACGGCGGCGGCGTGAGCTGCTGCTGCTGCTTCTTCTTCTTCTTCTATTCTAGGTCGCAGCGGAAAGAGAGAGAAAGCGGTAAGAGAGAGAGAGGGAAATGGCGTAATTGATTTCTGAGGGATAAAATCAGTATTTATAATTTCCCTCAGCGACGGAATATTCCGCCGCTAAATATTAATTATAGCGGCGGAAATTAAATTCCGACGCTATAATTAATATTTAGCGGTGGAATATTCCGTTGCTGATAAATCCGACGCTAACCTATACGTACGTTCACCTGGATCGATGACGTGGCACGTCCACCGACGGAAATTTCCGCCGCTGATTTTAAATTCAGCGACGGAAATTTCCGCCGCTATTATTAATAAATATAATTGTTTTATTATATTTTTGAAAAAATAAATAAATAATAAATATTTATTAATTTTAATTTAATAAATATCATTATTTTTATTTATATAAAATATGAAAGTTAACGGTTTTTTTAAAAAAAGTTAAGTTTTCTTTCTTTCAAAATTCATAACTTTTTTTATAAACCTTTTTTCAAAAAATGTATGTAGATAACTTAAGTTTAAAATAGTCTTATTTATCCAAAAAAAAATTGAAAAAAATTAAAAGTTAACTTTTTTCAAAAAACCGTTAACTTTCATTTCTTTAAAAATTCATAACTTTTTTTATAAACCTTTTTGTAAAAAATGTATGTAGTAAACTTAAGTTTAAAATAGTCTTATCTATCCAAAAAAAAATTGAAAAAAAATAAAAGTTAACTTTTTTCAAAAAACCGTTAAAAAAATTAACTGAAAAATGATATGCTCGGCCGAGCAACCCTCAACCCCTAAACCCTAAAAGGGTTGCTCGGCCGAGCAGCACCAAAGACTCGGCCGAGCAACCCTCAACCCCTAAACTTAGGGTTTAGGATTTTGGGTTTAGGGTTTAGGTTTTAGGGTTTAGGGTTTAGGGTTTGGAGCTTAGGGTTTTTTTTTTTTTTTTTTTAAAGAAACCAGGACAATACCTGGGCGGATTTTATTAAAATCAAAAATGAATACACGAGGGGGACAACCAATCACTTCAATGAGTGAGATGGAGCCGGACCTCAACCTTTCTATTACATTTTTGATACCTATCTCTCTAGGTTTATCCCTATCCACTATACAATTACAAAAATTTCCTTTTCTATACTTTCCTATATACACCATTCTTGCATTTGTACTCCTCCAAGCCGCATAAACCCATTGCTCTTTAAAACCACATGAGCTAAGCCGCATCACCTGACTATACTTGCTCCCAACTGCATTAGTATCTAACTTCTTTTGACTTGAACCGCTTCCAATTGTAGCCAAAGCAAACCAAGCAAACCAATAAATCCATTTACGTACAATCCATATACCCAAGGCCCAACTAAACCGCATATGGCCAAGCCCAATTGCATCCCAAACAAACCTGATTGCACTAAGCCAGCTTAATCCAAGCATAATCGCCATCATAACAAACCACCTTGTCTTTAAATCAACCATTATCAAACTAGCCAAATCCCAAACTGCAATTAAGCTGTCTATATTCAAAACATTTGTAGCCAAGCAAACCGCCACATTATCTACACCCATTTCGACCACAACCAAAACCACAGCCAACTCCAAAGCAATCAAAACCGCATTTAACTCAGTCACATCCAACTTCAGCTTATATAACCTTCTATACACAATGTCATTTGTTTCCAAAAACCAGTCAAACATCTCTGAAATGTGATAACAGAGGCCAACCTGGTTTACCAAACCTTTCTGAAAAGCTTCAACCATAAAACCAGTCCTCACTATGAACTGCAACATTGCTGTTTGAATCAAAAGCAATCTGAAAACAGCTATTTGATACCAACAAAACCAATTATTGTCCACAAAATAGCAACCTGAACCAAAAGCAAACTGATTCCCAGTTGCATTATTTGTATCACTCAACAAAACAGCCATCGAAGTTTTTGAACAGAGCCTACCATAACAATGATCTATGACTGCCAACAACCAACTCATATCATGCACATTGAACACCAAGAACATAAACCCAGGTTGCCAAAAATCAGTAACATGCTGCCAAAACTTAGCATTCTCCATAACCCAACACAAACTGAGAAAATCATTCTGCAACCTGGTAGTATGAAAATGGCCTGTAGCAACCACTAAATCACTACTATTCTCTTTTATCCAAGCAACCAAACAACTAAACAAAAACCAACAGTCTCCCATTGTGAAAAACCTGTTAATCAGCCCCTGTAAATACCAAAACTGGAACAAAGGATCAAAATTATAACCCTTAGTTCCTCTTACTTCCAGCTCTTGTTCTATTATAACCATTCCCTTTCTTTTTTCTATTGTTCTTCCCCACATATAATTGATATTCTTCCTCATCATCTTCTCTTATTCCTTCATTGGTCTTGTTCTCAACTTCTTCTTCATTGCTTTTTTCTTTCATCTCTTTTCCATCAATTGGACTATCCAAACTTTTGCTAGAAGGACAAGAATCTTCCATATTCAAAGTGCAAGGCCCAAGACATTCAAGCTCCTCCTTATTATGTTTTTCCATCATTTTTCCAGTTTCCACAATGCTATTATACCTTATTTCTTCCTCACTAAAGCCTATAGAATCTTTTTCTGTTAAGATTCTATGTTGTTCTTCTGTGGTTGGCTTAGCTAACTGATTTTCCACTCTCTGATTTTGAGGTTGTTGCTGTTGTTGTTGAATCTCCACTTCATTAGCAACATTATCAATAATGTCAACTGCTTGCTTAGCTTGCTTAGCTTAGGGTTTAGGGTTTAGGGTTTGGAGCTTAGGGTTTAGGGTTTAGGGTTTGGAGCTTAGGGTTTAGGGTTTAGGGTTTAGGGTTTAGGGTTTGGAGCTTAGGGTTTAGGGTTTAGGGTTTGGAGCTTAGGGTTTAGGGTTTAGGGTTTGGAGCTTAGGGTTTAGGGTTTAGGGTTTGGAGCTTAGGGTTTAGGGTTTAGGGTTTAGGGTTTAGGGTTTAGGGTTTAGGGTTTAGGGTTTAGGGTTTGGAGCTTAGGGTTTAGGGTTTAGGGTTTAGGGTTTGGAGCTTAGGGTTTAGGGTTTAGGGTTTGGAGCTTAGGGTTTAGGGTTTAGGGTTTAGGGTTTAGGGTTTGGAGCTTAGGGTTTAGGGTTTAGGGTTTAGGGTTTGGAGCTTAGGGTTTAGGGTTTAGGGTTTAGGGTTTAGGGTTTAGAGCTTAGGGTTTAGGGTTTAGGGTTTGGAGCTTAGGGTTTAGGGTTTAGGGTTTAGGATTTAGGGTTTAGGGTTTAGGGTTTAGGGTTTGGAGCTTAGGGTTTAGGGTTTGGAGCTTAGGGTTTAGGGTTTAGGGTTTGGAGCTTAGGGTTTAGGGTTTAGGGTTTGGAGCTTAGGGTTTAGGGTTTAGGGTTTAGGGTTTGGAGCTTAGGGTTTAGGGTTTAGGGTTTAGGGTTTAGGGTTTGGAGCTTAGGGTTTAGGGTTTAGGGTTTGGAGCTTAGGGTTTAGGGTTTAGGGTTTAGGGTTTAGGGTTTGGAGCTTAGGGTTTAGGGTTTAGGGTTTAGGGTTTAGGGTTTGGAGCTTAGGGTTAGGGTTTGGAGCTTAGGGTTTAGGGTTTAGTGTTTGGAGCTTAGGGTTTAGGGTTTAGGGTTTAGAGCTTAGGGTTTAGGGTTTGGAGCTTAGGGTTTAGGGTTTAGGGTTTAGGGTTTGGAGCTATTCCCAAATTGGTAAATTGCATACAATTTTAAATTTTTTATCCAAAATAAAACAAAAACAAGATTAGTCCAAAACTAGGGACTAACCAAGATGAAGACAACACTCTGGAGATTATTGTCTCATAAGTCATAACTAAGATATCCAGAAAACAAACACCCACATCATTACTGCTGAGCACACTGCACTCTCTGGCCCCCACCACCGTGCATGTCATCATCTTCATCGTAAGCTTCATGTGCCGCCTGTTATTTTCTGCGCATCTCATCTTCAATGTTGACATCGTGAAGGGTTGTCTCCTCGCACTCATCAAGCTCCATATCTGTCATCTGCGATGAAGGCTTAGGAGCGGCAGCACCCTCTAGGGCCTTGCATTGTTCGGAAGTCAAGGAATGCGGGAAGTCGGCCGAGAAGTGGATGTATAATTTGTCCATGTCATCACCCTTTCGCTTGAACTTTGGGTGCTCTTTCTGTTGTATTACAAAGACTATGTCTCCAGTAAGAGTGTTAGGAGCTTCATCGGCTTCTCCTGGGAATGTAATTTTCTGTCCATTTTGCATACCACTTCTCCATGACCACTTCCAAGACCTTCTTCTCTGTCTGACCTTTTCGCCCTTGCATTGTGGGCAGCGGTTCTTGTCATTGATAGTTTCTCCAGTACCCTTACATTGCAGGGGTTAGGGTTTAGGGGTTAGGGTTTAGGATTAATTAGTGTATAGTGTATAGTGTATAGTGTATAGGATATAGTGTATAGTGTATAGTGTATAGGGCATAGTGTATAGTGTATAGGGTATAGGGTATAGGGTATAGTGTATAGGGTATAGTGTATAGTGTATAGGTTATAGTGTATAGTGTATAGTGTATAGGGTATAGTGTATAGTGTATAGTGTATAGTGTATAGTGTATAGTGTATAGTGTATAGGGTATAGTGTATAGGGTATAGTGTATAGGGCATAGGGTATAGGGTATAGGGCATAGGGTATAGGGCATAGGGCATAGGGCATAGGGCATAGGGTATAGGGTATAGGGTATAGGGTATAGGGTATAGTGTATAGGGTATAGTGTATAGGGTATAGTGTATAGTGTATAGGGTATAGGGTATAGGATATAGGGTATAGGGTATAGGATATAGTGTATAGGGTATAGGGTATAGGGTATATGGTATAGGGTATAGTGTATAGTGTATAGTGTATAGTGTATAGTGTATAGTGTATAGTGTATAGGGTATATGGTATAGGGTATAGTGTATAGGGTATAGTGTATAGTGTATATGGTATAAGGTATAGGATATAGTGTATAGGGTATAGGGTATAGTGTATAGGGTATAGTGTATAGGGTATAGGGTACAGAGTATTTATTGACTCATATTTTTTTTTTTAGTGTAATTTAAAATAATTTTCATATTTTATATAATTATAAAGAATGATATTTATTAAATTAAAATTAATAAATATTTATGTGGTATTTATTTTTTTAAAAATAATATTTATTGACTCATATTTTTTTATGAGAGTAATTTAAAATAACTTTCATATTTTACATAAAAAAATAATGATATTTATTAAATTAAAATTTAAAAAATATTTATCATTTATTTATTTTTTCAAAAATATCATAAATATTTATGATATTTTAATGTTTTTTAGTTTTTTATTTTGATATTTAGTTCTAAAAATAAACAAAAAATAAACAAAAAAAACATTTAATTTCACCGTCGGAATATTTCCGACGCTGATAAATTAAAAAAAATTAATTACTCAGCGACGGAAATATTCCGTCGGTGTAATATTCCAAAAAAAAAATAAAAAATATTTTAATTTCACCGTCGGAATATTTCCGACGCTGTTAAATAAAAAAAATAAAAAATGATATATTTCCACCGTCGGAATAATTCCGTCGCTGATAATTATTTAGCGGCGGAATATTCCGTCGGTAAATCAACCGCGAAAATAGTGGCGGTAATTAAACGAATATTCGAGGAATATTCGTTTTAGCGGCGGAATTTAGCGGCGGAATTAAATTCCGTCGCTAAATTTGACGCCAAAATAATTCCGACGCTAAAGCTTATATTCCGCCGCTATTTAGCGACGGAATTAGTCTGTCGCTGATAATTCCGTCGCTAAAATACCTTTTTCTGGTAGTGTTGGATAGTCTTGGATATAGCTGCACCATTGCTAATGGTGAACTATTGGCTACTAAAGGTGAATTGGTTGCACTGAAGGGAAAGAAGGTGGGAGCATTGTATGAACTTCTTGGGTCTACGGTTGTTGGGGATGTGTCTTTTGCAAAGGGATCTATGACTGAGGCGGAGACTACTCAATTGTGGCACATGAGATTGGGTCACATCGGCTTGAAGGGAATGACTGAACTTTCGAAGCGCGGCTTATTGGATGGACAGAAGACAGGGCCTATGGAATTCTGTGAGCACTGCATGCTTGGAAAACAAACAAAGGCAAGCTTCGGACAGGGAGTACACACGTCTAAAGGTATTCTTGATTATATTCATTCTGATTTGTGGGGTCCTGCTAGAAAATTATCTAAGGGTGGTTCTCATTACTTGTTGACTTTTGTTGATGATTATTCACGAAAAGTGGTTGTCTATTTCTTAAAACATAAGAATGATGTGCTTTTGAATCTTAAGCAGTGGAAAACCTTAGTTGAGAAACAGAGACAGTAGACCTATAAAGAAACCGAGAACAGATAATGGCCTTGAGTTTGTCGAAAAGGAGATTGCGAATTTTGCAAAAATGAAGGTATTGGTCAACATAGAACTTGTGTTGGGAAACCGCGGAACGGTGTTCTTGAAAGAATGAATCGCACTTTGTTAGAAAGGGCTCGGTGTTTGTTGTCACAAGCGAGGTTTGGGTAAAGAATTTTGGGCAGAGGCGATTAGTATGGCTTGCTTACTTGGCTAATTGTTCTCCAAATTCTAGTATTGGGATGAAGTCTCAGGTGGAGATGTGGTGCAGCTCTCAGGAGATTACTCAAGGTTGCGTATCTTTGGGTGCCCCACATATGCTTATGTCAACAATGGAAACAAATTGGAGCCAAGAGCCAAAAAGTGTGTCTTTGTTGGCTATACTACTTGGAGTGAAGGGATTTCGGTTATGGGACCGGTTGCATCTAAGTTCCTGACGAGTAGAGATGTCACATTTAATGAGTCTCTACTTCTCCATGAGAAAGGTGGTTCTGCGAACAGACACGAAAGCGGTGGAGCTAGATGGAGATGATAGGGTGGAACTTGACTTAGATGCGGATAACTTGTACGATGAAGCACCTCCTACCGATGTTTCGGTTCGGGAGGAAGAGACTACGGTGCGGTGGAGACTACCGGTGATCGTGGTAGGGGTAAGAGGGATAAAAGACCTCCTATTAGATATGGGTTTGAGGAGATGGTGGCTTATGCGGCTGCCTGCCGAAACTGTTGATGTGCATGAACCATTCTCCTACAAGGAAGCTATGTCTTGTGAAGATTCTGCAAAGTGGTCGGTTTCTATGGAAGAAGAGATGGTATCTCTTGCGAAGAATCAGACATGGGAACTTGTGAGGCCTCCACCAAAGAAGAAGTTAGTCAGCTGCAAGTGGGTCTACAAGTTCAAGGAAGCTTCGGGGATTGAGGAAGCAAGGTATAAAGCAAGGTTAGTTGCTCGTGGCTTCACTCAAGTCGAAGGAATAGACTACAATGAGATATTTTCACCGGTTGTTAGACACACATCTATTCGTACCTTGTTAAGCATTGTGGCAATGAAGGATCTTGAGCTTGAGCAGTTAGATGTGAAAACATCATTTTTACATGGGTAACTTGAGGAGGAGATCTACATGCGCCAACCTGAAGGGTTTGTGGTCGAAGGAAAGGAGGATCATGTATGTCTGTTGAAAAGATCCTTGTATGGCTTGAAGCAGTCACCTCGATAATGGTATAAAAGGTTTGATACTTTTATGGTAACCCATGGTTTTGCTAGGAGTGATTTTGATAGTTGTGTCTACTTGAAGGGCTGTAGTGATGGCTCATTAATTTATCTTGTGTTATATGTCGATGATATGCTTGTAGCTGCAAAAGATATTAATGATGTCAACCAGGTGAAATTGATGTTGAAAGGGGAGTTTGAGATGAAAGATCTAGGTGCTGCGAGGAAGATTCTTGGCATGGAAATTGAACGAGATCGAAAAAAGGGACTACTTTACTTGTCGCAAGGAAAGTATGTACAGAGGGTCTTGGAGCGGTTCAACATGAAGGATGCCAAATCTGTGAGTACACCTCTAGCTTCTCACTTTCGGTTGTCTTCTTTAGATTGTCCCAAGTCTAAAGATGAGGAAGATTATATGTCACGTGTTCCGTATTCGAATGCTGTGGGGTGCATTATGTATGCTATGGTTTGCACTCGGAGATATTGCTCAAGCGGTGAGCGTAGTGAGTCGATACATGGGGAATCCGGGTAAAGAGCATTGGAATGCTGTCAAATGGATTCTTAGATACTTGTGTGGTGCTCCGGATTTATGCATTGTCTATGGTAGAAATCGTGATGGTTTTGTTGGACATGTTGATTCAGATTGGGGTGGTAATCTTGATGACAGAAAGTCTATAACGGGGTATGTGTTTTGTCTTGGTGATTCTGCTATTAGTTGGAAATCCGGACTGCAGGAAGTCACAGCGTTGTCTACTGTTGAGGCTGAGTATATGGCTATAACAGAGGCTGTCAAGGAAGCCAAATGGCTTGGTGGCTTGGTTCGTGAACTTGGTATGGTTCAAGGTGCTCCTGAGGTTTTCAGTGATAGCCAAAGCGCTATCTGTTTGGCAAAGAATCAAAATTCTTTCCATAGGAGAACGAAGCACATTGACATTAAGTATCACTTTGTGAGGACTTCAATTGCAAGTGGTGAGGTCGTTCTGAAGAAAGTTGATACAGTTGACAACCCGGCGGATATGTTGACAAAGCCTTTGCAGATTGCTAAGTTCAAGCATTGCTTGAACTTAGTGGGTGTTACTAGTCATTGATGCCCTTCGGGGCGTGGCGGCGGAGATAGAGATGTTCTCTTGGAGATAGCTTGTTTCGGAATTGATCGTCAAGGTGGAGAATTGTTGAGTGACTCTCAATTATTGACAAAATGGGTTTGGGCAATGGACTTGGGCAAGGATTGCAGTTGCTGTGCTGCTGAGTGTTGCTGTGCTGCTGCGTGTGTTGAGGGGCCGAGGCGGGCGCCCCATCTGGCCGAGGCGGGCACACCAGTGGCCGAGGAGGGAGGCCGTGTTTCTGGCCTTGAGGCGGCCGCATCAACCTGTCTCAGGCGGGCGCTTCAAGGGCCGTATGTTGGCCTTGGTTTGTGGTCTTCCCAGGGCGGGCGCTGGCCTTGTTTGGGGCGTGCGCACAGCGTCGTCAAGCATGGGCCGAGCACGATTGTTTCCGTGCGTAGTGAAGTTTGCCCTAGATATAAATATATTGTGTTTGTCATTGTTTCTCCTGTAACCTTGAATAGAGAGAGATAGAAACTTGCTAGGGATTCACCATTGAGAGATTGTGAGATTGTGTGATTGTTTTTCACCTTGATCATCTCCTTGTACTCTTGATTGATTTAGTGGATTGTTCTCCGTCGCCCGTGGTTTTTTACTCCTCTTGTTTTGAGGGGTTTTCCACGTAAATCTCTGTGTTCTTTGCTTGTTATTGTTTTCGTATTTCTATTTCATTTGTGTTCATCTTTGCATAGCAATTATAGGCCATTGTTTTCCAACAGTCTTAATTTTAATTATTAGAAGTTGTTGGGTGTCATTTTACGTCAAATTCAATTTGACGTAGCACTTAAATTAGTTGATTGAATATTCTATCAACTTTGCCAAAAACTTATAAAAAACGCGTTTTTTGTTAACTTAACAAAAAACGTGTTTTACCGTCTTCGTTAACACATCTCTCTCTCTCTTCTCTCTCTCTATACGCAAAGGAGCTCCCTGCGTCTTCTTCTTCTCCAAGCCCAACCTCCATTGCCGGACCAAATCCCTCAACCAAGCCTCTTCCTCACCGGCGACTTCAACCAAACCTAATTCTCCCTCAATCCAAGACCAACGCCAATTCCAAATCAATCGGCGACAACCAAATATGAATTCTTTGAGAACAAAACTCAGATCGAATGCACACACGCTCGACGGAAAGAGATCCAAATATGAATTCTTTGAGAACAAAACTCAGATCGATTGCAAGCTTAGGTCAATTTTGGTTGGTCGGCAAAGATGGGGGCACCGATTTGGGTAGAGATCGGAGAAGAAGAAGACGGCGAGAGAGACGAATGGAATTGCGTTTAGAGAGGTTAGAGAGAGACCGGCACGTTAGGGATTGGGATTTTTTTGTGCCCGTTTTAGTGTTAATTAATGCCAGTTTATAAGTATTTGAGTACCAGTTTGAGAATTTGATGTATTGGTGGACTGGGTAAATTAGATGTCAGTGTATGTGTTTTGGAGTGCAAGTCCATGTATTTTGGAGTGCCAGTTAGTGTATAATAGAGTGCCAGTAAGTGTGTAACGAGTGTCAATGTATTTTTGAATGCCATTCTTGTAATTTTGAATGCCACCATGTTTTTTTGAATGTCGGTTCATGTTTTTAAATATCGGCAAAAATAATTATCGGTGTTTTTAGTGCCGGTATATGCATTTTTGAGTGCCGGTAAATGTGTTTTCAAATGCCAACCATGTATTTTTGAATGCCGGTGCTTGTATTTTTGAGAGTCAAGAAAATATTAGTGTAACAAAGTGCCAGTGTTAGTGTAACATAGTGCCCGGTGTGAAGAGTGCCGGTTTATGTATTTAAAAGTGCCCGTGTAAAAGTGCCGGTTTCGGTTTAACAAAGTGTCGGTACTTTACACCGACACTTTGTTAAACTGACGGCACTTTTTCGCCGACACTTTGTTACATATGCACCGTCACTTTATCACACTGGCAGTTTGTTAAACAGGAACTGGCATAAACGGGGAAACCATTAATTACGAAAATGTCACCGTTTATTTTGAACATGGTTGCCAGTAATTACAAAATTGCCACCGTTTATTTTGAAACACGTTTTTTCTTATCTTAAGAAAAAACTAGTTTTTTATAAGACCAACTCATCAACTTTAGGTTTTTTATTTGTCACCAAAGAATTATTGTTCATGGATAACCAAAATTAAACATTTAATAAAAACATTGAACATCTATCTCTATCTCTATCTCTATCTCTATCTCTATCTCTATCATCGTATGGACTTTTTTAGAAGGATTACTCACACGCTTTGACCCTCCACCAACTATGAATAAGGGTCTGCATGGCCCATTTGGGTGTCCCTTACAAGTTACACCTTTAATTACTATAATTAATTGTTTAAATTGTGGGTGTAAATGTTAAATAATTCTAACACCAATTAATGATTGCTAATTAAAATTTTGTAAACATGATTTTTTGAACATCTTAACCTCCTTTATACAAAAAAATTATGCTTTAATATTTTTTTTTCATTAAGCAATCTTCTTGACCCTTTTTAAAAATTTCTGATTTTGCAATTGACGGACACGTATGTAGTATGCTATTTTGCCATATGTTAAAACACTAGTACATATGCCCGTGTCCAAGGACACGGGTGTTTTTTTTTTTTTTTCAAATTAATTTTTTTTTAATTTAAAAAAAAAATCAGTTACTTAATTAATTTAAGTAAACCCTTCTAAAGCCCACTCTTAGTTCAAACCCAAAGTCTTAGCCCAAACCCAAAGTCTTAGCACAAATTAAGGGCAAAATAAGAAACAGACTAAATAGTGAGGACAAAATAGGGAAAAACCCCTCCGAAACTGTTCATAGAACTGTTCACGGAGGGGTTTAATTTATACTATAGATAATTAGTTGAATTTCTTAAAGACTGCATACTTAATTTAACTGGTTGGTAAAAAGCAAGTCATTTTCCATTTTAGATCTCATTTATATCAAAGCTCATAGCTATGGTTAACATTTTTCTCTTTATTAATTTTAAAGTGACAATAAAGACAGCACTATTTGTGTCCGTACATCTACTTTAGCTTTTTATGGGCTCCCTCATGGCGTATAATTCTTGCCATCTTTTAACGTTTATTAATAAGATAACTATTTTTAATTTTTATGATAAATTATTACAGCATAACCCGTCAATACTATTACATGACTATAATATGAGTGTTGCATTTTTTATTTTTTTTTGGTGGATTTTAAAATAAATGCTGTATTTATAAAAACAATAATTTTATTATGTAACAGGCCAACAGCTAACGGTTTATGCGCAAGTAAAAACTTAAAAAAAAAAACATTTGTCAAATAAATTGACAAGGTGGCGATTATTATAAACCGGGTGGAGTAGGAAAGTTTTTTTCTTTTTGAGAAATTCATGTAGCAAAGTTGAAAAAACGAGAAAATTAGTTATAATTACTAATCATTCTTGAACAGAAAAACCAAATCATTATCTGTTTAAAAATACATAATAAAATAGGTAAAAAAAAAAAAACAAAATAAAAATTAAATTGGACCACCGCTAGAAATTGGTGCACCTCTCTTGATGCTATCCATATGTGTGGTCTCATAAACTGGCAATCCACTTGAATAATAACCCAAATCACAGTTTGTTAACTCAAAAAGATCAGAACTTGAATCACTATCTTCACCATCATCTTCCCCATTGAATCTCTTGTAATTTTCTCTCTCCTCAGTTTGACATTTCTCAGCCAAAATCCTTCCCTTTTCCAAGAACCCATTCCTAAGATTCTTGTTTTTCTCCAATAACCCATCTCTAAACTTGAACTTCTCATCCAATCCAACAATGGGTTTGGTCAAACCTTTAGTCAAACCATTGGTCAAACCAGTAAAAACTTCAGGCTTTTGGTCTTTGTAACTCTTTGTGGTTGTGTAGCCATAAGGAGGAGGTGTTCTAAAGCCAGAAGTTGTACTTGATGTAGTTGAATAAATGGACTTTGAATTTGAAGAATCACTGATGGTACTATTGCTATTTCCACTCCTGAAAGTGCTAATGCTACTCCTCCTTTTCCTCCTCCAACCTGGGCTTTCATCTTCAATATTATCCTTCATGGACTGTGTAGTTGACTTTGACTTCTTCTTCTTGGATGATGTTTGATTGAAGAGAGAGTTCAAGAAACTTGCAAGTTTGCCTCCTGGAGAGCTTGGTTGCTTGAACTTCTTCTCTTTAATGGGCTTTTCTTCCATCATTGCATGGTTTATTATTTGTGAAGGAATTGAAGACTTTCTCATGCTTGGAATATCTAGGCTCATTCTTCTCCCACCAATTGCTTGTAGCCTAGAAGCATGTTGTTCTTTCATGCTCTTTTGTGAGAAATTTCCTCCTAAGCCTTCATCTGCACCCGAGAAATATCGCGATGCCTCAAACACGTCTAGCTCATCTGAATCGTTTCTATGATGAAATGGTTTCTTGCTCATCTTCTCTTGTGCTGATAGGGATGGTATAGTTTTGGACATGGTTGAAGTTATGTGAATTTAACTTTGTTTCAAAGTAAAGTTTCCTTGTGTTTGATTAAAAGGAGGTGGGTGTGAGGTTGTAGAGTGGAAGGTTGCTATTGAAATGATTGTGAGAGTGGGAGTGGTGTGGTAGATGGAGAAGGCCACTTATATAGTAATTCATTGCGCACTCCACACAATTTTTATGGGAACCCGAGAGAATCAGTTGGGTGCTTGATATTGATATTTCTTTACACACTTTGAAATCTCGAGGTTTAAACTTAGCAAAAGCAATATTGAATAATTGAAATGTACGTTTAATAGAGTTGGAAACAGTGAGGCAGGTGTGATCACATTCGATGAAAAGATTGTCCAAACTTCTGAATTTTTCCACTATATTGGATCTATTATCCAAAACGATAGGAAATTAGACGAAAGTATGATTAATAAAATTAAAGCATGTTGATTAAAGTGGGGGAGTGTTATTGGGTTTCTATGTGATTCCGGTATGCCACATAAATTAAATGAAAAATTCTACCGCACGACAATTAGACCGTCACTGCTTTATGACACTGAATGTTGGGCCGTAAAACAGTCTCACGTTCAAAATATAAATGTAGCGTAGTACGATGAATGTGTGGGCATATAAGAAATAATCGATTGAAAGGTGATTATGGATAAATTAGAAGTTGCGTCAATTGAGAATAAAATGAGGGAAAATCGTATAAGTTGATTTGGTCATGTGAGATGAATACCGAGTGATGCACCGGGAGGCCTGAAGAGTGGAATAAAATGGCGATGTGTAGGGAAAGACCCAATCAACCTTGGATTAGCATGATTGAAAACGATATAAGTTTAATTGCATTGTATGAAAATATGATGTTGAATAGGCCAGAGTGAAGGACAAAAATTCATGTGGGGGTGAAGGCGGTTGATTTTATTTTATTTTTTAATTTCTTTCACAATAACATATGAAAACTCACGTTAATCGACCCCAAATTATTTTGACACTAATGCTTTGTTGTTGTTGTTCTTGATATTTTTGGACAATGATCGAGATTAAAATCATGATAAATATATACTTTTTGAGTCCAATTTAATTGCAACAATTCATTGCTAAAAAAGTTTTTGCGACTTAAATCGCTCAGAACTTATAACTACAGGGCTATAACACAGATTATTACAACAATCTCATGTATTATAATTACATCCTCATTCCAATCGTTAACTTAAATAAGGATACTATGGATCCATTTGATTTAGCTTATTGATATATGCTGATGACTGATGATTGATAAATTATGATTGGTGACTTAAGACTGATAAGTTGACGAATGATGATGTTTGATTTAGTTTTTTTGAAGTACTGATGAGCTGTGATAAGTAAGTATGAATGTTGATTAATAAGCTAAAAAAGTGCTGAATGAAATTATAAATACTAAATAACCTCACCTTAAAATCTTTCCTCTTTGTTAAAATTAGTTGTGTTAACTAACAAATTTATTTTCAAATATTTTTAACTTAAAGTTACAAATAATATTACTTAGTTTATTATTATTATTATTATTATTATTATTATTATTATTATTATTATTATTATTATTATTATTATTATTATTATTATTATTATTATTATTATTATTATTATTATTATTATTATCATTATTATTATCATTATTATTATCATTATTATTATTATTATTATTATTATTATTATTATTATTATTATTATTATTATTATTATTATTATTATTATTATTATTATTATTATTATTATTATTATTATTATTATTATTATTATTATTATTATTATTATTATTATTATTATTATTATTATTATTATTATTATTATTAGGGAGGGGCTATTGCCACTACATATTTTGCTTTTCAATTACAATAGTGTGTATAAAGACAAAACTATCCTCTCCTATTTAAGTAAATAGACATAATCATCCTTTTGTTTTATATGGAACTAATAAAGCATTAATTATCATTACAAATTTAACTTATCCACTACATCATATTTTTGGAAATATCCATTCATTTACTAATAATTTATTTAATTAATTATATTTTTACTTGAAATAATTATCTTAGATAATGACGAATTAACTTCTAATAGTCAATTATCATTTAGTTTTTTCAACTTGACTTTTTATTTATTTTATACTTGTATTTTTTATATTTATTTTTAAGAAAATTTTACTGCTCAAAATTATTTATAGTTTCACCAATAAATTTTATGTCTGAAATATACTCCCTCCGTCCCACGTGAATAGACACCAAAAATCTTGGCACAATAACTAAGGAAAATGAATATAATAATGAAAATGTGTGGTAGGAAATGAAGAGAGAATGAATGGAGTTGGTTGAATAAATTGTGTGGTAGGAAATGAAGAGAGAGAATGAGTGGGTGGGGTAGGATGAATATAAAATAATAAATTCTTTTCCATTTTGGGCAGTGTCTATTCATGTGGGACGTCCCAAAAAGGAAATAAGTGTCTATTCACGTGGGACGGAGGGAGTATTAGTATAAATGAGTAAGTATTTTTGAAATTACTTTTTCTTAACACTAGGAAAAATAAGAGGTTTTTAGAAACTAAAAACTCTCAATTTTCAATTTTTTATCTAAAAGTTATTCCATTGTTTATAAAAATTAGTTTTTCACAAGATTTTTTAATTACGAGCATAATAATATATGTTTTATCGCTACCCAAAAAAATCATTTATAAATTCAAAACTTATTTTTTATACTTCAAAATGTATAATTACTTGTATTCTATTTATGACTTATTACTCCACTTTTGAAATCAAACACTCTCTAAATCTAAATGACTTATGAAAAGCCATAAGCCATAAACACTAATCCATAAGCTACATCAAAAGCCTATTTCTTACATTTATAAGCCAAGCCCCTAGCTAAACATCCCACAACCTCCACAACCTATGGTGTAAGATAATCCTATAACCCTCCCATAATCAAAAGTTAGATCCATCATCGTTTTTTGTCTCAGAACAAGCCTAGCCTATAACGGCATATTTTCACAAGCTAAGGTATAATAGTATATTGATAAAATTGTCACAAATCTTGACCTAGAAAAGTATTTATAGTCTGTAACAATCGAAACCCCAAAAGACTAATAAAACCAAATATTATCAAAATGTCACTTAACTACTAAAAACCCAGAAAACACCTAACTTAAACCCGTTGTTTGGCCTTCAAAGGACGACTTCATGAGTCATACTCAAGGTGTCTTGTAGTGCTCATCGACGGGTCATTTCGAGTATTTGTGTTTTTCGTAACTCATCCGGATGCAAATCAATTTGAACTTTTCCAATTAAACTTGAATTTCATGAGTCAAAAGAGTAGGTCTAGGAAAAAACGCGTTTCTCCATAAGTTATGTAGAAACGGGTTTCTGGATATCCAGAAGCTTTGGAATTGATATCCGAAGCTTTGGACGGATATCAGAAAAAAGATTTGAGACCAAATCCAAGGCCAAGACAAATTTACGATTACGGATATCACTTTCACAAGGTTACGGATATCAGGAACATTGAATATGGATATCCGAAGCCTTAAAACTTATATCCGAAGCCAATTCTAAATTTACGGATATCACTTACAAAAGTTACGGATATCCTTTCAAAGGGTTACGGATATCCGGAACTTTTGAGATCGATATCCGTAAGAACTACGAGTGTCACGACCAATATAAAATTTCGGATATCCTTTTAAAAGGTTACGGATATCCTTTCAAAGGGTTACGGATATCCGTAACCTTTGAGCATCGATATCCGTAAGAATGTCATGGGACAAGGTGTGGCCGTCTGGTTTACGGATATCCTTTCAAAAGGTTCTGAATACCCGTAACCCGTTTCTCCATAACTCATGGAGAAACGCGTTTCTCCCTAGATTTTACGGAGTCAAAATAACACTTTCGCACGACACACTTTCATTTCACGTTTCTCCCAAATCTCGTTGAACTATTCATCTTGGTTAAAAACCCGATACTCATTTTACATCAAGATTCTACATCAATCAAGGGATCCATTTACTTCTATTGCAAGTGCAGTTAATATTCCAATCTCTTTGTTGAATAGGCAAGTGGGGTATAATGGACCATACTTTATATATGTCCATTTAATTAGTGCATTGAAAACCATAGGTTTTTGTTGTGTATATAGGGGGCATAGAGCTGTAGTTTGCCTTGGATTCTAGATTTCTTCTCTTTTCTAGTAGGGATTACCTTCCATCTCATGATGGCCATGGCATAATTGGCATTGTACTATTCTTTCGTCCTATTCTACAATAAATGTCATATTTATATTTTTTGTATCAAAATAAATAGTACATTTTTAAATTAAAAAACGTTTCCAATACAATTTAAATTACCATTGTATATACAATTCACGAAAACTCCCTTTTTCTCGAAATGATTTTTTCATTTTTTTTTGTCATTAATGTAAGAATATTAGAGTAGCTTTTGAAGATATGATAATATTTGTTATTATTGTGTAGATATCTCTTTGGTTTAAATTGTATTCTAGTTACTTAAGATAAAGTAGATTAGATAAATTAGTGGAAGTCTAGGCTCTATAGAACTCTTGTACAATTGATTGTAAATGACACGAAAAATATATTTCTTTATGGTATCACGAGACCGATACCGATAGGTTATTCTTTCTTCCGTTGCACCTCCTTTCCTTGTGTTTGTTAGGGGTGTAAATGGTTCGGCTTGGGCTAATTTACGGACCAAACCACTATTAATCGATTTGAAAAAATCTCAAATCGAATCGAATCATGAAAAAATTCAAACCGAATCGAACCAAACCGCCATGATTTGGTTCGAACCGCAGTTTAATTTTACGGTTCGAACCGCAGTTTACACAATTCAAACCACGGTTCAAACCATGAAATAGAACATTGCTTAAACGATTAATTAGAACATAGTTTCAAACTACACAATTCATTGTCATGTTTGTTTGAATTTTTCAAACATAACGTACATAAAAGATTCAGTATTTAAACACAACTTGAAATTGTGCTTTAATGTTTATGATAACAACATGCCATTTGAGTAATTGTAATGGTATGTGATAAAGAGTAAATTAACATACAAGAAGATAAAACAAAAGAAAAAAGGGTTATTGGCTAAAACCCATTAATATAATTAGGGGTTTTCAAATCTAAATGTAAGGTGAAAATGAAAGATATACATATATACGATTAATATTGAACGGTTTGGTGGTTTGGTTTATTGGTTCGGTTTATTGGTTCTCTTTGGTGGTTCGGTCTCGCGGTCTTGAACCGTAGTTTGGGGGTCCAAATCGCAGACCAAACCGAACCACACGGTTTGACAATTTTTGAAACCGAACCAAACCACGATTACTTGAAAACTGAACTAAACCGCATGGTTTGGTTCGGTTCCGAACCACTTACACCCCTAGTGTTTGTTGTATTTTCCTCCGTCGTCTTTTTCAACCTCGGCCTAAATGGCTTCTTCTTCTTTCAAGTTTTCTTATCATCCGGCGTTGGCAGTGTCTAACATAAAAAACAACATCGTTATCACCCTTGATCTCGAAAACGTGCAATGTGCTACATGGGCCGAGTTGTTTAAAGTCCATGCCCAATCGATCTACTTGGGTGTTGCACCATATCATCCCATCCAAGAAGACTAAGGAACCTTAAACGGAGGATGAAAAGGATATGTGGTCTACCCTAGATGCTCAGGTTCTTGGATGGATATATTGGGTTTTGGCGTTACAAACGCAGCGGAAGATTTACAAATAACATCAAAACCCTAGCCCTATGATCCGTCTAGCATGAAGAGATTAGAAATTAATATGAGATAGAATTTACATACCTTGAATGCAATGAGGATTTAACAAAGTAGATCACAAAATTCAAGCCTTAGAATTTTGATATCGAAATGGATCTTCTACCTTGTTCAAAATTTTGTGATGAATCAACGAACGGAGGCTTCAAGCTCTTGGTGATTAACTTATCACCCTCTATCGATAATCCACACGCGAACGAATCCAAGAACACCATCTTGATGGATTGCTAGATGATCCTCTTGATTATTGAATCAATATTCAATAATCAAAGCCAAAACTATGGAACAATTTGGGACTTTTGATTCAAAATCAAAATCAAAATCTAGAGTTTCAAAAACCTTGGATTATGATGTGAGAGAGAGGAAAAATATGGCTGCAAGTCTGTATTTATATCCCATATAATTTCCCTAACAATTAGGGTAGAAACCTTGTAAAACACCAATTCCTTCCTAGCCAAGGAAAACCGTACGGACACGAAATTTGGCCTTGGCACGAGTCGTTCCCTTTGCTTTCATTCGTGCTCACGAGTCGTTCCTTGAGCCCCAACTCGTTCTGATCAAAACGAGACAAAAATCAAGTCGTGTCTCAGCCTTGGTCACAAGTCTTTTTCTTTGGCACGAGTCATGACCCAGGGCACCAGTCGTGCTCCTGGGCACGAGTCGTGCCAGAACCCAAATTTCCAATTTTCAGCTTGAATCAAATTCGTTTTTTTGTGTGTGACCCTTTAGAAATTATATTTTATGTTGGCAGTGAGTTGAAACATCAACCTCACAAGACATAAGTGACTTCTAGCAAATCATTACGTCCACCCAATTAAATATAACATCAAAGCTTGATTTCTTAATAGATCCAATGTCATAATCCCTTTGTCCACGATGTCCAATTGAACATGAGTCATGGTCTAGGTCAACTCATTCTGTTCAATGCTTTCTTGATTCTGAATATGTTGACTATCCAAATGTATTTGATCTCTATCAAATCACTTGAGTGTGGCCACACATTTCATCAACATCATTCATCGAGGGGCCCAAGCAAATATCTCTCTTCATAAGAGGGACAAATCCCGTCTTGACTTATCATTCTTCTCTACATGGATCCAAACGTGCTAACATAGCCCTTATTGCTATCCGATTAAAGATAGTGTTAGACTATATCAAACATGATCTTTACCATGTGGAAGACGATGATAATCTCAGGTACAAAGGATTCAATAACATGACTATCATGAGATTTAATCATGATAACAGACCATGTCATAAATCTCATAAGTAGGTCAAGTCCAATACTTGTTCTCTATCAAGTATACATAAGTGTAATGTGCATCTCCATGCATATAATTATTTCTATGATTATCCATTACCAACTTATACTAGTTGTTCACAACAACTAGGGACGCAGTTCAATATAATAAACATGCAAACATATAATGAACAGAATAAATGCGCTCTATAATAAATAATAAAGATGATACATAATGGTTCAAGTCAATCATAACTATAGCCTAGGGCATTACACCAACAATCTCCCACTTGCACTAGGCTCCATCTATGTATCTAATACCCATGGACCTCACATGACCATCATGCTTAGCTTCTGCGAGGGGCTTTGTAAGCGGATCCCCAATGTTATCATCGGTTGATACTTTGCATATCTTAACGTCTCCCCGATCAATGAACTCTCGAATGAGATGGAAACGTCTAAGTATATGTTTGGATCTCTGGTGTGACCTTGGTTCCTTTGCTTGCGCAATGGAACCATTGTAGTCACAATAAAGTTCCACCGGATTAGTGATCCTTGGAATAACATCCAAGTCACTAATGAACTTCTTGATCCAAACCGCCTCCTTAGCTGCATCGAATGCCGCTATATATTCGGCCTCAGTAGTAGAATCGGCAATAGTACTCTGCTTGGAACTCTTCCAACATATCGCACCTCCGTTAAGCATAAACACAAATCCCGACTGCGATCGGAAATCATCCTTGTCGGTTTGGAAGCTAGCATCTGTGTAACCTCTTACAACAAGATCTTCTTCCATCCCTCCAAATACCAAGAACGCACGCTTAGTCCTTCTTAAGTACTTTAGGATCATCTTGACTGCCATCCAATGGTTCTCACCCGGATCAGATTGGTAACGACTTGTCATGCTCAAAGCATACGAGACGTCTGGTCTAGTAAAAATCATAGCGTACATGATAGACCCAATAGCCGAAGCGTATGGAATATCATTCATCCTCTTTCGTTCATCAGTTGTCTTAGGACACTGAGTCTTACTAAGAGTAACACCATGACCCATTGAAAAGTTTCTTCTCTTAGAATTTTCCATCTTGAATCTTCTAAGAACCTTGTCAATGTAGGTACTTTGACTCAAACCAATTATCCTCTTTGATCTATTTATATAGATCTTGATACCAAGGATGTAAGCGGCTTCGCCCATATCTTTCATTGAGAAACACTTCCCTAACCAAGACTTGATAGTCTCAAGTGCAGGAATATCATTTCCAATAAGTAAGATATCATCGACATATAGTAAGAGAAATAGCACAACGCTCCCACTGAATTTCATGTATACACAAGGTTCATCTTCGTTCTTGATAAAACCAAACTCTTTGATTTTCTCATCGAACCGAAGATTCCAACTCCTAGAAGCTTGCTTCAATCCATAAATGGATCTTTGTAACTTGCACACCTTGTTAGAATTTCGTGGATCTACAAAACCTTCAAGTTGTGTCATATACACATCCTCAAGCAGTTTTCCGTTGAGAAAAGAGGTTTTGACATCCATTTGCCATATCTCATAGTCATAATACGCATTTATGGCAATCAAAATTCTAACAGACTTAAGCATGGTAACAGGCGAGAAGGTTTCATCATAGTCTACACCATGAGTTTTCTTATATCCTTTTGCTACAAGCCTAGCCTTATAAGTATGAACCTTCCCATCCATGTCAGTTTTCTTCATGAAAACCCACTTGCACCCTATGGTTTTTACACCTTCGGGTGGCTCAATCAAGTTCCAAACTTGATTATCCGACATGGATTGCAATTCGGATTTCATGGCTTCTAACCATTTATATGAATCAGGATCGGACATCGCCTCTTGATAGGAAGTAGGTTCGTCATTCTCAATGACTTCCACTTCATTACTTTCTGACACGAGAAAACCATATCTCTCGGGTGCGGATCGTAACCTATCCGATCTACGATGTACTTGTGGATCTTGAACCGGTTCCATAACTTTTTGTGGACTTGGTTCAGTCTCTACTATCGATTCCATGTTATTTTCGGGTTCTTGAACTTCTTCAAGATCAATTTTTGTAACGACCCTAAACCTGGACACTATTTTAGCATCCCATTATATGCACTTTATGTTAATTGTTGACTTTATGTGCTTACCTTATGTCCTTAATTGATCATGAAAAGTTAGGATGGTTATGAAATAACTTTGAAGCTTTAGGATTTAATTGGAAATAGGATAAAGTATTTTGGGTGCAGTTATAATAATTGAAAGTAAATAAAATATGATATGTGGTCAAGGTGTGTTGTGTAAATATTTGGAGTAGAGGGGTTAGTTGTATCCTTTAGATCTTGGGGGACTTAATTGGAGAAAGTGAAAAGATTTCATTAATTGGGTCAAGGGAGGCCATACTTTCCCTTTTTCCATCACCTCCTTCATTCAAACCTCCCCATACCTCCCCATTTCTTCAATCATCTTCTTCCTCCTCCATTTTCTCCATGAAAAGCCTTTCTTAAATCCTCCCCTTCAAAAATTGTAGTAAAATTCAATCCCTCTTCATTTTACGATCCGGTTGTACTTTCTTGTTTGGGGCGATGAGGGGAACGCATCAAGCCGAGAAAATAGTTGTTTCATCTCATATTGCTAAGGTGAGTTATTATGACTTCCCTTCATAACTAGTTCATGAAATGTTTGGCTTTGTTATTGTGCAATTATCATTGTTGTTTGGTATTTTGGGACACTCTCTTGGAGTTGCAAACTTGGTTAATGACCTACATGTGGTATTGTTGTTCATGGAAGCTTGATAAGGGTAAAGGGTATGGTTAAGTTGAATTAGGAAGGTTAAACATGAAATGGGGTAGTGGGGTGAATAAAGGAATTCAGTCGTGGGCGGTCGCCATTGTGGGGCTGAGCGGCCGCCCATCTATACAGCATATTGGCCTTCAGCAATTCTCACGCCTAGGTGGTCGCCCACCCTTGCCAGTGCGGTCGCCCACTTCTTCAGCAGTTTCAACCCTTGGGAATCTCCGACTTGGGTGGTCTCCCATCTTACCCTAGGCGGTCGCCATCACGGCAAATGTTTCTCCAGCTTTTCCTTCTTTCTGATTCCTATAAGTTACTCCCAGGTCCTCCTTTTCCTTGACCATTTCACCTCTCCACTCTCTAAATTCCCTAATTGTCCTCAAACCCTCGGTTCACTTCGGTTATCAAGGGTGATTGATGATAATTTGATAGGTAGACATCATTTACAAAACCACTCTCCATGACTCTTAACTATTTTAAAAGCTATATAAACCTAATCTACTTAAGGTATAAATGAACCCTCTTTAACTTAGATTAAAGTAGAATACTTTAGCTATACAATGACATCTTATTTAGTTAAATTGGAATTGTGGAAGTACTTTAAATATCACTCGGAAAACAATTGGCAGCCTTGTTTGGCAACTGAACCAATATGACTCCAACTTGGTAAATTGAGCTTGGACCTTTATAGAGGCCATGTATTGTTGTATATTGACTATGTAGGGTTGGTTGATGATACCTTGTTGCCTTACTTGAATCCATATTCATTGATTGTACTATGCATAGTGTATTAAATAAATGTTGCACTATGGTATTGGTTGACATGAGTATAATTTACCATGTGGTTATAATTCTTATCCCTTTTGTGGATTTTATTTCAAGTAACTATTATGTGCTTGAACTTGTGTTAATCAGCTGATGTTTGGGGGTATAGCGTAATACGATCAATTATGGAAAGTGTGACCTAATGTGATCGGATTATGTTATACCTGTGACCGTCCCCTTCTGTGGCCACAGATTGGGGTTATAGCATCTGTATTGAGCCAAAAGACTTGCAGAGTTGCTAGTATCTTATATGGTTCCCTGAAAAATGGGTCTAATAAGAAGTGAATAATGCTCAAGCAGTTCACTAATGAGTGGGGTTTTATCTCCAACGTTGTACGACTATGGTTCAGACGGGAAAAGGTAAACCGATGTAATGTAAGGTGTTTACAGCTTTTTCAATGTGTTATATGCACCTTGTTATGTGTTGAATCTTACTTAGCATATTGCTGCATTCATAATAGCTTGCTGAGATTTATTCTCACCCCTCTCCCTTTAATGTTTTTAGATCCCGAGACAGGCGGACCGGCCAAGTAAGGACGGAAAGGAGTTTGGAAGTGGTATTTTGGGATTGTCAGGGTATGTATAGGTTGGCGTAGAAAGATGCATTTTGGTATAATTCCTTTATGGAGTTATGTATATAAAAACTTAGTTTCTACGTTATAACCGAAATCTTTTGTAACTAAAACAGGTTGTTACTTTTAAAGTTGTTCAACTCTTCCTCCAATGTGGAGAGGAATGGAGTTATTTTGAAATGGTTATGTTAAGTATGTTTAAGTATGTAAGTTAAATCAAAGTTTTAAAAATTTAGGAAGTTTGGAGTTAGATTGGGGATGCTCCAGCTCGGGACATGTGTTGGTTCCGGGTCGGGGTCCTCACAGTTGGTTTTAAAAATTTAGGAAGTTTGGAGTTAGATTGGGGACGCTCCAGCTCGAGACACGTGTTGGTTCCGGGTCGGGGTCCTCACAGTTGGTATCAGATCTCGGTTTAGAGTTCTTGGGTAGAGGTCTAGCTTAAGTGAGAGTGTGCGATAACTGACGCCAAGTGTTTAATGCATGAGTTTGTTCTAATGGCGGGAAATGATGATGATCAGGCTCGGGCTTTGGGCAATGTTGGTAATCCGAATGTAGAAATGATGGACATATTCCGAGTATTTCTACAAAATATGGCAAATCAAGGTAGGGCTCAACAACAACCGGAAGGTAGGCAAGGGCACGGCCTAGAGAAATTTGTGAAGATGGCACCCCCAAGTTTTAATGGAGATCCGGATCCGTTGAAGGCAGAGAGATGGCTTGAAGCTATGAATAAGATTTTCACAGCAATGGAGAGTCCGGATGCAGAAAAGGTTAGATGCGCTGTCTTCAAGTTAGAAGGACCTGCTGAGCATTGGTGGCAAGTAGTGACGGATGGCTGGGATCGGGACCTTACACCGCAGACGTGGGAGAACTTCACACCCATGTTTCGGGATCATTTCATTCCGGTGGTTACAAGGGACAAGAAGGAGGTCGAGTTTTTGAAATTGGAGCAAGGGACAATGACCGTAGCACAGTATTCTGCAAAGTTCACAGAGTTAGCCCGATATTGTCCTCACTTGGTGCCGGAAGAAGAGAGACGGGTCTACCGGTTTGTGAAAGGATTAAGGGTGGAGTTCCGGAAGCAGTTATTGACTCATGACTTCATCAACTACCAAGCGGCCGTGAATATGGCATATCGGATTGAGAATGATATAGAAGAGCATCGTAGTAAATCTGAAGGTGGAAGTAAGAATAGATTCCAAGGTCAGGGTTCTGGGCAGAATAGAGGGCAGCCAAGGACATCAGCTCCGGGAGCAGGCAGAGGAGGAAATGTGGCGACTCCGACAAACCGTTCGACTTCCAGTCAGTTTGGGACAGTGTGTGGATTTTGCAAGAAGCCAGGACATTCATAGGATAGGTGTTGGAGCAAGCAAGGAAAATGTTTAGAGTGTGGGGCAACAGGCCATTTCAGGAAGAATTGTCCTAAGTGGCAACGAAGGCAAGCTTCGGGTAGCGGACAAGGTGGACAAGGTGGTGGTGTGAAAAGAGATATCGAAGTGAAACCCAAGGATAGAGTGCAAGGTCGAGTGTTCGCCTTGGGTAGAGGAGAGGTCAATCCTAATGCTGTCATTAGAGGTACAGTTCCTATCTCAGGAGTTAAGGCCCGCATCCTTATAGATCCCGGGTCTTCCCATTCATTTGTGGCATCTCATTTTGCATTTTCATTACATAAATTGCCTGAATCTATGCCTTATGTGTTGGAGGTCTCTACTCTTATGGGAGAGTGCCTCGCATCTTCTTTGATCTATCACGGTTGTGATGTGACTATATATGGGCATGTGTTGCCAGTGGATTCGGTAGAGTTACCAATCCGTGACTTTGATGTGATCCTTGGGATGGATTGGTTGAGTCAGTGTCATGCTTTGGTTGACTGTCGTAGAAACCGAGTCTCATTTGCTATGCCTGATGTGCCTACTTTTATATTTGATGCAGACAAATCTATGTTCGGTATACATGTTATTTCTGCTTTAAAGGCTAGAAAAATGCTATCTAAGGGGTGTGCGGGGTACTTGGCTTAGATTCAAGTAAGAAATCCCCTGAATTAGCTCATGTTCCGATGGTTAATGAATTTAGTGATGTGTTCTCAAGTGAGTACTCTATGCCTCCTGATCGTGAGGTAGAGTTTTGTATTGACCTAGTGCCCGGTACCATACCTATTTCTAAAGCACCCTATAGAATGGCTCCGGCTGAATTAAAAGAGTTAAAGATTCAGTTGCAAGAATTGCTAGACCGGGGTTTTATTCGCCCAAGTGTGTCACCGTGGGGAGCACCGGTTTTATTTGTTTGGAAGAAGGATGGTACCTTGAGATTGTGTATCGATTATCGTTTGTTGAACCAAGCAACCATAAAGAATAAAGGCCCTCTTCCGCACATAGATGATTTGTTTGACCAACTTCAAGGTTCCGTAATCTATTCTAAGCATGATTTGAGAAGCGAATACCATCAGTTGAAGATTAGACCGGATGACATTGCAAAGACATCCTTCAGAACGAGATATGGTCACTATGAGTTCGTGGTGAAGCCTTTCGGGTTGACTAATGCTCCGGCCGTATTCATGGATATGATGAACTGTATCTTCAAGCCGTATCTTGACAGCTTTGTAGTGGTATTCATAGACGACATCCTCGTTTACTCTAAATCACGAGAGGAGCATGAAAATCATTTGAGGATTGTTTTATCAGTTCTTTGTGAGAAGCAGTTGTTCGCCAAGTTCAGCAAGTGCGAGTTTTGGCTTGACAAATCTCTTTCTTGAGGCACGTGGTGTCTAGTTCGGGGATTTCCGTGGATCTTTCAAAAATCGAAGCCGTAGTCAATTGGAAGCAACCTTCAACTGTGACTGAGGTTCGTAGCTTTCTTGGTTTGGTGGGTTATTACCGAAGGTTCATAGAGGGTTTTTCTCGAATTGCAACTCCGTTGACAAGGTTGACTCGGAAGGATGTGTCTTTTGTATGGGATTCCAAGTGTGAAGCAAGTTTCAATGAGTTGAAGAAAAGGTTGACATCGGCTCCCGTTCTTACTCTTCCGGATGGTTGCGAGAATTTTGTTATTTTCAGTGATGCCTCGAAGGCAGGGTTGGGATGTATACTAATGCAAAATGGGAAAGTGATTGCGTATGCCTTTAGGAAGTTTTCACCGGCAGAACATAATTACCCTACTCATGACATGGAATTGGCTGCGATTGTGTTTGTGTTGCATAAATGGAAACATTATCTTTATGGGGCGAAATTTGAGATTTTCACCGACCATAAGAGTTTGAAGTATTTGTTCACACAAAAGGAGTTGAACAACCGGCAAAGTAGATGGCTAGAGTTCTTGAAGGATTTTGATTGTGTAATTTCATATCATCCGGGGAAGGCCAATGTTGTGGCGGATGCGATTAGCCGAAAGGCTTATGTGTCAGCTTTGAGTTCCCGAGAGTTGAGGAGTGAAATAATAATTGCGAACGTGTGAGCAGTTCCTACTTTGTATGGGGATTTGAAGGAAGCTCAATAGAATGATCCGGAGTTAAGAAAATTTTGGGCCAAGTGCAAGATGGGAAAGCTAGGGTGTTCGCGTTGAATAGAGACGGAATTTTAACTTTTCAAAGCCGGATTTGTGTTCCTTCATCACCGGAAATCAAGAGGCGTGTTCTAGAGGATGGTCATAAGTCCAAGTTTACCATTCATCCGGGTAGTACGAAAATGTATCAAGATTTGAAACGTGGATATTGGTGGAATGGGATGAAAAGGGAGATTGCGGATTATGTGTCTAAGTGTTTAACTTGTCTACAAATCAAGGCCGAGCATCAGAGACCGGCGGGGCTACTTCAACCATTAGACATTCCGAAGTGGAAATGGGAAGGGATTTCAATGGATTTTGTATCGGGTTTGCCTCTTACCGCGAAGAAGATGGACGCTATTTGGGTTATCGTGGATAGATTGACAAAATTGGCTCATTTTCTTCCCGTGTCAACTAAATTTTCGATGGAGAGGTTAGCTCAGTTGTATATGAAGGAAATTGTTAGACTTCATGGGGTTCCCATTAGCATTGTTTCAGATCGAGACCCGAGATTCACTTCGAGATTTTGGAGAGCATTGCATGAGGCTTTGGGTTTCAAACTATGTTTTAGTACGGCGATTCATCCTCAAACCGACGAAGTCAAAGAATTAATCGACCTGTTGGATAAAACAAAACTAGAGTGATTATAAACAATTCAAAGAATTAATCGACCAGTTGGAGAAAAAAACTCGTTAATTTGAAGAGTCATTTGGAATTTCATTCACTTCAATTTTGATGAACTTCTTTTCGCTTTCAGCAATTCATGGAAAAATGAATCAGGAAAAAACCTATGATTGTACCAGCTACAAGAAAAGACTATTACTGAGTCTAGCTTTTATGGAAGCTTTAACAATTTATGGCTTGGTTGTAGCATTAGCACTTTTATTTGCGAATCCTTTTGTTTAATCTTCGAAATTTGCATTTTTTTTTTGCATTTTTGATTGCCTTTTCCTTGTGCTTTGCTTTTTCGAATTAGATCAAAATTTCATTCCTATAATTCCTTATTCATTCATAAAAGAACCCGGGTGTAAGTACCCCAATCTGGATCACACCCTTTCAAACACACGGGAAGCACCGCAGACTCATCAACGCAGTCTCGACAACCCCTCTCACTCAAAACCCTCTCTAAACCCCCAGCCAAACCAAGGGAGGAGCCTTTCTGGATAAAAAGGGACAAAAGGACCTTTTGGGAATTTTCAGGAAATTGGAAAAGCAATAATGGTCCGTACGGACCTCTTTGCTTTAATAATTACTGAATCTTCTTAAAGTCCACAATATTCCCTCAAATCCCGGGGAAAATGATTACCCTCATGCTTAGTTGGTCCGTACGGACCTCTTTGCATGCAAGATGGTCCGTACGGACCTTATTGCTCAGGGGACACCATAATTACAGAATATTCACCATCATCACAGATTCCCTCAAATCAAGGAAAACCAAAATACTGGATTACCAGGGAGGTCCGTACGGACCTCTTTGCACCTAATCTGGCACTATAAATAGAGGGCTCCCCCTCCTCATTTTCACACACCTCCCACTTCTCTCTTCCTCCCTAGGCCTTCTGGCCTCCCCTCTAAGTCCTTCCGAGGCATTCCCGGCCCCTTTCGGATCCTTCCGAGGCCTTCCGAGCCCCCTTGTGGTGCTCCGAAGCCTCCCCGAGCGCTCCCGCGACGCTCCCGCGCTGCCCCGAGGCACTCTCGAGGTACTCTGAGGCCCCTCGTGGTACTCCGAGGCCTTGCCTGGTCTTTCCACGGTGTCCCGGCTCTTTCCGAGTCAAACCGACGATTCCAAACCACGCCGAAACTCTGCCCGAGTGACTCCTGCCATCTCAACGCACGCCGAACCTCTGCCCGAGTGATCCCGACGATCCCCACGCACGCCGAACCTCTGCCCGAGTGATCCCGACGATCCCCACGCACGCCGAACCTCTGCCCGAACGCAGCCTGCAACATCAACTCACGCCGAAACTCTGTCCGCAGACAACCGGCCCCTCCCGAAGCAATCCAGATCCATACCGGAACGCTACTTCGACCTCAAACACTATTCCCCAGCGGAAGACAGACACGAACCAACATTGGTAAGGCTTCCTTCCATTACTATTTCAATACATTTCCATACATAGCATACAATGTAGACATCCGATACAGCATGCATTTTTAAAAGCACACACACACACACACAACATTTAAAGGATATTAGGGGTATCCGAAAGACTCGTTTTACGAGGCGACTCGGGTGAGCTCTAATATTCTAATATTCTCTTCCCGAGGAGTCATCTGACCTCCGAACTCAAAATCTCATCACACAAAAACAGTTTAAAATTATCTTTAAACTGATGCCCTTTTTCAATGTTTTGGGCTTAATAAAAACGGCGTGGCGACTCTACAAAATGCGAAAACAAAACGGCGAGACACCGCCGCCAACGCGAAAGATGCCAGATGCCGGGGCTGCGAAGCCTACTCGGATCCGGGTAATTTCAGTTGGCGACTCCGCTGGGGACAATTTTGTTTTAAAAACTTTTAAACAAAACAAAAGATTTTTAAAAACAATGATGAGGGTCAAACTTTCGTTTTACCCCTTCCGTTAAATGTTGTGTGTGTGTGCACGTGCTTCGTTTTTATTTTACAAAAAAAATGAAAATACAAAAAAAATGCATCAACATACATCTGTGCATACATTTAAAATTCTTCAAAAGCTTCTGTTTTACTCAGAAAAAGAATTTTAGAGACCGCACACTACGCGCACTGCTGCCTCGGTTACACCGCACGCTACTCGCACTGCTGCCTCGGATACACTGCACACTACAACCCTCAACCCGGAGTGGTCTCAGTTGCAGTCCGTTTGGTCTTCCTAGGCCTCTTGGACGCGCACGGGATCATTCCAAACATCCCATCCTAGCCAAGCGTCAACCCTGCACATTTGAGTCTTGAGTCACACTCTGTCCAGACTCGGTTGGTTTTACCCGATCCGTGTCATACGGCACGGATACATATACCATGCCGGCCATTTTCTGAGTCAAGGCTCGAAACTCAAGATCTCTTGCGCAAGCAAAGCGATGAAAGGTCATGCTAAAATCTTGACCTGATCTTGATTTCCGAAGCTACACCCAGACGATGTTCCGTCCCGGATATACATCCATGCTCACATGACACCATGTCATCACGCCTTTGATATGTCAGCCATGACAATATGACCCAGCCAACGCCTAACGTCACAGATCCCTTGCGCAAGCAAGGTAAAGAGAGGTCATGCCGAACTCTTGACCTGATCTTGACTTAGTGGCCGGCTCGGTTCACTATTCACATGGCTAACGCATCAAAACGAACATGACAGGCTTGGTCCTTAGGTTCGATTTTTCTTTTAGGCCGGTGGAAACCGCTTGCACTATAGGACCCTCGCCTGGGGCATCCACCCTGTGATGTCGAAATACGTGTGCAAAACGAGGGGCTTATAGCCGCACGAGATGGTCTCCATTGACCCGGGATCTAGCATAGTTGCGAAAAAGAAGAGCAATCTTTTCCAGCCTACCTAGGATCTGAGAAAACATGTTTTAAGTAAATTAAAACAACAAAAAAAATCATGAAAATAAAAGAAACGGAAACCGCATGCCACGTGAGCTTTCCCCCTTTTATCCCGTTAGGCCATTCCCGTGTCTAAACCTTACCCATCACCCCCTCCAGCGAACCGAGAGTGGTTGAGAATACCTGGAAGCCGCCTTTTCAGTATCGAGGTCCCAAGGTCCGATAGCCCTTCAGCTTCAACGGCTCGCACCGTCCGCTACTCTCCCATGACGGGATCAACGAGATAACGGTGAGGGAAACGGAACCCCGCCACTAAGGAACCTCCCGGACAATGGAGGAGGTGCTGCGAGCCTTTGAAACCATCAAGAAGCGCCAAGAACAACGGCAAGCTGGATCGTAGACACCTTGCGTCTTCGAGGAATCGATCGCAGTTCCCCGGCTTTGGAACCTTTGTTCTCATAGAGGACGAAGACATACCGGCTCCCCGGTTTCTAAAAGCTATCGGCGGAGTCCCGCCTCCGCCAAGCCACGAGATCCCAAGCAACGCAAAGCGGCTCTCGCTCAAAGCTCCCCTCGGGCATCGGTCAGCGGCTCAGGCATGCCCGCCTCGCCCGGTCGGTTTCCCGGCTCCGCACATCAAGCTCGGTACCAATAGCACACATACGTGCTCGCTCCGTCGATCCCAATGCGTCTCGGTATCCCTCAGGATTCAATCCTTTGCCTCTATACGAGCCTCGCAATCACAATCAAAAGTCCCCATGCTTACTGGGGATAGGCATCCCGAGCGGATATCCCGACATCTCAAGTTTGCCACCCGCTGGGCTACGCCAATTGGGGCTAACGAATCATTTCCCAGGTTCCCAAACACAACCCTTAGCAGAACTGGCAATCACGCCTCAACTTCAACACCCGGTGGTATGGGTTGGTATACACTCAACTACCTCCCCAAGACTCCCGAATGGCGATCCCATCGCCAATCCCCCCCCATCTTCGGCTTCCGTCCACAAAATCCGGTAACCCACCTCGAACAGTGATCCTCACATGGCTTGGGCGATCGAACAAATGAAAGACATGCAAGGCAAGCTAGCTAGTTCTCGGAAGGACTCCCTCCCGCCTACCGATCCGAACAAAGTGGTCCCTCTCCCTCCAAAGTTCGGGATGCAGGAAATGGAAAAGTTTGACGGGACAATGCCCAAAAACCCACATAGACACCTACGTCCCGGGTATGAGAGCCAAAGGGGCAACCCCTCAACAGATGGCGAGATCACTTTCAAAGCATTCCCTCAAATCCACAAAGACTAAGGTGGTTCCTCAATGTGAAGGCGTAAAACCGCTCCACGTGGGATCGTATCGGTGAAATCTTCCTGGAGAAGTACCGTGCCAACCTTGAATGGGAAACAAACCGCCATGACTGCAAGCCACCGAACAAAAGGATGACGAACCGGTGGGCGAGTTCTACAAAAGATGGAACTGGAAGCTAAGCGAGATAATGGATCCACTTTCCAAAGAAGAGCGAGATGGACATCTTCCATTCCCGCCTCAAGCCATCTTTGAGGACCTTGATCGCCCACCATTTCTATCCGGATCTCCGTGCCATGGTCAACGCCGGGACAAAGTTTGAAAAGACTACGAGTCTTCAAAAGGCAACAGAACCCCCGCCTCATCTTACCGCTTATCGAACAAACCTCGGCAACTTCAACTCCCCGCCCGACCAAAGGAAAGGAAGCGGCGAACAGTGCACTACATTCGGAACGGAGCTCAAGTAAACCGCGATCAAGCGGCCTAAAGAATAACAATCCCCTCGCTTCCCACAGTTCAGCATTTAGATAACCCGGAAATGCCCTCGTCAAGTATTTGAAGCTTTGGTGAAACGAAATCTTCTCAAGCCACTCGAGAATTTCCAACCGAAGACTCTCAAACCCAACATGGATATTGAAATTACCCGGATCCGAGAGGCAGCGCGTTCGCGCCCCGGCATCTGGCATCTTTCGCGTTGGAGCGATGTGTCTCGCCGTTTTTGTTTTGTAGAGTCGCCACGCCGTTTTTATTAAGCCCAAAACATTGAAAAAGGGCATCGGTTTAAAGATAATTTTAAAGCTGTTTTTGTGTGATGAGATTTTGAGTTCGGAGGTCGAGATGACTCCCGGGAAGAGAATATTAGAATATTAGAGCTCACCAGAGTAGCCTCGTAAAACGAGTCTTTCGGATACCCCTAATATCCTTTAAATGTTGTGTGTGTGTGTGTGTGCTTTTAAAAATGCATCTTTGTATCGGATGTCTACATTGTATGCTATGTATGAAAATGTATTGAAATAGTAATGGAAGGAAGCCTTACCAATGTTGGTTCGCGTCTGTCTTATTTGGGGAATAGTGTTTGAGGTCGGAGTAGCGTTCGGTACGGATCGGGATTGCCGGGAGATGCCGGTTGTCCGCGGACGAGTTTCGGCGTGAGTTGAGGTTGCGAGGCTGCGTTCGGGCGAGAGGTTCGGCGTGCGTGGGGATCGTCGGGATCACTCGGGCGAGAGGTTCGGCGTGCGTTGTGGTGGCGGGAGTCACTCGGGCGAGTTTCGGCGTGGTTTGGGATCGTCGGTTTGACTCGGAAAGAGCCGGGACACCGTGGAAAGACCGAGCGAGGCCTCGGAGTACCACGAGGGGCCTCGAGTACCTCGAGAGTGCCTCGGGGCAGCGCGGGAGCGTCTCGGGAGCGCTCGGGGAGGCTTCGGAGCACCACAAGGGAGCTCGGAAGGCCTCGGAAGGATCGAAAGGGGCGGGAGTGCCTCGAGAGGACTTAGAGGGGAGCCGAGAAGGCTAAGGGAGGAAGAGAGAAGAGGGAGGTGTGTGAAAATGAGGAGGGGGAGCCCTCTATTTATAGTAAAAATTTCGGAGCAAAGAGGTCCGTACGGACCTCCTTGGTTATCGAGAATTTTGGATTTCCTCGATTTGAGGGAATGCAATGATGGTGAATATTACGGAATGATGATGTCCCCCATGCAAGAAGGTCCGTACGGACCAACTCGGCATGCAAAGAGGTCCGTACGGACCAACCATACATTTGGGTAATCATTTCTTAGGGATTTGAGGAATATTGTGGACTTTAAGGGGATTCGGTAATTATGACGGCAAAGAGGTCCGTACGGATCAATATTGCTTTCCCAATTTCTGAAAATTCCCAAAGGTCCTTTTGTCCCTTTTTATCCCGAAGGCTCCTCCCTTGGTTTGGTTGGGGGTTTGAGAGGGTTTTGAGAGGGTTTTGAGTGCGAGAGGTCTCAGAGGCTGCGTTGATGAGTGCGGTGTTTCCGTGTGTTTGAAAGGGGTGATCAGTTGGGGTACTTACGAAGCCCCTCGACGGCGTCACTTATGAAAGAAGTGGGGTCGCCGATAAGATAAGGGTCCTAATGTCGGATCGCGTCTTTGGGAGAGGAAGTGGCCGTGAGGGTCAATGTGAGGACGTGGTGGTGTCCTTTTGTGTGACCGTTTAGGTCAATAGGCTGGACCACTGTGATAGGATTCCTACGTATCCCTGGCGGGAATCAAGCACAGTCGTAGTTCGGGTGTGGGGTGAGTGTTTTGTGAATGCGGGCGTGGTGGTGCCACTGAAGTGTCGTGTGACCGCCGAGGTCGGTGGTGAGGACGTGGTGGTGTCTGGGTGGCCGTATAGGTCGATGGGAAGGACGTGGTGGTGTCCTAGGTGACCGTATAGGTCGATGGGTGGACCTGTGATAGGATTCCTACGTATCCTGGCGGGAATCAAGCACAGTCGTAGTTCGGAGGTCGTGAATTTGTGAGTGCATGTGGGCGTGGTGGTGCCACTGAAGTGTTGTGTGACCGCCGAGGTCGGTGGTAGAGGACGTGGTGGTGTCCTAAGATGTGGTGACCCGAGGTCAATTGTGAGGACGTGGTGGCGTCTGGGATGGAAATTTTACGATTTTCCTAATCGGGTGGTTTAAGGCCTTCGGGCCGGAGATAGAGTGAGGACTTGAATCGTCTTCGATTGCGGTTGGTGCCACGGCTGGAGGACTTTGAATCGTCTTACGGCGGCGGTTGGTGCCACGTTGGAGGACTTTGAATCGTCTTACGGCGGCGGTTGGTGCCACGCGAGGACTTTGAATCGTCTTCAGCGGCGGTTGATGTAATGCGCGAGGACTTTGAATCGTCTTCTAGCCGCGGTTGATGTAATGCGCGAGGACTTTGAATCGTCTTCTAGCCGCGATTTGATGTAATGCGCGAGACTTTGAATCGTCTTCTAGCCGCAGTTTGATGTAATGCGCGAGGACTTTGAATCGTCTTCTAGCCGCGATTTGATGTAATGCGCGAGACTTTGAATCGTCTTCTAGCCGTGTTTGATGTAATGCGCGAGGACTTTGAATCGTCTTCTAGCCGCATTTGTGGAGCGTGCCTTGTGCTTCGAGGCGTAGATGCCTTTGTGTTTTGCATGTTGAGTAGAAGGTTGGACTTACGATGGTTGCCGGTGCTTGCGTTGCCGTTGAAGTGGGCAAGGATGACGGCCGGTGATTGCTTCCCCATTTGGCATTTTGGAGCGCTTCGTGCCTTGGGACTTGTACTCGGAGGTGTTGGCTCCTTCTTGTGCTTGTTTTGCCGTTGAGTGGGCAAGGATGATGGCGGTCTTTGAGGATATGCGGTCTTGTATGACTTCCCTTTGACTTGTTGGGGAGGAGCTCGGGCTTACTTTGATGGCCGGTGCTTGCGTTGCCGTTGAAGTGGGCGAAGTTCGGGCTTACATCGGCTGCCGGTGCTTGAATTGCTTTGGGGATGCGTGACCTTGTAGGGGCCCTTTTACATTGGGAAGATGACTTCGGACCTCTTTTGAGGAGCCGGTGGTTGAAGTTGTCGTTGAGCGTTTGGAGCGTCTTGTGCCTTGATATTCGTCTTTGGGAGGTGTTGGCTCCTTCTTGAATTGCCGTCGGGCGTGCGTTTGGAAGCGTCTCGTGCCTTGGGATTCGTCTTTGGGAGGTGTTGGCTCCTTCTTGAATTGCCGTCGGGCGGGCGTGGTGTTGGTGCCGTTGAAGTGGCGAGGTCTTACGGGTTGGGTGTGCCGTTGAAGTGGCGAGACCGGTCTTGGCGGCGGTGGTTGAATTGCCGTTGAAGTGGGCGAGGACCGGTCTTACGTTGATGGCCGGTGGTTGAATTGCCGTTGAAGTGGGCGAGACCGGTCTTACGTTGATGGCCGGTGGTTGAATTGCCGTTGAAGTGGCGAGACCGGTCTTACGTGGCCGTGGTTGAATTACCGTTGAAGTGGCGAGACCGGTCTTACGGCGACGGCGGTGGTTGAATTACCGTTGAAGTGGCGAGACCGGTCTTACGGCGATGGCCGGTGGTTGGTGCCGTTGAAGTGGCGAGGACCGGTCTTACGGCGACGGCCGGTGGTTGAATTGAAGGGTTAGGGACCATTACACTTGGATTTCTTTGGAAAAGGCCTTAGGACGGCCGGGGGCAAAGATTATAAGGGCGGGGAAAGTAATTTGGCCACCCCTTGCAAAGAGGTCCGTACGGACCAACACAGTTGCAAGAGGTCCGTACGGACCACTTTGGTTTTTACGATTCGAGGTTTTGACCGGGTTAAATGAGGCCCTTCACTTCTTCTTCCGGTTCGTGAACCGAGAGAGAGAGAAGAGAGAAAACCTCCATTGTTAACCAAAATCAAAAATTTTTGCTTGAATTGCTTGCCATGGCGGAAGGATCTCGAAGGAGTCGTCGTCAGCCTTGATCGAGGTGGTCGAGCAACGGATGGAGCTTCAAAGGAATTGGATTTCGTTCGTTCCATCTTCGAAGAACCCGGATGTCTTGTATCCGAATCCGGAGGTGCACAATCGTCGCTCTATGAACGTCGGGGAGGTAAGAAATCCGTTCCGTTTTGATTCCCTGCTCGAATTTTTGAATGCTAGATTTTTGTTATTATTATTTTATGCCTTTTTGTGAAATTCTTGATGAATTGTTGAAAATGGACATGTAAAAATTGTGGGTATGTGTATTTTGTGCAGAAATGTGTAGATTAGCTTTTATTTGTGAAAATAAAGTGCTTCTCTAATGAAATGCATGCTTTGGTGTTTTGTACCGTATGCTATTTATGTATGTACATTATGAGAAAAATTATCGTGTAGTGATAATTTTTGTGAAAAAATGTGACATGTGCCGTGTTTTGTGACGGGTTATATGTGAAAGTGTGTGCCGTGTAGGGACGGATTTTTTTTTTTTGAAAAATGTGTTATGCATATGTGTCGTGCCGTGTGTGCCATGTTTTTGGGTGACGGACTTTGTGGGGAAAATATGTGCAATATGTGCCGTGTTTTTGTGACGGGTTATATGTGCTTTTGCCGTGTTGGGACGGATCATTTTTTTTTTGAAAATGTGTCGTGTAGGGTTTAATTTTTTCTTTTGAGAAAATGTGTGCAGTGTGTGTGCCGTGTTTTTGTGATTTTATATGCATGATATATGTGAAAATTATGTATATATATGTGAAAAATATGTGCATGTGTGCCGTGTTTTGTGACGGGTTACATGGAAAAATTATATGTATAATGTATGTGAAAATTATGTGCAATATGTGCCGTGTTTTGTGACGGGTTATATGTGCCTTTATATTAAATCTTGTGATTGACGTACCTTTCTTTGTGTTTACTGCGGGATGCGGGGCTTATGGCGGGAAGGCGAAGAGGATGAAGACTTCGGGGATCGCTCGAGGCATTTGTTGAGCTATGGCGGCGGATGCACGATATTTCCGTGGACGGTAGGCCGAGTCCCGGAGGCTGGTTTATGCTTACGGCACTGGGTGTGTTCGTTGAGAACCTGGTGGGGTTTCGACACGAGGAAGAACAAGAGCGTCTTCCTTGGCCTTTACGAGTGCGGTGGGATACCACCCACACCTTCCATCGAGTGGGGAGAGGTGACGGTGACGCCCCCAGGCTTTCTTTGCGATTAGGGCTTTCCTTGAAGGAGGGCCGGTGCGGTGGAGGATATGATCTCCGATGTGGTCTTGGCCGAGGCTGTTGGGCTTTGAGCCTCGTCCTCGCGGGGGCACAGGCATGTTTGTATAGTGACGTGGAGTGAAGATTACGGCCGGTATTGGGGCCTACATCAGGGTACCGGCCGGGTGGCAGCGGAGCGGTTGGCGCGCTCCTTTTTGTGGTATGCCTTTGTCAGAGACTTTGTTCTCGAACCACGCGACCGCGGCTCCCTTTGCTCTGTTGGAGAGCTTGATTGACTGGATAAGGTGCTGACATTGCTTGGGGCGAGCGAGGCTTGGTGAGCTCTACTTCTCCTTGGACCGGTTTAGCGGGAGTGTGGCAGTTCGTTGGCTGTTTTGACTTTGCTTTGGAGGTATGAGTTTATTCTTTGTTTTTGATTTAGCAACTTGTCATTTCTCCATTGTCTTTTTTTGAGCCTTCTCTGTTTTTGTCACGAGGTGTGGTTTTATGAGGTTTTCCGGTGCTTCAGTGGGATAGAGATCCACAGGGCATTCTTTGCGTACCACTGCTATCTTTGAAATTTGGGCTCGTACGGCGAGGAAGAGGAGGACCCGGCGGGGAAGCTCACCATCGCCTACGGGGATGTGCGGGAGCGTACGGAGAGGGATAGCCGGAGGGTTCGTCTTGTTCCGTGGGCTCGGTATGAGGGGATGAGTTTGAGGGCTCCGAGGTGACGGCGCGGCGGAAGATCTTTGCGGGGCTTGACTTGTGATGTCATGTATGCGGGAGAGCGGGTCTTACGCGGCATGGCCGGTGTGCTTCCGTGGCTCAGAGGACCCTCCCTTTGGGATGCTTGATTCCGGGACATGGACGTGCTCGATTTCGAGAGGTACCTTGGCGGTGTCGGCGCAGGAGTTCATTTTGTATGGAGAGGAGTACGGGGCCTTCGTGAGGAGGAAGGCGAGGGCGCCGCGAGTGCGGCGCGGAGAGAGAGGCGGCCCGCGAGCTCCCGAGAGGTTCCGATGCGGGACCGGATTTCACGTATGTCCGCGGGGACGGATCGAGAGGAGGGTGTGCATGCCCGTTCGGAGCTTGAGCTCTGCTTTGCATACGAGTGGACCCAGATAGATCGGTGAGTGTGCTTGACTCTTTTCCATCTTGGCATCTTTTACGTATTTTTCTCTTTTTGTTGTTGAGTATAAGCTTGTATTCTTGGCGTTTCCTTGGTTGCTTGTTGGTGCGGAGTCAGGGAGAGCTTATGATATCTTGACTCGCCGTTACGTGGCGATGAGGTCGTTTGCGAAGAAGATGGCTTCGAAGATATCTTGCCGGTCTTCGCGACGCGTGCCGGCGTACGAGCCTATGCCTTCGAGGCACTGCAGGCGTTCCTCCGCCTAGAGCCGAGCCGGAGCCGCGGCGGGGAGGGACCTTTGAGGCGGCATAGCATGGATGCGGGGCGTCTTCGGGAGGCTGCGGGGCCTTCGAGGAGCGGCCCTTTTATCGATTCATGCCTCCGCATGGCGCACGGGGTGAGGTTCCTCGAGCCTTCTTTCTTTGATCCTTTCGCCGGATTTGATCCTTGAGTACTTTTCGTGGGAGCCTCGGGCGGGTGCTCGGTATTCGACGACGAGGATGTGACGGGCGAGTTATTGGGATGCCCGACTTTTCTTTGGAGGACCTCGGCGAGGATGATGATCTTGAGGAGTCGATTAGTATTCATTTGCTTTCCCTCTTTTCATATCCCTCTTTTTTTGTTTAGCAACAGAGACATTTATGGGTACTGTAATAAAACACATGTATTTGCATGGCAAACGGCATTTTATTTTAAGATGTAATGTCATTTTTGTGATTCAGGAATTGTCCTAGAAATTGTTGCTATTATTATTTTTATTTTGTGCATGCCACGTGGTGAGAGTGTGTTTGTGGGTAGTGTATGTTTGCGGGAATGGCTTTGGCCGATGTTTGGGCGGTTTGGAGCAAGGTTTCTTGAGGACGGTGGCTTTTGTCTTGTTTCTTTGAGGAAATGGGTTACGTTTGCAAGGAGGTCCGTACGGACATACTTAGCATGCAAAGAGGTCGTACGGACCAACCTTGCTTTGGGAAGGACATAAATGCTTTCCGGTGTCTCGGTTCTTCCTCATTTCCCCATTTGCGGCCATTTTCGAGCTTTCTTCCCCATTTTCTCTAGGAACCTCCATTTTTGCCATGGATTCTTCGTACGTCCCTAGAATTTTGCCGAGGCTTTCGCGGGAGAGGCAAGCACACTTCCTTGAGCGGTTGAAAACGTGGATGCGGCGCCGTATGAGGCATCGAGACGGGCTTTCGAGGTAAGGTTTCGTCTTTGCTCGGTTTGGTCTTTTAAGGAGTTGGTTCTGATTGGGATTTGTTGCGGGCTGCCGCGAAGTTACAGGATGTTAGGAGGCACGTGTCTTGTTTCTCCTATAATGAAATGGTGCCCACTTTTGAGGATTTTCGGGCTTTGATTGGAGGGCCGGAGGTGGAGGCCATCTCGCTTCCTTTGATTGGTGGTGTTCTTTGTGAGCGTGAAGCTTGCGAGACTTTCTTCGTACTTCGTTGGAAGAAGTGCGGGGCATGATCCTTGATTCGGGTCATATCGACATTTACGAGCTGCCGGAGCGGTTCATGGTTGATGATGAGTGACGTCTCTTGGGATGTATTTGCCTTGTGCGTGATGGCGACAGCTTTTTCAGTCGGTTCCCTTGGCATTTGTGATGGCGCTTTGCTAGATGTGGTAGGGCCTTTGCGGAAGGCTGGAGAGGATATTGTCCCGTTGGTCTTTGGGGAGACTCTTCATGGTATCGGCCGTCGCGGCCCAGGGATCGTTTTATGAGAGGGAAGCCCCGCTTTGCTCACCTTGTGGGCTGCGAGAGAGACTTCGGGCCATGTCAGAGGCTCACGTCGTTTAGCCCGTGGTCATTTGCTCGGCGACCTCTTGTGTTGGATATGGATCGATCACTTTGGGAGAGATGGATGGCACGGCTTAGTACGCATCGAGATCATTTGGTGGGTTCCGCCTTTGGAGGATTGAGACCGGGAGGATCTTGCGGGGAAGGGTCCTACGTTGTCGAGTTCGAGGTTTGTCTTGGTCCTCCTTCTATATTCCGTCGCTTGTTTCCGGCGGTTTGGGATGAAGCGGGAGCCTTTGTTGGTGGGATGACCTTGCTCTGCGGAGGTAGTTCCTCTTTGTATGGCGGCTTCGGGTGCCTTCTTGTATTTTACGAGGTATGGAAGTATTCCGCTTTCCCTCTGTGGTACTCCTTAGACGTCGGGGAGCGTTGTATTGACGACTCGGTATACGGCACAGTATGAGCGGCGTGTTGGGCGATCCCAAGTGGTCTTGGAAGCGGGCGTGTAGCGATTACAGGACCCGGTTGCCGTAGTAGCTATTGCCTTAGGAGTTCCGAAGCACAGTCGACCCTTTGGATGTGACGGGAGACACTTTGTTTGACTACGAGACTAGAGTTGACCGGCGACGGGGAGAGGTCCTCTTTACGGACTCGCGGGGAGGAGATCCGAGCCGAAGCACGGGCGAATGAAGCCACGAGAGCTCTTGGATTGTTTGACTCTACGGGGAGGACCCCGGATCTCGGAGCGAGAGACGCGAGAGTTGGTTCACGTGAAGCGAAAGAAGACTCGCGGGGACGAGGGAAGAAAGGAAAGAATGGCGAGGGACAAGCGCGAGATGGCGCGGAATGACCTCCTAGGTATCCATTCATTGCATTGCAAACACATTATTAGTTAAATGTATTAAAGTTTGTCTTTTAGCATGTTGTGAACTTGAGAGTAGACCGTGCTTGAACTCATCAAGAAATGTTGTAACCGTTAGTGATTTGTGATTTACTTTTAAAGCTTTGTCGAGACGCAAGATCTCTTGTTTGCCTTTGCTTACATTGTGCACTTTGTCGGCGTCCATCTTTGGACTTTTACATTGCATTCGCGGGCCAGACGATGCAGGCCACGACGGCAATCCCCTTTCTTTGAGGCTTTGTGCTTGGTTGAGAGGTTGAATGCTCCCCTGACAAGTCGTTTTGACGGTCTTTTTCGTAGCTTCCTTGCCTCTTGTTGGCGTCGGGCTCTTGACCTCTTTTTGCGGCTTACGCTTGAGCTTCTTTTATTTTTTTTTTTTGTGAGCCCTTGCTCGAGCTCTCTTTTTTTTTTTTTGTGAGCCCTTGCTCGAGCTCTTTTTTTTTTTTTTTTGAAGCGCGTGAGGCGAAGACAAGCCCACGGCTTGGAAGCGAGACATGAGTCGGTCGTTTGATCTTTGAGTGACCCTCGGATGTCCTTTGATGTTGCCGCCGTCGTTTGACTTGGTCAAGGTGGCTCTTTGGGGCGTGTTTCTTGAAAAGTGCGTAGCTTGATGGAGGTCTTGATTGACATTCAAACTTTTGACTTTTTGTGTATTTTTAGACCGGACCAATTAAGGTTGCCTACGTTCCCCGGACTAGAGGGCTCGGAGTCTGCGTAGTTCGACACTACATGGAGTGCCAAGAGATGCACGATTGTTCTTCTTCGGGCGAAGTATCTGCGAAGTTTGCTTCCGTTATTTGGATTCATGAAGGGATTGCCGTCTAGGTGCATCGGCTTCATGGCGCCTCAGGAGAAGATCTTTTGAACCACGAAAGGGCCGATCCATGTGGGTTCCCATTTTCCCGGTGGGTTGGTTCGAGTGGGAGGCTTTTCTTTGAGTCTGAGGTCACCTTCCACGATGTCTCGGGATTTGACTTTCTTGTCGAAAGCTCTAGCCATCTGCTTTGATAGGCTCGGACGTGTTCCATGGCCTTTAGTCGTCGCTCGTCTAGCGAGCCAATTCGTCATGTCGGCCGGAGCCATTCGACTTCGTTGATGTCATTTTCAGCGGCACTCGGAGTGAGGAATTTCCGGCTCGATGGGAAGGGCTGCTTCCATCCGTATGTCGGGGCAAATGGGGTTTCTCCGTGGGCACATTACGGCCCGATGTGCGGTAGCCCCAAAGTGCAAGGTGCGGCTTCTCGGGCCAATCTCGTCCTCGGGTGGTCATTTTCGGATGATCCGTTCGAGGGTTTTGTTTCTTTGCTTCCACGGCGCCGTTTGTTTGTGGCCGGTAGGGAGAAGATTTGTGACGTGTGATCTTGAATTCAGCCGGCGATGCAGTCGAATTCCCCTTCGAAGTGTGAGCCGTTGTACGATATGACCTCATTTGGGATGCCGTATCGGCATATGATGTTTTCCTTGAGGAAATGCGCGACCTTCTTGGAGGTGAGTACCTTGTAGGACTTGGCTTCGACCCATTTGGTGAAGTAGTCGATGGCTACTAAGATGAACTCGTGACCAGATTCTTTGCTGGCGGAGCGATTTTCCCGATGACGTCAATTCCCAGTGGCGAAGGGCGAGGTGTAGTCATGCGGTAGAGATCGTGGGGTGGTAGATGATTGAGGTTGGAGAACCGTTGGCACTTGTCGCGGCTTCGGACAAAGTGGATGCAATCTGCCTCCATGGAGATCCGGTAGTAGCCCATCTGAGAATGATTTGCATCGGGGCTCTGGCGTTCATGTGGGGACCGCGAAGCCCCATTGTGGACTTCGTTCATGAACTTGCTTGCTTCTTCTTGGGCGACGCGGCGTAGGAGTGGCCCGTGGTAGCGTTTCTTGTATAGCATGTCCCCGAGGATGACGAAGTGAGAGGCAAGGCGTTTTAGGGCCATGATGCTCTTGGTTTTGACCCCTACGTGTGTGGGTCTTCCTTGTTCATGAAGGTGGTTTCCCGTTCTTGAGGTATTGGAAGATCTGGTTATACCATGGCTCATTGACGGGCTTAGGTTACGGTTCGATCTCACAACGGTGGCGGGAATTTCCTTTCGTCCGACTTTGAAGGGTTTGATTGCTTTTCCTTCGGGGATTTCCTGAGGAAGGCCAAGGTGGCTAAGGCATCTGCAAACTGTTTCGGTCTCTTGGCAAGTAATGGAAGGTGACCTCTTCGGTGTGTGATGAGGTCCTCCATGCGGGCATGGTATTTTTGCAAGCCGGGTCTATGGTTTTCCACTTGTTGGAGACTTGGTTGATGATCAAGGTGAGTCCCCATAAACTTCGAGTTTACGGACATTCCTCTCGAGTGCGGCTTGTAGTCCGGCGGCGCGAGCTTCATATTCGGCGGCATTGTTGGTTACCTCGAAATTGAGCTTTATAGCAATTGGGGTGTGCTCGTCCTTGGGATCCACCAAGAGCATACCGATGCCGTTTCCCTTTTTGTTAGGCTGCTCAGTCGAAGAACGGTTGCCATCGATTTTCGCTTTCGATTGTGAAAGATTCCCTCGTCTGAAATTGTGGTTCGGGGCCTCGAGCCTCGTCGGTTGGGAAATCGGCCGGTTGTTCGGCCATGGCCCGTCCCTTGATTGACTTTTGGTTTACGTACTTGATGTCAAATTCCGCTAGGAAGAAAGACCATTTGGCGAGCCTCATTGACGAGAGATGGTTTGTCGAAGAGGTACTTGGCCCAGGTCCATTTTGGAAACCAAGTGTGCGTGTGCGTTGCATGTAGTGCCGTAGTTTCCCGACAACCCATACAGGCTGCGCGAGGTTTTCTCGAGGGTGAGTAATTGAGTTATTTGCCTTGAAACTTTCGGCTGACGAAGTAGATGGCGTTTTCGACCCGTGACTCCTTCTTTTCTTGACGAGCATGGCTCAGCTGCGGTGTCGGTCACGGTTAGGTATAGCAACGGTGGCTTTTCCTCGTGGGGAGGACGAGAGAATCGGAGGACTCACAAGGTATGCTTTTATTTTTCAAAGGCATCTTGGCATTACGAGTTCCATTCGATGTCGGCGTTCTTCTTCATCGGTTTGAAGATTGGCTCGCATATAGAGGTCAATTGGTTGTGAAGCGGGCGATATATTGCGGGCGGCCCATGAAGCTTTTCACCTCTGTACGAGTTTGCGGTGGTCTCATTTCGATGATAGCTTTGATCTTTTGAGGATCCACCTCGATGCCTCTCTCGGTGACCATGTATCCCAAAACCTTGCCTCGGCTAACCCCAAATGTGCATTTGGCGGGGTTAAGCCTCATTGAGTGTTTTCGGAGGCGATTGAAGAATTTTCTCGGGTACGCTGAGGTGTTGTCCGTCGATCCCTTTGAGTGAACGATCATGTCATCGGCGTACACTTCGATCTCTTTGTGGATCATATCGTGGAAGAGGGCGGTTCTTTGCCGTTGGTAGGTAGCCCCGGCGTTCTTTAGTCCGAACGGCATTGCGTGTAGCGATAGGTTCCCAGGGGTTGTGAAAATTTGTCTTTTCTTGGTCTTCTTCGGCCATCTTGATCTGATTGTAGCCGGCAAAACCGTCCACGAAGGACTTGACTTGAAATTGGGTGTAGTGTCTACCAACATGTCGATGTTGGGTAGTGGAAAATCGTCCTTGGGACTTGCTTTGTTGAGATCTCGGAAGTCCACGCAACGGCGTACTTTTCCATTGGCCTTGGTGGCCGTGACGATATTGGAGAGCCATGTGGGGTACTCGATCACCACGATGAAGCCGACGGAGCATTTTTCGATCTCCTCTTTGACTTGTAAAGACCATTACGGCTTGATTCGGCGTAGCTTTTGCTTGATGGGCTTAGCCTCGGGATTGAGGGATCCGGTGCTCTACAATGTTAGGATCTAATCCGGGCATGTCTCGGTAAGACCAAGCGAACACATCCACGAACTCTTTGAGCGGTGCGGTCAATGCGTCTTGCTCTGTGCCGGTGAAGAAACTTCCGATTTGCGTCTCTTTTGGCTCTTCGGCGGTTCCCAAATTCACTTTGGTTAAAACCTCCTCGCGGCTTGGGCCCGGTTTTCTCTCGTTTGACAACATGCTTAAAGATGTGCTTAATGTATTGTTCGTTTAATGTATGCGCTTCTTTATCAAGTGAATCGTTATTAGCTTGTTTGTGTGTTAGTTAATTTATCGGTTGTTAAAGATGCAATGAGAGAGATACTCGGAAAGATCGAAGCATTCATTAAGAGCATACGGGAATACATTATTGGCAATGAGTTCGTAATCTTACGGCGTGAGGCCATCGGATGACTCGAGAGACTCAAATTCAAAGCTAATGGACTCGGGATGAGTTTTGACACTAGACTCTAGGACTCGAGGGTCGAGACCAAGTTGTTCGATCATGTCCTTTTTCTTTGGCGGTAGGTCAGGAGAATGTGGCCCGGTTATTGAGTGGCAATGAGCTTGATAGGAGATGGGGCTTGAAAGGCTTTATGTCACCGTTCCCGATCATTGCTATCACGAGTTATCGAAACAAAATCGATTAGATCCGGCATCTCGATTTCTTCTTTGAAGAAGCGAGGTGGAGCGGTGGTTCGTCCCAAGCATCGTCTGCGGAGTCTCTTGCTTTTGTCTTGGGCATTACTAGCTCGAATGCGGACTCGTCCCGCTTGTTGAAGGCGGGAGTGTTGTGAGAGAGTTTTCGAATTCTTCCGCCAAAGAGGGGTTTTCGAACCAAAATTCATTGTGAATAGTGGTGGTTGTGGATCCGGCGGGGGCGGTGTGTCGAGGAATGCTCTTCGGACGGGATTTGGCTTGAGGCCTACGAATCTTGCCGGGTTACTGCTGGAGCTTGTCCATGGTTGTCGGCCGGCTTTGTTTGGCGGCGATCGGCTCTGTTCCCTTTTACGGATCTTCTTCCAAGTTGCCGGCCTTCCTTGTGAAGTACTTGGTCATGTCGAAGGCTATGGGACGAAGATCGGAGATTGCGTGCAAGCCTCTTTTGTTATACGTGGAGCGTTTTCGTGCGGCTCGCTTGTCCTCCGCAATGTGTTCGGGAGTAGGAGAGTATCCCGGGCCGTGCGGGGTATTACATTCTTTGATATTGATGATACATTGAGTGCCACGATGGCGTTTTCCCAAGCCGAGCCGGGATGTAGTTCATGTGCTTCATCATTTTCATCGGGGGAGGGATCTTGTCCCAAATCAAAGGCGAGTCTATGTGGCACACTTGGGCCTTTGGGCTTTCGATGGTGAACCTGTTAGCATCATGCCATCATCGTCGGGTTTGATTTCTAAGGCCGGGACGCCGTTTGTTTCGGTCCTTTCGTTGACTATGCTATCACCGTAGATGATGGTAAGATCCGTTCCTTGGACGAACTTTACGCAGCGATGAAGAGTGGATGCCACCCCATTGATACGGGTGTAGCCAAGGGCGTCCCAAAATGGCGGTGAATGTGATTGGGATGTCGATGACTTGGAAATCCGTCGGGACCATTTGTTTTCCAAACCACGGGTTCAAGGTGGCTATTCCCAAGGCGGGCGGGATGTTGAGTCGTATGCCTTGATTGCACGAGTCGAGGTTTTAGATCGGTTGCTTTGATCCCTAGCAAATCCATCATTTTGGGTGGAAGGACGTTCATGGATGATCCCCATCTACCAACACCGAGGGAGACGGCGCTCGTCCGGTTGAGCTGTTATGTAGAGAGGCTCGTTGTGAGTCGGCCCCAAATTTTGGAAGATCGAGCTACGTGAAGGTGATGATATTCTTTGTAATTGACGTTGCCAATCATACGAGCTGCTTCATCGGGTGTCCTTTGTGATGGGAACCATGGTGCAGGCCGAGCTTTCTTCCAACTTGAGCTTGTGCGGGTAAGATGAAGTGAGTAAGGACCGAGTGAGATGTTAGCCTTTGAGTGCGCTTGAGGTGTGTCAAGACGGGATCTTGACCTTTGGGTCCAAGGTTTCGGCTTCTTTGGCGTAGGGCCCCTTTTCAATTCGTGGCTCGGGTATGGTGGCCTTTTGTCTGTCCGTGGAGGATTCGGCTGGGATTTGGCCAGGAACGTGTCGAGAACATTCACCTCTGGACTTATGGTTTTGCTTGTCTCTCCCGTTTACGGAGTGGGAGGAGCACGATTGGCGTAAGGCCGAGGCTGCGCATTTCAATTCGTTCCTTTGTCATGGCTTTTCTTGAAGCATCAATAGTGGCTTTGAGATCTTCCCAAGACGGGGTTGGATTATCTGGACCTTCGGGCCTTCGGTGGCGGTGCTGGCTTCGTCCCGGTGATCATGGAGCAAACATTGCCGTGGCCTGTGCGAGAACTAAGTTGGGGAGATTTCTTTGGAGTAGATGACATAGTAGTCAAACTTTCTGAGGGTTCTCAGGGTTCCGGCGTGGGATCACGAGATTCATACCTCTTTTTCGGTTTTTGTTGAGAAGATAGCTTCTTCTTTCGTCGAGGACGGCCCTCGTTCATTGCATCACTGGAATTCCATTTCCAGGACAAGCACTTCTGTCGCAGAGCGTCCCACGAGATGTGTTCGTTGTTCGGCGGTGGTGCGGGACCTCGGGAGGCTGGATGGGCGAGGCTTTCCTGCGGAAGGTCTTGTGGTCTTACGTCATGCTTGCATGGCTCGTACGAGGGTAACGAGGTTGACTTACGGGAGACAATGAGAGATGTTAGAGGCTGTAGGAGCGATCATGGCTTAGGAAGCCCCGGGTAGTTGGGTGGCTAAGGTTCCGAAGTGGTGCATGGCACCTTCGATCGAGCTTGTTGCTCACCTTGACGTTTCTCAATAGCCATGAGGACACCGAAACTTCTTCCGTGTTGGGAAATTTCTTGGGGGTAAGGTCCCGTTCTCATCGTTGTTATCCGTGACTTGGCCATGGGGAATTGACGGTGTCTGGTGACGAGAGGTGGGTAGGACCTTCTTTGTTTTGACTTGGGAGACGGGTTCCGGGTACTCTCGACCACTCTCTGTTAGGCTGGAGGGTGATGGGCAAGGTTTAGACATGGGAATGGCCTAACGGGATAAAGGGGAAAGCTCACGTGGCATGCGGTTTCCGTTTCTTTTATTTTTGATTTTTTTTGTTGTTTTAATTTACTTAAAACATGTTTTCTCGAGAATCCTAGGTAGGTTGGAAAAGATTGCTCTTCTTTTTCGCAACTATGCTAGATCTGGGTCGATGGAGACCATACGTGCGGCTATAAGCCCCTCGTTTTGCACACTGTATTTCGACATCCCGGGGTGGGCGGCCCGGGCGAGGGTCTATAGTGCAAGCGGTTTCCACCGGCCTAAAAGAAAAATCGAACCTAAGGACCGGAGCTTTGTCATGTTCGTTTTGATGCGTTAGCCATGTGAATAGTGAACCGAGGCGGCCGGCTGAGTCAAGATCGGAGTCGAAGTTCGGCATGACCTCTCTTTACCTTGCTTGCGCAAGGGATGCGTGACGTTAGGCGTTGGGCTGGGTCATATCGTCATGGGCGACGTATCAGGCGTGATGACATGGTGTCATGCGAGCATGGATGTATATCGGGACGGAACATCGTGCAGGTGTAGCCGGAAATCAAGATCGAGGTCAAGATTTTAGCATGACCTTTCATCGCTTTGCTTGCGCGAGGATCTTGAGTTAGAGCCTTGACTCGAGAAAATGGCCGGCATGGTATATGTATCAGCTGTATGACACGGGCCAGGTAAAAACCAGCCGAGTGCGGACGAGTGTGACTCAAGACTCAAACGTGCGGGGTTGACGCTTGGCTAGGATGGGATGTTTGGAATGATCCCGTGCGCGTCCAAGAGGCCTAGGAAGACCTAACGGACTGCAGCGAGACCACTCGGGTTGAGGGTTGTAGTGTGCGGTGTATCAGGCGGCGGTGCGCGTAGCGTGCGGTGTAAAGGCGGCGGTGTGAGTAGAGTGCGGTGTAACCGAGGCGGCGGTGCGCGTAGTGTGCGGTCTCTAAAATTCTTTTACGAGTAAAACGAAGTTTTTGAAGAATTTTAAATGTATGCACGAGATGTATATTGATGCATTTTTTGTATTTTTATTTTTTTGTAAAATAAAAACGAAGCACGTGCACACACACACAACGATTAAAGGAAGGGGTAAAATGAAAGTTTGACCCTCATCATCGTTTTAAAAATCTTTTGTTTTGTTTAAAAGTTTTTAAAACAAAATGTCCCAATGGAGTCGCCAAGCTGAAATTACCCGGATCAGAGGCGGCCTTCGCGCCCGGCATACGGCATCTTTCGCGTTGGAGCGTGTGTCTCGCCGTTTTTGTTTTGTAGAGTCGCCACGCCGTTTTATTAAGCCCAAAACATTGAAAAAGGGCATCGGTTTAAAGATAATTTTAAAGCTGTTTTTGTGTGATGAGATTTTGAGTTCGGAGGAGTCGAGATGACTCCGGGAAGAGAATATTAGAATATTAGAGCTCACGAGTAGCCTCGTAAAACGAGTCTTTCGGATACCCCTAATATCCTTTAAATGTTGTGTGTGTGTGTGTGTGCTTTTAAAAATGCATCTTTGTATCGGATGTCTACATTGTATGCTATGTATGAAAATGTATTGAAATAGTATAGGAAGGAAGCCTTACCAATGTTGGTTCGTGTCTGTCTTCATTTGGGAATAGTGTTTGAGGTCGGAGTAGCGTTCCGGTACGGATCGGGATTGCCCGGGAGATGCGGTTGTCCGCGGACGAGTTTCGGCGTGAGTTGAGGTTGTAGGCTGCGTTCGGGCGAGAGGTTCGGCGTGCGTGGGGATCGTCGGGATCACTCGGGCGAGAGGTTCGGCGTGCGTTGTGGTGGCGAGTCACTCGGGCGAGTTTCGGCGTGGTTTGGGATCGTCGGTTTGACTCGGAAAGAGCCGGGACACCGTGGAAAGACCGAGGCAAGGCCTCGGAGTACCACGAGGGGCCTCGAGTACCTCGAGAGTGCCTCGGGGCAGCGCGGGAGCGTCTCGGGAGCGCTCGGGGAGGCCGGAGCACCGCGAGGGAGCTCGGAAGGCCTCGGAAGGATCGAAAGGGCGGGAGTGCCTCGAGAGGACTTAGAGGGGAGCCGAGAAGGCTAAGGGAGGAAGAGAGAAGAGGGAGGTGTGTGAAAATGAGGAGGGGGAGCCCTCTATTTATAGTAAAAATTTCGGAGCAAAGAGGTCCGTACGGACCTTCTTGGTTATCGAGAATTTTGGATTTCCTCGATTTGAGGGAATGCGCAATGATGGTGAATATTACGGAATGATGATGTCCCCCATGCAAGAAGGTCCGTACGGACCAACTCGGCATGCAAAGAGGTCCGTACGGACCAACCATGCATTTGGGTAATCATTTCTTAGGGATTTGAGGAATATTGTGGACTTTAAGGGGATTTAGTAATTATTGAAACAAAGAGGTCCGTACGGACCTTAATTGCTTTCCCAATTTCCTGAAAATTCCCGAAAGGTCCTTTTGTCCCTTTTTATCCCAGGAAGGCTCCTCCCTTGGTTTGGTTGGGGGTTTGAGAGGGTTTTGAGAGGGTTTTGAGTGAGAGAGGTCTCGAGAGGCTGCGTTGATGAGTCTGCGGTGTTTCCGTGTGTTTGAAAGGGGTGATCAGTTGGGGTACTTACGGTCTGCAAGCAACTTTGCGCCTTCCACAACTACCCGACCTTTGCAAACGGTGCTTCCCGACAAACAGCGCTATCGTGCTCAAGCAGGTTAGCGGTGGTCGAGGAAGCTCATTGAGTCCCCATCCATCGGAAATTGGAATGCCTGCGTGGTCCCCCAGATACCGCCAATCATTCCCAGAACAGGCAAGGGGGTAAACTTCTCAATAGCCTTTGTGAAACTCCAAGCCGAGAAGCGGACCCACTTGCAATTTACGAGACCGTCGCGCTTATCTTTGTCCATCTCACGGCCAGGAGCGTGAAACCCGGAAGTCAAGATGATCTCGTGACAGAAATTCCGAGCAAGAACAGCCAATGACAGCTGTCTCCCTACCCGATCACTTTTGCCCCGTGCGAAGGCATATACAAATGCTGGATGTGGATCGAGCGTTCCCAGGAAGAGGCGGAGGTCAAAGCGAGTCAGCCACGGGAAGCGGTTTAGCCTTACGCAGAGACGATGACTTGCCAATATGTGAGAATCGGCACTGTGAAGCCTCTCCTCATCCTCATCAAAAATAGAGATGTTCTTCCTCCCGACGTCTTGATTGATAACGGCTCCTTGATCAACATCATAAAGCTTTGAGCACTGGCTGAAACGACTCCGCATCGGCCGTTCTGCGATAAGGCCTTCACCTCGGAGTATCGAGCCTACGATTCCATTGCTGCCACGACCAATCGCGTAGGAGTCATCAATGCAGAATCCAATTCGACGTTACAAGCTGGAGTCGGTAGAAGTTCCAAGTCGTGGAAAGGAGTCAAACCAACCTTCTGCTTTGTTGGGACGACCTTGGATACATCGAGATGAAAGCAGTATCATCTACTTTCTTCTGTCGGCAATGCGTATTCATCCAAATGCGAATGGAGCGATCAGTGATCCCGCGGAGGCGGTCTGATAGCGAAGTGCTTGGCCCGTGAAATGGCTTGATGACCCAGAGAGAAGGTCCCGACATGGCCGAGATACTCTTCCCCCGAGATGATTCTCCTACCACTGTCCAGCTACGAAGTGAGATCCTTACATCAACGCTCTAAGCCGCGACAGTTGGAAATCGAAGAACTCATTGGGTCGGGATGACTTAACTCTGATATATGCGGTGTATGAAAGAATGCTTGAGAGAGGATCAAGAGATGCGGATGCACCTAATGGGGATTGATCGAAAGTAGACCCACTTCGCAATGAAAACGAAAACCCTCTTGCAAGGCCCGGCTCATCACCGTCCCCAGGTGCAAGACAACCCTCCCCATGAGCACTCTCGGATCTTACGGGGACAGCCATCACGGCTTAGTTCAATTGAACATTCCGGTGTCCGAGCACTGCAGATGAGCACGATTGGCGCCAACCTCCTCGAAGGCTTAATCGAGGGAAGGAGGAGTGTAGCACTGCCCAGCTCGAGATCGAGACATTGTATAACGGTCGTCCAAGCAAAGATCCCGAGATAAAGAAGGCGGAGGTTCTACATGAAAGTGATCAACATAAACGAGAGAATCGAACTCAAATCGGCGAATGCTTCGCCCTCTTAGAAAGTGGCCCTCGGTGACTTCTATCATCAAAAACCCCACGAGGACTGGGTGGCAACACTACAATGGAGGGACATCATGGGGGGAAGCGGCCAAAAACCTCCGCGATCTGGTTTCAGAAATCGAACGGCATGCAAGCTACTTTCCGGGACTCAAAATTGCCAAGGGAAAGATTGGCCACAGAGGAACCCGGCATTTTCTGCTCCCTCTAGGAGGCTACGGCCATCCGTAGGAAGTAATGAAGCTGTGGTCCAATCCCTCGTAGCCTATACCAGTCTAGCTTCGAGTCTGTGTTGTACGTGCATTCACATGCTTTTTGGAGTCTTTTGTGGCTTTACGTGACGATTGTGTGAATCTTTGATCAACAATGTGATCTTCACGCTTTCAATAAAGGTTCCGCACCTTCCTAAAAAAATCATTTCATTGCATCTTTAACAAATGATGATATTAACTAATCAAAACAAGTTAATAACAATTCATCTATACAAAGGCAAACACATTAATTAAATAAATGCATCAAGCAAACATTTAAGCATGTTTGTCAAAGCAAGAGAGAAAAAACCGGGCCCAAGTGCCGAGAAGGTTTTAATCTGATGATTCTGCAAGATTCTTTGAAGAGCCAAAGAGCCATAAGTACGACGCCCATTTCCAGCGTACAGCAGATTTTCCAATACCTCAAGAGCGGAAGCCACCTTCACTGCAGACAGTAGGAAGACCGCGTACGAAGAGTGAAAACCAAGACCCTTCATGTACTAAAAACGCCTCGCCTCTGCCACTTCGTCATCCTCGGGGACATACTGCTTTACAAAGCTTGGCCGTGGGCCGCTCCTACAGCTGCATCGGCGAAGAAGAAGCAAACAAGTTCTCTGTGAGCGAAGGGAGTCCACAATGGGGCTTACCGAGTCCCAGCAGTTCCATGAAACAGCTAGAGCCACGTACAAATCATTCTCGGGATTCAGGACTACTCTTTGGATCTCCATGAGGCTGGATTGCATTCCACTTTGTCAGAAGCACAAGCTGCGACAAGTCTTGCAGCGGGATTCTCCGACCTCGATGCATGCTGCACTCCTGCGTCTCTCTTGCATGACTACACCTTGGCCACTTTGCACCGCTTGGGGAATTGGCGATCATCCGGAAAATCGCTCCGCCCATGGCAGCAGCTGTCATGAGGTTCATCTTAGTAGCCATCGACTACTTCACCACCGATGGAGTGAAGCCCAGAGTCCACCACAAGAGTACTCACCTCCAAGAAGGTCGCGCATTTCCTCAAGGGAAAACATCATCATGCCGATACGGCATCCCAAATGAGGTCATATCGGACAACGGCTCCACACTTTGAAGAATTCGAGCAGGCTGCTGGCTGATTCAAGATCACACATACAAATCTTCTCGCTACCGGCAATAAACACGAAACGGCGCCGTGCAAGGCGGCAAAGCAAAACCCTCGAGAACAGGATCATCCGAAAAATGACCACCGAGGACGAGATTGGCCCAGAAGCTGCACCTTGCACTTTGGGGCTACCGCACATCAGTCGAAGAACAGCCACGGGAGCCGAACCCCATTTGCCCCTGACATACGGGATGGAAGCAGTCCTTCAGCCATCAGGCTTCAAAATTCCCTCACTCCGAAAGTGCTGTTGGAAAACTGGCATCAACGAGAGTTGAATGGCGTCCGAAGCCGACACGAAAAGATTGGCTCTGCTAGACAGAAGCGACGACTAAAGGCCATGGAACACGTCCGAAGCCTATCAAAGCGGGATGGCTAGAGCTTTCGTAAGAAAGTCAAATCCCAGAGACATCTGGGAAGGTGACCTTGTGTGCTCAAAAGAAAAGCCTCCCACTCAGACCAACTGCAGTAGGAAAATAGGAACCCACATGGATCGGCCCTTTCGTGGTTCAAAAGAGTCTTCTCCGGAGGCGCCATGAAGGCGACAGAACCTAGGCAGAGGCAAATCCCTTCATGAATCCAGTCAACGGAAGCAAACTTCGCGAGATCCACCGCCTGAAGAAGAACAAGCTGCATGCATCTCTTGGCACTCCACTGCTAGCTGTCAAACTCCACGAACTTTTGAAGCCCTCTCTGATCAGGGAACGTGGCAACCTTAATTGGTCCAGTCTACAAAATACACAAAAAGTCAAAAGTTTGAATGTCAAGTCAAGAACTCCATCAAGCTCCGCACTTTTTTCAAGAGTGCAAATTTATGAGTCCACACCAGTTGACCAAGTCAAAGCGACGGCGTGCCCGACACCAAAGGACATAAGAGGGTCACTCGGCATCAAGCAGTGACTAAACATGTAGCTGAAGCCCAGAGGGGCTTGTCTTAGCCCTCACGCGCTTCAAAAAAAAAAAAAAGAAGCTCGAGCAAGAGGCTCCACAAAAAAAAAAAATAATAAAAAAAAGAGCTCGAGCAAGGGCTCACAAAAAAAAAAAACAAAAACAGCAGAGAAGCTGCAAGCGAAGGCTGACCAAAAAAGAGGTTCAGAGCCCGGCCTTGGCCAAAGAGGCAAGGAAGGCTACACGGAAAAGACCGTCAAAACGACTTGTCAAGGGATCACATTCAACCTCTCGGCCAAGCACAAAGCCTAGCTGCATAAAAGGGATTGCACGTTCATGGCCCAGGCCCCTTCCCGGTCCGCCAAACATGGGCGGCAGAAGAAAAGTCTCGAGACGGACGCCTTAAACCAAAAGTGCACAAATAAAGCAATAGGCGACAAGAGATCTTGCGTTCTCGACAAAGCTTTAAAAGTAAATCACAAATCACTAAACGGTTTACAACATTTCTTGATGAGTTCAAACACGGTCTACTCTCAAGATTCATGGCTTGTATCTAACATGCTAAAAAACTGACTTAATACATTTAACTAATAATGTGTTTGCAATGCCAATGAATGGATACCTAGGAGGTCATTCCGCGCGCCTACTGCGCTTGTCCCCTCGCCATTCTTTCCTTTCTTCCCTGCGTCCCCGGCGAGTCTTCTTTCGCTCCACGTTGAACCAACTCTGCGTCTCGGTCAGAGATGCGGGGTCCTCCCGTAGAGTCAAACAATCCCGTGGCTCTCGGGGCTTCATTCGCCGTAGCCCCCGCTCGGATCTCACTCCTGTGAGTGCAAAGAGGACCTCTCCCTGTCGGTCGGTCCCGACTCTAGTCTCATAGTCAAACAAAGTGTCTCCCGTCACATCGAAGGGTCGGTTACCCGGGCTTCGCGCACTCCTAAGGCAATAGGCTACTACTGGCAGCCAATGGTCCCAGGAATCGCTACGCCTGCTCTCCCAAGACCACTTGGGACTGCCCAACACGGCCGCTGCTCCATACCGAGGCCGAGTGCGCAGTCGTCAATACGAAAGCTCTCCCAGAGCGTCTGAGGAGTACCACGAGAGGGAAAGCGGAATACTTCCATACCCTCGGAAAATGAAAGCACACAGGCGCCCATACTGAGAGGAGCTATCTCCGCTTGGTAGCAAGGTCATCCCAGCCCAACAAAGGCTCTGGCTTCATCCCCAAGCTTGCCCGGGGAAACAAGCGACGGAATATAGAAGGAGGACCCGGGACAAACCTGGAACTACGACGACGTAGGACCCTTCCTGCACAGATCCTCCTAAAATTCTCAATCCTCCCGGATCACGAGGAACCCACCGGCGAGATCTGATGCGTACCAAAATTTGCTCATCCATCTCTCCCGGGCGGGTGATCCATATCCAAGCACAGGAAGTCGGCCCGAGCAAATGATTGCCACGGACTAAACGGCGTCGGAGCCTCGGGCATGGCACTGAAAGTCTCTCTACTCGAGCCACAAGGTGAGCAAAGCGGGGCTTCCCCTCTGCATGAAACAGATCCCCGGTCGCCGGACGGTCGATACCATGAAGAGTCTCCCCCGGCCACCAACGGGACAATATCCTCTCCGGCTTCTGCGAGTACCCTACCACCCCGCATCTAGCAAGCGCCATCGCAAATGCGGAGGGGAGGCGGCCATGGGGAAAAGCGTCGCCATCATGCGCACAAAGGCAAATGCGTCCCAGAGACATCACTTTCTCATCATCAACCATGAACCGCTCCGGCAGCTCGAAATGTCAATATGACCACAGAATCAAGGATCATACCACCTGCACTCTACTTCCAACGAAGTCTGAAGAAAGCTGCAAGCTCACGCATTTCGCTTGCAGCGCCAGCCCGTGAAAAGGAGCGAGATGGCCTCCACCTCCGGTCCTCCAATCAAAGCCCGAAAATCCTCAAAAGTGGGCACCATTTCATTATAGGAGAAACTTGAGTACGTGCCTCCTAACATCCAGAACAACAGCGACACGCATACAAATCCCAATCCCAGGAACCAAGCTCCTTAAAAAGACCAAATCGAGCAAAGAGACGAAACCTTACCTCGAAAGCCCGTCTCGATGCCTCATACGGCGCCGCATCCACGTTTTCGGCTGCTCAAGGAAGTGTGCTTGCCTCTCCTGCGAAAGCCTCGGAAAAATTCTAGGGACGTACGAAGAATCCATGACAAAAATGGAGGGTTCCTAGAGGAAATGGGGAAGAAAGCTCTCAAGAAAATGGCTGCAAATGGGGAAATGAGGAAGAACCAGACAGTTGCTTTGGAAAGCATTTATCTCCTTCCCAAAAGCAAGGTTGAGTCCGTCACGGACCCTCTTTTGCATGCTAAGTAATGTCCGTCATCAGGACCTCCTTGCAAACAGAACCCATTTCCCCCGGCCAAAGCGGTACAGCAAGCCCCTTTGTCACCAGCCCGAGGACCTTGCTCCAAAGCTTTGCCCAAACATATTTGAAGCCCAAAGCCATTCCCGGTGAACATACGCACCACCCCTGGCATATCTACGGGCTCACGTGGCATGCACACAAAATAAAAAAAAATACCTAGCAACAATTTTCTAGGACAATTCCCAGGAATCCCCAAAAAATGACATTACATCTCTTGAAATAAAATCTTGTTTGCCATACGCAAATCTGAAATATTTTATTACGGAAGTACATCAAATGTCATACTGTTCTTCAAACAAAAAAAAAAAGAGGAGAGAAGATATGAAAAGAGGAAAGCAAATGAATACTAATCGAGACTCCTCGGTACATCATCATCCTGTCCTGCGCCCGAGTCCTCCCAGAGAGAAGTCGGGCATCCGGTGAACTCGCCGGAAGTCACGTCCTCGTCGTCGAGAATATCGAGGCCCCAGCGGGAAACCTGCGACGAAAAGTAATCCGAATAGAAGGATCAAGAGTCCAAAAGCAAAGAAAGGATCAAAGAAAGAAGGCTACGAGGGGATCCCTCGCCTGTGCACAAGTCCACATCTGAGGAGGAAGAAGCTGCGATAAAAGAATTCTTGCCAGGAACTCAAGAAGATGTCCGAAGGCATCCATCTGCTCATGCCGCCACCGCTCGAAAGGTCACCACCTCTGCACAGCGGCTCCGAGGCTCGGCTCTAGAGCGGAGAGGAACGTCTCTGAGAATGCCTCGAAGGCATAGGCTCGTACGCCAAACACAGCGTCGCCCGAGACCGGCAAAGAATGTCTCGGCGCCATCTTCTTCGCATAAACGACCTCATCTTCACATAGCAGTGGCGAGTCGGCCCATATCATAGGCTCTCCCGGGACACCACTGCATGAAACCAAGCCCAGCCAAAGGAAACGCTTCGGCAATATCTGATTTACACTTCGACAACCAAAAGAAAAATGCGAGAAAGATGCCAAGATGGAAAAAGAAATTGGAGCACATTCACCGATCTATCGTGGGATCCATTGCTGTTATGCGCGGCGGAGGCACAGCTCGAGGCAGTGCCACCAGAGCGCCCTCCTCCTGCAATTAGTCCCCGCGGGACGACCACGTGAAATCGGCCCCGGCGCCCGGAACCTCACAGAGAGCACCACGGGTGAGCCTCTCTCTCCTTCGCGCCGTGTCTGGCGTCACTCGAAACTTCCTACTCCTCACAAAGGCCCAGGTACTCCTCTCAAATACAGATGTGAACTCCTCGGCGCCGACGCCCGGCAGTACCTCTCAAGGAAATCGAAACACGTCCATATCCAGGAATCAAGCATCCCGAAGGAGGGTCCCTCGGGCTACATGGGAAGGCTTTAGCAGTGCCGTCTTGCCAGAAGACCACTCCCATGGATCCCTGTAGTCATAGGTGAAGCCATGGCCTCCGCAGTTATTGTCATGCTCGGGAGCCCCATAGAACTCATCACCCTCATCCACAGAGCCCACGGGAACCCAAGCAACGAGACCCCTCAGACTGCCCCTCTCCCAGAGGCAGCTCCTGCACATCCCAGTGCGGCGATGGTGAGGGGAAGCTACCCTCTGTTTGGTCTCCTCTTCCTCAGCATCAGAGCCGAGCCCCAAACATATAGCATGAGGATAAAAGCCGCGGCCCAGGATCTCTATCCCACGGGAAGCCTTGGCGAAAAACCTCGTAAAGAACCAGCTGCTGTGACCAAAAAGCGAAAAGGCTGGATCACAGAAAACGGAGAAAAAGACAAGTTGCTATAATCAAAAAAACGGCCAATAAACTCAGCTACCTCAAAGCGAAGTCAAAACAGGCAGCAGGCGAAACGCGCCCCGGCTTCTAGCAGGTCCCGAGAAGTAGGCTCGACGGCTTTCGCCCCAGCGATATCAATACCCTATCCCGAGATTAATCGAAGCTCTCAAACAGAGCAAAGGGAGAGCTATCGCGTGGTTCGAGCATAAGTCTCGGACAATACATACAAGGCGCGGCAGTAGCGATCTCCAGCCGTCGGCTATTTGAGTACCTCCAGGCCTCGCAGAAGCTTAATCTTTGGCGCGAGGTGATCCTCCGGCTCACGTCGGCATACTGGACGTCCCCGAGACCCACTGCCCTCGAAAGGACGGGCTCCCAGCCCAGCCGGCTCAGTCAGCACGGCATCGGAGAATCATGCATCTCTCCAGCCAATGTGACCCTCCTTTGGAAGAGCGTAATGCGGCAAAGTGGTGTAATCACCAATCGCCTCTCACTGACTCGAGCATGGAAGGTGGTAGGTATCCTGTACTGAGAAAGGCCGAGACGCTCTTGTCCTCTTTGCCGTGTGGAAGAACCTGACCAGGTTCATACTGAAACACGGACCCAAGCGTCTGAAGTCGTGTAACCGATCTCTGGGACCTCAGCCTATAGAAATATCAGTCTGTTGCCCACATGACTTCAATCCCAGCAGCCGTCGGCGATCCCAGTCTTACGAATCCTCTTTGCCCACTTCAGCCATCGCCACATCCCGAAATGGTCGGAACCACCGGCATCTCGCCACTTGGCGGCGCATAAGCACAGCCATCAACCTATAACTGGACTCCTTCTCAGCAGCAAAATTCCAACCGCGGCCAGTCGGTGTAAAGAGCCGGCCTCGCCCACGGGCTCAGCGTGGTGTTCCCAGCCTTTGGCCGTCAGTGGCCAGACCGGTTCCTCAGCCCGCTAACGGCGACATTCCAATCCCCGGCCATCAACGCAAGACCGGTCTCGCCCTCGGCGGCAATTCAATCGAAGCCGTCGCGTAAGGCCACGATAAATCTCTGTACGCCTGCAGCGGCAATATCAATGGCGGCCGTCGGCGTGAGCCGGCCTTCCGAGCGCTCCATCAGCGGCAATTGATCCCGGCCATCGCGTCAAGACCGGTCACTAGCCTTCGCTCAGCGAGGCAATCTCAATCTGCGGCCATGCAACATGGAGCGGTCTCGCTCAGCGGCAATTCATTCCTCGGCGTCAGTAGTCGGTCCTGCGCCGCGTCAGCGGCAATTACGATTCGAAGTCCGTGGCGTAAGACCGGTCCTCACCTGACTCCAGCGGCAATTCAATCACGGCCAGTGATTATGCAAGTAGCGCAGGTCTCCTTCGCTAGCAGCAATTCCTTGCGGCCCGTGGCAACGAAAAGACCGGTCTACGCCACAGCAGCGGCATATTCAAGTCCCAGTAGTCAGCGTAAGACCGGTCCTTACTCTTCCAACGGCAAAACAAACAGCGAGGCCGAGCACCTCCAGTACAAAGTCCCGAGCACGGAGAAGCCGATTGAAGTCAAAATATGCCAAATGATAAGAAGCAAATCACAGATTGATAAATCCCTTGCCAGCCAGCACGCAGCGCAGGCGCAAGCCCCTGATGCGTCATAGAGAATCCCGACCGTCTCACCTCGACATGCAAAAACCGTCGAGAAGGCGCTCTAGTCCTCTCGTATTAACCTCGGCTTGACGTAGCCACGCCTCCACAACTTCGGCTAGAAAGACGATTCAAAGTCTCGCGCGCATTAACAATCAAGCGCCGCGAGAAAGGACGATTCAGAAGTCACTCCCGCGTAGCACCAGCTCCGACCTAGAAAGACGATTGAAAGTCTCCATGCTGACAGCGCCGCCCCGAGGAGAAGACGATTGAAAGTCCTCCGGGCGTGGCACCAAGCTGGCTGAAAGGCGATTCAAAGTCCTCGCGCATAACACCAATAAGCATGAGCGATTCAAAGTCACCAGCGCGCCGCTACCAACGCCACGAAGGCGATTAAAGAAATCCTCTCGCGTACTTCGGCATCAACCGCCCGAAAGGCGATTGAAGTCACCGCGCGTGGCATCGGCCCGTACTTGATGAGGCGATTCAAAGTCCTCGCGTAGCACCGCGCCACATAAAGAAGACGATTGAAAGTCCTCACGCGTGGCGCAACCAGCATGTCGAGAGAAGACGATTCAAGTCCTCGCGCTATCCCGGCCAGGAAGGCCTTAAGCCACCCGGGTCGGAAAATCGTAAAATTTCCATCCCGAGGACACCGCGCGTCCTGCGATTGACCTCGGCGGTCACCACATCCCCGGGGCCGCCACGTCCTTACTGCCGGACCTCGGCAGTGCGGCCGCGCGGGGGCACCACTAGCGCCGCGCCACGGACAATTCACGACCTCGGGCTACGGCTGAGGCTTGATTACCGCCGGGGGTACGTAGGGGGATCCTATCACGGGGTCCGGCCGTCGACCTATGCGGTCACCCGAGGACACCGCGTGCCACGTCCTTTGACCTCGGCCAGTGCCAGGACACTTCCAGGCACCACCACGCCCGCATTCACAAACACTCTTTTGCCTACGAGGCTGCGACCGGAGCTTGATTCACTTCGAGGGATACGTAGGAATCCTATCCACGGGGGTCAGGCCCTGCGGCCTCGCGGTGCCGCACAAATGAGACACCGCGGCGTCCTCCACCCAGCGGCCTTCCGGTCACTTTATCTCCAGCCATGCGATCCAGATTAGGACCCTTGCATCTCCTCAGCGGTACCCCACTTCTTTCATGGTAACGTCAAATAGAGGCCTTACTGTAAGTACCCCAATCTGGATCGAAACCCTTTGTAACGTACGGGAGCACCGCTTGACTCATCAACGCAGTCTCGCTGACCCCTCTCGCTCAAAACCCTCTCTAAGCCCCCTGACCCAAATAAAGGGAGGGAGCCTTTTCAGGATAAAAGGGACAAAAGGACCTTTTGGGAATTTTTAGGGAAATTGGAAAAGCAATAATGGTCCGTACGGACCTCTTAACTTTAATAATTGCTTGAATCTTCTTAAAGTCCATGATATTCCCTCAAATCAGGGAAAATGATTACCCTCATGCTTAGTTACGATAAGATGCAGTTTCTGCAAATCTGAAAGATGAATCACGTCACGGACAGCGCGCGCTTATTCCTGAGGGGAACACCATAATTACGAATATTCACCATCATCGCAGATTCCCTCAAATCAAGGAAAACCAAAATCTTGGATTACAGGGGAGGTCACTCTACGGACCTCTTTGCACCTAATATGGCACTATAAATAGAGGGCTCCCCCTCCTCATTTCCACACACCTCCCACTTCTCTCTTCATCCACTATGACTGGCCTTCGGCCTCCCCTCCTAAGCTAATCTTAAGGCATTCCAGCCCCTTTCGGATCCTTAGAGGCCTTAGAGCCCCACTTGGCGTGCTCAGAAGCCTCTCCGGCATCCACGCGGCGCTCCGCGCTGCCAGAGG